>OZ010792.1:128016934-129216934 GCA_963932465.1 Maratus speciosus | reverse complement strand
TATGGTCCTCCAGAATACAAATCAACAAAGAATATCTTTGTTTGTGTCAAGAATAACGCATGTCAAATGTACTCTGTTATAAGTTACTATTTTCTTTCGACAAATTGATAAGATTTACGAACAAGATTTATTTAAAATCACTTTGGCTTAATATAAAAATATTGAATGTTCATTTGGTGATCAGTATAGTCTTTTGAATATATAACTATATCAAGAACACAGAAACGGAATTTTTCACGAGGAAATGAACATTAAGTAACTACAAAGCAAGTATATGTATTTTATGCCACTTTTTATGCAGGATAACTTAGCAGGTAAAATGATTCAGAAAAAACTAGAGAAAAGAATTTTAAATAAAAATGAACTATTTTTTTAGTAATTAATGAATCCCATATATTTTCCAATCATGATATCTAACTGTCTATCACAGATGAGTATCGAAATCGGAATAGATAACTAAGTATTTATTAATTTAAACTAGCTTCTGGGATAATTAATATTTAAAAAAAAATATGTAATAAGGACAATTAAATATTTGGGAAAATTTGCAAATAACGGGATTATTATTTTATTCATTTTCACGTTTAAATTAGAAAAAAATATAAATTAAATAAATGGTATACCACCGTTATCAACTACTCAAACTGATGTACAAGTATCTTTGATTTTCTTTCTTTTCGGATCAATCTGTGTGGACCAAATATTCATCTACATTGTTATTCTTCAATTTGCATTAACAACGCTAATACTTTTATTTATATTGTATGTTTCTGCAACAATTCTAACACATAATTTAATAGCTTGAGAACAATATGAGTTGAGGTTTTTGGAAGCATCTTTCTCTTTATAAGACAATTCGTCTAACTTAGAAAAACCGGCAAAAATCCTAGATATTTCCATGAAAATCGGAATAGATATGGTTTCGGCGCGGATGCAAGGGCACTCGAAAGCGAGACTATTCCGCCTATTCAAAACGTACGGTAAGCTTATCTAAATCAATGAAATTTTATTTCTGTATGTTGCCGCTCTCTTATAAAAACCCTCAACTTAAATTCCATCAAAATTATATAATTTACAAATGATAATGTTCGTAATTTTCCGTTAACATACATTTTAAATAAGATTTTCCTTATAATCATTATATATTTTTTAAATGTTGTAAAATTATATCGAAATATATGTAACATTATTTTTCTTGCTACACATTTACCTTTTCTAAAATAATTTTATAATTAAACTTATTTGTAATTCAACACTACAACATGAATTTCAAACACTTGGGGTCCAGTCCAATGGGTATATCTACTTATATTATAAAGGACAAACATATCTGTGCCTAATGCTTACGTCATTTTGCGAAAGGCAACACTTTGAAATTTGAAATAAAATTTTGGTTTGCAATTTTCTCTGCTGCAAATTTTTAAACTTTTAAACATCACGCATTTTCAATTTTTAAGGAAAAAAAATGTTCTTTTAAATGCAATTTTTTGAAAGCTGTATCTCAATTTCATTTTAAGATACTAATATTTTTGAAATTTTTGTTACTTTTTAAGGTTCCGTACTTAAAAAGTAAAAATGGAACCATTATAGGATCACTCTTGTGTCTGTCCATCTGTCTGTCTGTCTGTCTGTCAGCCTGTCACAGCCATTTTACTCGTAAACTATGGAACGTGGAAAGTTCAAAATCGGGGAAGTAATAAAGACTGTTGACCCACATATTTTTAGATTATTAAACATTTATAAATATATTTAGTAAAACTGTATAGGGGCAAATTCAGTTGCTTGAAAAAAAAAAATATTTTCGTTGTATATCGTGTGGGGTATCGTGTGAAAGCTTTCGTAACGCTGAAATCAAAAATATATTTCTTTTAATTTTAGGTATTGCATTTTCAAACATATAGTCGAAAATGTAGCGCAAAAATATGTCCCCCCCCCCCATCTAATTCCGAATCTACTGAAGCTAAAATTATGAAAAAATTAGAAGGAGTAGACGTTAATTTAAACCTTGCAGGAAAATTATAGCGATTACCCTAGGTCACATAGTTTTTGAGAGAATCGCATTTTTCCGTTACACACAAATTTCGATTTACGGGCATTCAGCAAAACTGTTGAGCAGCACTGGAGGTACCTATCGTAGCAGAAGTATAAAAGCATTGTTGATCATGATTTTCGAAAAAAATCGTTAGTAATTAGCCGAGATATAAACCCTTAAAGATATGGACGGTTTGGGCACTCATAATGACAGGGATGACGTACTCTATGTACCATTGGCTTTTAAAACCTAGATAACAACTTTTAATGATATATGTGTGTAATGCAATGGCCAGTAACAGTATAAAAGCAATAAACGGCAAATTGTTAAAAACAGACTAATTCAAGGGGTCTCAGGACTCTTAAAGCTTCAAAAAATTTTTGATTTTAATTTTTTTACATGTTAATCGTCCATCTTTTCTGAACATTTTAATATAATTGTTTCCTTCAAATTCTCATTAGAGCAGAATTTATGACTTTTAGACTTATACCCGCTCAATAGCTTAAGCGGCCTTTTCGAGACTTTTAAATAATTTTTCTCCAATTGACTTTTTTTTGGCATAACGCTCACGATATCTCAAAAACTGGCAAACAGTGGGCAATAAAAAATATATATTATATGTAAAAAATGTTAGTTTACAATTAAAAAAAAATGTTTTCACCTATATTCTGTAACCCGGGATGCCCGGGTACGATTCCCTAGTTTGAGTAAAGACTTAATAATAGACGCTATGATTGTCTCTGCTAAATCAGTGGGGTTAGGATGGTGAGTCTCAAGAATACAAACCTGCAACAAATACTTCTGGATGCAGTCGAGACTAATAGTGGGGTGAGTTAGCTCAAAATTATACCAAAATATTTCACATCTGGCATCCAATGCGCCACTTTGGACTCAGATAGTACATGGATAGACTAGTCCAAAAAGCCCGGGACACAAATTTTCCTGGCCCTCTAGCGGCGATGATGACGTAATCAATATGGCCGTCAAAGTTTTGAGAAGCGCTTCTACATTTCTCTAAAGAACTCGGGTTAATATTTTGATATTAACCTATATTTTTAGTGATTATTAATCCAGAGAAAACGCGCTTTCCAACGGTATATTTGACATCATTCTTTATTTTCATAATACCACAAATATTTATCAATTAATAAAAAAGAAAATTCAAAACATTTTGCTAAATAACTTGGAGTTTGTTGCATGTAGCTGAAAACGTGTCGCATATCTTTTATTCGTCAGAAAATTACCTTTCGGACGGTATATATGACTTCTATTTTATCACAAATATTTTCTGAAAATTTGCCAAAACAATGTAGCGTTGCGCAGAGAGTCATTATGGCAACATGTACAGTCGTGGGAAAAAAAGTAAACACCCCCTACTAACTCCTCAACAAATTATCGTAGACGAAAGTTACTGGTACCGGACGATTGGAAATAAAGTCTACTTTTAAATGATGGCCCCCTAAGCAAATTTTATATAATTTGCGTAGGGGCCTACTACATATTAAAGCGAATCCAAACTTCCTTTTTTTCAATGGCAATACCCAAATTTAACGAGATATTTCAAATCTTCGGTTCAAACTATGCCTAGAAATGAAATTTAAAGCCATTTGAATGATAATGTTTTTGAATTATAGACATTCAAAATTTAGTGCTTCTAATGTTAAATTACATTTTCATATTTTTATTTGTATCTCCTAAAATTATGCTTCTAATGTGCTAATTTTTTGTGCAGCAATACTACTAATATACCCAAACATAAATGCGTTGAATTTGCAATTTTTATAAATTCATGATATGAATTATGAATAATGAAATTAATATTCGAAAAAATTATGAATTGCAACCTACAATTTTTTTTGATGGATTTAGATTTATTAAGAAATACGTTCGTTTTAAAACAATTAATTTCTCGGAAACGTATCGTACGAATTGCATAAAAAATTACTTTAAGGCTAATTGAAGGGTGTAGAGTTCATTTATGCTGTCAGAATTGTGTACTGCTATTGAAAAAACAAAGTTGTGGTTCGTTTTAATATGTAGATGGCCCACTAAGCAAATTTTATATACATAATTTAAAAGTAGACTTAATTGCCAATCGTTCGGTACCAGTAACTCTCTTCTACGATAATTTGTTGAGGAGTTAGTAGGGGGTGTTTACTTTTTTTTCCACGACTGCACCTAATTTATATGGGATCCGAAAATTAATACAGTGGCTTTATAACTGTTTAAGTAGCAAATGTTATTATTGTAAATTTTTATGCATATGTAAATATATTCTAGGGTTTTTTAGGGCTATGAAACTTTCATTTCTGTTTTAAAATCAATGACATGAGGTACACTTAATAGGCATAACTGTAAGATAAGTTTCAGACATTTATAGGTACAAGAATGAGAAACTAAACAATGTACAATACAATATTTACTTATCACTGTCTAAACACTGCCTTTCACATACACAAAGTTTCATACATTTTATTTCCATTTTAATACATTTACAAGATGTGCATCGCTTGCGGCATGTAGAGGAGGTAAGTTCTTTAGAGAGCTTTGACATCTCTGGAATTGTTATCCACAATGGTTGGTATGATCTTCCTGAATTTATTATCCATCCCCACTTAATTGGTGTAGATATTGTGTAATGTGCAATGAGGCTATTGTTCCAAATTCTTGCTTGGAGAGTAGCTCGTTTGATGTGTTGTGTCAAAGCATCTGCTGTAGGAGGTATGTTTTCGATGGCTCGATTCTTTCTTGTAAATAACACTCGGCTGCAATCATTGATGCTCTGAAGATCTCATCATTGATCATAAAGTAGTACAACAAATGGCTGTAACAGATCATGACATTCATCGTCAATATCAGAGGTGCCTGTACAGAGCTGATACCATACACAATCAGTGTCATGAAATGCCTTCCAGACCTTCCAAGCTGTCTTCTTGCCAATGCCATAAAATGTGGAAACTGTGTCGCAACCAGTTACAGAATGAAAAGCCAACAAATTTCTGCAAATTTCCGGTGAATGTTTAGCACAAACCTCATGAATTTGAATGAATTTCCTTTATTTCTCACAACCGTACTCAATCCATAGTTCATCAATATCTTGTATTTGTGGGAACAGTGATATTGAAATAACCACTACATCAGAGTCCACAGTTCGTATTAAGATGCGAGTATGGCCACTTTCTACTGCATGCTTAACATGGAGAAGTAGACGGCCATCTGCTTCTTCGTGTGTGACAGGAGAAATGCTTGATACATCCATATGTTGATGCGAGGACTTGGTCATTATAAGTACACACAACATGTTTTCCTGGATACTCGTCCCCCACCATTTTCTTAGCTAGCAACTGGAACAATTGTGTCTTGTTTTCGTTGACACATAGGAATTGCTGAAATTTTTTTGGAATTGCAGTTGAGTCTGAGACTTTAATACGTATGCCACTTCCTCTTGTTTCTCGGGTATGTGCCTTCAAACTGTTACTAATATATCTGTCGAATACAATATCTAGTCGTGTACAGTTCTTCAGTTGATTAATGAAATATGGTTTGAAAACATGTTCATAGTATCCGGAAAATGTTGTCGCAATACCAGGATTAAGCATGTGTATTACGGCTGCTCCATCGAATATTTTAGCTGTTACATTCGGTTGGCTGTGATTAAAGCTAATGTCATATTTTGTTTGAATGCAGTCAATAATATCAGACTTGTTGTTTGGTTTTCGGAGTTTTCCATCATCTGACATAGAGGGCGGGTACTTTTGGTTTTCATGCGAAAAGAAATCATCTATGTTGCAATTCCGTGCTTCAGATGCAACGTACAATCTGCAGAATAAGTTGGATTCTTTACGTAAGTAAGAAATCTTGACCTTTGCCTTATCTTTTTTTCTTGTTATAGTCTTGAAGATGTGAATATTGGTTCGAGAAATAACTTCATGAATTGGAATTTTGAACTTGATCGAGACGGGACACGACATAATCATCATACTGCTTTAGTCCTACAGTAAATGCTTCCGTAACACACTTGACATCTTCGAAACTTGGAATTATTTTGGAGATCCCTATTGACATTAAATCAGTTTCTTCAAATGGATTTCCTTGTTCGGATAAGACGTTAATCATTTCTTTGGCATGGGCCAAGAACCTTTTCTCATGAGCATTGTTATTTTCATGATGCTTTGCACCCACGTTTTTGTCATCTTTTAAATTTGATTTCTCTTCAAATTCCTCAATTAAAGAACTGATCCTAGAGCTATTGTTATACTACTTTATGGTCAATCATCAGATCATCAGAGCATCAATGATTGCAGACGAGTGTTATTTACAAGAAAGAATCGAGCCATCAAAAACATACCTCCTACAACAGATGCTTTGAAACAACACATAAAACGGGCTACTCTCCAATCAAGAATTTGGAACAACAGCCTCATTGCGCATTACACAATACCTTCACCAATTAAGTGGGGATGGATAATAAATTCAGGAGGATCATACCCACCTTTGTGGATAACAATTCCACAGATGTCAAAGCACTCTAAAGAGCTTACCTCCTCTACATGCCGCAAGTGACGCACATCTTGTAAATGTATTAAAATGGAAATAAAATGTATGAAAATTTGTGTTTGTGAAGGGCAGTGTTTAGACAGTGATAAGTAAATATTGTATTGGACATTCTTTTGTTTCTCATTCTTGTACCTATAAATGTTTGAAACTTATCTTACAGTTATGCCTATTAAGTGTACCTCATGTCATTGATTTTAATGAAAGTTTCATAGTCCTAAAAAACCCTAGAATATACTTACATATACATAAACATTTACAATAATAACATTTGCTACTTAAACAGTTATAAAGCCACAGTATTAATTTTCGGATTCCATGTAAATTAGGTACATTGTAGCCATAATGACTTTCTGCGCAACGCTACATTGTTTTGGCAAATTTTCAGAAAATATTTGTGATAAAATAGAAGTCATATACACCGCCCGAAAGGTAATTTTCTGACGAACAAAAGATATGCGACACGTTTTCGGCTACATGCAACAAATTCCAAGTTATTTAGCAAAATGTTTTGAATTTTTTTTTTTTTTATTAATTTATAAATATTTGTGGTATTATGAATATAAACAATGATGTCAAATATACCGTTGGAAAGCGCGTTTTCTCCGAATTAATAATCACTAAAAATATAGGTTAATATCGAAATTTTAACCCGAGTTCTATAGAGAAATGTAGAAGCACTTCTCAAAACCTTGGCGGCCATATTGATTACGTCATCATCGCCGCTAGAGGCCCAGGAAAATTTGTGTCCCGGGCTTTTTAGACTCATCTATCCATATACTATCTGAATCCGAAGTGGCGCATTGGTTGACAGATGTGAAGTTTTTTTTAGCTATCTCACCCCACTATAAAACATGTGACTTGTATTATTTTCTATTATAGGTTACTATTTTCTTTCGACAAATTAATAAGATTTCTAAGCAATATTCCCTTAAACTTACTTTGTCACTGTCTGATTAATATAAAGTTATTAAATTTATATTCGATGTTTAATTTAGTATTAAAAGCATGAAAAAGAAGTTTTACAAAAGGAACGGAAAACTAGATCACTGGTGCACAAAGAGGTAGTGAGAAAATTTTTGTGGGTCACCAAATTCAAAGAAATTTATTTGTCCATAATAAATACTAGTATGTTTTGGCCATCACAAAACTTATTTCTATATAAATCACGTCAATTAAATCATTTAAATAGTACAAGAAATAACAACGATTTAGCACCAATTCATATCAAAGTATATCTGAATTTGAAGTTGGATGAAAATTCGTGCATTAGTTCTTGAGATAGAACTATAGCGGAAATTATGAAAAATGTAGCATAGCAGCGCCACCTGTTGAGCGATTTACACCAAAAATAAGCAGCACTAAATGATATCAAGGTATACCTGAAACTGAAGTTTGTTGACAATCCAAGCATTAGTTCTTGAGATAAAGGTATTACGGAAATCGCAAAAAATACAGCATAGCAGCGCTACCTGTAGAGCGATTTACACCAAAAATTAAACATCACTAATTTATACGTCAATTCATGTCAAGGACTAACTAAATCTGAAGTTTGATGAAAATCCGTTTAATAGTTCTTGAGATACAGTTCTTGCGGGAATCGTGAAAAATGCAGCACAGCAGCGCCACCTGTCGGACGATTTACACCAAAAATTAAACAGCACTAATTTATATCAGGGACTAACTGAATCGGAAGTTTGATGAAAATTCGTGCATTTTTTCTTGAGTTAGAACTATTGCGATAATCATAAATAATGCAGCATAGCAGCGCCACCTGTTGGACGATTTTTACAAAAAAGTAATCAGCATCAAACTATATCCTGGACAAACTGAATCTGAAGTTTTATGAAAATCCGTGCAGTAGTTCTTGAGATCTAGCTATTTGAGTAATCGTGAAAAATGCTGCATAGCAGCGCCACCTGCTGGGCGATTTTCACCAAAATCTAATCAGGTCCAGTTTATATCAAGGTCTAACTAAATGTAAAGTTTTGTGAAATTCCGTGCATTAGTTCTTGAGATAGAGCGCCCACAAAAGTTTTGTCACATACAGACTCACAGAGTGTCAGAATGACAGACAGACTCACAGACAGACATTTTCTAAAAACCATCAAATCGTGTTCTGGGCATTCTAAAACGTATAAATCCTTCGAAAACCGGAAGTCGAAATTTTTCACGAATCCAATACTTTCTTCTTGTAAAGATAGAAGAAAGTAATAAGGCTTTTCTTCAAGTATGAAGTACCATTAAAATAGAGAAATGAGAAACTATTATTTATAAAAGTAGAGCTATATTTAATTAAAATACATATAAAAGCGCAAATAATTGTACAAAAATTGCTTTCAAGTGCATAAACATAATATAAAGATATTTAAAATACAAATTAAAAATATCCTAAAATACATTAGAAAAAGCCAAGATCGTTTTCAACCATTACAAGGCTGTCATCCGGAGTATTTAAATGTTATTATTTTCTTTGCGAGATTCGAGATTTTGTCTGGCATATCGGGGCTAACGAAAAAGACGGGCTACCGCGCTTCTCCAATTTAGAGCAGTCACGTGACGTTCCCGGTCTCAGCTGAGCTACGCAAATCAATTGACAAAATAGATTATTCTCCCGGCTTTAAATTACTATCTCATCAAAACCATTCTGTAATTCAATAAAATTCGTTATTTTATCAAGCAGCGGCAATCATGATATCAATCATCTTATAAAAATAAGTTTATTAAATAAAATCATTTGTAAACAGCTATAATGTTGTAAAAAGTGAAAAAGAATCAGCTGAGCTTTTTATGGCCTAAAAATAATTATTTTAAACAGGCCAAATTCACAAACCTACTTAAGAATGATTTAATTAACACATACAATTTCAAAGCTGTAACACAATTTTAAGTTATTGAAAAAAAAAGAAAGAAAATGATTGTCGAAAAAAAGAGAAAAATAAGTGAGATTTTTTTTTCAAACAGGATCTTTATTTACTAAATATTAATATATCCGCATGAACATGGTCACCAAAAACATATTTTACTTAATCTTTTTGTAAAAAGATTAAAATTTTGAAAAAAAAATTCTTCTCAATTATTTAAAATTTTGAAAACTTTAGTCTAAAAATAAGTATTTAAAAATAATTAAATGTGTTTAATATTTACTTCTGGGTCGAATAGTTAAAAACAAAAATAAAACAATTTTCACACACAAAATACCTAAAAATTAAAAAAGAACGAAAAATTTTTCCAGGAGACCCCTGAATTATAATTGTAAAATCTTACAAACATTCGAAACCACTGGCATCATTTTAAGAATATTGAATAAAATAATTTATAAACAGACATAATGTTGTCACAAGTAAAAAACTCAACTCAGCTTTTTATACTCTAGAAATAATTATTGTAAATAAACGTAAATTGAAGACTGACTATTTAAGAAAGATTTATTTAACATATAAAAATTTCAAAGCTTTAACACAAATTTATGTTATTAAAAAATGCAATTGTCAAAATCAGATAAAAAGTGAGATTTTTTTTTTTTCAAATGAGCATTTTATACTTCAAATATCAATATGTGTGCACGAAAATTATTCACGGTCATCATACACATATTCAATTTAATGTATAATCTAAACAGCTTTGGTATAAAAATAAGTACTTAAAAATAATTTCATGTGTTCAAATACTTACTTCTGGGCATAAGAGTTAAAGACCAAAATAAAACAATTTTAGCACACTATAAACATCTAAAAATTAGAATCTTTTAACCAGAAGATTTCTCAAGCAGTAAAAGTATGGTTGTAAAATCTCATAAAAAGTTCAATCCCTAGCATCATTTTAAGTATATCAAACAAAATAATTTGTAAGGAGATAATAATGTAGTCAAAAATGGGGAAACAATCGACTGGACATTTTAATCCTATAAATAAACATTGTAAATACCGCACAATTAAACACGACTACTTAATAATTATTTAAACAATTTCAAAGATATAAACATTTTAAATTACAAAAAAATAATAAAAATTTCGAAGATGTAGTACACTTTTAAGTTATTGAAAAAAAACATGATCGTTGAAACAAAAGAGAAAATAAGAGGTTTTTTTTTTTTTTTCCAAACAGGATCTTTATACACTAAATATTAATATTTATGCACGAAAATTATACATGATCGTCAGATACATAATTTATTTATTATATAAAATTTTAAAAACTTTAATACAAAACTATATATTTAAAAAATGTGCTCGATATTTATTTTTCAGCATAATAGTTAAAAACGGAAGTAAAACAATTTTAGCACACAAGAATATCTAAAAATTAATATTCTCGCATCGAAATTTTTTCCCCAATTATTATTATTTAGAATTATGATTCTCAGATCTTATAAAAAAAATTCAAAACACTGACATAATTTTATGTATATTAAGTAAAATAATTTGTAACTATAGGTATAAGTTATCAAAAGTGAAAAAGAAAAACTGAGCTAATTGTCAGCTAGAAATCATTGTAAACACACCATAGACTACTTAAGAATGATTTTTTATCACATAAACATTTTACAGCTGTAGAAAAATTTTAAGTTATTGGAAAAATTACACCAGAATCGTATATTATTATCTACTAAAACATTTGCTAGATCTTCTAGATTACAATTTTACCAAGCTACGAACTACTTTATTGCAAAAATAAAAGTTATCGGCAATGTGCTTGTAAACTAAACAAATTCACTAGAATGAAAGCTTTACCAGGAGTATTTATATAATTTAGTGTTAATAAATACTTAATTTAGATTTCATCTTTTGTTACAAAATTTAATATTTTAACAGAAGGTTGCAGAACGTAAAAAATCCTTGTATTTACCCCTGAAGAAAACAAAAATCTCATCTACAGAAAACCTTCTTGAAAGGAAAAATAAATAAATAAATAAATTGCAAATAAATAAATGAAAATAACATTCATTCGATGAATACATAAAAAATATATGAATCATTTAATGAAACCAAAACGTAAAAACACCACAGGGTAATATCACGAGCTTAATGTTCAGGCAAATAATATTGATGTAATTAATGATTATTGAATGTTATTAATGATTTTTTCTTTTCCTGCTTATATTGAAAATGAAAAACATTTAGTATAAATAGTGCATGTAAAGATTAATTCATTTAAAATAAATTATGTTTACCTAAAGAATACAAAACAAACAATCATATGAATGCATCAGACATCAATCACACTGAAACAGTAAAATGGATTACTTACATTCGACAGATTAGCACAATGATTTTTCCACGCTCTCGTCGTATTTCAAATTGATTAAAAATAGTGAAGTAATGTCAGTTTGACAAAATTAAAATAACTTATTCACAACAAAAAGTGTATTTACAGCACTTAAAACAAAGTAGTAGAATTCCTTTGTTAAAAGCTGTGCGTCGTAATTGGTTAAGACCGCGACTGTCACGTGACTTTCAACTGCGGGAGCCCTCTACGTTAGCCCCGCTGGCATATCATCTGACGTAACCTTTAAATTATAATGAGTTTTTTTTTTCTGGACAATTCTCGAATAAGCGCAGAGAAAATAATAACAACATTTAAATCCTACTGATGACGGCATGGTAACGGTTGAAAACGTTCTAGTTTTTTTCTAATGTATTTTAAGATATTTTTAATTTGTATTTTAAATATCTTTATATTATCTGTATGCACCTGAATAATTTTTGTACATTTATTTGTGCTTTTATATGTATTTTAATTATTTAACTCAAGGTGAATATATCACTGGAATTTTGACTTTCATTTATTACAACTAAATTTTTTTTCGTAAGGAGTTCTCTGTATTAGCATAAAATATCTATACTTCGGCAACCGGCAGGCGGGTAGACACAGTAATAAAAAATTGTTGTCAATTTGAATTGACATCCACCTGCTCTCTGGCAAGATTCATTCGCACCTTGGGTTCGTGTGACGGTTTGCAATGGCTATCTTTGCTACAGCTTTTTTAATCTATTTGCTGCCAAAAATTTTGGTTATCGACTGAAAACAAAAATACCAATTTGAAGATAAAAGCAATTAATATTTTGGTTCGGTTTGTATCGTTCTACTTACTGGGGAGCGTCTTTTCACAATTAATTGCCATTAAAACAAATTATCAATCTCAATTGGATCCTGGGACTTACGGCTTGCGTTTTACAATACAGATCCGAACATAGAAACAATCACGAGCTCTTTGCAAGCATATGCCTCACATTGAATTCGTATAATGTAAAGTTGTTTTAAAGTATTTTTCATTAAAAAATATTTGCATATGCATAAATAAAACCAATGATTCGTAAAATTATGTTTTTTGTTCAGACAACTAATAAAGCAGTAATATAAGCACAAATACGAAAAAGAATTTCACTTTAACTATGTTGACAATTTAAAAAAGTCTACTGTATATCAGGGCACTGTACATTTTACACAAAATGGGGGGTCGGATATGAATATAGTTTACGTACCACTGCACTAGATAATCACGAAGCAAAGGAAACTTTATGTCATTCTTTATGAAAAATATATTAGCGGGAATACCCACCGGAAAAACAATCGAAAATAAAATTTTAAATAAGATGCAAATATATTTTTGGCACTCACATAGGGTGAAGCAAAAAAACGAAAGTTGGAATTTTGATTTTGGATAGCAGCCAAAAGTTGCCTTTTATTATCTCTAATATATGTGCATAATTTCATGACTTTTGAAAAACTCCTTCAGGGCTCTACCAGGACCTATATATTTTGATTGTTTCGCACCATGGGTTGTTACCATAAATTGTACATTTACAGGATTTTTTGGTAATCTCGTTTGACATTTTTATATTTAAAATGTTTAGTCTAATTCTCTTTATTATTTTTTAACACTAGTAAATCTGCAGATCAGGAGCCTCAACGTCAGGTCTGCAAATCATTGTTTTTAGACTCACTTTGGTAATATTCATTTTCCTGCAAACCGCAATTTAAAGTTTTCAAATTATGTAATTATTTATAAGAATAAAAAATACGAAGTTTTCAGACATTAGAAGCATTAAATTAAAAACGTTATGGAAGGATATTTCGAAATTTTCATGAGCTGTTAATTCTGGTATATTTTTTAAATAATAAAGTAGATTTCTTCAGGGGGGCTCCGCCCCCCTGAACCCCCCGTGGTCTTATTAATTTACATACGTAACTTTTTATTGATTGCGCTAATGGTTAGCGCAAATCTTAGATTTCTTTTTACACTTCCGAACCTTATTTTTCAATACTGGTAACACAGAAAATGATTTACATTGACGTAATTACATTAAACGTTTAGGTTTTATGAATGAAAATGTAATTTCCTTTAAAAATAAAATAATTTCCATTCATATTTTCTGAAATGAGGCGGCATTAAGAAGTAACACCCGTCAAAAAACATTTTTTCAGGCAATCTAGTTAATGCTTGGTTTTTAAGGATGAAAATATTTATTTTCCGATACAATGACGTCATTTTCGACAGCGATAATTTTGCGGTGCATAATTTTGATATTTACCATATATTTGCTCTTCAAAAGTTTTTTTTTCCTCATTGGAATTTTCGATTAAGAATTAACATTTCTGTTAGCTGTGTGCAGACGATAAACCATGAGATATTAGTAACATTTTTTTTTAATAATAAGAATTAATATCATAACACAATCCCCTTTTATTTCAATATTCGTATTCGTATTCGCGTATTCGTTTTATTTTTGATATATGAGATCAAATTCACCTTCTTTTCGTATTTTCACTTTATTTCTAATATGAAGGCGTATTCATGTCTATTTTTTATTTCATTTTCCCCTCGCACATAAAAATCTTTCAAATCAAAATTAACTGTTTAGGATAAATTTTTATTCCGGGATTGAATTTTCGTGGCAACGGCAAAAAAAAGAAAAATGATTGTTAAATTTCATAGCAAAATGTCGATTTATTCCTTATGAAAATAATGAACTTTTTAATTTAAAAGAAAAATATTTGAACAAAATAAATAGAACATAGTCTTTCTTTATTTCTGTGGTAAATTCCATCTATATGTAAAGACACAAAGGCATTAATTCGTCCCTTTTGACTTTGATTTAACTTCAAACAATTACACATACTTTCACATTTACGATATTTTTAGATGTAGTTCGCTGCTAGGTAACAGTTAAAAGATAATAAAAACAATTAAATATGTGCTTAAAAAGAAAATTTATATTAAAAAAAAATATTTTATGTTATTGAAACACATATATAAAATCCCTCCATAAAAGTTATAAACCAAATTTAAAAACTCTGACAAATGTATACACAAAATTTCAAACTACTATGAATAATGTATGGTTCTAATTAGGAAATTTCATCATCCTTAATTTAGCATTTAAATCCTTTAATCATATGAGCCATTTCTTTTCAACAAATAAAAATGGAAAAATCGTCTGAATTGCTATAGGAAAGCATTAAGTCGCAAAATAAAATGTTCTATATATTCCGAACGAATGAACCAAATTTAACCAAAAACTATACAGCTAAATTCGGGGATTTCACCAACATGCATCCTTAATTTTAAGATAATCGGATGCTTTTTACGGCAGTTATCGCGGAACAGACAGACAGACTAACGGAAACCAAAACTTTTCGTGTCTCCACAGTAAGCCTTCACTGACGTTTCGGCAATTAAGACTTTATTTTAAAACATTTGATTATTTTAAAATATTCACACAATGGATTCTTATCATAAATTGTACACTTACAGGGTTTTTTGGTATTCTCGTTTG
Source organism: Maratus speciosus (assembly GCA_963932465.1). NCBI lineage: Eukaryota > Metazoa > Arthropoda > Arachnida > Araneae > Salticidae > Maratus > Maratus speciosus. The sequence goes on along the minus strand of OZ010792.1, from coordinate 129,201,568 downwards.
ACATTTTTATATTTAAAATGTTTAGTGTAATTCCCTTTATTATTTTTTTTTACCTTTAAGTCTTTTCTTTAAAATATTTGAAACATTTTATCGAGTTTTAAAAATTGTTTGTTCCCATTTTTAGTCATTTTTAAATGAATACGTGTGGAAGCAAATCGAAGTTTACCATTACTAGAAGTGCAGTGGAATATCCCCTATTTGGTGTCCTTTCAAAACTAAAGCTGTTTGACAAAATATTATTTTTATACAAGACAATAATTAAAACGTAACAGGAATGGTAAAGATCCACCAAAGTCAGAGGTAATTAAAATCCTGAGAGAAAAGGTCGAAGAAATTTGGAACAAAGCATCATTTATAATAGTTTCCCAGAGGCGTATTGATCAAATGATGGACAAACGTTTTTCTGAATACTAGAAGCTTATTTCAATCCCCAAATCTAAAAGAAATGATGGAAAATTTGAGACAGATTTCATCGAAGAACTATAAGTGAAGAACACGTATCTCTGACTGAAGAGTCAAATTCACTGTATCTGGGACACATTACACCATCTTCTGGATAAGGAAAGAATATTGCTGATAGTATTTTAAAATATTGCACAGAAAACAACTTAAACTTTGATACATTTATGGCTACATGTTGTGACAGAACAAAAGTAAACACTATGAGAAAGAATGGTGCTATTAGATTTTTTGAAATAGAGATTAGTCCTCCATTGCAGTGGTTAATATGCCAGCTTCATGCAAACAAATTGCCATTTGTCCTAAATTTTCTGAACTTGATGGGCAAACTACAGGCCCATGAGCCTTTTCTTTTCCTATTGGAAAATCGTTGGATCAATGTGAACAATAGACAGTTGTGGAATTAAAAAAAATCTGCTCTTGTCTCCCAGAAATGAACTGTGGAAAGTTAAGTACAGACCAAAATAATTTTTACAACATGTGTCAAATATTTCCATTCGGCCAATGCTCTTTAAATCTGGTAAATCTCAATCCATGTAAAATGTTTCACTCTAGATAGTTGACAGCTGCCAATCGGCTACTTAGATTGCACATTAGAAGCTAGAATCCTTCCCAAAATCTGATGATTATGGCTGAATTTATAATGAAAGTATATTCACATATGTTGTTCCATATTAAGAAGGATTCTTCCTGCAAAAATGGAGCTCAAAATGTTTTTTTTTTAAACAATTAAGTTGTCTCGTTATTTGAGGGAACATTTAAAGAAGATTGTCGATCTCGTTATTCAACGAAATGCATCTATCTATGATTGAGAAAAAAAAATGGGATGATAACTGATGAAAGAAACCATGTTCGTGAACTTGGATTCCGAAGAATATTGAAGGCAAGGGAAATGGAGTGTTCAACAATAAGACAGTTTCATATTCCAATATTGAACTTCATTGCTATAGACAATATTAACCTTATTGACTGGCAAGAATGTAAAATCACATAACCCCGCATTCTTAATAGAGTATCAAAAGAGGAGCTGAAAGTTCTCATAAAAAGATCGGAAGTCCCATCTTTTCAATTCCCCAAGTTTCCGTCTCATATTCAAACAGTTAAAAGTTGCGTGAAATTAGTTACTGAAGTATTAGTGGCTGTAGGAATAGAAGCAAGGGACAGATATATGCGAACAAAAATCAAATCACGGAAGGTAATGCATAGTTTTGATACTAAAGGCCAATATAAATTAGAATGAAACGAAAGATCATTTTACAGTACATCACATATATTATTTTTATTATATTACTAATGTTTAGAAAATTGTTTTTCCTATGTATTTAGAGAACTATCTTTTATGTATATTTGAAAAACAAAAGTAAACTTATGTCTAATTATTGTGCTTTTTCTTTACCTTCTTTGCGACAATGCAATTCATATTTTAAGGTGTTAAAACACTACAACACTTCGATTGTTCACAAGTGATACTTTTAATCAGTCATTTTTTATGTGTTATTTTACTGAAATCAGAAATTTAGTAAAAAAAGATTGTTTTTAGTAATTTATACTACATAATGAAATCTTGGTTTTTCACGTATAAAGGGCATAATCTTTCAGAGCTGGTAGAGCGCTAAAGATGAATTCCAAATGAAATGAAAATTTAACCTTATATTCAGTGTGTCAAAAGATAACTTTTTAGACATATCTGAAGAAAAAATTCCTAAAAAAATTTTTTGGGGTAATTTTCCCTCCACCTTACTCACTATGGTAGAAATAAAGTCATGGTAAATAATTGTCTCTCGCAGACAATTAGTTAAATCTGAAAATAAGAGTAGAAAGTTCAGTTTTTATAAGTGGCTGACGATATCTTGTTCCTGTTTTGTTCCGTATATACAGATATTTTGGATTGTTGTTTGTATGTTGAACTCGAAAAGCGACCAAATCAGTTACAAAGATAAACTCTATTTGGAGGATATGTCATCACTGAGAAAGGCATTGTGAACGTTAAAGAAAATTTCGGACGTCAATTTAATTATCTATTTAGCCATAACTATATTTTTTTTATCGAGAGAAAATTCCTTACCTGGAAGAATTAACATCACAGTAATGGCAGAAAACATATTTTCATGTTTAGTTTAATACACAAATTCTTAACGTTGGTACACAACTAACTAATTTTTTAATATCTATGCTTCGAAAACTGAATAACTTTATTTTTCATTTAATACCTTTAAAGGGGAAATATTTATTATTAATGTTATTAAGATACATAAACATTTTGGAATTCTATTTATTAACCATTTGGAAAAATGGTTATTGTCCTCGTCAGGATAGGAAATAAAAAGCATATCTGAAGGTTTTTATTGGTTTAATTATCCTTTTATTCGTCTTCTGATTGGTCTATACAGTAATATGTATTTCCCATTACTTTCAAAAGAGATGGACAACAGAGTGTTGCCAATATGACAAAAAAGTAATAAAAACTACAAAAAAAAATTATTAACTCAGAAACAAATTGAGATACAGCTTTCAAACAAATTGCATTTAAAAGTATATTTTTTTCTCTATACGACGATATAAAAAGTAATATTGTGGGATGTTTAGAAGTTTAAGAAATAAATTTCATTTAAAATTGGCCGTCAGATTTCTTGGAAATCTGACGATAGAAAAGCCTTTTCCCGAACAGCCAATGAAAGGCTTGGATAATACGTGAGTTTCAGGTGGATAATACGTACGAGTCGCAAGCGATTTCTGTTGGTTGCAATTTTTACGTGTAATAACACTATTAATGTTTAATTCATGGCGTACGTAATGTAGGATCAACTCCGTGCTAATTTTTATGCCTTAAATTTTAGTCTTTGAAAAAAATCATTTTCCAAATGGTCGTTGTAATTTGTTAAATTGCATTTTTTATTTATTTATTTATTTATTTTTGTATCCTAATAATATCAAAGACATAAAATAACACCAGTACACAACGAATAGATACTGTAATTTTTTTATATTCCATTTTAAACTTAATTTTGTCTTTAATCATTTGATCATAATGGGGAAGATACGTGTCTTAACCAAATAAAATATGCACTGTTCAATGGATCACTGTCTGAAATTCAGAGATAAAAGTCTGTTTAATCGGAAAATCTGAGATGTGAAAAAAATCACATTCTATGTCGAAACAGTGCGGCAAAATTAAAGGAAGATTAAAGTATTTCTCACTGTTCATTTTTCACAATTAAATAAATGAATAATGTCGTGATTTATGTTCTAATAATAAAACACAAACTAGCTATTGTTCTGCTCCCATTGTTAATCGAGCTTGAGGATATCGAAAATGTACAGTCGTGGAAAAAATGTAAACACCCTCCACTAAATCTGCAACAAATTATTGTAGAAGAAAGTTACTGGTACCAAACGTATGGAAATGAAGTTTACTTTTAAATGACGTATATAAAATTTGCTTTGGAGGCATCTACATATCAAGACAAACCCAAACCTTGTGTTTTCTATTATTATTATTATTAGTAATACCCAAATCTCACACCATAAATAAATTCTACACCCTTCAATTACCCTAAGTATAAATTTGCATGAAATTAATTTAATTAGTTTCAAAGAAATTAATTATTTTAAAATGGGAATATTTTAGAAGTTGTATGCAAATTGAAGTTCGGTTTTTAATTGTTGAAATGATACAGAATGAGTAAGTCACTTCTATTAATGTTTAATTTTTTGCCTGTACGACCATTTCACTTAAATGTGAATGGTTTAAAACATGTCGGGACACATTTTAAAATAATTTTTATTTATTGAGTTAAAATTTTGAAATTTTTTGTGATGGTTAACCATATTATTTGTAAACAAAATCACATGATAAAACTTCTCATACTGCTTTTAAAAAAATTTTAATTTAAAATTTACTAAAAATGTGGGGTAATTTAAAATCGTTATAACTCAAAATATTATTTGTAGAATTTCAATTTGTTTTCATTTAAATAAACAGAAATATATAAGTTTTAATTTTGATTCAACATTTTTAAAAATGTTAATTTAAATAAAAATTAAAAATATCTAAAGTAAAAAAAAAAAAAAAAGATGTAACTTTAAAAACAAAAATCATATTTTCAAAAGTAAATATATATTTTTTTATATTCTTATTCTTATTCAAAGCTGGAGTAGCACAGTTGAAGTTTATTCCAACAGAGCGAAAAATGTCCAGACCAGGGATCGAACCTGGATACTTGGCGTAATGCCTTACCTGTTAGGCTATCCGGACCGATACCTGGCTAACATAATTCACTCTTATTAGTTGGACTTGGCTGCGAACTGCAGCGCTATTTCATTCATCCGAGCTATAACTATAGCATTTACATGATGAAACTACTTTAACACGGAAACTCCTGTATACCATGTAATTAGGTCATAATTATGATATATTTTTTTAATTTGCTGAATCGAAATTAAAGAAAACCAATTGAAAAAGACATGTTCCAAGTTTGAACCGTTTATCTTCAGCGGTTCTGGACTTATAACAATTTAAATTCGAGAAAGGGTGAAAAAACCCATCATGAAGAAAAACTCATTTTCACAAGAAGTCGTTTTCACGACATTGCTTGAAAGCTAGATTCTGAAAACAAATCAAAACGAAAAAATTAATATTTCCTATTCTAATTAAGATAAATTCGTAATTTATACGTACTTTTAAGCAGAAAAAAAAACAGAGAAATTTTTAATGCAATAAAAGTTTTTTTTAGAAAATTTAAAGATTTTGTGTCCTGGACCCCCTTAATATGTTTCGACTATTGCCAGCACAAATCTTTCAATAAAATGAGTAGAATATATCTATTTCAAATTATGCCTTTCTGCGCATCATAGATCTTAAACTGTTATTTTTCACGTTTTTAAGGATAATTTGAAAAATACTTTGAAGAAAAATTTGAAATTTTCAGTTCGCATAAAACAGAACATAATAAATATAAATCTATCAAAAAAATTGTAAGTTTCAATTAATATTTTTTAAATATTAATTTTATAATTGATCGTATTAATTTTATTAATTATAAATTCAATGTATTTATGTTTGTGTTTTTTAGTATTATAACCACACAAAAAATTGTAATTTCGTATCTAAGCATAGTTTGAACAGAAGATTTAAAGTATATTGTCAAAACTGGGTTTTAGCATTAAAAAATACAAAGCTTGTTGCAGTTTTGATTTATTTTTGGCCTCCTAAGCACATTTTATGTACACCATTTAAAATTCACCTCACCTTCATCTTTAGACTTTATTTCCATTTGTTTGGTACCAATAACTTTCTTTTACTATAATTTGTTGCAGACTTAGTAGAAGGTGTTTATTTTTTTTCCTCTACTGTACATCTATAATTCAAGTTGAAATACAAATTTTATTAAAGCCTGTTTTTATTTTTGCTAATATTTCGCAAATTAAGGCTTCATTTTGAAGGATGAAATATGAAATTATGTATCTTTTTAAACTGGTACATGCAACAAACATTAGCTTGAAAAATATTACAAACCGTTGTAATTTAGAAACAAACAACAAAAATGTACTTGTATATTTGAATTTAAAATCTTTAAAGAACAACGTTGCATAACACTCATTTGAAAATAATAGTAATATTATTATTTGTAAACTTCGTTTTTACTTTCTTACTTTCATTGTGAAAATTTTCAACTTCCTGTTTTCGACGAATTTACACGTTTTAGGAGTCGGAGTTTTACAAAATGTCTGTCAGTGAGTCTGTGAGTCTGTCTGTCTGTATGTGACACAAATTTAGTGGGCGCTCTATCTCAAGAACTATTGCACGGAATTTGATGAAAATATATATTCAAGTAGTCCCTAATATAAATCGGTGCTGATTAGTTTTTGGTGCAAATCGTCTGAAAGGTGGCGCTGCTATACTGCATTTTTCGCGATTTCTGCAATAGCTGTATCATAAGAACTAATGCACCGATTTTCATCAAACTTCAGATTCAGTTAATCCTTGATATGAGTTGATGTTGGTAACGTTTTGGTATAAATCGCCCAACGGATGGCACTGCTATGCTGCATTTTGCAGCATTTACACGATTTTCTTAATAGCTCTGTTTCAAGAAATAATGCACGGATTTTCATCAAACTTCAGATTCAGTTATTCCTTGACATGAATTGACGTGTTATACATTTTGGTGTAAATCGCTCAATCAAGTGTGGCGCTGCTATGCTACATTTTTGTGATTTCCGCAATAGCTCTATCTTAAGAGCTAATGTTTGGATTTTCAACAAACTTCAGATTCCGCTATACCTTGATATGAATTAGTGCTGTTTATGTTTTGGTCCAAATCGCTCAACAGGCGGCCCTGCTATGTTGCATTTTTCAGAATTTCCCCTACAGCTCTATCTCAATAACTAATGCGCGAATTTTCATCAAACTTCAAATTCAGGTATACTTTAATATGAATTGGTGCTAAATTGATGTAATTTCTTGTACTATTTAAATGATTTAATTCACGTGATTTATATAGAAGAAAGTTTTGTGATGGTCACAAAAAGGTTGTAGCTTTTTTAAACGTGTGTGCTTACAATGTTAATACGTAATCTCTATAATAATAGCCTAAGTCATGTGACTGTCATCAATAGTTCCGGGCTGACCGCTTCGCTCTTTATATGCCAGGTCACCATTTTTTACATTTTTTTATTTTTCGCGTGGTAAATTAAAACAATGCTTTGATATTGAAATTAAAAGTCATGGTTTTTGGTATTATTTATTATTTTTATTTTCTTTTTCTTAAAAAGGGGAAAGAAAAAGTGAAAGTCATGAATTTCAAATTAAAACTATGAATTTTAAATAAAATGAGTGAAACTATTATATTTTAGATGAATTTAATGAAATATGAAAAAATGCGATTGGAAAGACAATGTTTGAAGATTTATTACTTGCGCCTGGCTAGCATAAAAAAGGTAATACTTAGTTATACCGTCGACTCATTTCGCCAAGTTATATAAATCGCCAAATTATACAAATTGACATAATATTTATTTTAAATAGCGAAAGAACAAATAAATTAGTATAACATTAATAAAAATACAAATAAAATTTCGAAATAAAAATAACTTGATGACGTAAACACGTGTAACTTGCTTAAAAACAAGCAAATATGCCATTTATGATCAACCATTATTGATATTTAATCTTATAGTTTGGCGATATATTTTTGGTCGACGGGATAACCAAGTAGTACCCATAAAAATAAGGAGTTCTTGATTTCTCTACTAGAAACTTCTGATTTGGCGAAATATTGAGAATGTAAATTACATTTTTAATAAAAGAAACATGGTACAATGCTTAGCACACATCTAACGGAGACCAAACTGGTCGCCAAGGGCGGCTAGTACTTTGTAGAAAATCATTTGTCATCAAGAATAAGGACCTTTTTTCTAGAATAATAGACAAAAAGAATTCTATTGATATCGATAGATATAATAATTTTTTTATTTTATTTATTTTTAATTGTTAATACAGAAATAATAAAAAATATGTTCTTATACATTAAAAAAAAAATATATCGTGGATAACGTTTACATTAACGCTAGCATTTTTTGAAATTTTAAGGTGTAACGGATAACGCGAAGTACTTTCAACTCAACAAGTTTCTGCTTCCAATGAATTCGTGTTTTGACTGTACGTATTTTGACAAGGTTTTACTACATATATAAATTTTTTAAATAATTTTTTTCTGTAATACAACTACTATAAATGACGCATCCCAATACTTCTATAAATGACGATGTGCTATAGTATGATGTAAGTAGTTTAAACAACATATCACAGTAAATAATAAAAAACAATGGCACATTATCGTATTATGATTACATCTTACTTATTATATTGAAATATTCTTAGAATGCAATTTTTTCCAAATATAATTTTATACTTATTTCTAGGTTAATAAAGCATTTCTTTAATCCGTTCGGGACCGGCGACTTTTACACAAATTTCATTCGGTTGGCACCACTTTTTTTTTTTAAAGTTACCTTTATTTAAACAATAACGAAAATGCTCTAATTGAAGAGACAACAGGCACACACTCATTCTGAGTTAGTCTCTTGCGGAGAATTGACGTGTTATTTCTTTCTCTTGTTACTGTGTTACTGCTCTGGTTGGTAAAGATGTATGGCGGTTTGTTAGAATAGCTTGGATTTTTATCGACATTCGTGATAGTGTTTTATGAAAATGGCGTTATCGGAGGAGGAGATGAACGCTATAAAGGATTACAACAACGACCTGGATAGTTACGTTAATGGAATGCTGGTTGCGAACTATTTAGGACATTTTAATGAATTTCCTACACACCATGAACCAGCTAATATAATTCTACGGGAAATCTTCGCCGGCATCGATGGAGATATTCAACAGATGCAAGGGACCCCTGGCTACTCCACCAACGAAGAACTGAAAACTAAGGTGAGAACTATGTGTATTACTGCAATTTCCATTTTGGGGGAGCCATTTAATGTAAAACTTATTATTGATTCTGGAGCTTATAAATTTCTAAAATCTGATTATATGGAGAGTTTTGGGGTCTTAGAAAGTATCAGCCCTAACCCTAACCCTTCCCGTGTTGCTAAAAGACGACATTCTGAATCCGATTCGGATAGTAATATCGCATTAACTAACAAATATATTGTACTCGAAAACGAGGTAAATTTAGACAATAATGTAGAAATGATAAATGTTAATTCTAATTCTAAAACTAACGATACTGAGAGCACCGTACCGGTGGCTTAAAAGAAAGAAATTCACCCTTTATATGTAGAATTTAGCGAAGTCGATTGGCGTAAAATCGCGCAAGAAGTAAAAGAACTTTATAAGGATAACCCTCTTCTAGTCTGCCTTAACGGAGAGCTAATAAAAATTCAACCGAAAACGGAAGAACAATTCAGTGAAGTCCAGCGATACTTGGACTCTAAACATTATAAATTCACCACTATTCACCCTACAGACCAAAGGCCAAAGAAAATTTGCATCCGAGGTATCCCGCCTGGCACGGAACCCCAACTAATAATCGATGACTTAGCCTTGCATGGTTTTACTGCCACAAGGACAGCCATGCTCAAGAACAGGAAAACAGGCAGGGGGGTGCCCCTTTATATGGTAAATGTACTCCCAGTTAAAGATTTTGACCGTATTTACAAAATACAAGAATTGTGTTATATTCGTGTATCTATTGAACATTTCCGTAATACCAATAACCCAAAACAATGCTACCGTTGCCAACGCTTTGGCCACGCTAGCGAAATTTGCAATTTCAAGGCTAAGTGTATGAAATGTGCCGAGGAGCATTTAACCCCTCAGTGCCCACATAAAGGTAGAATAACTTGCACCTGTGCTAACTGCGGGGGCGCTCACCCTTCATCGTTCAGAGGTTGCCCAAAAAACCCCCTTAACCAAAACAGAACTTCCCCCTCTACTGATAAAACTAATGTCAAGCAAAATCCCTCCAGAACTAAACAACCGACTAACCAAACTTCTAAAAATGCTCAGGACTTTGTCGAAATTTTACAAAAATTTAACTACGTGGATAACATGAATAAACAAACCAAAAAACAAACTGAAAAAATTGAGGCCCATCTACTAGTAATAATATACAGGAAGCCCCCATCGCGGTTGCCTCCAATTCAACCAAGGATAATACTTCAACTGATAAAAAATCGACTAAAACTCCTACTGAGGACTATGTTTCGACTTTTAAAAATGTATTTGATGCTTTCAAGGATATGAAGGAACTTCTTCAGATCACTAAATAACTTAAATGTATTACTAAAATAGCCAATCAAATTAAATCATGTGGCAATGCTATAGAAAAAATTATAATCATTGTTAACGAAATAGACTCCTTTGCTACTGAACTTACCTTCCAAACCATGAATAATACACCTACCTATGGCTCTCTTCTTATTCTTTCCTGGAACTGCGATTCCATGAAAAACAAAATTAACGAACTTAGATCTTTTATCTCCTTTAATCCACAATTTGATATTCTCTTAATTCAGGAAATTGGTTCTCCTTCGTACGTGCAGCTTAAACATTTCGGGCTACAGGCTCTATCATACACCGCGTGCCAATTCCCCAAAGGGCGGCACTGCGATTTACCTTAAATCTCACCTTCCACACTAGACAGTCCAAACCACACACGTCAATGGCATTGAATACACAAGTATTGTCCTTGACCTTCCACACACTAAATTAAATATTACTTCTCTTTATGCTAAACACAGTCCACAATATCCTATTAATGACCTCACTCAACTTTTTTCACAACACCAATTTGCTTTTGTAGCTGGTGATTATAACGCACACAACACGCATTGGAACTGTTTATCTACAACTTCTAGAGGTAAATCACTCCATAATTTTATTTCACAGAACAACCTTAGTCTGCACGCTCCCTCCACTCCTACCCACATTCCCTGGAATCGTAGATGCCATCTTTCTACTATTGATTTTGTTATTTCTAAAAATCTTACTTTTCCTGTTTCTACTTCTGTTATTAACGATCTCAGCTCTGACCACTATCCTGTTGCTTTCAAAATTGATCTTATCAATCCTATTACTCCCCTCCCCCCTCTGTTGCAGTTGACTGGAATAAGTTTAAAAATTTTCTCAATGATGCCGACCTCACATTTCCAATTATTAACAACAATTCTGATATTGATAATGCGGATACTAAATTTGAAAATATCATCAATAACGCCCAAAAACATGCAACCTACACCAAATTCAAAAATAATAATACCTTTTTTCTTCCAAATTATATCCGCAATATTTGCAACCAACCTAATAACCTCCGGCGGCTTTACCAATCCTCCATAGACACTACCCTCAAAACTGCTGTTAATAGATTAAATAATAAAATTAAGACACTTATTCAAAAAGAAAAACAAAAAAGTTGGCAAAATTTTCTTGAAAATTTATCTAGCGAGGATAATTCTTTCTGGCGAATTAAAAAGAAACTCAACAATATCTATACTCCCATTCCCCCACCCCCCCTCATTTCTAATAATACCACTGCTTATACCGATAAAGATAAGGCTAACTGCTTGGTCAATTCATGTGAAAAGCAGTTTTCACCTAATCCCTTCCTCGCTAGTCAAAATCACCTTAATAATGTCAATGATAATGTTCGTAACTTCCTTGCCACCCCCCCCCGAGCCTCTCCCCCCTATTGAACCCATTGTTATCCATAACATTATTCAAAAACTTAAGAATCGTAAATCCCCTGGGTATGACAATATTTCTAACTTTGCTCTTAAACAACTTCCCTTAAACTGTATCCTCTATATTACTCAACTCACCAATTCTATTCTTAAATTCTGCTACTTTCCCAAACCTTGGGAAAAATCTATCATCTGTCCCATACCTAAACCTGCATGCAATCTTCATGATCCTACTAACTTCCGTCCTATTAGTCTGCTCTCTAGCCTTTCTAAAGTTATTGAACGCGTCATTAGATTGCAAATTAACAAATTCAATAATGAACACAATATTTTGCCACCGGAACAATTTGGATTCCGAGCTGGCCACTCCACACAACACCAGCTTTTGCGCGTTGTTGAATTCCTCAGTGAAAACTTCAATGCAAAAAAGCCTACTGCTGCCATATTTTTGGACATCGCCAAGCCCTTTGATAAAGTCTGGCATGAAGGCCTCATTTACAAATTAATTCGGCTTGGATTTCCTTCCGGACTTATACATCTTATATTCTCATATCTTGGCGATCGTTCTTTCTCCGTCCGCATAAACAACATTTTATCTGATCTACACATCATTTTATGTGGTATTATTCAGGGCTCAATCCTGGGCCCAACACTTTTCAATCTGTACTTTTTTGACGTGCCTCGTACCCTATTCACTTCACTCGCCCTTTATGCGGACGACACCACCATTTATGCTGCTGCACACCATCCATATTTACTTTATAAAAACATACAAAATCACCTAAATTTATTCATAGGCTGGTGCAATCAGTGGCGTGTCAAACTTAATGAAAGTAAAACCACAGCTGGCTACTTTTCCCGTACTTTTACTGTTCCTAATAGACTAACCATTAACAATACTACCATCCCTTGGTCTGATGATGCTAAGTACCTGGGGGTTATCATTGACAAACGTCTTACCTTCAAAAAACATATGCTAAACATCCGCGGTAAAGCCTCGGGGGTTGCTAAAAGTCTTTCACCTCTTTTAAGGGGCCCTAACATGTCCTTCCATAACAAGCTTCTAATTTACAACGCCTGCATTCTCACCATCATCACTTACGGCTGCCCGGTGTGGGGCTTCCTCTGTAGAACGAGCATGGACCGGCTTTCTGAGCTTCACAACAACCAACTTCGCCGTATCAGAAATGGTTCTAGATTTCTACGTAACACTACGATCAGAAACGACCTCAAAACTACCTCTTTGGTCAGACGCATAAAATTTCTATCTAAAAAATTTCACAGCCAACTTTATAAAGTTCCAAATGAAATTGTGTACGAATTAACGGACTACGATGCTCTCAGCCCTACTAAACGCAAGAGGCCCCATTACACTACTATTATTGAAGAGTAGTCGCGCTCTTCGACTGATACTTCTTTTCTTTTCTTTTCTTTCTTATAAAATTATATATATATAAAAAAATATATATATTTTTATACTTTCTTATTATTTTATCACTATTGCTTTACCACGGTAAAGCTTATACTTACTGTAATTTTTTAACTATTAATGTATGGCGCTGAAAACAGCCTTTTTTGGTTTTAAGGGATTAGGTATATTTCTCCTGCTTTGCTTGGAGCGGTCTTGCTATGTGCTATGAACAGTGTTAACAACTTCATTTTATTCTATCATTAACTTATTTTTATCTATCCTTATATTTAAATTTTAAATTATACTTATACTGTAGTCCTCGGAGTACCCTCTCATGAATTTTCAGCCTCTCCATATTTAAATTTTTTAACTTCTCCATTTTTTATTGTAGTACTGTTGTGCTACGCTTAAACTCTTTTCTCATGGCTCCTCTAGGATTTGCTATACACTTACTAATCTACAGGGAGTGGAGTAGCACTGCTACTAGGTATCCCATTGAACTTCTCTGCTGTTCGCTCTGCTGTTCTAATTGAAGAAACTAAATATTATTTTTCTTTTTTACTGGCGCCTAAAACAATTTCTGTATATAGCAGGAGAGCTGTTGAACATTTTTGAGTAGGTATTTGAGGCACCCTGAAAATTTGTGCAACACTTCTTTTGTAATGCCTGAATACAAAATCGAATGTCGGGCTGAAGGATCGTGGCACAAGGATCGTGGAAGGATCGTGGCCACGTTTCAAGTGCCAAATGGCACTTGACACGTGTCTGGCACAGTTTTTGTGCCGACTAAAGTGTCTGTCATTTTCAAAATATTTTTTTCTAAGCATAAATATTATTCTGCCTCAATCTCAGCGTGCCTCAAATACCTTTTTTGGGTAGTCAAAAAATGGCACTTGACACGTGTCTGGCACAGTTTTTGGGCCGACTAAAGTGTCTGTCGTTTTCAAAATATTTTTTTCTAAGTATAAATATTATTCTGTCTCAATCTCAGCGTGCCTCAAGTACCTTTTTTGGGGGGGTAGTCAAAAAATGGCACTTGACACGTGTCTGGCACAGTTTTTGGGCCACGATCATTCAGCCAGACATTCGATTTTGTATTCAGCCATTACAAAAGAAGTGTTGCACAAATTTTCAGGGTGCCTCAAATACCTTCCCTAAAATGTTTAACAGCTCTTGGACTAATACTCTTTATGAGGGTGTATATATGCACCCATGGTCCTGAACGGGTTAAATGCAAATGGTACAAGTTTTTGACGATGATGACGTTCAATAAAGTTCCACTAAAATGACATTAACAAATTTATATATATACTAGGGGGATCTGCCCCCTGCAAGCTACGCTCGCCAACCCTCGTTCAGACACCGCAGAATCTAAAAACACGCTAATCTGATCGGTTTAAAAAATATTATAGAAGATTGAATTATACTGAAAAAAGCTATGCAGATCTCCCTGTAAACGGGTTTCCATTCAATTTCCTTTGATTTAAAAAAATTAAGGCCGAATCAGTTGCTGTTAAGACATCCAATGGTTGTTTTCGTGTTTTATTAAAGATAATCAGTTAAACGTTTGAAAAGAAACTAAAAATAAAAGGAATTAAGTGTACAGAGTCTTTGTCTCCAGGTATTTTAAAACAATTTCTATAACAATAGCCTAAGTCATGTGACTATCATCTAGAGTTCCGGGCGAACCACTTCGCTTTTTATATTCCTGGTGCCATTTTGGTACTTTAATATTAGCCAGGTACTGGTGATAAGTCGCCAAATATTATTCTATTGCCATCATTTCATCTATATTATAATAGTTTAAGTCATGTAACTGCCATAAATAAATACGCTCTGATCCCTTCGCTTTTCATATGAAAGTTTGGCCCGGATATCATGTACGGCCCCATATTGGCGCGATTTTTTTCCGACGCTAATTTGGGGAAAAGATCAACAGCATAAACAACAACATCCGGCTTATCAAATCAAGCAAAATAACGATACTATGGCGCGAGTTAAGTAGCCGTTGCGTATATGACATTGGCGTCAGAAAAAAATAGCGCCAATATGGGACCGTATGTGCCATCTGTGCCGAAAGTTTTCCATTTCGATTAAAAAAAAAATCAATTCTTTTTTTCGAATAATAGTACATAAAAGCATTGTCGCAAAGAATTCTTCGTACTGTTACGCTAGCCGGGTGCAAATCTCGCCAATAACTATTTTTCAACTCGCCAGTTAGCATTTCATTTTACTTTTCGAGTGGTAAATTATAACATTGCTTTGAAGTTGAAATTAAGTGTCATCGTTTGTTACATGATTTAATATTTGGACAGATGTCATATACGCACCCGGTTTGGCGTGATTTTTTTTTACGAAAATTTGGCGAAATCCTCGTTTTTGAATACCAGTTACATATGTATTTTTGGTATTACTTAGTTATCCCGTCAACCAAAAATCTATCACCAAACTATAAGATTAAATGCCAATAATGGTTGATAAATGTCACATTCACTTGACTTTAAGCAAGTTACACGTCTTTACGTCATCAAGTGATTTTTATTTCGACGTTTTATTTGTATATTTATTAATGTTATAGTATTTTCTTTGTTCTTTCGTTATTTAAAATAAAATTTATGTCAATTTGTATAATTTGGCGAGTGGTTTGGCGATTTATATAATTTAGCGAAATGGGTCGATGGAGTAACTAAGTAGTACCGTATTTTTTTAATTATTTTCTATTATTTTTTATTTTTAAGGAAAATAACAAAAAAATAATAAACTATAGAACAAAACAATTTATGTAATTAAAAAAAATAAAATAAAATAATAAACACTTATTATTAAATAAACAACAATAGCTGGGTTAGCATGTCAACCAAAATAATGCCATTTTGGCGCCAATTAGGTACCCCGGTGCGTATATGACATCTGTGCCTAATATTTTTCTTTTCATTTCGTTTAAAAAAATAAAGAAGTGAAAGTCATTTATTTTAAATGTTTCTGCTTATATTAAATAAAATGATAATGAAATACAAATTGAATTATGAATAAAAGTAACATGATACATTTCTTAGCATACATTTAAGGGAGGCCAGACTTCTCGCCAAATTAGTTTAAAATAGTAACCTTTTCTAAAATCTGAAAAAAAATATATGTTTGATTAAAATTTGGGTTGCCATCATTAGAAAAATGTATATAAAATTAGAAAAAAATTAATATTTCGAAAACTAATTCGAATTTAAAAATTCTAATACCAGTTTTAAATCTGCGGATAAATATTGATTTTTGGTGTTAATTTCATCGCAAAGTATTCCTTTTTATAGGAAAAATCACCGTGAAACATAATCAGTTGTTTAATCAGTCGATTCAAAGAATCGTTACATTTCAGGCGTTTCATATATTCGTTTCATAAATTCGTTTCATTAGTATTTTATATATATAGGGTAGATAAATAAATAAATTTATACAAATTGTCTTTAGAATTATTTTATGTTTTTTCTTTTATACTAATTATCAGATTCCACGATATTTAAAAACAGGGTGATTTTTCTTTTTAAGTTGTGAATGTAAAATCCTATAACAAAAGAACTACTGATCCAAATGATCTGAATTTTCACCATTATGCTCCCAAAGCAATGGGAATTTTTTTGGCGTGGTTAAAAAAAAATTAAAATTGCACCAGATGGCGCTGTATATGCAGTAATGTCGGGAGACGAGCTTGCGCACGACACGCGCACAGTGGCGATAAAACGTGAAGCACGCACACCTCGTGTTCCTTATTCTGATCTGAATCACTGCGATTTCTGGGGGTATCTAAAAAAAATACTGTGTATTGTGGTGGTGTTACGAACTTAGCTGACCTGAAGGCACGCATTGCGAACTAGATACACAGCATTCAGCCGGATATTCTTGGCTTTGTTCTGGAACATGCGGTTTCAAGTTTCCAAGTCGTAGCTGAAAACGTTGGACAGTACATTGAATTGAAAATCTCTTGCATTAGTCGTGCAATTCCGTGTGAATTCTTTGCTCCATATTTTTATTTCGTTCTGTTTCTGCGAAGGTGTTCACAGTACCAATTACTGCATTCTGTGTGTTTTTGATATGCGTAATAAAGTTTTCTTTTTCTCGAAGTACCGTCCATTGTTTTCCTCCCACTGACGATATTCTTCGTTTCTGTTAACTTACAGCGCCATTTGTCGGTGCGATTTTAAGCTTTTTTTAACCACGCCAAAAAAAATTCCTATTGCTTTGGAAGCATACTGGTGACATTTCAGCTCATTTGGATCAGTGGTTCTTTTGTTATAGGGTTTTACTTTCACAACTTTAAAAAAAATCACCCTGTACTTCAATATAAAAATGCCTTAAGATATTATTCTATGATAATATTGTATGGTTTTGATGTAATAATTTTAAAAAATTGGGTACCTTTGACACTTGTGACTGGTTAGGAAGAAAAGACCAAACATTCTAATTCGAAATCCTGATGTAATTTATATTTAACTATTTCATACAAGATGATTTACATATATGTAATTGATCTTAACTAATCAATTACGAAAAACATATGTAATTGATCTTACGCAATCAATTACGAATTTCGTAATTACGCGACCAAATCTGTCCTGATAGCGATGGATTTTGTTTTCGGTGTCTCTAGTCAAAGATAAATGAATGGCAGCCTGATTACGCAAAATGGAAAGATATTACTGTTGACAGATATTGTGAAATATAATCTCCAAACAAGGACATTAAAATAATTAAGCGAAGTAAATTGTTTTTTCATGTGTCAAATGTGATTTACAAAAGTAATTATCGAAAGTGTTTATGGTCTAAAAGAAGGAAGTGAAATTGAAAAGTGATTGCACAATCGTAAACAGATATTTTATTATAAACATTTTGTGATATTCAAGAACTATAAGACATTTATATACTCTCTTTTTAAATTACCGTAAATATAAATATTGATACAAATTATTTGTTATGCTGATTTATGGGATTAATTTCCTGTTCTTTATT
This sequence comes from Maratus speciosus, assembly GCA_963932465.1. NCBI lineage: Eukaryota > Metazoa > Arthropoda > Arachnida > Araneae > Salticidae > Maratus > Maratus speciosus. The sequence continues at coordinate 129,183,504 of OZ010792.1, read as the reverse complement.
GCTAATAATATTTTATTCATGTATTTTTTCTCCACTTTCACTTGTAACTCAAACTCTCAAACTGAGAGATGTGTATCTTAAAGCTCTTATTAAAATTTAATTTTACTTTTCTATTTATAAGTTCCGGCACAAACTTAAGTTCACAAGTCACACAAAAATATACGTCTTTTTAAACAACATGAAGTTCAGACCATCAGTCACATATATGGATTAAATCAGAAATACAGGAAGAACATGTAGATCCATTTACCCTTTCCGGAGGAAAATTACCAGATGATAAACGGATATACATAAATATAAGGTAAGCCCAATTTATCTTACCTATGTTTTTTATATTGAGAAATAGATAATTAATTTTTGAGGATAAAAAACGAACATCACGCAAATTTTATGATAGCAAAGATTAAATATTGCTAACATATTACTCCGATCAATGGTGATCTCCCGTTATCAGAAAACCATTCCTTTTGTTTTGACTGGATGATGTAGGGGCTCAGCGAGACTACATCCAACGCTAACGTGACAGTTGATGGCTGTTTTTGTGATTGATTACATAAGATTAATTACATATTTAAAGAACAGTTTGTATAAAAATAGCTAAATATAAAATGTCCCTGGCTTCAGGTCTATCAGGATTAATTTATTAACCAGTTTTTTATCTTTTTTTTTTTTTTTTTTTTTTTTTACTATTTTTAAAAGTTGCATTATGTAACACGCATGTAGTAGCTAAATAAAACAAACGGAAATTATTAATTTAAAGTGATTTACTAAAATAACTGCAAGTAATAACAAAAATAAAAACGCTATATTTTTTTTAATGAGTTTCTTAAATTTTTTTATTATAGTCATCTGTGACTTTGATGTATCAATTTCAGTAATATACCAATTTTGAAACATTCGTTATGAAAACAATCAGGGGAATATTATTATGATAGGATATTGAAAACTTACAAGACTTAAATAATAATTTTTGAAACAGCCACTATTTATCTTTAGAATTACGCCGTTATTAATCATTTAATGTTAACGATATGCCGGATTTCGAGACTTAACCGTTTTACTTTAGTTTATTTTATGCCTGAACGAATTTAAATTATTTCTATAATATGTTAGTATGTCATTTAAGTTACTATTTACAATTGTTTTCAAAAATTATAGTTGAAATTTCTTTTCTTTTTTTTTTCAAATTTATTTCATAAATTGAATTTCATGAATACCAAAAAAAAATTGAACCAAAATTTATTATCGAATAGCTACTTATTTTAAGGATTATTCTAGGTTATGAGAGGTTTGGAAATTATAGTATTATAATAAATATTGCTAATAATTATGAAAATGCACATTAGGAGCTAAATTTAACCAATAAACAAAATCCATTAACTCAAAGGTTTTATTAGTTTTTCTTCCATTAAAATAAGAAGTATCTCGCTTTGATTTGACCTTTTAAGCCAAAAATAATAAAATTCAACAATGTAATGTAATTATGACATAAAATCGTAAATTCTAATGTTCCATTCCGTTTAGTGTTAAGCTAAAGTGTTAAGCTAAGCTCAAAAACTTAATGAAATTCACCAGGCAAGAGAGTCAAGACCGAAGAGATAGAAATTTCATGTTTCGAGGTATTCAAACCAACTGTCTGCCTTACGTCTGTAATTTATATTTTTGAATAAATTATTTTTTAGAGTGTAATTCACAGCCTTTCGAAATGGTCTTGATTCTATACAATAAAATATTTCGTTCAAAATAGCGGCAAATAATTATTTGCATTAGGCAAAAAAGCATCACTGGTGTTTTTAGTGAATAATAAACATATTTCGCAAATATATACTTCTTTTAGATGATATTTAAAATAAAAAACTATAACTAATATAATAATATAATTAAACTTTTAAAAAATAACATAATTATTGATCTTTAAAAATTTCATTTTTATGCATCATATTGTATGCATAGATGCAAACATTTCTTAATTATTCCGGAGTCTGATTCAAGAAGAACATGTTTTCAACCGGAAATTTTATTTAATCAAAAATTTTATTATGAAATCTAAAACGCACCTTATAGAAAGGACACACATCTCCTTATATATATTTTCTGGTTTAAAACCTGTTTGTCTTTGATCATACTTCGGAATAATTAACCCTTTAGTGCGCAGCTTTGCATATATGCAAACAACAATGTTTTGAATTTAATAGATTTTTTTTATTCGCATATACCTAATTTACACCAGTAAATTAAAATCTAACAAAAACATAACTGTGAAAAAAGGGAGCCAAGTTCTGTAAAGACAATGGCAAGAAAAGAAGTGATATCTAAGTGGGTGCCAAGTTCAAATAAAATTCACTCAAACTTACCTACAGAAGTATTATAGCATTTTTTAAATTGTTTAGAAATAAAAATTATTGATAGCATATTAATAATAAATCTAAAACTTGGCAAGTTTTTACCTACGAGTCATAACATTATTACATCAAAACTTGTTATTTTATGTTTGGAAGCCTTCATTTGAGTGAGATCCTTTCCCTTGAAGGGTGGTGGGATAAAATATATCCCACCTAATTTTAACTGCAAAATGCCACATTGACACTAGAATTCAGGACTAAAAAGTTTAATTTTATTAAATACGTGAAAAGAAGCTTTTACCCATTTTGAAATAAATTTGTTTTTAAATTGTGGTGTGATTCAATCATTTCAGCATGTCACGAATAAAAGCTTTTTGCCCCTGAAGTGTTAAAGGGGTGCAGTCTCTAGAGGGATGACCAAGAACAAGCGTAAGAGTATCTGTCTCTTTATCAGGCCTTTTAGTCTGTTTGCATTGAGGTTTCTGGAGGGTGGGTGCTAGAGTGATAACCAAAGACGAGCGGGAGTGTATCTGTGTATTTATTGGTTTATCAAATCTTTATCATGAGTCATTTGCTTATAATAATAACTATATTAATTTTTTTATAATGACATTGTTGTTAATATTAACATCATCATTTTATTAAGACAGAAATTGATAGGCATAATATTTATCAAAAACTTGCCAAGTTCTAGATTTATTATTAATATGCTATCAATAATTTTTATTTCTAAACAATTTAAAAAATGCTATAATATTTCTGTAGGTAAGTTTGAGTGAATTTTATTTGAACTTGGCACCCACTTAGATATCACTTCTTTTCTTGCCATTGTCTTTACAGAACTTGGCTCCCTTTTTTCACAGTTATGTTTTTGTTAGATATCATTACTTTTTGTAAAGTTACAATATATTTAGACACTTTACTTAATGCATTTAAATGTGTTTACATGTGATTATTTTATTCACCAAGCAACATTCAATTTTAATTTAAATTTCCTACAACAAACTATTTGGCTGTCAATTTGCGGCTGAAATCTATATTTTAATACTGCTACATTGAATGCATGTTTTGAAACGAAATGCATTGATTCGAAATTTTTATTGTTTCTGAAACAACAATTCCTATTAAATTCCTATATTAAAATTTCCAATTAAATATCCTATAGCTGGGCCTGCTTTTTTGTACTGAAAGTGAAAAATAAAGTTATGTGCTTATGACACACTACGTATCATTCATCCATGGGTGCCGGCAAAGAGGCAGTGCAGAGGAAGGACATTGCCTCTCCCTGGATTTTCAAATTTAACTAATTAAATATACTTTTCTCTGATGATTTTGAAAATAACAAGTGGGTAAGTGTGATCACAGATCGCACAGAGGGTTTCGTTTAATATTCCTTTCAAAACACTTTATCCTTTTGAAAAATCTGTTAGTTCCACATTTCGCAACCAGGGGCGCACTCTATTCTAAATAAACCTCTATCCGAACGAAACTCCGTTTTACATACTATCCGTAGATATATTAGTCGAGGGTATTGAGCCCATAGCACTAGAGATAAGTAGGCTCCCCTGGCGGTAAAAAGTGGAACTAAAATATGTAAGGCTATGGTGCATAATATGAAAGAATGGTCAAAGGGGTGTCGGCAAAAGTTGGAAAAGTGCTCCCCGGGTGAAAAGGGCGGAGGTTAGAAAAATTGTTTAAAATACACAAGTTAGAGCCCGGAGAAGTAAATAATATAAGACTTTTTGAAAATTTTATGATTTGTCGTGTGGTCTGGGGTATTCAGCTATACCTATGCAAAAAGTCTTGTCTCCAACTTAATTAGGGGCTCCCTTAGAAAAGAATTGCTTAAAATATATATGTGGTAGCTCAAAGGGTTAAGAGTAAGACTTTTTCAAGATTTTATGATTTGTCACGTAGCCTCAGGTGTTCTGCTATAAGTATGCAAAATTTCAAATCTGCAATTTAATAAGGGGCTCAGTTAGAAAGAATTGCTTAAAATACGCATGTGGAAGCCCAAAGGGTTAAATGTACGACTTTTTCAAAATTTTATGATTTGTGATTTGATGTGAGGTGTTCAGCTATAAGTATGCAAAATTTCACGCCTCCAACATAATTAGAGGCTCACTTTGAAAGAATTGTTTAATTTACACATGGGGGAGCCCAAAGGGTTAAATGTACGACTTTTTCAAAACTTTATGATTTCTCGTTTCATGTGAGGTGTTCAGCTATAAGTATGCGAAATTTCACGCCTCCAACCTAATTAGGGCTCACTTAGAAAGAATTGTTTAAAATACACATGTGGGAGCGCAAAGGGTTAAATGCACGACTTTTACAAAATTGTATGATTTGTCATTTGATGTGAGGTGTTCAGCTATAAATATGCAAAATTTCACTCCTCGACCTAATTAGGGGCTCACTTAGAAAGAATTGTTTAAAATACACATGTGGGAGCCCAAAGGGTTAAATGTACGACTTTTTTTAAATTTTATAGATTTTCGTTTGATGCGAGGTGTTCAGCTATAAGTATGTACAATTTTACGCCTCCAACCTAATTAGGGGCTCACTTAGAAAGGATTATTTAAAATACACATGTGAGACCCAAAAGGGTTAAATTTACAACTTTTTCAAAATTTTATGATTTGTCATTTGATGTGAGGTGTTCAGCTATAAGTATGCAAAATTTCACGCCTCCAACCTTGTCACATAGAAAGAATTGTTTAAAATACACATGTGAGAGCCTAAAGGGTTAAATGTACGACTTTTTCAAACTGTTATGGTTTGCCATTTGATGTGAGGTGTTCAGCTATAAGTATGCAAAATTTCATGCCTCCAACCTAATTAGGGCTCACTTAGAAATTATCTTTTTAAAATACACATGTGGGAGCCCAAAGGGTTAAATGTACGACTCTTTCAAAATTTTATGATTTGTCGTTTGATGTGAGGTGTTCAGCTATAAGTCTGTAAAATTTCACGCCTCCAACCTAATTAGGGGCTCACTTAGAAAGAATTGTTTAAAATACACATGTAGGAGCCAAAGGGTTAAATGTACGACTTTATAAAAATTTTATGATTTGTCGTATGATGCGTGGTGTTCAGCTATAAGTATGCAAAATTTCAAGTATCCAACATGCATAGTTTCTTAGAACGGGCTTTGTGACGGACAGAATATCTCAATTTGTTGATTTTCTGTATGCAAGTAAACCCAGATAAACCCCCAGTAAGTAGATAGGTTTACAATAGAAGTCTATGGGAATTTGGCGAAATATTAGAGATATCGCCAAGGTGGCGTCACTTTTGGTGACTAATTTGCGTCGCCAAATTTGGCGATATATCGCCATGTTGGCGAGAAACTTGGCGGTATTTGGCGACGGAACAGAGTACCCTCCTACGGCAAATTAAAATTTCGCCTAATAGACGTAATGTTAAAATAAAAATGGGCACCCCCAGGTGGGTAATTCATCGATTTTCACAATTTTTTTATTTTTTTCCTTAGTTTTATAGTGTAAACAAACTTCGCACCAAATTTAAAGTCTGTAGCTGCAGTAGATATACGAGATCTTTTTGATGAGTGAGTCAGTCAGTCAGTCAGTCAGTGGTAAAATTATCGATTGTCAGACATTTTCAAATGTCATTATCTCGGAAACTAATTATGCGTTATTTATAAAATTTTGGATTTTAGGTAATTAGGGTGGCCTTACTACACATTTCGTATAACAAGTACGCAGGTCTCATAGATTTTCAGTAGTAGAGCAATGAAATTTGACGAAAACAGCTCGAAATGGTTCGTGTAAATAACACACGGCTATGTCAGGCGAACTTGGCTGACACACTGCCGTGTGTCTAGATAGAAATTTTGTAGAAATAAAAATTTGGTTTAACTAATAACCGACTTTCTGTATTTAAATAAAGCGAAGTCAATCATTGAAACTCTCCGGTGTAAAGTGAGATTACCTCGACTTCGAAATTTCTAGAACGTATTCTATCATGGGAATTAAAGGTTAAAGTGAAGCTTTATAAAATAAATAATTATATAAAATAAGGCATTTGGAGACATACTTATTAAAATATTTACAATATTTTAGCGAAAAACAGCCACACGACAGTAGTTTTATTGCAGATGTGCAACAGAATAAAACATTGGCCTTTTCTGTGAAAAATGTATCTTTGATTTTTTTCCCTTATTTTTTCTGTGTAATAACCTTTGAGAGAATCATATCTGGGAGCACGGCAGTCCGTCCGCCAAGTTCGCACAAGCCGTAAGCCACCTTCATTTCGGGATACTTTTCACCCCCTCATAACGTCGTTTTAGGGAGAGATATAGAATTTTTTCTTCTATACACGTGTTCGTATGATCAAACTGAACTAAGGTTCCACGATTTCATGTTTCTGTATTTAGTAGTTTTCGAAATATTAAATTCCGAAAAAGCGCTTTTTTGTCACTGACTCACTTCGCATCATCAAATAACTAAGGTACTTCTAAAAGTCGTAGAATCATGAAATTTCACAAGTAAGTCGGGTTTGTAGCACAATTAACCAGAAAAATCTGAAAACACAGAATTTCCGCCTCTAAACCCTTAAAACAGGGGGTGTTGATTTGGCCGTAAACAGTTCCTTCACATTCAATTGCGCCAATACACGATTACAGAGTTTTGAAGGGGTCACATAATTTCAAACATAATAAAACTTTATATATATGCTTTTCCAAAGATGTTTGTTAAATAGAAAAAAAATGAATATACCTAAAAATTTTAATCAGTATAGGTTATGATATATTCACGATATTAAAACAATAAAACATTTAACAAAATATAACCGCAATTCGGTATGTTTCCGATATAGTAGCCTTGGCGAAATAGAGAAAATAGCCTTGACGAGAAAAGAAATTTGATAATAACGTATTTTCTGGCAACCTATCTACTGTGTCATATACACAAGCAATTTTTTCCACGTGTATACAATTTATTTAATGTAAGAAAACCGTTTATTTATTTTTATATACCAACATAAATAATTTGTATATAAAAAACAACATTTTATACGTGTATAAATAAAATGTTTATATGTATATAAATACATGTATGAATAACATAAAAGTTCATCAGGTTTGTTTTCATAGTTGTTTATATCATTTGGCAACATATTTTAGTGTCTGAAGTCCGAATTGCGCCAAGATTTTTAAAATACGCCAAGGTCTCTATAGTGGAGACATATCCTAATTCTCATATGAAAGTTTTAAAATCTGCTTTTAATTAAATGAAATGTGTAACTAATAAAGCTGTCTTTAACGATGTGCGACAGATGCGGTGTCTGATGTCCGCTGCTAATGTTATTATATTGTATTATTAGCCTACTTACTGTTAATTTATTGTTAATTTTAAATATGTAAAAGAAAGATTATAGTTATAGATCAGATATGTTGGTTGCCAAAACTCGATTACAGAAAATTAGCCTGAATTATAAAGGTGTTACATGATTTCAAGCTGAATGAAATTTAATATGCTTTTACAAAAATTTTAATAAGGCAAATCTTTCAGTTTATCTGTCCATATTTCTATCTTTTACTTCCTTAAAACAAATTTTATTAAAGACCAGGAGGCGTCCGTACAGATCATTACCTCATCGAGTTGACGGCTGAAATTTTAGGACTAGTTAAAAATCGATTAGCGTATTAAAATGTAACTGGTCTGCCAAGTCATATCTTTGTGCAAACCACCTACAGACCCGATTTTACCGGTTAATTGGTGGATTTTCCATTGTGTTTTCCTGCACCCATTTCCCCATGTTTCCATACTTTTGGATGCAGGAAAATACAATAGTAAACCTATCAGTCACCCACTAAAATTAGGTCTTCAGGTTGTTTTTACCAAGATATGACTTAACAGACCAGTTGCATTTTAATGTACTGATCTAGTTTTAACTAATCCTAATATTTCAGCTGTAAACTCGATGAGGTGATGGTGTGTGCAGACGCGTACCGGTCTATTATAAATATCGGAATTCTAATCTCAATAGCACTCTGGTCAATCTGGCAAATATCCCTACTATTTATGGGACACTATTCCTTTAAGTGCGTTTTAGTGATGTTAAAGAACATTATACATATGCATCATACATATTATACATATGCATATCATACACAATACATTTGCATCATACATATTATAGGTATGTGTATAATAAATAATACATATGCATCATTATGACGTCAGAACAAACAAAACATTTTTTGTCGCCAAATTTGAGAATTGACATGATATATTACCAAATTTGGTGACACTTCGCTAAATGTCGCCAAGCTTGGCGAGTATTTGACGTTTGTGGCTATTTTTCAATGAGTTAATTATTAATGCGAGCCATCTATTTATATTTTTCCGCATATCATCTGAATAGTTAAATAATAAACCGTACGAATATTTCCAAAGTGCCAGTAGTTTCGTCACTGCACAAAACATCTGCTATCGTTAATATATTGTACTGTTATTATACTTACTGTGACTATGTTGTTAATCTTTACTCTGCTGAAACTTCTGTATTATATAAATAGAATTTACGGAAACTATTAAAGCACTGAAACTGACAATTCTCCTTATAATTATTATAATTTTATAATATGTAACCTGTTAATCGATATGTACCGTTAAAAGGAATCTTCTATAATTCGGTTCCTCGCATTTTAGTTTTCAGGTTTCGAATTAAATTAGCTAAAAACTTAAAACCATGGCAAATTGGCTAGTTCTTCAACACAATTAGATGAGAAGAATGATAGATTTTCAAATGGATAATAGCAGTGAGCCCGTGACCTTCTATTCTTCCGTAATCGAGTCTATTGAAAAGGTTAGCATGAAACAAAAAGATATTAACACCAATATGGTTTAATGTAAATGCATATATTATAAAAGGATTTAATAAGAATCATTTCACTTGTACCCAATCGTATCAGTTAAAATACAATAATAAAATGCAATTAGAAAATATTACTTAATAGGATTAAAAATTTCCGCATTAGAAAACGAATCGTAACTGATAAGGTAACATGCATACGTGAGTTAAGAGATATTTGTCATGAAAGGATGAAATACATAACAACACAAAATATATGATGTGCTTCTATGATCGTAAAGATTTCTTGATTTCTCTATCAAAAGCTTCCGACTAGGCGAAAGAATGGGCAAGTAAATTAAATTATGAATAACAGTAACATGATGCAACGTTTAACATGCAATTAATAGAGTATATACTGCTTGCTAGAGGCGGCTAATACTTTAATATAAAAAGAAATAAAGTATGAATTTGTAAAGCTCAATAAAATAAATTTAGGTATTTTTATGCTAGCCGGGCGCGAGTGGCAAATCGCTAAATACTGTCCCCAACTCTATTGTTCATATTGCATTCATTTCATTTAAAAATATAAACTTTTCAGTCATCTCATTTAAAATAGATGCATTTCCCTCATTTTATTTAATAGAATATTTAACATAGAAAAAAAAATAAATAACAAATAATAACATAAACCAAAATAGTTTATTTGAAAATCAAAGCATTGTTTCTAATTTACACATGTGAAAAATGAAAACTACTATTGGTGAAAAAACAAAATGCTAATGAGGAGATTTGCTCCCGGCTAACAAAAAAGTACCGAAATTTAAGTTTTTTTATATTAATATGGCTTAGAAAAAAAACTAGAAAAAACATACAAAAAGTAGTGATATCCCAACAAAAAGTTTTCGGTAAAAAAAAAAATTGCCAAGTTCTCAATTTCTTAATGTTTCGGCCAGAAAAAGTAGTGATATCTGAAGTTCGCACAAGGGCTCAAGTTAAAAGCCAAACATCCCAAATCTTTCATTGAAAACGGCTTCCTGCGACTTGGCCGTTGATGCCTTCGAGAGGGATTTTCAAATTTTAAAGTATGTACAAATGAGCTACATGACAACTACACTGTTTGATTATTTTAGGCATTTTGTGGCACAAAGTACAGAAATAAAATACACATTAAAAAAAAAGCATTTAAACCACTTCAGTCTATTTAAATGCTTAGAAATTAAATATAACAAAATACTTGTATTCAGAAGGTAATATCCCCAATTGCTAAAACATAATTAGTATCAGCTTTTAACAGTTTATAAATCGAATACCTCTTAATGTATGCAAACAAACTATAATAAATGTTCAAACGAAAAAAAAATCGCTTTCGTCAATGCACAAGATTTCAATATTATACAATAAAATATAATGTAACATATTGTGAGATTTGAAGAAAGTAAATTTTGTTTTATTTCTTAGGCTTTACGTTAATGACTTTAGCTTTAGACCGTACAAAAGGGCAATTAAACCACATGTTGACAAAATGATCTGTAATCAAAACTATTGTTTGTTGAAATTGAATGGTATTTATCTGAAATCTTTTACTTATAATGTCTTTATGTGAATTTGCCTCTTTGCATACTAATATTAATTTTAATATTTAAATAATTCTTAAATGCGAAATTTCCAATCATTAATTTTGAAATGCTGTAGAAGGCATTAACGGCCAAGTCGCAGGAAGCCATTTTCAATGAAAGATTTGGGATGTTTGGCTTTTAACTTGTGCCCTTGTGCGAACTTCAGATATCACTACTTTTTCTGGCCGAAACATTAAGAAATTGAGAACTTGGCGCTTTTTTTTTTTACCGAAAACTTTTTGTTGGGATATAAGTTTTTCGAAACAAAATAAAAACTCGCGATTTTAAGGGTTAAGAGACGTTGGCATCTATGTGTATGCAACATAAATATATGTGCTCGTCAGAAAATGTTCTTTTTTAACATTCAACTACAAACGTTGACTGTTAAATTACGGCGAGTTCGTTGAAAATGCATTAAAAAAGAAAAAAAAAGAAAATAAAACTGTTTTTTAATTGTCAACCGTAAGTAATTTTTTGTCAAATCAGTAGTTTTTTTTTTATACATTGATATTTATTCTTCATTATAAAAATATTGAAGTCAGGGCTATGCTCAACCCACATTAGAATATGAATTTTCATGGAGATAATTATTTGTAAGCAATAATGCTGAATAAGCCGTTCATCTAAATCAGCCATGCTCAACCTTTTTGTTTCGCGGACAGCAAAAGAAGGTTTGCTATGTTTGACGGGCCGCACTTTCTTTAAAAAGGATAATTAAAATAGTAATATAACATAAACAGTATAGTAATATACTAATATACAAATGTATATAGAAATCAATATACAAAGTTAATATTATCAGTAGGGTTGAACGTTGTAGCGGAAGAAATGTTGCAAAAAATTTTTAACACCACTTTTTCCAAACAACAATTTTCGTGGCAGATTTCTATTCAAATGTTGTAGAAATAGGTCGAGAAGTTTGTTATTTGGAAAAAATTGTGAAAAAAGTTTTTGGTGCCAATTATTTCTGCGACAAATGTTCATCTAAAAAAAAAAAAAAATTATAAGTTATATAATATGGATAAAACGAAATAATATAATATTAAGTTCTAAAGGAAGATTTTTCTAATAAATCAGCCTTTTTCTCAATGCAAAACCTATTATTATTAATTTTTTAATTGTAGAAATCTATACCGCAACTTTTATTCATTTTAAATAATGTTTGATTACTGTTGAAGATTAAGAAATGTATATACCACAGTAGTACACATTGGACTACATGCAGAACTACGACTAAGAAAACGGAATTTAAGTTTGTGTTAAAGGATGTTTTAACATAATTTTTAATTATTTAGAAATAACAAGACAGACTTGACCTTGAAAACATATAAAACAATAGAGAAGATCTTAAATATCTTTACGCACATCTAACTTAATTTTATAAATATGAATTAATGATTATGTGTCATTGACTACGCACAAAAGGTCGCCGGGCCACATGCAGCCCGCGGGCCGCAGGTTGATTATGGCTGTCTAAATAGTCATGAAAACAATATAATGTATTAGCTACTACAAAAATTAAAGTTCAACTGTTATATGTTTAAGAATATATAATTTTGAAAAATTTAAATATTTTTGTATTTAGGAATTTATTGAAAAAATCCGAGTTTATAACAACTGATTAAACGGCAGGTAGAAACAGAGGAAGAAAAGTGAAAGACTCAAGTGACATCAAATAGATCAACTATTTAAGATTATGACGTGTATATTCACCCGAACAGAAGAATATGAAAATATCGGAATGGCAGTATTCATTTAAACTCTAATCCTACGTAATTTTAACGACGTGGTATGCAGATGACCGAACACACGACGATTCTCTGATTAACTGTTGTTGAAATGCTAAGGAAACTGTTCATCCTCATAGCAACGTAAAACTTACGTGGGATTAGTGACCTCCCGTTACAGAGTTACAAATTTTTTCAGTCCTTGTGTCCAAGAAGCTATATTTAGAAAAACTTTCTCCATTCTCAAACAAGTAAAACAGTGAGCATTTCATTCTTTTATGATAAAATACTTATAAAGTAATGATACTTTGAATTTTATTAGAAACTAGCAAACCCCGCGGCTTTGCTCGCGTAAGATTTGAAATATGCCAAGTGATATTTATATGTCTAATTTTTATTAAAAGGTACTAACTAAATTTTTATTTTATTAAAAGGTAATATTTTACTTTATTAAGTTTTTTTTATTAAAAGGTACTTATTACTTTTAGGAATAATTCAAAAATTACTATTTAAAACAGTTTGATTAAACATCATTATTACACTGCATTAGGCAGAAATGAGACTTAAATTAATAAAATGAAGTAAAACTAAATAAATGATAATTTAAAAAATATTTTGAAACTTTTATGCTCAATTAATACGCTCATTTCAGTATTCATTTGAAGTTTTGAATTTTTTAGAAACCATCTTCTTACATCTTAAAATTAACCATCATGTCAAATTCCAAGTCCTACCACCTCTCTCAACATAAAGGGCTATGCTGAAACAGGAACTGTCACCATTAATTTGCCAGCATTAATTTTGAAATTGGTTTTTTATTTCCTACTATTCTACAGAAACATAATTTAGAAAGCTTTTAAAGGCCTTTTTTAGAACGTTTGTTGTTCCTGTGAACCCCAGGTGGTAGAATCATCCGCATAAAAAATAGCCTGTGTAGGATCAGATACTGTTACCATTGATTCGCAACTATTACTTTTATAATCGGTTTATATTCCCTGAAATTGCATAGAATCGTAATTTAGAACTTTTTTAGAATGCTTTTCGCCCCTCCCCTTCGCTTCACCCCTTTTTAATTCGAATTTATTTTCGAAGTTCCTTCGAGGGCATTTATATTTTATAAGTAACTACCATGTCATATTTAAAGTTTCTAGCCTTTTCAGTATCACAGAAATCGCAATTTAGAAAGTTTTTAGCTCCTGCAACCCTCTGGTGGTAGTGGAACAGACATAAAATATAGCTTATGTTTGAGCAGATTCTGTCACCAAAATTTGTCATCATTATTTTTTTAATCGGTTTGGTAATTTATAAGTTTGCTTAAAAATTGTAATTTATAACGCTTTTCACTCACTTCATTTTTTTTAATTTGGAATTTTCTTTCGACTGTTCTTAGAAAGCAGTTGCATCTTGTAAGTAAATACCATGCCATACTTCAAAGTGTTAGATCCTTCAGTTGTGCAAAAAACGCAAATCAGAACATGTTTTGCTTTTGCAACCCTCAGCCTCAGATGGTAGTGACAGCAACATAAAATATAACCTAAGTTATAGCAGGGACTGTCACCATTTATTTGCAACCATAACTTTTGAAATAACTTTGGTATTTCTTTAGATTGAGTAGAAATCGCAATTTAGAACGATTTTAGGACGCTTTTCGCGCATTTTCACCCATTTTTAAATTTCCAATTTTTTCAAAACTGTTCTTAAAGATCATTTATATCTAATAAATATGTACCTTGCCTAATTTTAAGTTGCTAGCCCTTACCGATCACAAAAATCGAAATTTAGAACGCTTTTTTGCTCCTGCAACGTCTTGGTGATAGTGATAACGACATAAAATAGTGTCTATGTTAGAGCAGAGGCTGTGAGCATCAATTTCCTACTATTACGTTTGAAATCAGATTCATTCTTCATGAGATATTGCCGTCAAAAAATTAGTGGAAACAGAAATAAAATATAGCCTATCTTGGAGCAAGATCTGTCGACATCATTTTTACACCATTATATTTGAAATCGGTTCAGTACTTCCTGAGATTGCATAGAAATCGCAATTTAGAAAGTTTTTTACAACGCTTTTTGCGCATTTTGACCCCCTTTTAAATTTCGATTTTTTTAGGAAATGTCGTTAGAGATCATTGATATCTTATAACTAACTACCATTCCAAATTTCACGATTCTAGCCCCTTCCGTAACGCAAAAGCCGCAATTTAGAACGTTTTTCTCCTGCACCCCCTTTGGGGTAGAGTCACCGACATAAAACATCGCCTATGTTGGAGCAAAGGTTGTCACCATCATTTTGCGCCATTATTTTTTAGATCGGTTTGGTATTTCCTGAAATTGTGTAGAAACCACCATTAGAACGTTTTTTAGAACGCTTTTCGCGCATTTTCACCCCTTTTTAATTTCGAATTGTTTAAGAACTGTTCTTAGAAATCCTTTATATCTAATAAGTAGCTAATATTTCAAATTTCATATTTCTAGGCCCTTCGGTAACGCAAAAATCGCATTTTTAGAACGTTTTTTGCTCCTGCACCCCCTTCCGGGTAGTGGCACCGACATAAAACATAGCCTATGTTGGAGCAAGCGTTGTCACCGTCATTTTGACACCCTTATTTTGACACCATTATTTTTTAAATCGGTTTGGTATTTCCTGAGATTGTGTAGATACCACCATTTAGAGCGTTTTTTAGAACGATTTTCGCGCATTTTCACCCCTTTCAAATTTCGAATTGTTTAAGAACTGCTCTTAGAAATCCTTTATATCTAATAAGTAGCTAATATTTCAAATTTCATATTTCTAAGCCCTTCAGTAACACATAAATCGCATTTTTAGAACGTTTTTTGCTCCTGCACCCCCTTTGGGGTAGTGACACCGACATAAAACATAGCCTATCTTGGAGCAAGCGTTGTCACCATCATTAAGACACCAATATTTTTTAAATCGGTTTGGTATTTCCTGAGATTGTGTAGAAACTACCATTTAGAACGTTTTTTATAACGCTTTTTGTGCATTTTCACTCCTTTTAAGTTTCGAATTGTTTAAGAACTGTTCTTAGACATCATTTATATCTTATAAGTAACTAATATTTCAAATTTCATATTTCTCGGCCCTTCAGTAACACATAAATCGCATTTTTAGAACTTTTTTGCTCCTGCACCCTCTTTGGGGTAGTGACACCGACATAAAACATAGCCTATCTTGGAGCAAGCGTTGTCACCATCATTTTGACACCAATATTTTTTAAATCGGTTTGTTATTTCCTGAGATTGTGTGGAAACTACCATTTAGAACGTTTTTTAGAACGCTTTTTGTGCATTTTCACTCCTTTTAAATTTCGAATTGTTTAAGAACTGTTCTTAGACATCGTTTATATCTTATAAGTAACTAATACTCAAAATTTCATATTTCTAGGCCCTTCAGTAACACATAAATCGCATTTTTAGAACGTTTTTTGCTCCTACACCCCCTTTGGGGTAGTGGCACCGACATAAGATATAGCCTATGTTCTAAGTTGGACTCACACCATCATTTTGATACCATTACTTTTGGAATCGGTTCGGTAGTTCCAGAGCTTACCTCCGACAAATAAACAATTTTTTCCTCTTTATAATAGGAGTATAGATTTGAGATTTCAGACACTGAAAACGGCCAGACGATATTTTAGTTCCTGAAACCTTCGAAAATTCATAAAATTCAAAGTATCATATCTTGGTATCATATCTTTAGTAGGCAGAGAAAGTAACTTTTACTGTTTCATTTGTCAGAGATTGTTTAAAGATTTTCTAAATATAAGGGCAGGATCCAGGTGCGTAGAAAAATTAAAAAAGAGTAACTGTTCCAATTTAATAGCACGACTATTTCATCAACATAAATTTACATCCACTTTTATGTCCCTTTTTTTAAACACTTTTTCAAGTTACGCTGGGTCTATGTACATCAAACGGGTAAAGAATTAAAGCTTTTCTTATCTTTTTCCAATGCTCCGTTCTTGACCAAGTACTAATCAAACTTGATGTTAGTCTGAAGAACTCATAAATATTGAAAATGAAGCTCGCCGGCTGAAGAAGAACTCTCCCCCCCCCCCAAAAAAAAAAACAGCAGTTAACCAATTGGATATATATATATAATACCTTTGAAAATCAAAAGACAGCTAGCATTTTCTATTAACAGAATCTCTACTGTTAAGATTACATATGTGTCATTTATATATATAATACTTAATATGAAGTTTAAATGATGAAGTTCTCGAAGATTAAAATGACCTAAACCAAAAATTTGGAGATGGCAAATAATAATCCACAGAACTGTTGCAAGAAAATTAAAAACACAAATTTAAATTAATCCACTATTAAATTCTTTTTTATAGGAAAAATAAACTTATATATTGATCCACAATTCGAACACAGATATAAGATGATGATAGGAATTTAAGAAACCAAAGCACAGGTGGATGCCCAATCGTCAGTCGGCAGAACACCACATGTCGCAAACAATGCATTATTTCATATAATAGAGAGGCAAATTTTCGAAGATAGGTCTATCACTGCCGATATAATACGTTGGAATAATAAAATATAAGGAAAAACAAGAAAGCCAGAGAAATATAGAAAATTTATACTTACATGCCAGTTATCCATTTTGTTATGATGTTTTTCATTCAATTAGAAATAAAAGGGCCGATATTAAATTTTATATTAAAAAAATGCTGAACAACAAAAAAAATTAATTTTTACCTCTAAAATGAACCCATATGTATTTAAGAATTCATAATTTCTTCCCAAAAGAATACCTTAATTTGCGTTGTGTTCTTTAACAATAATTTAGTGATAACAATAATAATAAAAGTAACCACAACCCAGTAAAGATCCCCCCTGAATGTAAAGTTCAGGGGCCTTGGCATGTAATGTACTCACTTTACCTAATCAAGAATCTCAGAAAAATTACTGATTTATTGAACCATATAATTACTTTTATATATAAACCATCAATAATAGAAATATTAAAATTATAGTTATTTATTTTTTCAAATTTATATCTTTTATTAAAGACACTCTGCCTAAACAATTGTTATTGCCTGAGATAATATTTTTAATCCTAATAATTGTTATTCAATATTTTCAATACCATCTCAACATTTATATTCTTAACGTTATATATATATAAAAATATATTAGCGCAAAATACAGATCTTAACTGGTTAATTTACAAAAATCATTTGAGGTTTTAGCCCTTATAAAATTTATTTTTAAATTTTAAGAATTTAATCAAATTACATTCTTAGATTCTTAAAAATAATCTTATTATTATTTTTATTGCTATTATATCATATCATTTAAAGTTTGTAAAGAAAACTACCCTCCTTTTGAATTCTATTTATAAATAATAAAATAGATTATGATTATTCAACAGTTGATTTAAATTAATTAGCTGTAAATTTTATGGTCAATCACAATACTAAATTAGACAGACAAACAAATAAAGAGAAAGGTCTATAATGAAAAGGTGAAAACTTAGAAATTTTATTTAATTATATATTAAACAAGCACCCAATGGCATTTTAATGAATTTCATTTATCAAAGTATTTAGAATGCATCAAAGTATTCAAATTAACAAGGTTAATTGTCTGAAGTCAAACCTTTATATAGGAAATATTTACTTAATAACAAAATCATTTAACAGTTTAATAACAAAATCATAATATTATTCATTAGTATTATTATTTCAAGTTCTGTAATAGATATTTTAGTATACACCAGCAATAATTAAGAAACCAGTTCCATTTTTGAGTAACTTTGTGATTTGAAATCAAAATCTCCTGGGAGCATCTTTAGAAACCGGTGAAATTCTTCCGGTGAAAGAAAATAATTAAAGCATAGGCTTACCATGAAGATAAATTTCTGGGATTCAGAAGATAAAGCATAGGTCCTTCGGGCACAAATCAAAATGAATTCAAATACAAAGTTTTCCACTAAAAATTTTAAACCTGGTTCACAGGTCAGCACTAGCGGAATGAGGTGTACGGTCGATGGCAGAACACTCTACAGGAATCCAGCCGGAATCCACCGAAAAAGAATCAATTGAACCCCATCTGAGAACTCCTTTTGCGTAAACCCCTGGGCCGTCTATGAAGGACGCTCTTTCCTTCTACTACGGGTTTCCTTCTATCACAGGTTTTTCTACGGTAATCTTTTTACTTCAACCATTCGTCAGCATTTGCAGAATTTTTGCGTAGGTTCAGTATCAGGATACTCCAATCTTAGCAAAGACCCTTGGCCCGTCTAGGATGAGGCTC
The DNA here is from genome assembly GCA_963932465.1 of Maratus speciosus. Lineage (NCBI taxonomy): Eukaryota > Metazoa > Arthropoda > Arachnida > Araneae > Salticidae > Maratus > Maratus speciosus. The sequence continues at coordinate 129,164,709 of OZ010792.1, read as the reverse complement.
GCCGGCAGAAAAATCTACGCTCCCCAAGAAAATATCTAGAGGCATCAGAGCCGATTCAGGACCTTGAGAATCTCTCCGCATTCGCTCACTGCTGGGGCAAGACAACCTTGTTTCACTGCGCCCACAACTATCTAACTGAAAATTCATAATACAATTTTAGGACCACCCTGCACCCCAATAAAAAAAAACCAACAACCGCCGTTTCTACGCAACCTGAAAAATGTGCATGCCAGAATTCGCGGGGAATAAAAAAATAATAACAAAACACAGGCCAGACTTCCCTGTAAACTGCTGATTCTCAAAAAACCGTCTGCCCCCCAACTTTAATGTTGCATCTTGCTAACAGAAGTCGGTTCATTCACCCCAGTGTCTGCTGGCACAACATTTCGAAAACTTGTGTTACAAAAACAAAAAAAAAAAAGAAAACCTCTCCTTTACTCCCGAGATCTGGAAAAATATTTGAGACCACCCTTGCAGCTTCATTGTAAAGGCTTTTAATGAATCCGTTACCTTATTTGTGATTGTATAAATGTAATTCATAATGCTAATTTAATTAAAAATAAACTTAATTTTATTTAATTTTCTTCCTATTAAACCCCCCCCCCCACCCTAAATAATACATTCTAATTTTAAATGCTCATAACAACATCCCCCTCTGTAGGAAAAAATTTTGAACGTAGAGAAAAAATTTTATAATGAGACTCTACTAGCGAGGAATTCATGTAAAACATGAAGAAGGACCGCCGGTAAGCAGTGCTGGGCGGGTTTCAATCTCACAAGTTCTACATCAACCCGTTGCGATTAGTACCCCCACAGAGCAACTCACCCACGAAGTTCTCCAGGGCGATGCGTCCACCCCCTAGACACCTGCTGTCCCAAACGCGCAACTAACAAACCTCGCAACTACCTACGGGACGTAAACGCTAAATACTGACTTCGGGGGAAAATTAGAATGGTAAAAAAAGAAAAAAAAACTAGTGTACTCCACAAAAACAACCTTTAAGGAATGGACTCAAGAAAATAACTGCTCTTAAGTGGCAAAAAATTATGTAGATGAACTGGTTTCTCTAACAGGAATGTAAATAAACATATAAGATATTTCCAATTTAAAAAAAACATACGTACTCAAATTTGTGTAACAAATACATTACATATACACGTATATATAAAAGAAAACGTAACACAAAATTGGAAAAAGTTATTCAAATCATCCCTACTATTTTAAGTAATAAAACAATAAGGACCAAACAATATAAAAATCTTAGCAATCTTACCAATAAAAAGACTATTATAGTACATTTGGTAATATGAAGTTTTATACAATACATAAACTGCCAATAAATAAACTGTCAATAATAAAAAAATTTCATACTAATACAAGAAATGTTTTCCTTTATATCTGTACGTATAGTCTTTGTATCTTTTATTTATTTTTTATTATTAGTATTATTTTTTTTTAATGCAGAAAGCAATAATTTCGCAACATGCAATCACAAAGATTGACATACTTTCCCAGTATGAATTGGAACAGAGAAAGGGTTGGAAAAACCGATTGTACCATACCGTAAAACCATAAAGTACTCAAATTAATAATTAAAAATTTATTTAAAAATATTAATCAAAAACTTGTTATTTCACCCATATTTTTTTTTTAACTCGCAAAGTTAGAAAAAAAAGGTGTTACATAAAAAAAAAGTAAATTGCTTTTATACAAACAACATGAATTTATATATAAACATAGCATACGAATATACGTAAGGATAAATAAAGTGTTAAAAAAAATTTCTACCAAAACATATAGCATAAATAAAAGAAAAAATATAAGAGAAACGTAACATAAGACTACTAAAAAATACATTTACCGTAAACTGGACTCCCCTAAAATATCTATGCACTCCTAAATTTAACTCTTTGTACGAGATCGCAAGTAATAATCATGTTGGTTAGCAGTCGAATGAGAAACATATATATTATTCGATACTCCAATTTTCCCCTTCCCAAAGCTTTCGTGATGTAGGATTCGTTTATTAGCCTTTCTCAAACGAAATTCTTCGAGAGGGTCGCTAAAAAGGGTAGGGTGAGGGAAGGAATCTAATGGGGTTTGTTTATCCTGAACAGCTGGCGTCGTAGTTTCGTTTTCTATGAGAGAAGGAAAGACCGGTTTATTCGGCATCTTAGAAATCCGGTCACAATGTATCCATTCTGTTTTTGTGGGATCGTGAATTGATTGTATTTGAAAATTTACTTTTTATATTGATCAATAATTCTATATGGTCCACTGTTTAATTTGGAAAATTTCTTACACATTCCTGGCTTGATTTGAGGGGTGTATTTCATTACAAGATTTCCTATTTCCAATTTTTTGTCAACCGCAGTACGACTTCTGTAGAGCTGCTGTTTTAAAGACACTGCCTCCAGATTATTTTTAACCCGATGAAATACGGATTGGAGCGTAGTAATAATATTTTCGCTATATGAAGGATATTCCTGATATGAGAACTTCTCTTCCTCCATTAAACTGTTATAGGGCAGACGAATATCCCTTCCGGTTAAGATGAAAAAAGGAGTTTCATCAGTAGACGCATGTACTGCCGATCTAATGGCTAATAATGCAAACTTTAACTTCGAATCCCAATCATTGTGAAGCTCATTTACTAAATGTGCTAAGCAGACAGATATCGAAGAGTGTAATCTTTCCACTTTTGCATTGCTTGAAGGATGATAAGCAGTGGTCTTTGTATGTTTAATATCTAGCTTTTTATATACCTTTTCTATCGCTTCACTTAACAACTGTTTTCCTCTATCGGTTACCACGTATCTTGGGCAACCATGCCGGCATATGAACTCCGCTAACGTTTCCGCAATAGTATCAGACGTAATGTTCGGGACAGGGAATGCTTCAGGCCATTTTGAAAAGCTATCAACATATAAAACAATGAATGTATTCCCATTGTACGTCTGTTTATATGTGCCCGAAATATCCAGATGCACGCAAATCATTGGACCTATAGGAGTAGGTAATTTCTGCAGATCCGCTAATGCCTTAGGTTTGTGAGCCCTAAATTCCAGGCATGACTGACATGAGGCAACTAGCTGTTTAATATTTGCGTACATACCTTGCCAATAATAAACCGATCTTATTCTTTCAAAAGTTTTGAAAAAACCACCGTGGCACGCTACTGACGATGTATGTGTCATATGAAAAACTTTTGGCACAAGCGCGTTCGGTAAAACAATTTTTGACTGTCTATCTCTACTGGACCTCTTTCTTAAATCCTTACATTTTAAAATGTCATTATGTATAAAAAAATTCATATTTCTCGGAAAAGTTTTTAGACCCTTAGTTAAACGCATAGTTACCTTTTGACAAAATTTATCTTGAGACTGAGCTACTTTTATTTCGTGTAGAAAAGGCTCTGCGTCTACTAAACTGGCAGAACTGTCTAGTGCGTGGTGTACGAAATTTACCTTCTCCTTTGAGGACGTCGGAACCTCCGGACTAATTTCGTGCTGAACAAAGCGCGAAAGAAAGTCTGCTACCGAATTACACTTTCCTTTAATGTATTTCGTTTCAAAATCAAAATCCGCCAATGCACACAGCCACCGTGCAATTCGCGAGGTAGGATCCTTTAGTTTTAATGCATGTGTTAAGGCGGCATGGTCTGTATAAACAATGAATTTTTTATTAAAGAGGTAGCACTTAAAATAATTTATGGCCCATACTAGAGCCAATAATTCTCTTTCAGAAGTGCAATATCTTGTTTCTACTTCCTTTAATTTTCTGGAGGCAAAGGCTACAGGTCTAGGAAAGTTTTCGTCATCTAGTTGTGCTAAAACACTACCCAAAGCCGTTCCAGAAGCATCAGTATATAATATAAATTCTTTCTGCATATCGGGTAAATTTAGACTTGGGATACTGGCAAGCGTTTGTTTTAAGTCTTCAAACTCGGCCTGCACTTGATCATTCCATATAAATTTGCCTTTACCTTTCATTAAATTAGTTAGATTTATGGTGCGTTGTGAAAAATCCGAAAAAAAATTCTATAGAATCCAACACACCTCTGACATCTCTTTTTGACTTTGGTGTTTTAAATTTTGAAACAACCTCCACATTTTTACGGGTTGGTGTAATTTTTCCATCCAAAACCTGAAATCCCAGGAATGTAATTTCCGTTTTGAGAAAGTGACATTTCGAAGGTTTTAATTTGAGATTATGTTGTCTGAGGCGGTCAAAAACAAGTTTCAATTTCTCAAAATGAGATTCTATATCATTTGAGGCAATACAAATATCGTCAATGTATACTAAAATATTCAAATATGTGAGGTCTCCCAAGACTAGACTCATTAATCTCTGGAACGCATTCGGACTTGATGAAAGTCCAAAAGGTGACCTTCGAACATAAAGGAACCACGGTGTGTCGTAATCGCGGTGTAGCGCTGGTGTTCCTCCAGAATTATTTGCTGAAAAAATCGGCTTGTTAAATCCAAAGAAGTAAAATATTTGGCGCCTGCCAAAGAATCAATAGTTTCATTAATGTTAGGAATAGGAAATGTGTCTTTGATTAATTTCTTATTAAGCCGACGAAAGTCCACAGCTAACCTATAACCACCGTCTGCCTTTTTAACTAACATAACGGGACTAGAATAGTTAGAATTTGCGGGAACTAGAATTTCAGATTCCAGAAGAATATTTATTTGTTCGTCCATTTCTTTACGTAAATTATAAGGGACTCTATATGCACGAGACTTGACAGGGATGTTGTCCTGTAATTTAATTTCGTGTAAAACTGAACTGCACCCGGGCAAGTCTAAGACCGAGGCTGCGAACAAATCTGAATTTTCCTTTAAAAAATTCTCTACTCTCATTTTTAAATCTTGATCAAGATGTTCAAGATCAAATTTTGTGTCCCATTTGAGGTCAGTGTGGTCCATATTTCCTATCTCATCCTTGTTAACATGACCAACGAAATCCGATGGTTGTGTATTATAAGAGGAAACTAATTCTTGGACCATTCCTAATTTCGTATTTTTATTAATGTGCATTTCTACATCACTAATATTTAGCACTTTCACAAAGAGTGAAATATCATTGTTTTTACAAATAGTGTGGCTGACTAAAAAGGAAGATGGTAAGTGATTGGTACAAGGGGAAATTAACACATTATCCGTTTGAAAATTATGAGCTTTACTAATTTTAACTTCAATAATTTTTTCCGACAAAGGCGGAATTAGACATTTTTTCTTAGCAAAAGCCGGGAATTCAGAATGCTTTTCATGCACAGCATTAACCGAATTTTCATAATCACGTAAAATCGGAATGACGGTGTTTACATTTCTTAAATTATTACTCATAAAATCAATATTAAAATGAAATTTAGTTAGAAAAGGAACTCCTAAAATTACTTGAAAATTTGGGGACATTTCCCCTTCCATTACTTTAAAATTATCCTCGAATTCGTGATTTTTCATGTTGAATTTAACACTGACTCTACCAGTTGTTTTGAACATGCCACCCACTAACGTATTCATATCCATATTTAAATCATCTAATTTTGTAGCTTTAACCTTACTTAAGATGCTGTTATTTATTAAATTACAACTAGAACCAGTGTCGATTAGAGCAACGAATTCATGATTAAAACAGTTTATCTTAACTAATGGTAATCGCTGCCACACATTATTATGATAAGAGCTAAAAATACCAGGCTGAAAATCCTCGGGCACACTGTTTATCTTTTTCTCCCGATCTCCATCTGCCCGACTCATAGAGATCCCGGACCGTTTAAAGATCCACTAGCTGAGCTCGGAGTCTTCTCGCAAGCTGAACTCTGATCCTTCTCGGAGGTTTCCATTTCACTGCCTTCTAAACGATTTCCTTCCGAATGCCTCCCGTTACGATAGTGTCTATGACCGTAAGGGCGAAAACTCGCTCTTCTACCCCCGTTTCTTCTCGAAAGCGCCCCTCTATCATTTGATCTCTCTTGATTATTTAATTGCTCTCTTGTATTTTTTCTAAAACAATGGGATTGATAATGACCACTTAAACCACAAAAATGGCAAATAATATGAGATTTGTTGGGACGTGAGGTGTTTTTATCTAAATTTTTAACTTTCTCCGAAAGGTCTGAAATAATATTTTTTAGTTTTTTTAATTTCTTCCGCTATATTATCGTTATATTCCCTTTTAGAATAAGATTTTTGCGCGATCGCGCAAGCCATTTCACCCGAATTTTCTACAGTAACGTGCGGAACTTGTACTGCTAACCACGCTTTTTCCTCCAAAATTGCTATATTTTCAAGTTCCTCTAAAGTTGTTGGATTTCGTGCAATGATCCCCTTTCTAATTTGTGGTTCAAGATTTTTCTTTAGCATGGCCAAAAGCCATTGCTCCTCAGTTTGTTTTTGACTTTCAACTGGTAGATTTTGGGCTAAAACAGCATTTTTAGCTTTTTGTTTACAAATAGCTAAATATTGAGGAACGGGTATTCTTGCTGTTTGTTTGTAATTCCAAAAATCCTCTAAAAGTGCAGAGGGATCTTTTTCTTTATTATAAACATCGCCTAATACTTTGAAAAATGAATCAATATCATTTATCTGATCTCTAAAATTTGAAAATGTTTGCAATGCAGGGCCGGCTAATCGCTGCTGAATCGCGAAAAACCGTCTGCCCCCCAACTTTAATGTTGCATCTTCCTAACAGAAGTCGGTTCATTCACCCCAGTGTCTGCTGGTACAACATTTCGAAAACTTGTGTTACAAAAACAAAAACAAAAAAAGAAAACCTCTCCTTTACTCCCGAGATCTGGAAAAATATTTGAGACCACCCTTGCAGCTACATTATAAAGGCTTTTAATGAATCCGTTGCCTTATTTGTAATTGTATAAATGTAATTCATAACGCTAATTTAATTAAAAATAAACTTAATTTTATTTAATTTTCTTCCTATTAAAAACCCCCCCTAAATAATACATTCTAATTTTTAATGCTCATAACAATTTTGAAGCACGCTAAATGTGGAAGAATTCAAGCTTCTTGACCAAACACTAATCAAGCTTGCTGTTAGTTTGAAGAGCTCATAAATATTGAAAATGAAGCACGCCGGATGAAGCAGAACCCCCCCCCCCCTCCATAAATGCAGTCAACCAGTTGGAATTAAGATGAACACTTTAATATAAACAAATGGTGCAATAAGCAATCATATTGTCTACCTGATAGAGATCACGAGGTAATTAATGTCAGTAGTATAATATTCATTTTATCTATAATTATATAAGAACATTTTAGATTAGAATTAAAATATATATATATATGTATAATAACATATATACATTGTATATATGTATGCGATTTATTATTACACATACAAATAAATAATTGCAACTTTGAGACTTTGCAAAGTTAAAAAGGGAAATTCCATAATAAAAAGCTTTGACTTCTCCAATCATGACAGATTTTGAATTTTTCATTTTACTGATGCATATTCAGATCCTTAAAAAATTCTAGCTGCTAAAAGAAAATTATCAGAAACACTGATGGTTTTGATTTAAAAATTATTTCATATGTCTTTTTTGACTTGATAATTTTGCATGCATTTTCAAAAGTATTTTAAGTCTTTTACATAATGAATATTAAGTACTTTTTTAATTAAATTAGCTCTCTTGATTTTTCCATTGATTTATATTTTTTAAACTCACGAAAATATTTTTAAAATTCAGCATCAACCTCCAGTGATGACACACATACAAAGATTCATAGAAACAGTGGTTTTTGGTTAAATATTTTAACTATTTTTAAAAGTGTTAAATTAATCATTTGGTATATAAAAAAATGAAGTGAGGATTTGTTCAAAGTATTTATTTTATTTTGCTATTTTATTAATAGGGTATCCACTCAGTATATACCGGGTGTCCTAAAAGCACTGACTGATTTTAAAATTCAATAACTTGGAAACGTTGACAGATATTTAAAATATTCTTGCAGGAGTGTTATGCATAAGGTCAAAAGATATTTTACACAGATTTTCGATTTTAGTTCGAATTACAAACAATAGATGGCGCTGTAAGCAATAGGCGCTAAATTCAGGCTCAATTTTTGGTACTTTGGGACCCACTTAATACATTTTACTCTCCTTTTTCCGCATGAAGAAGAGAAAGGCCCAAAAATTGAGCCTGTATTTAGCGCCTATTGCTTACAGCGCCATCTATTGTTTGTAATTTGAACTAAAATCGAAAATCACTGTAAAAAAACTTTTTACCTTATGCATAACACTTCTGCAAGAATTTTTTAAATATCCGTCAACGTTTGCAAGTTATTGAATTTTAAAATCAGTCAGTCCTTTTTAGGACACCCGGTAGCTGGTTTTATTATACAATTCAACAAAAGAAACAGCTTTAATTTTCTTTAAATTTTAAATTTAAAATTATTTTATTTCATTTTTATTTCATTTAAACTTTTTTTTAAATCCTGGACAAATTTAGAAATAGTACTGCTACTGCTAAAATAGCTACTGCAATAATTTCTATTTTAGATCTAGTTAGATTTATCTTTTAAAAATAATTAACATATGTTATTTTAAATGTCTGTAAAATTGATAAATTTTAGGAATTACCTACTAAAATAAAGCCACACATTTACCATAGTAGCGGTGGTAAAATTCCGAAAAATGTTTCTAAGTCCTTTGTTAAATGCTAGAATTTACTGACACTCATTGGTAAATATCACAAACGAGTTATGGACCAGTCACAGTAAATCGAACCCGATGGTTCACAGTAAACCTAGAAACAGTGAATAACAAAATATGCTTCCTCGGAAGAGTGCGAACATGGACTTTGAAAAGATATTTAGAACATTGATCGAAACAAACATGGGGGTTGGATAGATTAATATTTGGACAATGGGTAAAATGTGAGCAGAACATAACCATGAGGGAATTAATTGTAAGCTATTTTTGAATGTATGAAATAAACTTGAAAATTTCCCTTTAGCAATTTCCTTCAATAAAAAGAAAAAAAAAATAGTTACATTTCAAAATGCATAATACAACTGTCCTAACACTAAACATTAAAACAATATAACAGTCACAGGCCAATTCTAGTATATTTACGTGAGTTAAAGCATTGACAGGCAAACAGTCAGACAAACCGATGTCATACTTTTTAATTATTTTGGAAAGTATCAAAAGAAAAAAAGAGTTAAAATATTAAAATATTCACATGTTTAAAACAGCCTAATTGAAGGAAATAAAGGCCAGGATAATTATACAAAGGAACTTTACAGTTATAGCTATGCATTTAGCATTTGTAACTGATTAGTAAGATATTAAAGTAATAAATATAGTAAACTTAATTTTTATTTATGAAATTATAAAAAGAAATAATAAAATAAAAATAAAGAAAATCAGGTGTTACCTTCAGTCAACATTGAATAATTCCGTCTTTTATTTTGTAAATTATTTGATGTGAGCATCAAGTAATTAGTTTTATTTAAATCCAAAAGAACTGAGATAGTTTGTATAATTTGGTTTTATGTTGTGAAAATAAAATAAGACATTTTGCTTACAATATATAGTTACCATGTTATTTTCACAACCTTAACATTTGTAAGTACATTTTAACTAATAATTCCGTATCCTATTCTTATCTTTTCGCTTATTAATTGTAGATTATACTACAAATAAATAAAAAGCTAACACTAGCATTCAGAAATAGTGATAGTAAAGTGTTTACAAAAGCAATGATTCGGAGAACTAATAAAAAAAAAACATGCAAAACACCCGCTGTTATTTATATTAAAAGTTTTCGCCAAAATTTCATAAATGTTCCATATGACAAACAACCACATTGTGACAACAAATCGATAACTGGGTAAAATGCAGAAATTAAAAAAAAAAAAAAAATAGAAAAAAATCACTACTAAAAAATTTCGCAATCTCCAAAAAGTAAAATTGTGTACTAAATGCGATAGTTTCAACCGGAGTAATGTATTTTCTATAAAAGAATACCGTTTCGGAAAATTAGAAGGTTTATCTTTCATAACAACCATCCTGATTACTCTTGTATATTAAAAAAACTGCTAAAACTTCTATTTTATTTTATATTTATATAAGTTTATAGATAAACAAGGGAATAAAAAATGACTATAACAAAAAAGCGGACGACGTCATTTTGAAGACAAATATGATTTTAATACAACAAAAATATTTTAAACAACGCATCGGCTGTTTTCTTAGAAAATCATCAAAACCATTTAATTGCTGTGTGTAATTAGTAATCTGTATGAAAAGATTTGCAAAAAAATGTATTTTTTACCATTTTTATTTAAACAGATATTACTAAATCGGTCGAGTATTTCAAATTTAAATCAGATAAGCAAACAATCAAACACAAATTTATTCTGAAAGTAAAGTTTTCTTAAACTTTACATCTTTTAACTTCAAAGGCTGTCATAGAATTTCCTTTTCTTCTTTCTACACTTTTCAAAATATCAAAATTTAATATCAGCAATTTTTGTGGCAGTGTTAGCATCCTTGTATTTTGAAGATTTCGGAAATGACAGGGCATTTCAGAATTTCTCCTTTTACAATTTTTTTCCGATTTTCCAGAAAATCCAAATTCATACTTTCGAAATCTTCAATAATAACAATAATAAAAGTAGAAACAAAACATATAGGAAACTTCTGTGTCTGTTGTGATAAAAAAAAATGTTTTACTGAATTTAAGAAGAATTTTAAACTCTAAGAGGAAATTCTGTTGCAATATTTTTTCTCTTATAAATTCAGGAAGTTATAAACGATTACCCGCTGCCACTCGTGTTACATTGACGCAACGGTCAAAATAACTGCGCATGCTTAAATCAAGTACTTAGCTACCACTATTTTAGAAATAAACAAGAAAGAAAAAATCATGCGTCAAGAATGAATTAGGAAACACTTTCCAACACATTTAGAATAATGTAGAAATTTTCTATTTCTCATTTTTGAAATGCATTGCTTTCTATAACGTGCGAATACATTTTATAAGTTTTCTAAAAATAGATATGTATAATCGTAAAAATGCATAAGTATAAAAAATATGTATGTAGTGTTTCGAAAATTGAGTTCAACGGAGAAAAGCAATTTTCTCAAAAACTATGTGACCTAGGTAATCGCTATAATTTTCCTGCAAGGTTTAAATTAATGTCTACTACCTCCAATTTTTTCATAATTTTAGTTTCAATAGATTCGGAATTAGATGGGAATGAAGGGACATATTTTTGCACTACATTTTCTACCATAACTTTGAAAATATAATACCTAAAATTAAATGAAATATATTTTTGGTTTCAGCATTACGAAAGCTTTCACACGATACCCCACACGATAAACAAAGAAAAGATTTTTTTCAAGTAACTTAATTAGCCCCTGTACTTTTTTTTCTAAATATATTTATGAATATTTATTAATCTGTAAATATGTGGGTAAATAATCTTTATTACTCCCCCAATTTGAACTTTCCACGTTGCATAGTTTACGAGTAAAAGGGCTGTGACAGACAGACGGACAGACACAGGGGTGATCTTATAATGGTTCCGTTTTTAGTTTTTAAGTACGGAAACCTAAAAAATCGTTGCAAATAGAATAATAAGACTTAGTAAAAAACTACAATGTAGGGTTGGGTATAGATGTATATACCTGAAAAGTATGAATGGGTATACCATAAACGTTCGAAGAGATATGAAACCTAAATAATATCAAATATTGCTATTCTGTATAACTCTTTTTTTAATCTTATCCTAATCTGTTTATGATGAACTTAATTCGGTACTGACAATAAAAGTAGTGTATGTTTAAACTTCATTTGGCATTTCATTGAAACTACATTCAGCGTAGTAATAATGTTTTCCCTTTACAGTGTAGCTAAAACAAACTCTTGTTCAAAGTTTAAACGTGGCATTCTGCTCAGCACGCTTCGAATGATGTCACAAAATTGCAACGCTGTCTTTGTCCGTGCCGCGTTTTTCCAGATTTCTTTTTAATTAAATTTTAGTGACGCGGGAGGCGTAATGGGAGATCCATCCAATGCAAACTAGTCGCGAATCCCATAGCATTTATGTTACTACATAATTTTAATGAAATTAGTGTTGTTGTTTTTTTTTTAACAATTTGACGTTTATTGCTTTTATACTGCAACAGCATTGCACAAATACATTATTAAAATTGTTATCTAGTCTGTAAAAGCCGATGGTACATAGAGTAAGCCGCCCCTGTCATCATGTATGTCCAAACCATTCGTACCTGTAAGGGTTAATATCTCGACTAATTACTGACGATTTTTTTCGAAAATCATTATCAACAATGCTTTTATACTTCTGGTACGATAGGTACCTACAGCTCTCCTCAACACCTTTGCTGAATGTCCTCAAATCGAAATTTGTGTGTAACGGAAAAATGCGCTATTCTCAAAAATTATGTGACCTAGGGTAATCGCTATAGTTCTCCTGCAAGGTTTAAATTAACGTCTACTAATTCTCATAATTTTAGTGTAAGTAGATTCGGAAATAGAGGGGGAGGGGCCAATTTTTGCACTACATTTTCGACGATATCTCTGAAAATAGAGCTGTGCAAGGTGACGTCACGAACAGGTTTTTGTTGCTGCTGTATGACAGCAATCGCTATCTTTATCAATGCTTTTTCTGTTTGTGAGTCCTACAGCTTCTTTCATTGTTCTCTGATAAAAGTCACGTGATGTGAACTGCTCTATATAACACCTAAAATTAAAATAAATGTCTTTTTTGAGTTCAGCGTTACAAAATCTTTCACACGATATCCCACACGATATACAAAGAAAAGAGTTATTTTCAAATAACTTAATTAATCCTTCTACATTTCTTCTAAATATATTTGTGAATGTTTAATAATATGCAAATATGTGGGTTAATAGACTTTATTACTTCCTCGAATTTTAACTTTCTACGTTCCATAGTTTATGAGTAAAAGGGCTGTGACAGACACAGGTATGATCTTATTAATGGTTCCGTTTTTATTTTTTAAGTACGGAACCCTAAAATATGGAATACTTTATGTAAGTTACTTATTTATTTTACTTAAATGTTTTATTCTTTTTCAGAACAATAAATAAAAAAATAATTTCAATTTTAAAAGAAAAAAAAATGGAATAAATAAGAAAAAATATTCACCAATAGGTTTGTATGCATATAATTATAAATTATAATAAAACATTGTTTTACCAATGATGAGTATCACGTACACCACAGTTGTAGCAGAACTCATAAATTTTATTGCGTTTTTTTAATATTATGCAACATAAAAAATAATGTTATTCAAAGTGGACTTGCCTTACTTTCGAAATCAACCCATTTGAAATAGCACTGACACCTTAAATTACTGGTAACAAATTTATACTTATATTAAAAGTTATTTATTGCAAATTGATAAAAAAAAATTATGTTAAGTTGCAAAAAACATTAGCTTTAACTAGTTTTTTTTCAAGTAAAATCGATAAGATGAAACGCAATTTTCCACCTTGATTCAAACATAACAATATATAATGTGAACTTTAAAAATATACATTTTATTACAAACTTCTTACAAGTTAAAAATATACATTTAAAGACATATACATATACTGCTGCCTTGGTCCTTATTATACATATACCTTATTACTCATATAATATTTTATATATTATTTTCTTTCTTTTTTTATGGTCCGACATTCAAAGGTTCGAGCCATAGTTCGAATTTTTTTTTTTAGGGGCCGGGGGAGGGGATGTGTGTTACTATTGTACTTACAGAACTGGAATAACTGAATTCTTTAGTAGCAGTACATCTTATTGTATAGTGATGTAAGAAGTCAGTGATGCCACTGTTGAAGTCACCTGATAGGAAGATAGGACATTTTATCTTTAAGAAACTGCGTAATGAGTGAAGGATATTCGATATGCATAAAGTCACCTTTGCTTTTCCTCTGACGTGCTTGCAGGACTGAGAAATGTGAATTTTGTAGCAACGATGCATATTGTTTTCCAATGATGTAACATGTCCCTTATGCTTCTGATCAAATCAACTCCTCGAAGTATGAATATATGTACTTTTCTATATATATATAATTAAATACTTTTATAACTGTGCATTAATGATTCAGAAAGTCTATATCACAAACATAGTTTTGGAATGCAACGGAACATATAAGATCGAGTGGGAATTTTCCGAATCCCAAATTTATCTCTGCGGCGTATTCAATCCGTTGAACTAATTTCGAAACGAAAATGGGAAAAATACTTCCAAATGAAAATTATTCATAATCGGCCTCACAGCAAGCAAAAAGTGTAGATGTATCGTAGGACGAGAAGTATTCTGGAGGATCTTAAACTATTGTTTGGTCACTGAGCCTTTGCTACACTTGGATCCAATTATACAATGGACCGACAATTCGACATTTTATTCATAGGTTAGCTATTGAAACAGTCTGTTTGATTATCGTATACAAGAGTAATTGATAACTATTAAAAAGAATGAAAAAGAAGAAGTTCTCTTTTGGCTGTAGCAAAGACATTAACTTGAAGAAGATTCATTCTTTCAAAACCGGTTGCCTGTTTTATACTTCCATAGAGTATTTATAAAATATTTGATTATATTTTTTAATTAAAAATTCTATTTTAAATATTACAATCGTGAACAAATCATTATCACCATCATTATGAATCATTTATTAAGGTTAAAAACTAATGCCCTTAATACAGTTTCCAATTAAATATTTGCAAGCAAAAAAAAAAAAAAAAAAAAAAAAAAGAAAGAAAACACTGAATTAGTGACAGACTTTGATTATGCGCCAAAGCGGTTAAAACTAAAATGTATATTTTTATTTTAAAATATCTTTATGCTTTGTACTTTTTTTCTCTATATTTAAATACTTTATACGTATTACATTCTTCGATACTTAAAAATAATCTTGTTTACAAACTTACATACACAAAATTTTTATCGTACAGCAAATATAATAGATGCACACGGTAAAATACAAACAACAACCTATTTTTCTCTGATGAAAGTTACAGACACATTCTATCGCTATTGGAGAATTTTCATCAGAATTACCTTATAATCCTTATTCAAATCGAATTTAATAAATATAGGTATGCATTTAAAATGAGAAATCTTCCATAATCCGTTTTTTTAATACCATTATTTTCAAAGAAATATTTTCTGTTTCAGTTTCCCTTCAAAATTTTATAGAACCTTTCCTCAGAAAAATCCCTCGTTATTTTTGTTGAAATTTTGTAAAAGCCAACGACGAATTTATTTTTTCAGAAATACTGATATTAAAAACAATGGAATATTTGCGATTATTCTTAAACTTTTAATTACAATGCTTTTACAGTTAACAAAAATAACAGCTGCACTGTCGGTAATAACATTTCAAAGAAATTTTTCACATATATTTGTAAATTTTAAACTTAAAAAAACATTTATGATTGCATTAAGTTGAAACTATTCGAATTTAGAACGCTGATTTTCAACTTTAAAATAGTTCGGATGCATTATCTTGAAATAAAAAATTGATCTGACATAAAGTAAAGTGCTCGGCTTTGAGCAATCTAACTTCTGAAAGATGCATCAGCAGAAATTTGAAAAGTGTATGTTTTTTGACATCGGATTTATGGAATACGGATACATGTGAAACGAAGAAAGGAAAATTGAATTTATATTCCAAACTATCTTCAAGTTGAAAGAGAATTTCATGAATTTTAGAAGTTTATTACTATAAAGGGGTGAAAAATAGTAAAAGTTTTAATTTTAAGATTGACAAGATTTTCCAAAAACAGATCTTTAAAAAATACTGTGTATTAAAATAATTACTAAAGTGAAAAATAATCGAAATATTATTTATTAGCTTCATCTTTTTCGGAAGAAATTCCAAAATTGATATAAATCGAAAATGCAGGGTGTCCATAAAGAATGTCCCAGTTACAAATTTTAATACTATCATCTGTAAGCGTTGTAAAGTGTTCGTTCAAGATCAGAAATCAAGAGTTATTCACACAGTTTTAGATAAGCGCATGTCCGAGTACTGCTTTGTTATTGACTCGCTTGCAGTGCCAAATACTCAAAATGGCGACTGAGCGTAAAACGTTATTGCTGGGCTGAAGATTTAAAAGCCGTTTGAGCATTCGATTTTTAGGTGCGTTCATAATTATATAAATACGTAGCACCTATAGTCATCGTTCAGCCCGTCTGCCTGTCTGTCCGTCCGTCCGTCTGTCCGTCCGCATATAACAGAGCAACAACTACCCAACCGAATGGTCTGAAATTTTAAATATATGATTGTTGCAAAATTTTGTCGAGCTATTTCAACTTTTATGAAAATCGGATGTATACTGTAATTACAGGGACAGTCAAATTTTTTCTTTACATCACGGCCAATGAGAAAAATTATTGCAAGTGAATTTTAATGATGCTACAGCCTTCCGAATAGTCTGAAATTTTAAACATACAATTGTTCCAAAATTTTGTCGAGCCATTTCAAATTTTATGAAAATCGGATGTATAGTTCTACAGGCACAGTCAAAAGTTTTCCGTTACATTACGGAGAATGGGAAAAAATTATTGCAAGTGCATTTTAATGATGTTACAGATTATGCACTTATGAAGCGCAAAAAAATATACATGTAGTACAATATGGGGTGCAAAAAATAATTATAAAACTAGTTATAGTACGAACGCACCTCATTTGCCACGTTTAACGAACAATTTCCAACTTGTTTCATTTGGGTATTTATAAAGGATTGTGTCTACGTTCCGCCGCTTCCTAATGATTTGCAAGATTTGAGACGCAGAAGTCAAGAGGCCATTACTCCCATTACTCCGAACTTCTTAACCGTAGTGTGAGAAGAATTGGACTTTAGGTTGGATGTGCGCCGTATAACTAAATTGCACATACTGAATATATGTAAGAAAAACTAGGTTATTTTACCATAAATTTGATATATAATTTGTTGTAAATAATCTAAATTAAACTGTTATAATATACCATTGAAACTGGGAAATTCTTTTAAAGACGTTTTCTTTTAAAGTCCTGTACAGTAGAGTGCCGATTATCCGAACAAGTCGTTACTGACCCTAGTTCGGATAAGCAAAAATTCGGATAAATGGACAGACAATTCAAGGTATGTTCCTGACCATACTAAAACATTCACACTTTATTTCCATTCCATAGCTGTTTGGAAACATTTAAAGGCATCGTTATGCGATGGACCTGTTTCATTTTCTTCAATTTCTTTTTCATCTTGAATCTCATCCACATTCTCGTCATCATTAAAAATCTGATTTCCAGGGTCATGTAGGTGACTATTTAACCACTCGTTAATTTCATTTTCTTAATAGCTTAGGATTCTTCCCATCTCTATTTGCATGCTAAATCTGAAGGGGAAAAATTAGAGAAATAGGATGTTTGGATAATTTTAAGTTCGACTAAAAAAAATGAGAGAAATAGGTTGTTTGGATAATTAGAATTTTGGTTTAAAAATTTTTGAGAAAAATATTCTATTCGGATATTTGGAAGTTCGGTAATCGGCACTCTACTTTATTTTATGAGAAATAAGCATTTAATCTTATCTTTTATGTTCCTCTAATGGATATGCATTTGGGAACGTCCATTGTTATACTTGTGACTGTCAGAGCAAATTTCCGTAAATATTTCGAATTCTTTCATTACAAAATATATTTAGGATATATTTGATGCAATCATTTAAAAATACATGTACTCTACTCTTATAATCCATATGCAATTTGTAACAAAAAGCATTTTACTTGCCTAGATAATGAATGAAAATTTTGTTACTCTTGTGACCACAAAAAAATGCAATTTTCAAAAATTGTGTTTGACGCAGGAATTTTGAATACGAGACAATAAAATTAAAAATTTACAGAATATAGCAGTGTAATTATATCTTTTTAAAAAGTATTAATCATTGAACTCATCTAATAACACACGAATTAGTTACATTTGATTTTGCAAAATGTGTTACTCTTGTAACGTTACTCTTGCGGCATTTTGCCCATAAAGGAATTTTCCTCAAAATTCAGTTTAAATACTAAACAAAATAACTAAGTAAGTTTAGAAAAATTACTTTTCCATAGAAAAAACTTTTAATGATGGTTAAATAACATAAAAAATGTAAAAAAAATTCTAAAATTAATTCGAGTTTGTAAAATCTTCGAGAGTTTATCAATTTGAGAGCATGAATGTCAGCCAGAATTTGATTCTTTTTTGTCAAATATTATGGTCATCAGGGTCAAACTTAAGAGTTCAATATGCTTTAAATAGCTCTTAGTGCTTTATTTGATAATTTTCGTTTACCATTTCAATAGTAAAACCCCGAATCTTTAAATCACTCAGAATTTTAGAAGTACTCAGTATAACCACATAGCAACTTCTTAGTTTCTGTCACTGAACAGAATAAATCATTGTCTTTATTATCAATAATATCAATTGCAACTTCTCCTGCATCATTATTTACTTAATGAAACACAAATTCTTTGTACGAATGATGTTAGTGTATGGTTTGTAGTAGATAGTGTCATTTTTCATGGTTTTAACAAATTGTATTTGTTGAATGCCCTTCGCTGTTGGTATTTTCTCGCAAAGTAACGAAACATTATTGTTTTATTTCTTGATCTGATATATGGAGTATGCTTGCTTTTGTTTTTTCATGAACAATTTTGACAAAATAAGCAGTATTCCTTAAAATTGCTTTTTTTAAGCGCGTACTTCATTCACACAAAATAATTCTACAGCATGTATACCAGGAGTATTTGAAAAAAAATATGCCCAATTAAGTTAAGTGAAAGAAGTCTGATTCATTGCAGGCATATTTACATACTTATATTTTTGTTTAAATTGGAAAGCACAACCATCATATAAAGAAGCAAAACAGGTACACTTTAGTAAAATGCATTCCCTTAAAGATGCTATGTTGGAATTTTTCATACGAGAGCATTTACATAAAATTGATTATGAGTTACATTGTTTGAAATAATAGCATAAGATTTTACTATTTTGGGATCATACTAAATAATGGCTGGAAATACAGTCACTTGTGCATTTGATCAGAATACAGTATTTCGTACGAAAATTTCGTCTTGTTATAAAAATGTACAGTTTTCAGAAAATCCACCGGCATAATGATTCTTTGAGAAATGGTTATTCTTTTGGCATTATCAAAATAATCCTGTGTACAAGTAAGGAATGTGTGCCACAGAAATGGATTTAGTTGCTTTCGAAAATTTTGTGGACAATCATAAATTGTTTCTTCAACTGTTACTTTTTCAAAACGTTTATCAACGTTTTGAGAAAGTAACAGTTTTGACAAAATGTTGATAAACGTTTTATCAATAGCGAAACGTTTATCATCGTTTTTCTGTTTACAATAATTTATAAGAAGTTCTGTATTATGGACTTCCTTTTCAAATAATTCTTCGATGTTAACTTCTTAAATTAGACATTCTGAATTCATACATTCTAATTAAGATGTTTCTCAGCAGACAAAGTCATTACATTTTTCACAGGAATGTTTAATGCAAAAAATACACCAGTCACTGCATTATGAATTATTTGAATGTTTTCGTGACAAACACAAATGCAGATATTCTGATGCATACTTTTCTATTGTTTTATGAAACTAGGCTTTAAAGGTGCAAAGGAATTTCCAATTTTTAAATTTAGGAAAGCTTCTTTAAACAAAATACTTATTCTCTTAGTAAACATCACCTAGGATTGATGAAATTATGTGACCTTTTTTCACGCCTAACTAATGCAGATTTAACTGAAGAATGACCTCTTCTTAAATCTTTATCGACATAAAATTCCCCAAAGCTGTGGAGTTGGATTTATTTTCGTTACAGAATCTGAGATTAGCCAGTTCTCTACTTTTTCATTTTCTTAATATTTTCATTCTCTTGCTGAATCTTTTGCTAACTCTAAGACTTTTCTTCATTTTATCATAATACATTTTGTTTTGTTTCTTTCTCACATCAACATATTCAATTTGATTCTTATTTTTTCGCTACAGTTTTTGACGCTTAGCAGAATTTTTCTTGCTCCTTAAAACAATGTCATATATAAGAAGCAATATTAAAATCTTTCCTTTAAAACATACTATCAGATCCTTTACATAAGAGTTACTATAAGAATCTCTGTAGATCATACAGCAGAATTTAGTAAACGAAGCTTTACAAAGCCTATAAAATATCTGATCAAAGACCATGTGCTTCAACCCAAAAGAAAGAACACAAAAACTACACGTGTTGAGTTGTTTTAGCCTATCTTTAATTACTTGTCATTATTTTTTTATAATCTTAAGTAATAACAAAAATTGAATAAAAATAAATCCATCGATTAAAAAAAAACACCAATAAAGATAATTTATCTTCCTTAAAATTTATAAAATAACCTCAATTATGGCTAAAACTATTTCAAGAACTATTCGAATAACGGACAAAACAACTTAACCTTAAGCATTTTGTTTGTTTTGGTTGTAACGCAGTTTTATGTTAAACTACGGACAAAAGTATTATGTTTTACTCTTGTGACACAGGCGTTTGTTACTCTTGTGACAACACCCCAGAGCCTATTCCATGCATAGCATAAACAAAATATTTAATGTAAAATTTTTCTTATACCTCGAAATCAGAGAGTTGGGTGTTTTGAGTAAACATTTTAAGCTGTTTTTGTAAAATTAAAACTTTTAGATGTTTTCTGTTACTCTTGTGACAGTTCATTATCAACTTATATATAAATTTAAAATTGCATTTAGTACCTTAGATAAAACCTTTTAACTATGTACAACTAACAGATATAATATTATCTTGTTATTTTCAATCCATAATAATTTAATTTAATGAACAGGAGTAAAAAAACTATACAACTCAACAAGTTTATTTTTATGCTCAAGTGTAAATTAATTTTAATACTGTCAGTTTCTAGCCCAGTTTCAGTATAAGACTTATTCTTATGAAATTAAAACTTACAAATTCATATACTGCAACTCTTTAGCTTTAAATTGGTGTGTCACACTTATATTTCCGTTTAAAATAATTTTTCAGCAAAAATTTTCTTCTGCCGTAGACGTTCCCATTTCTATTTATATATATATATTTTTAAACATAATTGTTTATCTCTTTCAATTGCCAGACAAATGAAATGAATTTTATGATAAAAACACCCTGGTTAGGAAAAAAATCCATTGCTGTCGTAGTTATTGTGTTCTTTTAAGGGTTACAAGGGGGTGTTCTACGGCTTCCCGGGTTCACATAATATACTAGATGAAAACCATTTATTTGATTGATAATTACAATAGATTTTTTACATATAATACATATTCTCTATAATGCGCATTAACAATGCTAAAAATAATATTTATATGAAAAATAGTAAATAGTTTAAATTTTTTTTTATTTATTAAAAACGATAGTTTTTGTTTTGGCCTCGCACCAGGAGTTAACAGCAAAAGAAATCTCCAAATATCACTATTTAAAATCAGCCCTTTTTCATTCTTATCATTTTAGTAGGATATAGTTTGATCACGTGTCTTAAATTTGTGTTTTATTTACATTTTATTGCTTTATTTATTGGTTGATGAAAGTTTTAACTTCGTTATGGAATATAAGCTGGAAACAACTGCTAATCTATTTATATTAATGTAAGTACAAACGGATTTATCTTATGTAATCGTCTGCAAGCGATAGATTTTTTTAAAAATCATGCCTAATAATTAGTTCAAAAACAATAAAAATTGAGTAAATAGCAATTTATTTTTCACACAAATTGCATTCCAATGTACATTTTTTTTTCTATTCGGCATTGTAAAAATTTAGATTTGCGATGTTTAGAAGTGAAAAAAAACTTACGGTAGAAATTAAATTTAATCGTTTGGTGTTGCCACCTTCAAAATAACGCCGGCGTAACGCACAGACACGTTTGGCTTTTATAATATAGATATCAGAACTTCCTTACTCATTATTACATTAATTTGTTCAAACAAAATGATTCTCACAACTGTTTAATTTATTGAACACTGAATATATATATATATATATATATAAAAACAAAAAAACAAAAAAAACCATATAAAGTATAATTCTTATTGAATGGATTTAAAAGTTATTTCATTCTTATAGTCCGGGTGCAGGCGTCTTTTTTGTAATCAATTTCGGAGTCAAGGATTTTGGTATATGTGATATATAATAAACTGAGAGAAATGTGTTTATTTCTCTATTTCCAAATTTAATATTTTCATTTGAATACTAATCATGTAAAACAAAAAAAAAAAAAACAACAAAAAAAAAAAAACAAGCAGGAAGCAGGAATTCTGCTTTTTCAGAATTTAGTGTCGCCCCCCCCCCCTCCCTTATATGAAGAAAAATTATTATTATTATTATTACGAGGTGGAAGCCGTCGAATTTCGACGAAAGAAAATGTTTAAGAAGGAATTGTTTCATTAATTTAGAATAAACCTACAAAATTAGTTACAATAAAAAATGCATCTTATCTTGGTTAGTCTAACTCTAAAACAAACATGCTTTTAACTTAAAAATCACTGCTCTTCTATAAAGACACTCTAATTTTTTGTAAAAGTGTATGATTTAAATTGCGTTATTTTCAAAAATCAAGCATTTCCATTTGTGAAGAATTTGAAAGCCGCTGAAATGAAAATGATGCACTCTTAGAAAATCTAATTCAATTTTAAGATTTAAAATACACGCTTTTACTGTATATAAGATGACGTCATTTGCATCTGCTGAAGAATTCCACATTTACGGTCCAGTCTTAAAAAACATCTGTAGAAAAGTATATATAGGACGTCACCATCGCTGAATAATACACAAACTCATCAAAAAGCGATGTCGTAAACTATACAAAAACGGGCTATCTAAAGATTCATATGACTTAATTTGTTTGTAAAATCAATATGAATACTGTAAATTAAATATAGTTTATAATAGCTCCATGTTTTATCAGAAAGAATTCATTTATATTTTTCAAAATAGCACGTTTTTCAATCACAGTTTTTTTGTCAGTTGTTATGTGAAAATGGCAACAAATAGCCATGGTAATCTACTATTTTCCAACTATTTTCCTGTACCTTCTAGCGAAATGAAGTAATTAGCCACCCATACAGAAATGGTATTAAAACTAATAAAAAGTAATGTCTCAAAAATAAATTGAGGTGCAGTTTTGAAACAAATTGCAGTTAAAAGTACTTTTTTTCTATACGACGACAGTGTAAAAATTGATAATGTGCGATGTTTAGAAGTTTAAACAATTGTAGTAGAGATTATGAGTATTTAACTGTACAATGATGCATCAACTTCGTTTTAGGGTTGGCTTATGAAACTTAACGTTATCTTTTGGTGACGAGACTTTAATTGTTGCCTGCAAGAAATATCGGGGAGTATATCGGGGGCTAAAAGACAGTTAGAAAATAATTATTATAAAATTTTGAATGCAATTTGTAATATTTTTTTCAAATGAAAATAAACGCTTTTCGAAAGAAAAAAGAATAACACATTTTTTCATGAAATTTTCATTTTTTTTCTAACTGCAACCTGGACTAGTGATGTGATATTTCTGAATATTTTGAAGTGGTGCAAAACTTTGCCAGGAAGGTTATACGTGGTTCAACCTCTTTTTATAGTATTTGGTTCTAGAGTTCGGTTGATATTTGTGATGCAAGTAGTAGAAAAATGATATAACAGAAATATTAGTACTTGACAATGACAGCCATACAGTGTTTTTTCCAAAAATAAGACCTAGCCTGATTTTCCAGGATATTCATAATGTAAGACCTACAAAAATGTACACTCTTCACTTATTGAAATACTCATTTTATAGTCTGACCTTTCTAACTTTTTAAAAAAATGGACGCAATCATGATGAGAATTATAAAACAATATTCAGAAGTCATTCACATATTTTTGTAACGATTTTTTGGAAAAGAAATGTATAACGAAAGATAAAATTTTTTATCTTCTAATATGTTCAGTTTGATGACCCTTTTGTTGAACTGTGATATTACATCTTGATTTCCAAAATATAAGAGCTTTTCTTAAAATATCAAGGTTGATTTTGATCCATATTTCATTCAAAATCTTCCAGAGTCCATGCAATGTTTTGGGATGCCACTTATAAAAAGCTTGTTTTAAAAGTCCAAATTCACAGTAATCCGTAGAAGATATGCCAGGAAACTTGAATGGAATGCATTTAAACTGAATAGTCCCGATTCTGACTTCATTTTTTTTTTATTTTTTCTAAAATAAAGCAGTAGATTTAGAGGTATGAATGATTGCCTTATCCTGATGGAACTTACACAACGAAGATTGTTTGAATAAAGTGATAGGACGTCTTCTATGAAAAGATGTTTGAAACTTTTTTCCGATACTAATCCGAGTTAATTTTGACATAATGTTAACTTTCCTTATCTTATGTCATAAGCTAATCCAACAACACCTATAAACATAAAGCAAAATTTACATTGTTTTTGCTGAACTTACATTTTAGGTCATTTTCTACTCTTACATTTTCTACTCTTACTATTACAGTCTGATAAATATATCGAAACCTAAGCAACATGAACTTTATATTTCTATTTTTTACCTGACAAATAACTTTCATTCAGCATTCAGCATATTTCTCTATGCTGAGAAACATATTTTCGGGGAACAGATTTTATAATTTTGTTTACTGTTGCTATAGAAATGCTTAAAGATTTTGCAATATATCTATGTGTGGGTAGGATTTTCTTTTAAAACATGACATGGAACTTTAGATATAATTTGCTTCGAACGTACTTTAGTTATGTATGTATTTTTATTTTTATTTTTTTTAATTATGTCACTTATTTTACGTGTAGAAATATTTAAAAGATGTTTTCACACATTTTTTAAATAATCGAATGACAGTATTACTGTTTGTAAGCACAGACTCAGCTCATATTCAAAATATTACAATAATTGAGAAAACTTAATAAGAAAAAAATATTTTTCATTTATTTATTTTTCATACTAAGTAAATGTAATTTTCTTATAAATTAAATCTGGAATGTTTAGATAAGATTTTAACATTAACAAAATATAAAATACAGTACAATAAATTAGATATACAGCTTTCTGAAACACTACAAAATATTAGAATAAAATTTAGATTGGTTCAAAATATTAGAATATTTTATTTTACGCAACGATATTACCTTATGAATATGAAGTAAATAGTAGTTAATATTTTGTAGAATCCCCTTTAGCTTTTATAACGGCGTACAATCGATCGTGCATATTATATACAAAGTATTTACAAATATTTCTATCAATATTAGCCCAAATAGACTTTATACGTGCCACTAACTCAGTGTTATTTGAAGGAAGATTTTCTTGGATTTTTTTCTTCTTTATGCACATTAAGTTTTCGATGGGATTAAGGTCTGGTGAGTTTGGTGGCCAAGGAAGTACTTTAATGTTGCGTTGGCGGAACCAATTCTTAGTTGACACCGAGGTATGCGGTGACGCTAAATCTTGTTGAAAGATGAAATCGTCTTCAAGTAAATCTTCTGATGATGTAATCATGTAATATTCCAAAATTTCTTGATATATCTTAGAGTTCGTAGACGATGCATAACTTTCCAGATCCTTCTGCGCTCATAAAACCTCAAACCATGACACTGGCAGCAAATTTCACGGAACGTTTAAAGCATTCTTTATCAAATGCTTCTTGATTCATTCTCCAAACTCGAATACCTTGATTACCATATGAAACACAAAACATACTTTAATCACAAAATAATATATTTTTCGAATCTTCTTCGTTCCATAAACGTCTTGATTTACACCAATTAAATCTTAACGCGTTTGTTTTGCAGTCATGAGAGGTTTTGTTTTCAGTACACAAGATTCAAGCTTAAATTTATGGAGACGTCTTAATGTTGTCGATGTAGAAACTTCAACTCCCTCTTATTTCCATTTTTGGTGCAAGAATCAAACACTTTTAAAACGGCTTTTCTTAGCTATACGCTTCAGTTTCCTGTCATCTCTAGCAGATGTTTTTGGTTTTCGGCCGCCATTTCGGCGATTATTTTTGAAATTTTCCGTTTTTTTAATATTGTGTAGTTTACTAACGCTTGATTGCGAGCAATGTAGATAATTCGCTATATAATATTGATTTTTACCGTGCCGATAGAAATCAACCATACTATTTAATAGATTCAGGAATATCATTCACACGACCCATTTTAAGACGAAAAAGTAGACTAATTGCAAAAAGAATACTGGTTTTAAATAAAATCGTCTGAATTTAATCAATGATGCCACCAGTTATGAATTGGTGATAATTGAAGGAGAATTAATGTGAAATATTCTAATATTTTGAATCGCTTGAATAAATATTCTAATATTTTGACTTTTCAAAAAAAAAAAAATTAATTAATCTTTTTAAAAATTATATTAATTTAAAGATAATAAATAAGCTTAATTAACATAAGTTCTTAATAAAAAATATCGTTTGCATATTTGCATTAAAAGGCATTAAATTACCAAACGAAACTTTCAATTTGTAAAAAAAAGTAATTATTCTAATAGTTTTGAATATGAGTTGCACATAGACTTTAATCAGTTTTTTCCAGCGACATTTCAAAGCAGAGACTATTTTTATGCTGACGATAATTAAAGCCTATTCCGAATTGATACCATATAGGATTTTTTTTCATTTAAATTGTATATTATCCGAAAGTATTACTTTCAATCTCTCAAAGCTTTATTTTAAATACCAGGGTGCTGTCGATCTTACGAGTTACTCTCACCAGTCCCCGTCAAGATCCCACAATCTTTAAAATACACTAATTTTTTATGTGTATAAAAAAATTTCCCGATTATTATAAAAAAAAAACTCCCGAAGATTAAATATTATCACGATCAGTGGCGATGTTCTGTAATCGAGTTCACATTCATGTGGAATTTCTGATTTCCCACATTGTCAGTTGTTTTTGATACTGATTAAGTAAGATCAATTCTACATTTGAAAATCAGCTTCTATTAAAGGTTAAATAAAATGTGTTGTTTCTTCCCCCGCCCCCGGACATTTAGAATGCCCAGAAGAAAAGTTTTATTTTTGACGCTATAAGAAAATCGTTTTAAATATAGCGTAATTTTCATTATTAAATGCTTTTCGCACGTAACAATTTCATTATTTTAAAACATTTCCTTCTTTTTTATTAATGATGCGTAAATATATTTTTCAATTGAAAAATATATTAAAGTATTATGTCAGCTTTTTAAAATAGGTTATATAAAAACGGGGCAGTAGCAGTCTTAGCTACTTTTCTTTTAAATATACAGAGATTGCTCAAATTTCTTCTTTGTGGCAATGACATACAAAAAGTTACCTGCTCCCCAAATTGCAAGATTTTCAGAACCATGATTTCTGACTGGATTTTGATACCGCAATTCGCCGAAAAACAGACTTGTGCTCCAAATGATGCACTGTAGAGGCAAAGAAGATCCAATCTTATATATTCTTTGGCAGAGGCACCATTTCAGAACTTTCTTGGCAAGTTGGGGGTTCTTTGAGGCAAGGGAAAATTTCTTTTAGTGTTGTTGAGAATATATGAGAAGCTATTGATACAGATTTATTACCACAGATATTTTTTAAATTAGCCAAAGTACTCACAAGGGAAACACTTTTGGTGCTGCTCGCACCTAGCATTGAGACATGGTGCATTTTAAAGCCCTATATTACGAACTTTGAGAATCGATAAAATTTTTCTGTTAAAATAACATTTCTTGATTTTACAGCAGCATAACTTTATGAAAATGCAATTTTCGAAACCTCGTATCGGACTATTAACATTGAAGTTTTTTAAAGAAAAGCATTAAAAAGTAAAAAGTAGTTAATAATAAGTATAAAATATTGAAAAAAGTTTTAAAATTCCTTCAAGAACAAAGAAATTTGAGTTTGAAAAATTGCAATATTATTTTAACGTTTTTGGCGGGGGAAATTTTGGCGATTTTTTTTTCAAAAGTAGAGCTTTCCAGCAACCCTAGCTAAATATCATAGCTGTTCGTCTTGTGTGAGGAGTGGTTTGGACTTCAGTAGAAATTGTAATTTCCGACCTAAATACCCACAGTAATTTTTCTAAGTTGTGTAAAAATATTAATTTATGATTACTTTTACCAAAAGACCATTTAATGCAGCAACATTTCATTGTAAACATTCGAAACTTTATTCCATTTCGATTTCAAAAGAAAATAGTTCGCTTATTTTGCATTTCACTAAAAGATAGTTTTCAATGATCTTGAAAACTTTTATCTTTTTATATAAAATCCAAGTCTCTGTGTGTCCCTCACAATTCCGGTTGGACAGCCTCATTGATCGCCGGCATTTTAGGCTTCCTATGATGAAATCGGTATCAGTTTCAACAATAGTAATTGTTTAAGAGTATTAATGTCAGGGTTACCAGGATAGGTGCTAGCAGTGGGATAGGTGCTAGCACTGCAGGAAAAGTGCCGGATTGAAGTAATGTGATGGCATATCAATGCTGGCCTGCTGTTGGCCATCACTGATGGGCCATCTGCATTCGGCTTGGACAATTTTCGACAGGTTTATGTAATGGCACCCTTGCACTTTACCGCTGATGGCACTGTTGGCTGCCATCTTTTTCCCAGCTGATGGCCCACTGTTTCTTTCTTTACTGGGTTATGCTAAAATATAAGTTTGTGACGTTACTGTTATTGATGGAAGTGTTCGGACATTCTGAAATAATGGTGCCTAGTTTTTGGATGAGAAGTTTTTGTAAAACGGTGTATTTTTTTTTTTTGTTGTTGTTGTTGTTAATACTGAGACAAAAACACTATCTCGAAAAACCGAAATGTTGTCTCCCGCGAAATAATACCATAGTAAAAAAAAAAAAAAAAAAAAAAAAAAAAAAAAAAAAACATTAATTCATAAAACGGGAAGAAAAAAGAAGTAAAAATGGTAAATTTTTAAAGCACTCACTATGTATCTTAAAAAATCATGAATTTCATTAATGCAATTCATGTAGTTCCAAGCATTTTTTTTTACTAATACGTTAATTTGGTGTAAGCCACTATTGTTAAAAATAATGTGATAATTTTTGCTATTTATTTTTGTCGCAGGAAAGAATAAAAAGAAAAGTGCCCAGTTAAACTAATGAAATTGAGCTCATAAGCTATTCACATTAATTGTGTATTATACTCTTATTTCAAAGAATAATGCCCCTCTACAAAAAAAAAAAAAAAAAAAAAAAAAAAAAATTCAATTTAGCAAATTATAACGACCATTTGGAAAATGATTTTTTCGAAGACTAAAATTTAAGACATAAAAAAATAGCACGGAGTTGATCATACATTACGTACGCCATAAATTAAACATTAATAGTGTTCGTAAAAATTGCAAGCGACAAAAATCGCCTGCGACTCGTCAGATTTCTTAAAACTTACGTATTATCTACCTGAAACTTACGTATTATCCAAGCATTTCATTGGCTGTTCGTGAAAAGGTTTTTCGATCGACCAATTTTAAATGAAATTTCATTCTTAAACTTCTAAACATGCCACAATATTACTTTGTACACCGTCGTATAGTGCAAAAAATGTACTTTTAAATGCAATTTGCTTGAAAGCTGTATCTCAATTTGTTTCTGAGTTATTAATTTTTTTTTGTAGTTTTTATTACTTTTTTGTCATAGTGGCAATAAAAGTATCCATCTCTGTTGAAAGTAAAGGGAAATACAGAATACTGTATAGACCAATCAGAAAACGAATAAAATGCGGATTAAACCAATAAAGAGCTTCAGATATGCTTTTGATTTCCTACCCTGACGTAGGAACAATTTGACGAGGACAATAACCATTTTTCCAAATGGTTAAAAAAAAAAAAAGAAAAAAAAATTTATTTAGCTAAATGAACGGATGGAAGATTAGCTGCCTCAGTTACCCCCTTTATGTTTAATCACTGAAACTCCAAATCTAATCAGGGAAGCGCTTTATCAGAATAAACCGTCATGCCAAATTTGAAGCAAATCGGATAATTTTGCATGAAAAGCTCCTATATCTAAATTAAGGTGTGGGGTGGCTTAGCCCCACCCCCGTTCTTCCCTTTATGCTTAACCAATGAATCCCCCGAAAATAATCAGGGAAGCGCCTTATCAGAATGTGTATATAAGCAAAATTTAAAGCAAATCAGATATTTCTATGACAAGATATCGCGTTACGTACATACATGTGTTCGTACATACAGAACCTACCGGTACATTAGCTCTCAGGATTTGATAGTTTGTGAGCTAAATAAAAAGAAACTCTTATTTATGTATGTACTCTTATTTATGTATATTATTCATAAAATAGAACTCACACTTTTTGAGCAAAACGGCAAACAATCAGTAAGCGCCCTATCAAAATAAACCGGCAAGCTAAATTTCAAGCAAATCGGATAATTCTGCATGAAAAACCCATTTATCTAAATTAAGGAGGGGATTAGCACCCGTTCCCCTCCCCCTTTATACTTAACCAATGAACCTCCAAATCTGCTCAGGGAAGCGCCTTATCAGAACAAACCGGTAAGCGAAATTTGAAGCAAATCGGATAATTCCTCATGAAAACGAATTTATTTAAATTAAGGGGGATTAGCCCGCCATTCCCTTCCCCTTTATACTTAACTAAAGAACTCCCAAAACTAACCAGGCAAGCGCCTTATCAGAATGAAACTATTTACGGAATTTTAAGTAAATCTGATATTTCTATCAAAAGTTCACGCATTACGTACATACATACGTACATACAGAATCTTCGGCCACATTAGCTGTCAGGCTTTGATAGTCTGTGAGCTAAAAGAAAAGAATTAGACTATCTATTCAGATTTTCTGAATTGTTGTCATAACATATAGTCATAAATTAATTCAGATTAATCTATTATCTGATAAAAGAGTTTTTTTTTCTTTAATATATTACACTCTTTATTTTTTACTTGTTTTTCTACTTTTTAGTGTTTAAAATATTTCTTTGTTCCAGTTTAGAACCAGTTGACCTATACGTCCGAAAATAAATTTCAAAAGCACCGTTCTTTGAAATTAAGGTATGCTGAAAAAATTTAAAATCATTCTGAATGCTTAAAATGATTATTTTCGATCAACATTTTATTTCCAAAATTTTAAATACGAATGTAAGTTCATATCTAAAAAATTTTATTAATTATTACTTTTTTTTCCCTAAGAATGCTTTTTCTTATGTCAAAAGTATCTATGTAAACATTCACGGATATATTCAAATGAAAACAAAAGCATAAATTACATAGATAAATTTCATAAAGCCTTAGACTCATTTCAAAACTAACGTTTTCTTCAGATTCTTTTTATTATAATTGGCAGCCGACCGAAAATTCGGTTTCATTTTCGTTTCCGGCCCAAAACCGGCGAAAATAATTTCAAAAATTCAGCCGTGTCGAAACCTGACCGAAACTATCCGTATTCCAAAAATCTAATTTTTTCCTTCGAATTTTTCAACACTACTCATTGATTTGAACTTTATCGAATCAAATGAGACCCTCTTTATTTATTGCTATAAACTTCGCTGTATATAGTTATCAATCATGACTAACTCAAGACGTTAGTGGAACTTATAAAGCAAGCAAAGCATATATGACTAAATTTTAACGACGCTTTTCACGTAGTCATTAAAAGCTGCAGACTTTACAGTAATAGAAAATTCATAGTTTGAAACCGCAGAAGTGCTTCGAATAGTCTTTGAGAAAGTTCTAGTATAACAGATGATCATTTACAAAAATCACTGTAAAAGATAAATCGAGGTATGTATACCTAAAACATTTTTGAATTAGATGAAATTCGTATATTTAGAAAATCATTCTGTGTCGTTGATGAATTAATTAAATTTTATTTTATATGAAAATAAAAAGTTTTTGTCAGAGGCACAGAAAACCAACTTGGGGCGCGGGTATAGTTAATAATTATGTATATTTAAGGAACACGTATCATTAATTATTAATTATATATATTTATGTATGCATTAGTTAATTTAAAAAAATGTTTGTAATATCATAACACAAGGCCCTTTTATTTCAACTTCAAAGCACATTCGTTTATATATATATATGAGATCAAATTCACCTTCTTTTCGTATTTTCGTTTTATTTCTAATATGAAGACGTATTCATGCTATTTTTTATTTCATTTTCCTCTTGCACATGAAAATCTTTCAAATCAAAATTAACTGTTTAGGATAAATTATTATTCCGGGATCTGATTTTCTTGGTAACGGTAAAAAAAAAAAAAAAAAAAAAAAAAAAAAAAAAAAAAAATTGTTAAATTTTATAGAAAAATGTTATTTTATTCCTTACGAAAATAATGAAATTTTATTTATAAGTAAAATATTTGAACAAAATAAATAGAACATAGCATGTCCTTATTTCTGGGGTAAAATCCTTCTATCTGTAACGACACAAAAGCATTAATTCAACTCATTTGACGCTGATTTGACTTCAAACAATTATACATACTTTTAGACAGGGAGCCGGCAGCACAGACAATCACCTCATCGAGTTCACGGATGAAATACTAGGATTAGTTAAATCTCGATTCGCATATTAAAACGCCATCGGTCCCCCAAGTCCTATCTTGGTGGAAAACACCTGAAAACCCGATTTTAGCGGTTGACTCGAAGTTTTACTATTATGTTTTCCATTATGTTTTCATACCTTTGGGTGCAGGAAAACACAATGTTAAACGTACGAGTCGACCGCTAAAATCAGTATTTCAGATGTTTTCTACCAAGATATCACTTGGCTGACAGATTGCGTTAAAATATGCGAATCGAGATTTAACTAATCCTAGAATTTCATCCGTGAACTCGATAAGCTGGTTGTCTGTGCTGCCGGCTCGCGGTCTATTTCACATTTACGATATTTTTAGGTGTAGTTCCGTTGCTACGTAACAGTTAAAAGAAAATATGCACATTTAAACGAAGTAAATTTATAAAAGAAAATATTTTATATTATTGGAACACATATATAATATATCCCTCCATAAATTATACACCGAATTTAAAAACGCTGACAAATGTATAAATAAAATTTCAAACTAATATGGATAATGTATGATTCTAATTAGGAAATTTCATTATCCATAATATACCGCTTAAATCCTTTAATCATATGAGCCATTTCCTTTCAAAAAATAAAAATTAAAAAATCGTTTGAATTACATTACTGCGCAAAATAAAATATTCTATATTTTCCGAATGAATAACCAAAATTAACAACAAAAAAAAAAACTATACAGCTAAATTCGGGTACCTCAACAACATACCCACACTGTAAAAAAAAAAAAAAAAAAAAAAAAAAAAAAAAAAAAAAAAAAAAACGGAAATACTACTGGCAATCTAGACGCCAGTACAATTTCCGTTTTTTTACGGGAATTTTTACCATTAAATTACAGAAAATTTTCCGTTTTTGTGATTGAAAACGGAAATTTTTCTGTAATTTATGGGTAAAAATTCCCGTAAAAAAACGGAAATAGTACTGGCGTCTAGATTGCCAGTAGTATTTCCGTTTTTTAGCCCGTTTTTTTTTTTTACAGTGCACTGCGGAACAGACAGACAGACGGAGACCAAAAAATTTCGTGTCTCCTCAGTAAGCCTCACTGACGTTTCGGCAAATATGTAAAGAGACAGTCTCCCTATTTATTATTTTAATATTAACCCTTAAATGCCGGGTGTCGCTTTTCGGCAACATACCCAATTTAGGCTCTAAAATACTATTAGAATAATATTGAAGCTATACTGCCTAATGTTGCCAATAAACTACATTCTGAAAATATTATTAAATCGATTTTCAACATGTAGATGGCAACACTTAGAATAAAGTTAAATTAAGAATAAAGATAGATTTATTTTTCCAATTATTGCTACTTGTTCTTTTTGTTTTGTTTGAAAGCTTGCGAAATACCCTATTTTGTAGCAGGTAAAATTTATTTCTTATTATAGTTCCTAAAATTTTTGTATGTTTAATATTATAGAATTTTATCAAGAAAAATTATTTTTTCAATTAAAGACCAGTATTGCCGATTAGTAACAAACTGTTTTTTAGCCATAAACCATACTTAAAACAAAATATGATTTTTTAAAGTATTTTTTCCATGATTTATTTAAAAAATGAAAGCCGAAAAACATTATTACAATGATTTTTGAAAAACCAGGCATTTTAGGGTTAAGTAATTTACAAATCTCTAGTATTTATTCACTTTAATTTTTCTTGGCGAATATTTATCAAACAAATATAGGTACACCTTTTCTTCAGATGTAATTTCACATTCACCATAAAATCGCTTGCCGTTGAAATGAGTCATCGATTTTACATAGCACAATCTCTAAAGATATACATAAAGTTTAATTTATGGTTTTATTTTAAGGAGTACTTTATTTGCTTCAACGCTTCTGAAAATCATTTAAAAATATTTTATTACAGATTTAGTGAGTTGATTCTGCGATAAAATAGTCAAGGGAGAAGCAATAAATCTGATCATAAATTTCAACAGCAACTTCCCTTTGAAATCAGTTTTGTCAAAAAGAATTCATTTACGCCAAAAGCATAAAATGATAATCCTCTTCGCGGCCCGATTCATTCGCAATTTTTTAGATGCGTTTAAAATTTGTTTCTGGAAAATTTTGTTCAAGATTCTAAAACAAGAAATATTGTCATTCAATTTTCAAACATAAACACTAAATGTCATTTAAGCTTTCATTTTAAGAGACGTTTTATTTCCTTAAACTTCTTTGAAAAACATTTAAAATCAATCACAGCTAGCTGACATTCCCGGCGTTGTCCAGACCCAAGATAATAATGTTAAATAAACCTACTAAAATCAATGTTGAATGATTTTATATATTTAAATTGTAATATTTATAAATGATCCTAATGCTAAAAGACTTACAGCGTTTGGTACGGGTCATTCTCGAATTTGTATGATTTTATAATTTTAAATAAAAATATGTCTAAACAAATCTAGAGTTGGGTCCTACTGCTTTCGGCAGCGTACATCGTGCGTTTTAATTTTATATTTTGAAACGAAAGGCCAGTGTAGTCCAGCAACGTGATAATAACGTTAAATATACCTAAAATGAGTGTTGAATGGATATAAATATTTAGAAGAAAATCTTCCCAAACGAGCCTAAGATCTTATGTTTTCTTCTCATTCTTTTTTTTCAAATCGGATTATTTAATATAAAAAACAAAATAATTATTATTGTTCGAATTGTTTCACATTTTTATGAGTTAAAAGTATGATGTTTCGGAAGCATGTGCATAATTTTTGAGGGGAAAAAATCTATATTTAGTTGTAAAAACATTAATAAAAATTACCCGCGTATTCAGGCTCTGAACGTAAATTTTGCATATTTATATTCGTCCGAATGATTTAAGATTTTTATACGCGATTTAAATCAAGTGTTCAAACAACACGTAAAAAATGCCGGCATTTAGTTATTTTCAGTTTAGGAAAAAGTGTTTGGCGCAAGTCTCAAAACGGCTCCTAGTCCCAAATTTCTTTAAAAGAGTTAATTATATTTTTTAAACTAATTGCTCCATCATAGAACAGAAGGTATCAGCTATAAGTGGGTATTTTTTTTTTCTTATCTTGAAAATTCGGGCGAATTAAGAATTCAAAATAAGGGCGAAACCCCGAGAAGTCGTACTTTTTTGTAAGAATAACAATTCCTAATAATTCTTTGAACGGTCTTTAAATGTAAAAAGTACAAAAGTTCAGCATATGTTTTTAAGTTTCGGCTGATGCGCGTTGAAAAACGATTAAAAAAATAGTCATCGGTTCTTCACTGCTTCGGTTCTTTGCAACGGGTTTCTGGAACGTACCGCTGAGACGCCTTTGTCGGACATCACATTTAATTGCGAGATTTAGCTAATATCTCAGCTAATTATTAAAAAACGAAAAATCTGAGATTCAGATACATTCATTAGGACCTACCTTGGATAATCCTCATTCAAATTTCCAGACCTCTAGGTGCGGTAGATTTTCCTAGCCATCGCATACACGCACAGACATTAAATCTCTCTTTTTTTAAATTATAGATTTAGTGAGTTAATTCTGTGGTAAAAGCGTCAAATAGAAAATAATACGCTTGACAAAAGAAAAAAAATGGAATGAGGATGATAAAATAATTTAAATTAAAAAAAATTAAAAAGCACATTTCCATTGAAATCAGCTTTGTCTAAAAGAATCATTTTCTGCCAAAAGCAAGAAATAATGATAAGCCTTTCCAGCCGGCCGGCGATTAGTTTGGAAATTCTTAGTCGAGTATGTAATTTATACGTGGTCAATTTCATTCAATACTGCTTTATTATTTTTTGGTGGAAATTTCTAAATTTGGCGAAATAAAAACGTTTGAAATCGTCCTCTCCAATCAATATTCGTTTCAAATCGATTTCTTCTGAAATAGTCCAATCAAATAAGCCGGTTTTAGGGCTGTTTGCCACAATAAATGCTACAGAGATAATAATTGCTACAGTTGCTTATTGATACCTATTAATGACTAGGTAAAAAGTCCTGATGGATTGGAAGTGAGCAAGGGGGGGGGGGAGGGGCTAAAATAAGTTCACCCTCTTTTTTTAGTTTTTTGAAAATATCTCAGAAACTATGAGTTTTCTTTAAAAAATTACTCCAGCATAAATTAAAGAGCATAAAATTCTCTACAAATGATATGTTTACACAGTGGAACCTCGGTTATCCGTCAGTCATAGTACCGGAGCCTTTAGTCCAATCAAATAAGCCCGTTTGGGAGCAGTTTGCCATAGTAAATGATACAGAGATGAAAATTGGTACAGTTGTTCATTGATAGCTACTAATGACTAAGTAAAAAGTCTTGATGCATAGGAAGTGAGCGGGGAGGGAGGGAGGGGCAAAAGTAAGTCCCCCCTCTTTTTTTGGTTTTTTGAAAATATCTCAGAAACTGTGGATTTTCTTAAAAAAAATTACTCTAGCATAAATAAGAGGGCATAAAATTCTCTACAAATGACATGTATAAACAATGGATCTTCGGTTATCCGTCAGTCACGGAACTGGAGCCTTGATGGATTTTCCGCAAAAAAATCAATTTTCTTTTCAAATTTATTTACTCAATGTGTATCGAAATTTATTAAATATTGTTACTAAAAAAGAAAACAGAAAACAACTTCTGAGTATTTACAAACATGATAAATCGACTGACGACTGGCAAATAATCTCGCGGTAGTCAATGTTTACGATTAGCGGGAAGAGAAACTTAAGTAAACAATAGCACGTGATTTTTGTAGTGCAAGTGGCGTTTCCGAGGGGTCGGGGATTCCAGTTCTACACCCTTTGTTTTTGTATCTGGTATCATTTCGTTCATTCAGTTAGTTTCTATAACCCAGTACGTGGACGTGGATGGCTGTTCATAGAAGTTCTCATTTATAGTAGTTAACATCGAGTTTATAGTACTTAACAACTTTTGCGCTCATCATGTCAACGGATAAGTGTTTCATTTGTGATACAGATGTTTATGAGTCAAGTGGTGGTGTAGTACGAGTGGGTGAAAAAGGGGTCGAAAGTTTTAAAAAAGCAAGTATTCAAAGACAGGACTAAAAATTTCAGCAGTTGGAAAATATTACGTTTCTGAAAGAACACACTGCATGCCGTAAAAATTACACCAGACCTGATAGCATTAATGCAGCATTAAAAATGCTCAGAAATGAGCCTACACCATCAATCAGTAGACAACCGACTACTCTGCGGTCATCAGTACCCAAGTTCGATTTCAAAAACTGATGCTTCCTTTGTACTGATTTAATTGATGAACAGTTGAAAGAAAAAGAATAAAAGAAACCAATTCCTTTGTGAAGAATATTTTATGAGGTGCGAGTCTTAAAAAAGACCGGTCCAATCATGACACAATAAGTCCTTGAAGCCGCAGAAATGAGAAATAATCAGTGGGGAGAAGAAGTTAAAATTCGCCTTAGTAATGTAGTTGATTTAATTGCTCCTGATAGAATTTACCATCATTATTATTTACAGAAATTACCATCATTATTATTTATCTCATGTCAAGAGGAGGTAAACGAGGACAGCCAGAAGCAGATTATGTTGTTGAAGCCATGGAAGAAATTTCCTCATTTCTTGAAAATAATGATGATTGCCAACATGCCTTGTCTGATTTGTTTTCCGTAGTAACTGCGCGTATCCCAGATGAACGGACAGTGAAAGCTAAACTAAAACAGAGATATGGAGAGAGTATCATCATAACTGAAAATCCAAGAAACATTCGTTCCGTTTGTTTTATTGACACAGGAATGAAAGTGCTATCAGATGCATGTTCCGAAAACCAAAAAAAAATAAATAAATAAAATAAAATAAAATAAAGATTGTGATGATGAACGACTAAGAATTGTGCAAACTGCAGCAGCAATCATTAGAGAGGATATCCAGTCAAAAGTATATGATTCTACGAGCTATCCTGCAAGTAATGATTTTTTAAAGAATGCCAAGAGTGATATTCCGAAATCTCTCAACTGTTTTCTTGAGCATGTGCTCATGAAGAAGAAAAGCCAGCAGAACAATGTTGCTCGACAAACAATAATGCATTACAATAGGCCGTGCCATTGTATCAGCAGTACGTCCACTGTCTTTTGTTTCCCCAATATTGACCGGCCTTGCTGTGCTCTTGTGCAGAAAGTATGGCTACAAGAACTTAAAAGATCTCATTTCGAATTTGGTGGTTTGTTCGTCCTATTATCAGTCCCAACTGCTTGAAATGTCTGCCATACAAATGGTCAACAAGATTTACAAGGAATGTTTTGCCAGTTTGTTTACGATATTGCTGATTTTAATATTTCCACGCTGGATGGACTCAACACATTTCACTCCATGGTTGGCATAAAGTGCGTAACACCAGCACATATTGAAAGTGGATCGCCAATCATGAAATTAACTAAAATGCCTACAGCTGAGGCTGCTGGGCAGTTGGGGTTATTCCATTGAAGCCGTTTGAATTCACAGGTACAGATTTAAAAATGTGAAAATGGATCTGGGAGTACTAGCAGAGGATATACCCCTGCCCAACATCTGTGACACTTTGTGGATGTATGCAAAGTGGATGAATCTTCCTGGAGACCCTGAATGGAAAGTATTTATGCAGTCAATAACAAAACATGAAAACTATGAAAAAACAAGGTAATTCCGCTTCCTTTCATCAATGCACCACCATTTAATTATGACACTGTTTATACATCATTACAGTATGCAGCAGAGCATTACAGTATGTATGCAGAAGTGTGTGTCAAAATTGATCAGAGGCTGTTGTTCATAACGTTTGACCAGCCACTCTTTCTAAAATGTAGAGAATTAGTTGCAGCATCTCCAACAGATTCCATGTTGTCAAAATGTGTGGTGAGACTTGGTGGCTTTCACCTTCTGATGTCATAATTAGATTGTATCGGTTCTCTATTATGTTTTGTCGCACTAACAAAGTTTCGCATGACCTAAACATTTTCTTAATGATAAATATTTGTCTTTAGGATCATGGGGAAATGAACAGGACAAGGAAGAAAATGAGATGATGATTATGGATCCTAAAGACCCATGCATTTCCGCTGATGATGATATTAAAGGAAAAAACAAGCCAGAATGATAACGGTTCCTTTCAAAGACTTATCTACTTTATAATTACATAATATCTACTTAATTATAAATTAATAGGTATCTACTTTTAGTTTTCTCCATATATTATACTCGTAGTTATAATGTTTCACATTAATAAACACTTCATTAATGGTGAATATTTATCTTTCGTTAACTAATTACCTGCCATTATCTCATGCAGTATTCCAGTATTGGATTGTTTTTTTGTTTTAGTTTATTTATTTTCTGTGACACTATTTAATAAATTTGAATAGATATCAAATAAATCTGAAAAAAGTTACTTTTTTTGTGAAAAATCCGCCAAGGTTCCGGTCCCGTGAATGACGGGTAACCGAGGTTCCACTTTGCATACCTGACATTTTTAGCGAATTTTTGCTCTTTAATATATGGCAGAGCAATTTTTTCATGAAAACAACAGTTTCTGAAATATTTTAAAAAACTAAAAAATTGGGGTGGGTGGGGGAGGTCAAAATTTATTTTTCCACCTCTCTCCCCCCGCTCACTTCTATCCATCAGGACTTTTTATCTGGTGATTTTTTTATCTATCAATGAACAACTGTACCAAATTTTATCAATGTAGCATTTATTATAGCAAACTTTCCTAATTGTACTGGACAAAATCTGTCAAGGTTCTGGTCCCGTGAATGATGAATAACCGAGGTTTCACTTTGTATACCTGTCATTTGTAGAGAATTTATGCAAAAGAAATTTTTTCATGAAAACCCACAGTTTCTGAGATATTTCAAAAAAACTAAAAAAAGTGTGTGGGGGGGGAGGGGGGGGGGACAAAATTTATTTTTGCCTCTCCTTCCCCCCGCTCACTTCCTATCGATCAGGACTTTTTATTTAGTGATTAGTAGATATCAATGAACAACTGTATCAATTTTTATCTCTGTAGCATTTATTTCCACAAACTTTCCTAATTTGACTGGACTAAAACACAAACATTGTTTTAAGCTAATTGAGTTTTATAGAACAACGGCGAAATTACGAGTATTTTACATAAATTATATATAATTTGCAGGTAGGGTATACTCTTATTTCTTATATTTTCAAGGGAAATTTTCTTTGGGTGGTTTCTTCATCCTCTAGATATAATCGCGGTGGAAAGTATTTTTTTTTCTCGATTGGAGAACATCTCCGTTCTTGTAAAGTGATATACACAATGAACGTTTAGAAAATATTGAAAAACTATTCAAAGCATAGTCTTCAACATATATATTTTAACAAATGCAACTTAACTTGATATTAATTTTATATTCAACATTAATGAAAATCTTTCTTTTTGTTGACATAATTTCGTTTATCGATATAGTTGTGTTTAAGTGTCAAATCCTAGTTCTGTGTAATCTGATGTTAGGAATTAAGTGCCTTTTTTATATTTTTTTATTTGTCCAAGACAACTAATTGCCATTTGTAATACTTTTGCTAGTAGTTACTCCAGTATTATTTATGCTTTGAAAAGCGTACTTAACAAAAAACTGGAAGATGTGTTTAATTCCTTAAACCTCTGAAAGCCAAATAATGGGCGAAATTTCAATGTTGCTTATTCGTAATTTTTTAAAAATGCTAAAAAAAAAAATAGATTCTTTTTCCTACATGATGTAAAAATATTAATTACGTGCATGAATATAATCCGTGATAATATTAAACAATTCTCAATAAGTTGTTAAAATTGCATCTGTAGATTAATATTTATTTAAATCATGCTTCTATTTCAGTGAAACCTACCGCTTAGTGAACAGAATATCCGTTCACGTTGCTGAGAAGTTTAAAATCAAGCAATTTACCTAAATCTATAATTTAACTGTATCTATTCATCTAATTTAGACTTAAAAATAGCAGACATGTTTAACTGTTTAAACTTCTCTTAGCTGCTAACTCGTCCGCTTTTTTGTGCCAATAAAATTTAACAGAAATTTCTGCATATTTAATTGGCAGAATACGACGATTAAAACAGGTAAAATTTACTATAAAATTTTTGTGAAAAAAGCGTAAGATGTTGGCAGATATGCATTCTCTATTTTTCCTTCTTATTTATGTTAATAATTGTATATTAAAATAAAATATCTATACTTTTTCAAATTCAATTTCATTTCAAAAAATCAGGTATTGTCATAAAATCATCAACCCATTTTACATTCAATCTTTAAATATATGTAGAGAATTAAATTTAAAACTCGATTTTGAGAGGTACTTTATTTGCTTGAACTGCGTTGAAAATTATTTAAAAATATTTTTTTACTGATTTAGTGAATTGATTCAGCTATAAAAAGGCCAAATGAGGAGCAATAAAGCGTGCCATAAATTTCAAAACACATTCCTATTGAATTACATTTTGTTGAAAAGAATTAATTTATGCGAAAAGGTGCATATATAAAATGGTATGCCTTTACGATCTACATTTTCTTTGGGTTTTTTCAAGTGTATAATTCACTTAAAAAATTGTTATTCAATATTGTTTTTATAATAAGCATGTTTTGATGTTTAAGATTTTATGTAAAAATTTACAAAAAGCTTATAATAAACAACCATTTTCCATGTAATTTTGTATTATTTTAAATAATTAACTTAATTACTTATAACTAAGTTGATGTTGCGAAATCAAGCAACTCCTCTTACTACTTACCCTTTGAAACAAGAACAAAAAACGCACCTGCAGTGTGTTACGTCAGACCTACTGCGCAAGAGCGGACAGAACTTGTTTTCCTTTTTTTCTGTGAGAATTGACTCAGATTTAGATTAGAACAGAAACTAGATATGAACGTAGAGAAAAGAAAATAACTTTTAAAAAAGAAAACTTTAATACTCTAATTGTAATATAATGTAAATAATTTTTGTTTTGTGACTGTCTAAGCAAGTTGTGTACGTTTTCAATAATGTTTAATGTAATACAGTTTTATTTACTTCGAAGATTCAAGACTTATTATTTGGATGTCGTCTTATTTATGGCATAGAATCCCCGGCTACTTCTTCTTATGCGAAGGAAAGAACAGGTGGGACATTTAGCTTTTATTTTATGATTTGTATAAGTTGAAAGCTTTTTATTAGATAATAAGATTAATAAGAAAATTAGAAACAGAGAATAAGATCAGTAGTAACATTTTGGCATCCCTTCCGGCGATATAACCTAATTATGAGATAAATAGAATAAGATATTAAGTTATTAGAATAATTAGAAATTATTTATCAAGCTATTTAATTTGAAGAACTGAAAAATTATTGAGAACTGTTGAACATATAGAGAATTGTACTTTTTAATAGAATTTAGTTGTTGTTGTTATTAGTTCGCAATGGCTGAAAGTTTAGTTATCTCCAAAAAAGAAAGAGCTGTGCTACGTGAAAGCATAAATAAGTTTATAAATAAAATAGAAGCTATTTTGAAAGAGGGAGAACCAGACATTTTTGATTTGGAAGAGGTAGTGGAACAGTTAAGTGTGACAGAAATGGAACTGACACGAGCAGACGGGGAAATTAAAAAATTGGTGCAAGAAGCACAATTAGATACAGAATTACAGGGCGCTCGCGAATTTAAAGAGAAAATTACGTCATGGCGCTTTAGAGCAAACAGAAAAATAAAAGAGTTAGATAAAAAGAAAACACAGGATGATTCATTTTCTAAACGAGAAAATCCCTTAAAGGAAAACGTAAGCATTAAATTATCGAAACTAAATATCGCAAAATTTTCTGGGGATTTTGTTGAATGGCTTTCGTTTTGGTCAGCTTTTGAAACAACCATTCACAACAATG
Source organism: Maratus speciosus (assembly GCA_963932465.1). Classification (NCBI taxonomy): domain Eukaryota; kingdom Metazoa; phylum Arthropoda; class Arachnida; order Araneae; family Salticidae; genus Maratus; species Maratus speciosus. Next base: position 129,121,230 of record OZ010792.1, on the reverse strand, counting down.
ACACATTAGATCCAGTAGATAAATTTAACTATTTAAAAAGTTTTCTTGCCCCCATTCCATTAAAAAGTATAGATGGATTTTGTGTCACTGCAGAGAATTATTTAAAGGCCGTCGATATTTTGAAAGAAAGGTACGGGAATAAGGATATGTTAATTTCGGTACATACAAATAAACTTCTTAATTTAACTCCACTCAGACACTCGAATGACACCAAATCATTTCGAAAACTTTTTGATGAGATACAAACGAACATTATAGAAGTCTAGAGTAACTTAACATTTCATTAGACTCTTATGGAAGTTTATTATCCCCCATTTTATTTAAATTATTACCGAGAGACCTAGTTTTGGAATTTAATAAAACACATGAAGACTCAATTAATGTCCAAGATTTAATATTGTTCTTACATAAGCAATTAATATCCAGAGAGAAAATGTATGCGTCATCACTGAATGAAATAAATGAAAAATCAACACAAAATAATTATGTTGCGCAGTCATTTAGGAAAAATCCTTCCTTTCCCCCCCCCCCCCCCCCGAGTCAATAAATTTAATACGCAGAGTAATAAATTTGATTCTCCGAATAGAAAATTACCGTCAGCGAGTGATTTATTGGTTCAGAGCGAAAATGAGACTACTTGTGGATTTTGCTTTGGCAGGCACCAGACAAATAAATGTTTTAGCACTTGTAATTTACCGTTTGGAAAAAGACTTGATTTACTGAGAAAGGGAGGCCTTTGTTATATTTGTTTATCCCGCGGACATATTGGGAAATACTGTGTATCGAAGGATTTATGCGGTATTTGTAATTCGAGACACGCCCAGATAATGTGTAATAAAGAAATAAATTCAAAAGGGAAATCTACTAATTCAGAGAGTAGCGATGTTACGAGACCAATGCTGTCAAATCAGGATATAATTTCTAATGTCTGTTTACAAACTTTGATAGTGGAGATCCGTAATGATAATCAATCTTCCGAATTTATTCGTATAATTATAGATACTGGGAGTCACAATAGCTATATAACTAGATATGCTGCAAATAAATTGAAATTAAGGAAAATTCGATCAGAAACAATTAGACACGGACTATTCGGAGGGGTAGAAAAAACGAGTAAACATAATCGCTATGAATTTACTATCAGTAATTTAGATCATAGTTTCCGATTTAAAATACAAGCTTTAGATGAAGGAAAAATTTGTTCAGGAGTAAATTTATGCCGCGATAGCGAAATGATAAAAATCTTAGAAAAAAGTGGAGTTCATCGGACCGATGTTCGTGAAAATAATCGACTATGTTTATATGAGAATAATCCGGAAGAAGTACACATTTTAATCGGCGCAGACATGGCGGCGAAATTATTCACAGATAATATAAAATATTTTCCTGATTTGGGTATAACAGCTTTTGAAACAAAGTTAGGCTGGACAATTATGGGGAAAACAGAGGGTAATGGAAATGATTCAGAAAGTTCATTGTCAGTTCTATCGCTGTCATTATTTACTTCAAATGCCAGTTTATCACAACTGTGGAACTTAGATACCTTGGGTATCACTAATGAAGATTATAAAAATAAAGACGATTTAGCAAGAGAGACTTATAACCATTTTCTTGAAACAGTCAAACGTGATGAAAGTGGCCGCTACGAAGTGACACTACCCTGGATTGTTGATAATTCAATTTTAGCGAGCAATCGCGTATTAGCAGAGAAACATTTGCGCAAGACAGAACAAAAACTTATCAAAACAAATAAGAAAACAGAATATGAAGAAATTTTTAATTTGTGGAAGAATAATAATATTATAGAAGAAATTTCAGACGATAAGGAGAATAAAGTACATTTCTTACCCCACAGACCAGTAATTAAAGAAAATAGTGAAACGACGAAAATGCGTCCTGTCTTTAATGCCTCCGCACATAATGCAAACTCTCCTTCTTTAAACGACTGTCTCACAAAGGGACCTAATTTGATTGAAATAATTCCGAGTATTTTGAATCGTTTTCGTAAATACAAAATAGGTATTTCTTCAGATATTGAAAAGGCATTTCTCCAGATAAAAATCACAGAAAAAGATCGCGATTTTTTACGCTTTCTCTGGTTCGACTCCAAACATAATTTGAAAGTTTATAGACATTGTCGCGTAGTCTTTGGACTCACTTCAAGCCCGTTTTTATTAATGGGTACACTAAACCATCTTTTAAGTCAAGTACCCGAATAGTGGGAAAATACAGCACGAATTTTGAAAGATTCATTTTACATTGACAATTCCATTACTAGTTTAAAATCGATCGCAGATACTGGAAAATTTATAACAGAATCACAGTGTATTTTATCTTCAGCTCATTTTAATTTAAGATGTTGGCGATCAAATTTCCTCAGGCCATGATCGATGTTTCTGAATAAAATACAAAGTTAGCACCAGTTTTGGGATTGGTCTGGGACTTAGAGCAAGATAGATTAATGTGTAAAATAGAAGAAAAAATTGAAACGAAAGAACCACTCACAAAGAGAAAAATTTTATCGGTTACCCAAAAGATATTCGACCCCATAGAATTCTCCGCCCCGAGCACTCTTATTCCAAAATTAATTCTTCAGGAAACCTGGAAACAGAAATTAAAATGGGATGAAGAACTTCCTGAAAATTTAAGAAAACAGTTCGACTTCTGGTTAAAACAAATTAAGTTTTTACAAGAAATTCAAGTTCCACGTTGGTTGAATGTATCGCCCAAAAATGAAAATAACATTTCCTTGCATACCTTTTCCGATGCGAGTAGACATGCCTATGCCACTTGCGTGTATCTTAGATGTCAAACACAAGAAGGAGTTAAAGTTCAGTTAGTCAATGCTAGAAGTAGAGTAGCGCCCATTAAAGAACTCACAATTCCTCGACTGGAGCTACTCTCGTGCCTCATTGGAGCTAGACTCGCTAAAACTATCATGAGTGATCTTCAGTTAAAATCAGAGAAGACAATCTTTTGGAGTGATTCCTCAGCAGCTTTAGGGTGGATAAGAAGAGAACAATCTTGGGGTACATTTGTCCACAATAGAGTTTTAGAAATCAGAAGCCTTACCCAAGTTGAAGATTGGCGACATATACCAGGAAATTTAAATCCGGCAGACCTCCCATCCAGAGGATGTTCCTTTGAGCAATTGGAGAAATCACGATGGTGGGAGGGACCAGCTTGGCTGTATTTACCGGAAGATCAGTGACCACAATCGGAAGAACATCCTGACGAGGATATAATAAATAAAGAAAGGAAAAGGACAATCCTAACACTTTTAGACAGTGAAGACACTGATTTACACCGTTTTTATCGATATTTTTCCTTTTATAGAAAAAACATAAGAATGATTGCATTTATATATCGTTTTTATAACAACACAAGAAAGAAAGAAAGAATTTCATCACCTAACATCTCCGTTGATGAATTTGAAAAAGCAGAAAAAATACTACTCAGATTAGTACAAAAGGAATCATTTTCAGGAAACACAGATCGTTAGTTTATCGTTAGTTATTTAGTTTATATATATAAATAAAACTGTGCATCGAATTTTATAAATTTGAATATAAAGGTTAAAAAAAAATTGAAAGATTTTGAAATTTTTCGAAAAAATTTCAAAATTTCAGAATTTTTCAATTTTTTTCTTTTTTTTGTAAATTTCACTTTAAATATTACTCAAGGGTACATTATATGCATTATGGCATGCATTTCTCAAAAAAAATTAAAAAAAAAATTATTTTTGAGAAAAAAATAGCATTTTACGCGTCGTCGTAGAAATCTTCGAAATGCCCCCTGCGCATTCATATCAATGAAAATCCCCAATATTTTTTTATAAAAGTTTGATTTATATATATAAATAACACTGTGCATCGAATTTTATATATTTGAATATAAAGGTAAAAAAAAAAAAAAAAAAAAAAAAAAAAATGAAAATTTTCGAAAGAATTTCTAAATTTCAAACTTTTTCAATTTTTTTCTTTTTTTTTTGTAAATTTCAATTTAAATATTACTCAAGGGTACATTATATGCATTATGGCATGCATTTATCACAAAAAAAAAAAATAAAAAAAATAATTTTTGAAAAAAAAATGGCATTTTCCGCGTTGTCGCAGAAATCTTCGAAAAGCCCCCTGCGCATTCCATATCAATGAAAATCCCCAATATTTTTTATAAAAGTTTGGTTTATGTATATAAATAATTCTGTGCATCGAATTTTATATATTTGAATATAAAAGTATTAACAAAAAAAAAACAATATTTTGAAATTTTTTCGATTTTTTTTTTACCTTTATATTCAAATATATAAAATTCGATGCACAGAATTATTTATATATATAAACCAAATTTTTATAAAAAATATTGGGGATTTCCATTGATATGGAGGAATGCGCATGGGTTCGGAGATTTCTAAGAACCCATGCAAAAATATTTAAAAAATTTTTTTTTTTTTTTTGATAAATGCATGCCATAATGCATATAATGTACCCCTTAATATTATTTAAAGTGAAATTTTCAAAAAATAAAGAATTGGTTTTTAAGGTTTTTTAAGATCCCTCGTCCCCTTAACAGGTGAATTTAAATATGTATATGAAAACATAACAACTTACCTTAGTTTTAAAGTATTCACTTACGTTTAGTAGGAAAAAAGTAGATCAAAACAGCTAACTTTAGGTTTTTTAAAATTGTCTGAAAACAACATGTGGTAGGCGGTTGCTTCTTCTAATCGTGAGTGACGTCATTCTGATGAGTAGGATTTCAGCAGTAGATGGCGTCTCTTCCTGTAATTAACGGCAGAATGGTAACGGTCCAATTAAAGCGGCGGTCCAAATTAGGCTACTCTCCCCTATGATATAAATTAAATCAATTAATGTTTGCAATATTAAATTGTATTTATAAAAAAGGAAATATCATGCGAAATATTCGGAACATTCACGGGGAGAAGGATATATACGAGAGAGTGGTGAAATGGTTTGATTATCACTGGGAAGGGGTGTAACGAATAGATGGCTCATTAGGATGTTTATAAATTTAAATCCTTTGTCAATGCACTTACGCACTAGGTGCTGCAGTTTTTTTACAGTAATCTATAGAATGATTTGCCACGAGCCTCACATCCCATAGTTATCGCCATAATATTCTTTAGAGGATGTCCGGTATATTCGAGTTTTTTTTTTTTTTTAATGTAAAGAAAGAATTAAAACCAGATGGAGAAAAATGCGGAAAATAACGAGGATAGAGAAATGTTTCGAACCCACAAACAGCTAAAGTACCTTGTGCATTTCCGGCACTTTGAAGAAACACATTGTCTTGATAACACGAAAAGGCATGGCAGAAAAACATTAAGTGTATAAAATATGGCACAATGTGTTATAAAAGTATGCTCTGTAATCGTAGAAAATTATGTATATGTAGCACCACTCCTTCCACGTGAGGCTTGAAATTTTTCACATTTTCCGCATAACTTGCTTGAATGTAGATATATATTTTTACAGAACTTGCAACATCTCAATTATACAATCGTTGTTTAAAGAACAGTCAAATGTTTAATTTAACAAAATAAAACCGCGGTAGGTAAGGATGTAACAGTTGCTTAAATATATACACCGGACGTTCCATAATAACTGCGAGTAAAATCATAAAAATCAATAAATATATTTATATCAAAAATACATCATTCTTCTTCAAAACAACTTCCCTCAGATGATATACAACGATCCCATCGTTCAACGCACTTTTCAAAATAAGTAGAGAAGCCATTTTCTGGAAGCTGCTTCAAAGAACCCTGCACTACTAAAATAACTTCAGAATCTGTTGTTGAATCTGTCAGAATCACTTGTTGCGGACTTGATAAGGGGATCAAAATGAAAAGGGATCCGAATTTCTGAAAGACTGTAATAACAGGTAATGAAACCTGGGTGCATAATTTAGAAGCCCTTATCAAGTCCACAACAAGTGATTCTGGCAGATTCAACAACAGATTCTGAAATTATTTTAGCAGTATAGGGTTATTTGAAGCAGCTTCCAGAAAACGGCTCCTCTACTTATTTTGAAAAGCGTGTTGAACGATGGAACCCTTGCATATCATCTGAGGGAATGCGTATTGAAGAAGAATGATGTATTTTTTTAAGTAAATATATTTATTGATTTTTTATGATTTTACTCTCAGTTATTATGGAATGTCCTTTATTATCGTCTGAATTACTGTAATATATAAATATGCAAAAGTAGAAGGAAACTTTATATATATTTCTGTCCGACGATTATAACCATTAATTACAGATATGCATCGATTCTGTATGACGCATGCAAAGAACATAATTATATTTAACAAATAGCAACTTAGTGACGTGATGCACAAGTGCCAATCATAGAACACCATGAAAAAATCATAAATTGTGGAAAACTTTTAAAAAGTCGAGTGGAAAACTTGTAATTTCAGTAATACTTTTTTCTCTTCCTCTCGTCTCGGCTGCTATTGTTTGTTTATAAAGCTCTTCTTTGCATTTTTTCTACATCACAGGTTTCTGTGCTAGATATACTGTTCCAATGCCATTGATGGCTTTTCAATGCGCTGATTATTTCAGGTTAGGAAAAAGTGAGTTTGCCATTCGAATATTTCAAATTTCCATCACTGTAACCATAACTGCCCAGGTTCTAGATTTCTTTTTCAGTACGATCTAGAGCAAATTTAATGAAATACAGTAGAAAGCCAATTATCCGAGCCCCGCTAAATCGAATTTACATTTAAACGAGTTATTTTCTTCTGATGCACTGATGATTTCCATTATTACATTTATTTCTTTTTTTAATTATGGCAAATTTTTTCCCCATTCTGACCAAAAATCAGAGTTCTAACTTTTCCCGACTGTTCTTTCATCTTTACCTATCATTTCATTTATAAGGGTTATTTGAAGCAGCATACAGAAAATGGCTTCTCTGCTTATTTTGAAAAGTGTGTTGAACAATGGACCGTTGCATATCATCTGAGGGAAGGTGTTTTGAAGAACTCATAATCAAAGAATTTGCTTCATAATAATGAAAGCCATGAGTCCATTAGAAGAAAATGATCCATTCTAAAGGTATAAGTTCGATTGAAAAAAACTATTTAATATTTTGAGCAGAAATAAGAGGCTACACCTGCAATTTTCATGACACTAATAGAATCACATAGCTGCCAATTTCTACGGTTTTATTACCTCTAAAATTTAATACAAATTTTTGCCATGTTTAATCGTTGACAATTGTTATATTTCAACGATTGAATTAGGCAAAATTTACTGGTAAGTTTTAGGGGTAAGAAAAAATCTTAGAAATTGGTAGCTATTCAATAGCGAAATACTGCAGCAAAATTGACATTCAACAAACAAAAAAACTATCAAGGGCTCTTCCAAATAAACGATTCCATTCCACGTTTTTATTAAAAGTAACGGAAATGTACATCAAAGAAAGGTTACTAGTACTATAAAAATGAATGAATTATGTGAAAATTTATATTTCATATCCATAGTTGGTGACGCTTTGTATAAATCCGGCTTATCCGAGGTGAGCTTGGTCCATATTAATTCGGATAATCGGCTCTACTGTAACTATATCTCACATTTCCTATTTGTTATTTAAACGTAGTGGTCGATAGGAATGCAAATATCGGCAAAGTTTCTTTATGACCACACTGCAGTTTTACCACAAAAATTGTTTAAGCTAATAATTTTTTTAACCATTTGGAAAAATGGTTATGTCCTCATAGGAAATCAAAAGCATATCTGAAGCTTTTTATTGGTTTAATCCGCATGTTATTCGTTTTCTGGTTAGTCTATACAGTAATCTGTATTTCCCTTTACTTTCAACAGAGATGGATACTTCTGTTACCAGTATGACAAAAAAGTAATAAAAACTACAAAAATATATTAATAATAATGACTCAGAAACAAATTGAGATACAGCTTTCAAACAAATTGCATTTAAAAGTACATTTTTGTCTCTATACGACGGTGTAAAAAGTAATATTGTGGGATGTTCGGAAGTTTCAGATTAAAATTTCATTTAAAATTGGTCGTCAGATTTCTACGATAGAACAGCCTTTTCCCGAACAGCCAATGAAATGCTTGGATAATATGTAAGTTTCAGGAAATCCATAGATTAACATCCAAGATAGGGCACTCCCATAGAGCGTAATGGTAATGCGATTGCGATCGTAGCGCCTTTAGTGACAATGGAGAAGAAACTCCCCATCTTTGTAAAAATTTTATCATTGAGCATCTACCTTATTGTAATCTTTCTTTTTTTAATTTTTCATGTGTACGTTTTCAATAGAATCTTACACAGATACATGAACATAGAATAGATATTCTATTTTATATATCTAATATCTATTCTATGTTCATGCACGGATATATGATTTTTTTTTCTTTTTTACATGATGAATGAACGATATAAGTGTAATGAAAAACAGTTTAAAAATTTCGTCTTGAATGCTATATATGTAGTATATATGATAAAATTGGATTTAAAGCTACATAAAGTAATGATGTAATATAAAAATATACGAAGTATTGCACTCTACAGATCCCAGAAAATTTCATAAATATTCTCATTCGGTACTAAAATGTTTATAGCCGATGTTTTATTAATTTATGAAGTTTAACGTATTGAACAATCGTAACAATAATCTTTTAAAATTTACGCATTTTCACTTTCTTACAGATAAATAATAATATTCTTTTTAATGTAAATAACGTACAATGAATTCAATAATATTTATAATATTAACATATAAGAAATAATAATAAAATTACAGATGGGGAAAAATTCATTTCGGCAAATTTTTAAAATTATATAAATCTAACAGCTAAAAATAAATAGAGGTACTGACATGACACTCAATAAAGTTTAATTCGATATGAATAAATTAATACAATACCTGAATTTGATTTTTTACAATTTAATCTCATAAACTTACATATTTACGTTATTAAAAGAATTTTCAAGGTTTTTTCTTTTATAATATTGCTCAAATTATCATTTTATAAGTTAAAGACGACCAATAGAAGTACGGTAAAAAAAAGAATAAAAAAAGCAGCTAAATAAATAAAGCAAGCATGAACAGAATATCGTCTGACGCCCTCTTTGTTTTAGAAAAGATTAGATATTCAAAGTATAGAGGGTGAACATATTTCTTCAACATAGATAAATTTCGGAGGCTTGTTAACTCTTCCACCTTGTCGGTAGTGACGCTAGTACTGTTGCCGTTACAGATTTTGTCGTAAATGTCCCATCTTGGTTCTTAATCTATGCAGGAAATCTGAGGAGTCGCGGGCGATTTTTGTCGCTTGCAATTTTTACGTGTAATAACACTATTAACGTTTAATTCATGGCGTACGTAATGTATGATCAACTCCGTGCGATTTTTTATGGCTTACATTTTAATCTTTGAAAAAATCATTTTCTAAATGGTCGTTGTAATTTGTTAAATCGCTTTTTTTCTTTTCTTTTTAAACAGAAAAATTATTTTACACAAATAACATATAATATACAAATGGGCTACACTCGTATATTTTATATTTTTTATTGAAAATTACTTTGAATGTTTTTTCTTCGTCCACTTCTGATAATCGGAATGAAAAGTTCCTTTTTCACGATAAGGGATCTCATCCATTCTTATAATGTGATATACCCAATGGACTTACAGAAAATATTGAAAAACAATTGCAAGTATATTCGTCAACATATATATCAACCTTAACTTGATATTAATTTATTTTTCAACATTAATATAAATCTGTATTTTTGTCGACAAATTTCGGATTATCGAAATAGTTCTGTTTCTGGGTAATCTGAAGTTAGGAATGATTTTTAATTTTTTAATTTAGCATGAGCAATCAATTGCCGATTGTGGTAACTTTGCCAGTAGTTACTCCAATATTAATTTTGCTTTGAAAAGCATGCTTAGTAAAAAAGCAAGCATACGTGTTTAATTCCTTAAAATAAGACAATTTATAATGTGACTTATAACTACTAATATAGTTTAGATTTTAAAAAGCATGCATGTGTAATTCTTTAAAGTGAAACAATTTATGCGTATCTATTATTCCTGTTTATTTCTATTAATAAATGTGCATTTAAATAAATGTGCATCTAAAATTTTTCAGATTCAATTTCATCTGAAACATGAAATATTGCCATAAAATCATCCACCCATTTTATATTCAATCTTTAAACATATGAACAGAATTAAATTTAAAACTCCATTTTAAGAGATAATTTATTTGCTTGAATTCTTTTGAAAATTATTTAAAACGATTTCATTACTGATTTAGTGAATTTATTCTGTGATAAAAAGGCGAAATGAGAAGCAATAAAGCAGGTCATAAATTTCAAAAGCACATTCCCATTGAAACGCATTTTGTTGAAAAGAATTAATTTATGCGAAAAGTATTTAAATGATAAGCCTCTGCGATAAACATTTTTTTGCGTTTTTTTTTTTTTTTAAATTGTATAATTCATATCCAGAAAATTTTATTCAATGCTGTTTTTCTTAACCATTTGGAAAAATGGTTATTGTCCTCGTCAGGGTAGGAAATCAAAAGCATATCTGAAGATTTTTATTGGTTGAATCCGCATTTTATTCGTTTTCTGATTGGTCTATACAGTAATCTGTATTTCCTTTTACTTTCAACAGAGATGGGTAGTTCTGTTGCCACTATGACAAAAAAGTAATAAAAACTACAAAAAAAAAATAATAATAACTCGGAAACAAATTGAGGTACAGCTTTCAAACAAATTGCATTTAAAAGTACATACTTTTCTCTATACGACGGTGTAAAAAATAATATTGTAGGTTGTTTAGAAGTTTAAGAATGAAAATTCATTTAAAATGGGTCGTCAGATTTCTTGGACGATGGAAAAGCCTTTTCCCGAATAGCCAATGAAATGCTTGGATAATACGTAAATTTCAGGTGGATAATACCTAAGTTTCAAGAAATCTGACGGGTCACAGGCGATTTTTGTCGCTTGCAATTTTTACGTGTAATAACACTATTAATGTTTAATTCATTGCGTACGTAATGAATGATAAACTCCGTGCGATTTTTTATGTCTTAAATTTTAGTCTTCGAAAAAATCCAAATGGTCGTTGTAATTTGTTAAATTGCTTTTTTTTTTTTTTTTTTTTTTTTTTTTTTTTTTTTTGTATTAAGCATGTTTTGATGTTACGTGTATCCATGTGAAAATTTACACAAAATTATATTGAAAAACTAATTTTTCATGTAATTTTGTATTATTTTAAATAATTAAATCAATTATTTATATCTAAATTGTTTGATTGTTTTATATATAATGTAATTAAACTGTGTAGCAAAGAGCAGATGTCATGCGAAAGAGTCAAATTATTCATGGACAAAAAAAAAAAAAAAAAAAAAAAAAAAGATATACTACTGTGATAAAAAATATCTTGAATTCTTCATTTAAAACACATCTATAGTAGATATCGTCTGCAAACTTATCAAATATTTTTACGACTTCTATAAACATCTGGCAATGGTCAGGAATTTATTTCATTTTATCGTCTTAAAATAAATTAATTTTTAATGAGATAAGAATATTCATTCTTTTGAGTTTCCGAAATTGCGAATGCTGTTGATCAGAAAGCATGCAATTCATTTTGTTTTCGCTCTGAAATTTGTACTACAAAAGCATTTGAGATGTTCAGAAAAGCATTTAAAAAAAGACTTTTTATCCAAAACAACAGTATTTGATTGATATAAAAAGTTTAAAGTTGGTAAGAATTTGTCGTAGAAGATTCGCAATCTCATAGACCATCCACTTCGATTAATGATCAACATATCGATAAGGTCAGAGAATTGGTGCTTGATGATCGTCGTTTTACAATAAGAGATATTGAACAATTTCCTATACCATTTTGTTCCTTACAAGCAATTTTAAAAGATAATGTAGGGTTGCGACAAATCGCTTCTCGAGTTGTTTCAAGAACTTTGAATTTGTTCCAAAAAACATCGACGGGCTCAAGAGGCCCGGAGATGCTTTCTTAAGGCGATTCCTTTCTAAAATGCATTATTATCGGTGATGAAACTCAGACATATGCTTCTGTTACAGAAACAGCTTAACAATCAAACGAATGATGCTTAAAAGATGAAGCAAGACCGAAAAGACTTCGTCAAATTCGAGGTAATGTTCATAAAAATCAAGGTAATGTTGACAGTTTTCTTGGATTGTCGTGGTGTTGTGCATTATGCATTCTTACCAACTGGTCAGACAGTCAGTAAAAATCATTATTTGACTGTTTAGTGCCGTTTACGTGAAGCAGTTCACTGAAAACGGTCTGAAATGTGGCGAGAAAATGCATGGGTTTTGCGCCACGATAATACGCCTTCTCACAGAGAAATTATTATTCGTGAGTTTTTAACGAAGCATTCAACAAATACGGTTCTACACGCTCAGTATTTACCTGATATGGAACCTCTTTTTGTTATTCCCACGGTTCAAATTGCCCCTTCGTGGTCAACGTTTTGAGAAAATTCTCTACGAACTCTGAAGGGGTTTCACAAAAACGAATTTAAGGAAAGTTTTAGTAATTGGAATAAACGTTGGCAGAAGTGCACTAAAGTCGGAAGAGATTACTTTGAAGGAGAGGCGATAAATTTTGACCAATAAATTGATACCTTTTGTTTTATGCCACAATTCCGGGTAGCAAATTCACAAACACTCAATGCCCCAGCGCTCTTAACGCCAACCTCTGTTGCCAAGCACTTTGGCGAGAAAATGAACTTCGATGCGCATGCGTGTGTTCTTATACAAATATGTTTTCAAAAATCTGAAGTTACTTTAATTTATCAATTCAACTGCGTATTTCTTGTTTGTGGAGTACTTGCAAGAATACGAGTGCGTAATACTAAATCATTACTTGCCTTCTGAATAATTGTAGTAGATATGCATGCATTACATATTGTGGACAAGTCAATTATTTAATTTCATCGATCTTCTCTATAACTTTGTATTTTTTTTCCTCCCAAGCTAAAGTATTTATTTCTGTAGTGGTACGTAGTATATGCTGCAATCTAGTGTAAACATAAGTACTAAATACATTACAATAACAAGTCCTTATTTCATCCTCTGAATAATTATATGTATATATATATTGTGAATAAGTGAAATGTTTATTCTTATAAATCCGTTCTATAATATAAATAAGTAATATAAATATAACTTATGTTTATATAAGTATATATGTATATATATATATTCTGCTCTATAAGTAATATAAATAATATATAATCCGCTCTTTTTAAATGATCACCATAAATAAATGAAAATGTACCATAATTATCTTAGTTACTTGTTGCGTCTATGCTCAGATAAGTGCTTTGTTGCTGATTGATAATAAGTTAAAAATAGCTAACAGGGGGCGATCCAGGCAAAATTTGGGCAAAATCCATATATTTGTATATCACTTCAAGCAAAAGAAAAAAAATTAAAAAATGAAAAGAATTTTTAGACATTGATAACGATATCATTACGGGGGGGGGGGGGGGAGTTCGAGGGGTGATAACGTATGATATCGTAAGGGGGGAGGGGGTCCAAAATTGCCAAAAAAGTGATAACGTTATATATGTACATCTCCTAAAGCGGATATAAATATTCGCACATGCAAATTTCGAACTACGATATTAAAAATAGACTGCAGCATGCATGCATGCGCGTCAAAGTTCATTTTCTCGCCAAAGCGCTTGGCAACAGAAGTTGGCGTTAAGAGCGCTGGGACGTTGATTGTTTGTGAATTTGCTTCCGGATACGTTTAGATGACAGTAGTTCAAAGAGTTTCTAAACAAATGTAATTAACGTTCAGCGATGACGTGACATGAAAAGTAATTTTCACTCAGAAAAACATTGTCTTAAGTCTCAATTCGCTTATTCTGCCAAAGAGAGAAACTGATCACAGATTTTTATTTATATCATTAATTATAAATAAAATATTTTACGAAGATTTTCAACAGATTTACTTCTCTTTGTATGAAATGTGATGGTAAATTCAGGAAGGGTGCTGTAATGTTTTCAGTGAAACCATAATTACGGCCTCCTACATTCCAAATTTTAGAACTAATAGATTTTTTCATTCTCAAATAGCAACTATTACGAACACTTTTGCAATGCCATCATATTGCACGGAAAACGAAGAAAGTGTGTTGAAAATGTCGTTTCATTTTCTTCCTTATTGTTAAAATTATCAACGGAAATTCGAGTTTCACCGGGAATTAGATGTTTGTACATTTAACCTAATAAATAGATTCTAATATATATATATATATATAACGATGCATATTTTATGCATAAAAGTTCCTTCTGCCCGTTTAGAGCTATTCGCTACATTAATTCAATTAACATTTAAAATATTAAATTGTATTTTTATAAAAGTAAATTTCATGAGAAATATTCGGAAGATTCATTGAGAGAAGGATATATACGATAGAGTGGTGAAACGGTTTTCTTATCGCTCGGAAGAGATGCAACAACTGTATTGGTCCATTAGGATGTCTCTACATATTCAGATCCTATACCAGTGCATTATGCATTAGGTGCTGTAGTTTTTCTACAGTAACCTACAGAATGATTTATCATGAGGCCTATATCAATGCAATTATTCATTAATAAGTGCTCGAGTTGTTGTCTAGTAATGCGGCTGAATGATTTTTCATGAGCCTTGCATTGCTTAATAACCACAAGAATAACCTTATCATCGCAGGTGATGTCCTGTATGTCCGTTTTTTAATGCAAGTAAAAGATGAAAGTAAAATGGGGAAAAATACGGAGAATAACAAGGATTGGGAAATGCGGTGAACCCACAATCAATTAAAGCATCTTGTAGAATCTCGACGTCTTGAAAACACAAAAAAGCATACAATAAAACCATTAAGTGTATAAAATATGGTACAATGCGTTATAAAATTGTGCTCTTTAATCGTAGAAAAATATTATAGATATCTAGCACCACTCCTTCCTCGTGGGTGTCGAGATTTTTCTCACTTTCCTCGTTCCTTTCTTGAGTGCAGACTTCTTTGACAGAATCTGAAATACCTCAATTAAAGCAGTCATTGTCTAACAAACCGTCTAATGTTTAATTTAAAAATTAAAACCACAGAAGAGAAAGGAATGTAACAGTTCCTAAAGTATATTTTATCGCCTGCATTAGTATAATATATAAATATAAAAAAGTAGGATGAAAATTTATATATATTTCTGTCAAACGATTATGATAAGTAATTACAGATATGTATCGATTCTGTACGACGTATCCAAAGAAGAGAATACCAATGTTATATGACCAGTGTTATATACCAATGAGAATATTAACCAATGTCAACATAGTGACGAGGCGCAAAAGCACCAATCATAGAACACCATGTCAAAATCATTGTTTGTGGGAAATTTTAAATAGCAGGATAGAAAACTTGTAATCTGAGTAAAACTTTTCATCTTCCTCTCGTTTGCTATTGGTTGCTTACAATGCTGTTATTTGCATTTGGTCTACATCGCACATTTTTGTGCTATATGTACTGTTCCAATACCATTTATGGTTTTTCAATTTGCTCATTATTTTGTGTTAGGAAAAATTGTGTTTGCCATTTGAATATTTCAAATATTCTTCACTGTAACCGCAACCGTGCAGGCTTCAGAGTTCTTGTTCATTACAATCTAGAATGTATACATTCATATAACTATACAATAGGGTCCCGATTTTCCGAGTCCCGCTTAACTGAATTTTCGCTTTAACCGGCTTATTTTCTTCTGATGGACTGATGTCTTCCATTATTATGAAACAGCCATTATAAATGAAGTGTTATGTTAAGATGAAAGAGCAGCCGCATCACAAGAGCATTTCATTTATAATGATTGTTTCATAATAATGGAATCCAAAAATATAAGCACGTTTGAAAAAAACTATTTAATACTTTGAGCAAACAGAAGAGACCTGCAATTTTCATGCAATTTTCCCCCTGCAATTTTCACGACACTAACAGAATCAAATAGTTGCCAATTTCTATGGTTTTGTAACCTCTAAGATTTAATAGAAATGTTTGCCATGTTTAATCGTTGACAATTATTAGATTTTCTACGATTGAATTAGGCAAAAGTTACTGCTAAGTAAAAAAAAAAAAAAAAAAAAAAAAAAAACTGTAGCAAAATTGACATTCAACAAACAAAAACTGTAAAGGGTTTTTTCAAATAAACAATTTCATTCCTCGTTTTCTTAAAAGTAACGGAAATATACATCAAAGAAATGTTACTAGTACCATAAAAAATGATTGAATTAAGTGAAAACTTATTTTTCATCTGCTTAGTTGGTGACGTTTTGTGTAAACCAATTTCCCCGAGTTTTTTGCCTATCCGAGGTGAGTTTGGTCCATATTAACTCTGATAATCCGGACTCAACTGTATTTCACATCTAAGTTTCGTTGGAAAACGTAATGGTCGGTTGAAATACAAATATCGGCAAAGTTTCTTTATGACCACCCTGCAGTTTAATATATTATCATGCATATCGTTAATGAGATGTAAAGTTTATCTATTTATTAGGGCTCAGTTGCAAGTTATACATAAATAAATTATTGAAATGTTGATTAAAGAATACAAATTCGATAGATTTTGTATTAGATAAGATAATAGCACAGTTGATTTATTTTTAAGATTTTATACATTTGTCCACGTTCAAATACAGGAGAGTTAAATTCTGTTCAAGAAAAATTTTTACTTTTAACTTAAAAGTATTCTGTTTGTAAAATAGTCTAATTTTTTGTACGATTTTGTATACATTTCAAAAATATAATACAAGCATTTGTGTGCCATTAGTAATTATAGTATGACATTTTTATGTTGAAACAAAAGAATATTAGCATGAAATTTTTGTTAAGTATATTTTTAGCGTCGTACATTTAAATAGGCAATCTAAATAATCGTTTGTATTTTAAATTATATGAAAGCTAATCAAATATAAAAGAGAATTAATTAGGTTACTTTTTGAAATATTAGTTATAAAGATTGTACCAATGGTAAAACTAGCAGGCCGCCTCGCCGGATCTAAGTTTTATAGAGCCCTTTAATTCGTTAACTCAACTACTAATGTTACAGACGCACCTCTAAAGCTGCCTTTTCCGGCAAAGCCAGAGACGGTTCAACCACATGCCGGATAAAGCTATCCAGCATCCTCAATATCTTTGGTCGCCACTTGCTACTGCAGTAACACCCTGGACAAAAGGATATCGCCACGTAGTTCGGATTACATATGCAATCCCACCTTCCACTCAGAAAACCCCAATTGAACCGACACCTACAAGTACGCTTTGATCGAGGCCGAAATGCTTGGTTTACCAAAGTCTCGGAACATGGAATGTTCCAACATTATTTTCTAGAAAGACACACTTTTCCCAACATATTCATTAAAAAAAATATATTTATTTATTTTAAATATGAAAAGAATCAGGACTTAGATTAAGTTAATTGCACGAAAATTCTTTGACCTTTTCATTGGATGAAAATCTTTCGAATACCAACGCTTTTTAAAGAGATTACAGAAAGTATCAGTGATAATTTTATAAGTTTCTGTATCAGTGGCACATTTCCACTTTTAGTGCGCCATTTCATATTTGATAGCCTTCCTTCTCTTTTTTTCACGGCCATTTTAAAGCAACGTGTGCCATTTACATACTCCAGGTCTCAATATTTTGTTATTTCTGTCTTATAATTTCATTTGCGTTAAATTTCAATGAGTTTAAATAGGACAATTTGGCGTTTTTCAAACTGATCGAAAAAAAAAAAGTGTCTTGCTCGGGAGTAGAAAAGAAGAACTTTGACTTAAATTGCCAACTCTCTGCTTGTTGAGCTTTTTGACTGACAACCTGTTTTTATAGGCTTGAATAATTCTAATGTAATAATTGGACAACACAATAACAATTACACTGTTTTAATGGAATAATTTTATTGTAAGTTATACTTTTTTGCTTACAGTTATACTTTTTTCCATCGCACTGTGTTCTTTGTGTTCTCCCAAATACTAAGTTCATTCAAATAAATGAACGCCAAACGGATTTTTAATCGTAAATATCTTATTAAGACTGCCATGACAGCAAGCATAAAAAAGTTCTTTTGAAAAAATTACGTTTAGATTTGATCCACACTTGTATACAGGATCGTAATCGTCTAAAAGTAAATGAATTGTGAATATTTTTATATTTCTGTCTTTATTTTTTATCTGCATTTTATTATGAATATATTACGCATTTGACAAAGCATTCAGTAGCATATTTGATTTTATGAAACACTTGATAAACTCACACACAAAGCTTTCCAAACAAAACCCATCAAATTAAAAATATTTTACTCATAAAATAATATTTTAAATGAAAATTTAAAAACACGATTTGCTCCTCTTAATAAAAAAATAAAAAAAAACAAGTTATATTTTCAGATGTATTTACTTTAATTTACTTTACTTTTTCTTAATCTCATTCTTTTGATAACACTTCAAAGCCTTGAAAACACTTTATACTAAAGAAAACTAAATTTACTTAAGTTGACTCATTAGATTTAGCTTTTTCAAGATTCAACACACTCAATCTTATTTTTTAATGTTGGAATGATATTCTAACCATTTAAGTTAATTCTAGTTTGTTTTTTCTTACGATAAAGGCTTAAACAATTTGAAATATAATAGATTAAATATATCTGAGTTTTACAATTTCTTTTGTATTTTTTCCCCCTTTAATTATAGGTAGTTGATATGTTTTTCCTAAAAATGCGAATTTATTAGTTAAAGTATATTTAAAATAAGAAAACCCAGTCAAAAATAATTTGAAAAACTCTTGAATTTTAAGAATATTTTAATTCAATGAAGAACAACAAAATGATAAAAGCACTCTCATCTATAATTGATAATATAAATATTTTCTTCTTAATTTTTAAAAATTTTAATTGCTGAAGAAATTTTCAAGATTTTTGAAGCATGAAATTCAGTTAAAATATATATATATGTACATAAATAGTGAAAACCCCGTAAATAAAAATAAAGATAAAAGTAAACAAGAAAGAAAAATCGTGTGTGGAGCATTAATTTTGAAGCACATTCAGAGTAATGAAACAAAACTTCATCGTTTCATAAGCTGAAATATGATGTCTAATTGAACCATTTTGAAACGCATAACACATTTAAAAAACCAATTTCAGCAATTCCCAATTATAATCGGAAATTCATCCGAAATCTTTGAACAGCCCTGTATATGATACATAGATTTGTATCGATAAACTACATGCATGCAAATATTTTGTTCAGCTAAGAAATACTTTCCAAACTTCAAAATTCCCCTTCAGTAATTTCCTCTAATTAGGAGACTGGTACGTGTATTCTTTTGTGCAGCCCTGTTTACGAGGTATAGATTTTATGCACAACAATTAACACGCAAATGATTAGTTAAATTAGAAACTGCTTACCGAATTCGAAAACTCACTTCCAGCAATTATGACTCAAAGACAGTACTGCAACCAATTTCTTTTGTGTGTCCCTGCAAATGCACGATAAATGCTATGAATGCCCTGTTCTATAGTAATAATCTTTTAGTGAAAATTTGTGATTTACAGTAAACTTCCGATTATCCGCCACTCTATCAACCGCCACCCTTGGTTAACTACCATCTCCCCCCCCCCCCCAGATAATACATATATATATATATGTATGTATTTTATCAGAAACGAACAAGGAAAACTCCAATGCACATAAACCCGCGTGAGACGGCGCTATTTTGAGTGAAATGCTTGTCTGACATCAGGAACAGAAGCTAGAAAATATTTCTGCGGATGCAATTACAGACCGGCTTCATTGCGACAAGAATGATATTAGTTATGAAGAATTAACTGTTGAAGAAATTATTCAAATTGTTTTGCACCCAGTTAAACCTGAAACGGATAAATGTGATGAATCGGAGAATGATCGTCCAGGTTTCAGTCATGCAGACTAGTCTCTCTAAATGCATTAATTGTTTTGAGATGCAAGAGGAAGTACTTTTATTACTAAACAATTACTAATCTTGCTGCAGTAAATTCACAATCAAAATGCCAAAAAGTATAATGAATTACTTTTGAAGAAAACAAGTATTATATATTTATTCAGTAAAATTTTAAATTTGACTGATGAATAAATTCTTATTATCAGTTATGCTTTTTATAAACGAAAATACACAATAAATACAAGAAAAATCATTTAACTATTGTTATCTAGAAACACGGCAGTGTGTCAGCCAAGTTCGCCTGAAATAGCCGTGAGTTATTTACACGAACCATTTCGAGCTGTTTTCATAAAATTTCAATGCTCTACAACTGAAAATCTATGAGACCTACGTACTTGTTATACGAAATGTGTAGTAAGGCCACCCTGATTACCTAAAATCCAAAATTTTATAAATAACGCATAATTAGTTTCCGAGATAATGACATTTGAAAATGCCTGATAATCGATAATTTTACCACTGACTGACTGACTGACTGACTCACTCACTCACTCATCAAAAAGATCTCGTTTATCTACTACAGCTACAGACTTCAAATTTGGTGCGAAGTTCGTTTACTCTATAAAACTAAGGAAAAAAAAAAAAAGAAATGTGAAAATCGATGAATTACCCACCTGGGGGTGCCCATTTTTACTTTACCATTGCATCTATTAGGCGAAATTTTAATTGGCCGTAGGAGGGGACGCTGTTCTGTCGCCAAATACTGCCAAGTTTCTCGCCAACATGGCGATATATCGCCAAATTTGGCGACCAAAATTAGTCGCCAAAAGTGATGCCACCTTGGCGATATCTCTAATATTTCGCCAAATTCCCATAGACTTCCATTGTTAACCTATCTACTTACTGGGGGTTTATCTAGGTTTACTTGCTTACAGAAAATCAACAAATTGAGATATTCTGTCCGTCACAGAGCCCGTTCTCAGAAACTATACATGTTGGAGGCGTGAAATTTTGCATATTTACAGCTGAACACCTCACATCAAATGAAAAATCATAAAATTTTGAAAAGTTGTAAATTTAACCCTTTGGGGTCTCACATGTGTATTTTAAACAATCCTCTCTAAGTGAGCCCCTAATTAGGTTGGAGGCGTGAAACTGTACATACTTATAGCTGAACACCTCACATCAAACGACAAATCATAAAATTTTGAAAAAGTCGTACATTTAACCCTTTGCGCTCTCACATGTGTATTTTAAACAATTCTTTCAAAGTGAGCCTCTAATTAGGTTGGAGGCGTGAAATTTTGCATAGTTATAGCTGAACACCTCACATCAAACGAGAAATCATAAAATTTTGAAAAAGTCGTACATTTAACCCTTTGGGCCTCCACATGAGTATTTTAAGCAAATCTTTTTAACTGAGTCCCTTATTAAATTGCAGATTTGAAATTTTGCATAGTTATAGCAGAACACCTGAGGCCAGGAGACAAATCATAAAATCTTGAAAAAGTCTTACGCTTAACCCTTTGAGCTACCACATATGTATTTTAAGCAATTCTTTCTAAGGGAGTCTCTAATTAAGTTGGAGACATGACTTTTTGCATACGTATAGCTGAATACCTCAGACCACACGACAAATCATAAAATTTTCAAAAAGTCTTATATTATTTACTCCTCCGGGCTTTAACTTGTATATTTTAAGCAATTTTTCTAACCTCTGCCCTTTTCACCAGGGGAGCACTTTTCCAACTTTTGCCGACACCCCTTTGACTATTCTTTCATATTATGCACCATAGTCTTACATATTTTAGTTCTTTATTTTATCGCCAGGGGCGCCTACTTATCTCGGGTGCTATGGGCTCAATCCCCTCGACTAATATATCTACGGATAGTATGTAAAACGGAGTTTCGTTCGGATAGAGGTTTGTTTAGAATAGAGTGCGTCCCTGGTTGCGAAATGTGGAACAAACAGATTTTTCAAAAGGATAAAGTGTTTTGAAAGGAATATTAAACGAAACCCTCTGTGCGATCTGTGATCACACTTACCCACTTGTTATTTTCAAAATCATCAGAGAAAAGTTTATTTAGTTAATTAAATTTGAAAATCCAGGGAGGGGCAATGTCCTTCTTCTGCACTGCCTCTTTGCCCGCACCCATGGATGAATGATACATAGTGTGGCATAAGCACATAACTTTATTTTTCTCGTTCAGTACAAAAAAGCAGGCCCAGCTATAGGATATTTAATTGGAAAATTTAATATAGGAATTTAATATGAATTGTTGTTTCAGTAACAATAAAAATTTCGAATCAATACATTTCGTTTCAAAACATGCATTCAGTGTAGCAGTATTAAAATATAGATTTCTGCCGCAAATTGACAGCCAAATAGTTTGTTGTAGTAAATTTAAATTAAAATTGAATGTTGCTTGGTGAATAAAATAGTCTCATGTAAACATATTAAAAAGCATTAAGTAAAGTGTCTAAATATATTATAACTTTACAAAAAGTAATGATATCTAACAAAAACATAGCTGTGAAAAAAGGGAGCCAAGTTCTGTAAAGACAATAGCAAGAAAAGAAGTGATATCTAAGTGGGTGCCAAGTTCAAATAAAATTCACTCAAACTTACCTACTGAAGTATTATAGCATTTTTTAAATTGTTTAGAAATAAAAAATATTGATAGCATATTAATAATAAATCTAGAACTTGGCAAGTTTTTGATAAATGTTATGCCTATCAATTTCCTGTCTTAATAAAATGATGATGTTAATATTAACAACGATGTCATTATAAATTAATATAGTTATTATTATAAACAAATGACTCATGTTAAAGATTTGATAAACCAATAAATACACAAATACATTCCCGCTCGTCTTTCGTTATCACTCTAGCACTCACCCTTCGGAAACCTCAATGCAAACAGACTAAAAGGCCTGAGAAAGAGACAGATACCTTTACGCTTGTTCTTAGTCATCCCTCTAGAGACTGCACCCCTTTAACCCTTCAGGGGCAAAGAGCTTTTATTCGTGACATGCTGAAATGATTCAATCACACCAGAATTTAAAAACAAATTTATTTCAAAATGGGTAAAAGCTTCTTTTCACGTATTTAATAAAATTAAACTTTTTAGTCCTGAATTCTAGTGTCAATGTGGCATTTTGCAGTTAAAATTAGGTGGGATATATTTTATCCCACCATCCTTCAAGGGGAAGGAGCTCAATCAAATGAAGGCTTCCAAACATGAAATAACAAGTTTAGATATAATAATGTCATTAACAAAAATAAATGACTTGTAAGTGAAAACTTGCCAAGTTCTAGATTTATTATTAATATGCTATCAATAATTTTTATTTCTAAACAATTTAAAAATTACTATAATACTTCAGTAGGTAAATTTGAGTGAATTTTATTTGAACTTGGCACCCACTTAGATATCACTTCTTTTCTTGCTATTGTCTTTACAGAACTTGGCTCCCTTTTTTCACAGCTATGTTTTTGTTAGATTTATAATTTAACATGTACAAATGTAATTTTAGTAACGGTCTTGTACTGTCTTTCGATTATCCGCCACACCATCGGTCCCGTGAGTGACGGATAATCGGAAGTTTACTGTATATCAATATCAATACATTTTAAATAGCGTAATATCATTAAAACACATTGCAAAAGATTTTTCCCCTTTGGCCATAATGTAACAGATTTCTTTTGAAAGCCTCTGTAAATGAACAATTAATGCTACACACTTCATATTAAATACCGAACATACCACGGTAAACATCATTAAAATACATCAATTGCATGAAAATCCGGGTATATTTACGTGAGTTAAAGCCTGGACAGACAGGCGGGGCCGGGCAAACCGAATTCATAAACACATTTTAACTATGTTGGAAAGTGTTAAAAAGTGTTCACTTTTATTTACAAAAATCAAGAGTAAATAAAAGTCTAAAATACAGTCTGAACTTTGAGAAAAATGACACACATTTAATTTTACATACAGCCGTAGCAACATACACGTTAATTTAATTATGATTTTCAATTAATTCCACTGTATCTTTTCTTACTAACTAGCTAAAGTACCCGCCGTTACTGGGAAGAACTTTTTTCTCAAAGAAAAATAATAAATTTCAAAATTAAACATACAGTATAAAACAAACAATAAAAAAGCAGTAAAGCCATCTTTATTTCAGTTCTTCACTCAGAATGATCTCTAAGAACCCAAGCCTTCGTAGAAATGCTAATTTACACGCATACACACGCGTATATACATGGAATAGATTGGCAGAAACAGTTTCACAGAATCTCGAAATGTTAAAATATGCCAATATTTTCATAGTCAGGTTTTTATCATGTTTCAATAAGCCTTTTAAATTCATATGACGTTATATATTCACCTGCTGACGTCCATTATATTTCCAATAAGACGTAATATTAACGTAAAAAAAAAAATTCGTCAAGCTATTTATTTCATTTAATTTTCAATAAGCCTTTTAAATTCATATGACGTTATATACTCACCTGCTGACGTCCATTATATTTCCAATAAGACGTAATATTAACGCAAGAAAAAAAAAATTCGTCAAGCTATTTATTTCATTTAATTTTTCACATGGAAATCTTGCAATAGAAAAGTAATTGTTGTGGTAAGAATTTTATTGTGTAGTTTAATTATTGAAAACTACTATAACGAAAAATGTTTAATTTTGATAGGAAATTGCTGTTAAATGGGTGTTTTTTATTAATTAAAAATTAACTATAAATTATTTTGATTCCGGATTACTTTAGTTGCCTCGGCCGTGTTATAATGCACATGTACGTAACGTTTCAAAATCCTGGCTTCCAAAGTGACAGAGCATTACAGACAGACAGACAAATTTTCATTTTAATATATTAGATTTCGATTAAAAATCTATTCTTTAATGTAAACGGTGTTTTTATGATACTTATGATGCATAGATAAAATAGTTAAAGTAATTTGAGTTAAACTGATAAATTTTGTATCTCACTGCCTAAACATATGTGTGTCATTTAAAAAAAAATATTCCGAACTATGAGTTAATCTGCAAACATTAAAAAGTAATTTCCGAATCACTTTGAAATCAAACAGTATTATGTGTATGTTAAAAAACCTATTGAAATTTTAAATCACTATAAAAAATAATTATTTTAAAATAACTGATTGTTGAATGCATACGTGTAAAACAAAATAACTAACAAAATGCTGATTTCGAAATATTCAGTATTCAAATTTTCTAAAAACATGTACCAGCACAACTATAACAGACGCTTTCTGCCAAATAGGTAATTTATTAAAACGGAAAATTGAGTTCACTACACTGTTAAAAATTTGCAGCATTCTGGCAGGTCATTTGACCGTTTTTTTCCGAAAACGGTTACACAACCGTAATTTAACACTATTCTGACCTTATTATTGGCCATTTTATGGTCAGAATATAGTTAGATTATGGTTAAGAAACCGTTTTTCAAAAAACGGTCGAATGAACTGCCAGAATGCTGCAAAATTTTTAACAGTGTACGTGTAGGTTTTATTATGTCTGATGGATCGTTTTTATTAGATTTATTGAAATTTAATAACAAAATATTATCGTTGTACTTAGCGAAAACTTATTACGATAAAAAATAAACTTAGTATTTTAAAAAGGGGTTAGTATGCAGTTAAAAAATCTTTTCTGAAAATCAGGAAAGAGTGTCAGTAACCATGCTTTACACTCGAGTCGTTTATTTACAGATTTTGTTTTCTTTATTCTGGAATAACATGCATATCACTTGCTTCCCAATGGTAATTTTTCGTTATTTTGTACATATTTAATTATTTTAGAACTAGCGTTAATTCCCATCGTATGACGGTGGGTAGAAATCGTGATTTTTACTTAAAATTAGAAATAACTGATAAAAATATTCATATATTATTCGCTGATAATAAGGATAACTGACCTGAAACGTTATGTTTAGGGCCTAATTAATGTATGATCCTCTGGGGTTTTAACAACAAATTTGTAATCTGATGTATATAAGATGTCAAAACAGTGGAAAAATTACAGAACTATTTTAATTAGTACATCGAAACAGATATAAATTGCATGCAATTTCAGTGCAAATAGATTTTACTGACTGCAAGATATAGAAAAACGTTTACATATTATTCATCGATTGTAAGGAGAACTTAACCTGAGACGTTAAGTTCAGGGCACCATTAATCCATGTGCCTCTGACGTTTTAGCAACGAATTTTTAATCTTATGTAATCAAGATTCAGAACAGAGGAAAAATTGCTGAAAATATTTAATTATTTTAGTATAGGTGACTCGATCATCAAGGAACATGCTATTATGAAAATAACAATTACATATTCTTTTCAGTTGAGATTTTTTAAAAGGCTTCTAAATAGGTTTCTTTAAATCAATATTCTAGAACATAGAGTAAGATTAATCAGATATATTCATATTACAAATATTTAAGAATATGCTAATATTTTTTCCCTACGTATATGCTATTTATTATGGATATGTTACTCTTGCAGGAAATGCACGAGATTACTTGTTCTTCTTGAAAAGAAAAAAAAATATATTATACAACTTTAACTAATGAGCTTATCTAACAACATTTCAAGTAGTAATCTAATGATTTAATATTCAAAGGCGTAATTAAAACATTAAAACGTACTTAATGTAAATAATTATCATCATTAGAATTGGAGAAAATACACAAAAGAAGTTCTCCAGCCTTTTGAGCTTTACAAAAATCATAATCTATCTTGTCCAAGTGGTTTTGTCTGTCTTTTCTTCGAAAAATGAATACCGGGTTTCCAAGCATTGTTTTTGAATATATTGTTTTATACCAACGTAGGTTACCGGTTGCCCGATCTTACACCAAGAAATTTAAAGATTGCAAAGCAACCCTTAAAAATGCTCGCATAAATGATAGCAAAATTTTCATTGTGGAAATCTTCTTATTATTTAAAAACTTATATTATAAACTTTCGAATAGAAAAAACTGTTCTAATTCCAGTATAAAGGTACCGTGATGAAGTTGTTTTTTTTTTTTTTTTTTTTTTTTTTCTTTACGTTTAAAGATTTCAAAACCAGCGCGCATTATAGAGCAGCTCAGACTAAATCAAAACTGAGATAATATTTCATAATAAAATACAGTTTAACCCTCTACTGCCCACTGCAAGAAATTGCTATTGAAAAAATTATTTATTTGCCTTATTTATGCTGTTGTGGGTCAAATAAAATAAAAATATTAAAAAAATTCAGATTTTGTTATATTTTAAAAGATATCTGTATGGCTGTATATATGCTGCCATGGCTAGATTAGGATGAAATATGAAGGATTTTACCACATTTCAAAAATTATTTTATTTTTTGAAAAAGCTGCTATTTTACAAGTGGTAAGACTTAAAAAAATATCTTTATTTGTTTCTGCATAGGAATACGTCGCATTTTTGACATTTTATTGAAGAAAATATTCAACTTGGACAGATATGGCATCTTTGGTGTTTTGGTTCATGCGTAGGCCAATAATGCATGCCACCAGTCCTTGTTTCTTAAAAGTGAATAAAATATATACTTCCAATATTCACATTTAAACTATGATATACATATTGCGAACATATGCATTTTAGCTATAAAAACATGTATAATAATCACTTATAAACAGATTAAGTTAAATAATGCTATAAAAAATGATAAAATATCTTTATTAAGATTAACGATCGTTTCGTCACACAAACGGCGACATTTTCAAAATCATTCACGATGGAAAATATTTTTACATAATTTAAAAACAATAAACATAGTAAACAATGTCGCGGGACATTATGCATAATGAAAAACATTGCAAATATAAAATTAAATTAAAATTAAATTAGCTATTTCCGAGCGTGGATTAATTATCATATAATTAAAAAAAAACATAGTAAATATTTTCTATCGTGAATGATTTTGAAAATGTCGCCGTTTGTGCGACGAAACGATTGTCGATCTGAATAAAGATATTTTATCACTTTCTATAGCATTATTTTACTTAATACATTTTAGTGCTAAAAATATTTTTCAGTATGTAAATTTTACCTTTGGTGGCTTCTCCTTTTGAGCCTTTTTCTTAGGCTACTGAACTTTTGAACTCTCTAGAGATGGTCTACCTGCCTTCTTCTTACCAACAGTGATAAAGCTTGTAGCTAATTCGTTCAAAAAAGATCAAAGGTAAGGTTGTTTCATTTTGAAATGGCTTCAATATCTCCGATAAAGATACCATTATCTGATGATTGCCATTGTGACTGTGTGCCAAAATATGTAAAAGTACCATCTATTTGATTTCAACGGGTTCTTATATTTAAATGACAATCATATCATTCAAGTCAGTCCCTCCCATATTTTGGTTGTACATAGGAACGACTGCCGGGCAAGATACAGCTATTTCTTTACTTTGATATTTTATCCTCCTTTTTACAGAAGCTAACAGATTAACCCCTACAGTGTTCGATATTAAACTACACCATCTGTTATCGAACTATTTCACTGCTATAACATCAAAAATGCCTATCGATGCTAACGTGTTGTCAATGGATCCCCTTCCTTATTTTTTCATTTCTTTTTCATTCCTTAATTTACACTTCATAAATCTGTTTTCTTTCATAGTTCCTACGAAATCTATTCTTTGTTTCGACAGCTATCTTACAAGGTTAATTCCGGTGAAGAAATTTTCTGCAAAATTTACAGTTTTCTCTGGAGTTTTCATTGTGCTGCATAGTTGAAAACAACGTTTGTCCCTAATCATAACTCATAACCAGTTTGTTCCCCGTAATGTCCTTTAGACTGTCCAGTGTAGACGTCAAAATCGTAGCAAATACCGTATTGTCCACACCTTGCCCATAATTTTAATCCCCATTTACTACGGGGCTGTTTTGGCATGTATTGTTTCATGTGAACTCTCATACGAAATGGAATCATTATTTCATCAATTCACTGCTTACATTCTTCTGGTATTGACAGCTTGTTATTCCTCAACATAGATATCCATGGGCGCGATTTCCAACATTTATCAAGTCGCAGAATGTCATCAACACTTAAATTATCAACAAAATGTATATGTTTTAAAATCTTTTCAAATCAATTTCAAGACATGACTCCAGCAACTTGTTCATACCTTATTTGATCTTCCCAGTATTCTCTTATATGTAGTATTCAAACAAATCTCATTCGAATGTACATGCCTAGAAAATGCTCCTTTTCATATTCCGTCATTACCAGTAATTTGATAATATCGGGTGATATGAACATTTTAAAATAATGTAATGGAGGTGGAAGAGGCTGTATTGTATCCGGAAAGTCGTCATCATCGGCAAAAGTTAAAAGATTTGGTTCTTTTTCCTTCCATGCGATTCTTTTATTAAGATTCTTATATTCTTTCTTTAGAGTGCTTTCGTAAATATTCAACAAATTTCTATTTTTTTCATCATTTAGACATGGTTGACAAAATAATACAAACATCCATGAAAAAGGCATGGTCCATTTCAAAGAAGCAGAATGTGCATGTCACATTGCACTCAATTCTGCCACCTAGTGGTTACGAAAGGTAAGGTATCAGACGCTCAACATAAGTGTCGCATACGCTTACCAATATGCTCTAGAAAACTCAATAATGACTGACCTATCAGAGTTCGAAAAATGGATGATTGTTGGAATGCGGTGCGCTGGTTGCTCCCGACGGAAACAACCAATTATTTGGGGCATGTAAGGAGTATTGGGTCAGCCGTTATGACAGCGTACACGAAATGTGGTAAAATGTCGTCTGAGAAGTACAACAGTGGACGGAAAAGAAAGCTTTCTGAGAGGGATAAAAGAGAGTTGACCCACATAGCGGCCCGACAGCGCAGGCAATCTTTATCCCAGATAGCGTCAGAGATAAATAGTCATCTCCAGAATCCAATTTCAGCAAGAACTGTCCAAAAGGAACTTCATGCTTCGAAAATTTATGGAAGTGGTGCAATTCGTAAGCCATCGGTGTCATAGGTGTTCGTATTATTTTGTCATTCATCTATAAGTTATTCACCTTTTCAAATTCTTCATCATCTGATCTTTCCTAATAGCCAATATCATATCTTTGAGGGGCAAATACTCATGTCACTATTACTTTCAGATAATCCTGACAAGTCACTTTCGAATTCATCCAAAAAAGCTATAGCGTATTCTACTTTAATAAATATTTGTTTCTTTCTGCATCTTTGCAAAAGCTGGCCCGAAGAAGATGGCTGCTAAAATATTACTACTAATTATATATAGCCAACTTTTACATATAATTTTACATATAATAAACATGAAATTTTAAATTTCAACTAATTTATTTCGGATTTATTTAATAACATAACATGAGCATGTAAATTTAAATTAAAATAAGTAACTTAAGTACAAAGCTAACATTAAGAAATACAAATATTCTGTGAAAATAACATGGTAGCAAAAATGCTACCACAGGCTCATGATCACTAATGCCCGTGGTAGCAGATCTGCTACCTTGATTTTAATTACTCATTTTATCATTAAAAAACAAACCTACATTAAACTTTTTTCTGCAGAGAATAGCAGTAACTTTTTTTATAACTATATATATTATGTATTTAGTTTTATCTCAATAAAATATTTTAAAAAATTAGCAAAAAACTTACCACTGTAAATGCGATTTTACCATTTTTATCAGACACGCTTCTTCAAACTAATTTTTTTCTTATTTAGTGTTGTCATCTTCATTCAAATGCCATACCTAATATCACCTAAAGGTACAATTATTGCTGTAATGACTTAAAATATATATTACTTATGAAATTCCGTGCTACAAATTAAAGCTAAACTTAAGGTAGCAAAAATGCTACGATGGACAGTAGAGGGTTAATTTCATTGTTCATTTAATATTTAATAAATTAATTTGAAATCTTGTAAATTAGTATAATTCAAAATATGCTCTTTTACGCTTTTTAAATTAAGGGTTTATAATCACTTTAACAAAAATAATTTTTTGGCAGCATTCCTTTCTTCTGATCCTCCACATAAGCTGCTCTTAAGGGTAAAGCATGCTGGATCATGGTACCGAAATCAGAAATGTTTCATTATACATGAGTGAGTGTATATTTCACCACAAAAGCTATCTCCAGGATAAAAACGCAATAAAAAAATTAATATCCCCCCCCCACACACACAAACACACAAAAAAAAAATCTTATTCTCTAGTATCGAAGTTAGTCAGAATTAATCACGAAACAACTCTTCTGTATAAAAGTTTGAAGAGTTGAGTCTTGTCTAAAAAACAGCTTATGATTTAGCAGCCATGTTAAATCTCCTTTATTCTCCAGGAAAAAGTCCTCCATATATCTTTTACTATCAACATAATTCAAAATTTTTCTTCTGAGCCAGAGCTAAAATAAAACCACCGACCTCTTTTCTAGTAAATGTTGTGATTCCATCTTAGCTCGCGCCACGACTCCATCTATCTCTCCATACTCACCACCGCACTACAGCTCCAGCTTTGTACCAAGATTTTTCGGTCCCATCGGCCACATCTAGCTGTAAGAACTTCCACGATAAAGCGCGCAAAATGATATTCGACAATAATATAGACACCTTTTTGTAGAAATTGACTGTCTCAAGTGTGGCCTTTTTGCTTAGCCACATCGTTAAAAACAGCATATTACTGTGTAAAGAAGTATACAGAATAACCTCGAATGAGACAAAGCCGGATTTTTGAAAATTTCGGATTTCAGAAAGAATATCAAAAGTACTTCACCTATGCAGTACCTTTATCAACAAGTTAATTCATAGTGAAGTGATATTTATGCGTAAAAGAGAAAATTAAATATTTAAAAAAAAAAAAAACTTACTTTAATTGATATTTTCTATGTCTCTAAAAATATTCTAATGAACTTTGAAATCATTTCCTCTCGTGAATTTCCGAAACATAGATGTCAATTTTATTTGCTTCAATTTTTTCAGGCGTTCTTTAACACGTTTTTCTTGGATTTTATACAAATGAAGAATATTGATTTCGGAAATACAGTCTTGTTTCTCTAAAGCAGATATAAATTTTCCAGTCATTTTTTTTAATTTTCCAATGTCACCTTTTCTTCAGCGAGCACCTCGTCCTCATTCCTTTGAGCTACTACTGGCGTTATCGGCGCTTCTATTTAGCACAGCATCAGCGATCTCGCTGTCCGACAATGCATTGATTTCGATCTCAAAGTTTTTAATTCGTAAAAAACGGCCATTTTTATTTCTCCTGTAAGATGGAAGTCCTAAAAATAAATAAAAGCGGGTAGACACAGAAATGACTTTGATGCCGGATGCCGGATTTTTGAGGTTACACTGTTCTCATAAATTATTTTCCGTTTGCGTGTCACAGGGGTAACAGTGGGATAAACTAAACTATTAGCAATTTCCAGGACAGACAGATGAATCCTTTTCACACATTTCCAGCTATTCTAGCGTCTGCATCTATGCACGAAGGTTAACATTAGTACCTGCTTTAGAGTAAAAATCCATTTATATCCTTCTTTCTGCAGAACAGAAGCTGCAAAAGACACTTGTTTACAAAGAGGTGGGAAGGTTATTTGACTTTTTTGAATTTGTTTACAAAATTCTCATTAGAAAATAGAAGACATGCAAAGGAAGTGTGTTGAACTTAATATCACAAACTATTGTAAAAGGGAGAAAATATTGAAATTCTCTACAAAAGGGGTTTTAATTAAATTTTGCGTAAAGAAAAAAAATCTTATATTATGATCAAAACATGTCGTTAATAGACTCCGTTTCACCATTAAAGGTGAAATGGAAAGATTTTAAGTTACGAGGAAATGACAGAAAGCCCGATTTTATGACTTTGTCAATCAAATAGTAACAGTTGTGGAAAAAAAAGTAAACACCCCTACTAACTCCTCAACAAATTACTGTAGAAGAAAGTTGCTGGTACCGCACGATTGGTAATAAAGTCTACTTTTAAATGATGTATATAAAATTTGATTAGAGGTTCATATACATATTAAAACGAATCATATCTTTATTTTTTTCAATAGCAGTACGCAATTCTGATAGCATAAATGAACTCTACACAATTAAATTAGCCTAAAATCAAATTTTTATGCAATTTGTACGATACGTTTCTGAGAAATTAATTATTTTAAAACGAAGCCATTTTAGGGGCTGCATCCAAATTGAAGTTCGGTACTTGATTTTTGACCGAGAGAGCCCCCCTTCTTGATCAAGGTATCTAAAGTAACACTAAAGCAGTCGTTGAAGACGGTTAGATTACAGGATAGCATAAGAAATTTCAAAATATCTAGTCACTTCTATCATAGATGGCCCCTTAAACCATCATTTTGCTGTTTTTTAAGCGTAATTTGAAAATTACTTGGAAGAAAAATGAAAAATTTTGGATTTTAATAAAGCAGGACTTAATAAATCTAAATCCATCAGAAAAATTGTAAGTTGCCATTCATAATTTTTTCGAGTATTAATTTCATAAATCATAATTTATATCATAAAATAATTAAAATTTGCAAATGCAACGTATTTATGTTTGGGTATTTTAGTATTATTGTTACACAAAAAATTAGCACATTAGGAGTATAATTTCAGGAGATATTAATAAAAATATGAAAATGTAATTTAACATTAGAAGCACTAAGTTTTCAATGTTTATAATTCAAAAACTTATCATTCAAATGACTGAAAATTTGGTGTCTATGCATAGTTTGTACCGAACATTTGAAATATCTTGTTAAAATTGGGTATTGCCATTGAAAAAAAATGAAATTTCGGTTAGTTTTAATATGTAGATGGCCCCCTAAGCAAATTTTATATACGTCATTTAAAAGTAGACTTTATTTCCAATCGTTCGGTACCAGTAACTTTTGTCTACGATATTTTGTTGAGGAGTTAGTAGGGGGTGTTTCCTTTTTTTTCCCCACGACTGTACTTTTTTACAAATGGGTGGTATAAACAGCTGCAACACAGTCACAGCAAAATCAAAAAACTGAGATTTCTTTTTAAATATTTTTCGTTAGAATCTGTTTTCTATTAGCAAAAACAGATTAGAGTTAATCATAAAAGTACCAACCTTAGTGGCAGAACAATATTTAGTTAACACTGTTTGTGTTAAATATATCTTGGACAATGTCGATGTGTTATATTTTCTCAACTTACAATTTCCCATAAGGGTCCTTATATTTTGCTATTATTGCATGAATATTGTCAAAAAATATTTCGCCATTTTTTTTTGTCAATATTTCGGTAATACTTGAAATGTAAATTTGATATTTTACCAATGTTTTTATTTCATTTGAAGTATTTTTTATTAATGCAATATTGGTTACTTTTCCGTTATACGGACACCATTGTCGCCAAGCGTAACAGGCGCAAAATGAAAATCACGTGAACTGAAACATTTCAAAAATAAAAGGAAAAATCATTGTCGATAGTAAAGTGAGCATTTAAAAATATAACATTTGAAAATTACAGACTTTTACGAACTATTTTATTAAATCACAAATATATACTTAAAATAAGTGAACAAATAACTGTTATACAATAAAGTAAGAAAATAAAACTCATATTAAAACTGCTGGCATAAAATTACAAATATCATTTAGCATTGCACTAAAAATTCCTTTTCACGATCAGGGTTGAAATAATTGGCGCATTATAATACATTTTGGCATGGTGCCCGTATAACGGAAAAGTATCAATATTGTCTTAGAATCGGGCTTTCACATAACCAGTGTAATCGATACTGATTTGCTACTAAGAATGATGAAGTAATTTGAATTTTTTAGATAAACAATCATAGCACTGTAAATTTTCGGAGAGATAGAGGGGTTAAACACCATAGTCCTCCCTGGTTTTGGGAAGTGGAGGTAGTCAAAATTAAATATACATATGCAATGGAATATCGTGTTAGAAAATTTAAAAGTTTTAACATTTGACTTATTTTGAATTCAATTAAAAAAAGATTGCTGAGAAATTGCAGACTCCAATTTCACTAAAACTTTCCGCACTAACTTTAGATTATGGAGAAAAACTAGCAACTCACAATGAGAAATATAATGCGTTACATAATATTAAAAACCCCAAACATAAATACTACATTGAATTTGTAATTTAAAAATTTTTTCAATATGAATTATGAAATTAATATTCGAAAAAAAAAAATACGAATTGCAACTTCAATTTTTTTTTGATGGATTTATATTTATTACGTCTTGCTTTATGCGAATTCTCAATTGCAAGTTTTCCTTTCAAGTAGGTTTCGAATTATCACTAAAAAATTCGAAATGATGGTGGAAGATATGGAGAAAAGCATAGATTGAAAAAATATATTTTATTCATTTTATTGAAATATTTGAGCTGACAACAGTCGAAATATATTAAGGGAATAAAATGGTCATATTGGCAAGAAATAATACATTAACATAGTCATTCTGTAGGAATTCAACAGTGGAATACGAACTTCAATTTGGATACAGCCCCTAAAACGTGCTCATTTTAAAATAATTAATTTTTCAGAATCAAAAGGTATGAATTTCATGGAAATTTGGATTTTGGTTAATTGAAGGGTGTAGAATTTATTTATGGTGTCAAAATTTGGTATTGTCATTGAAAAAAAAATGAAGTTTGTGTTCATTTTAATTTACAGATGGCCCCCTAAGCAAATTTTATATACATCATTTAAAAGTAGACTTTATCTCCAATCGTTCGGTACCTGTAACTTTCTTCTACGATAATTTGTTGAGGGGTTAGTAGGGGGTTCAGTCGTGGAAAAAACGTAAACGCTCCCTGCTAACTCTGCAGCAAATTATCGTAGAAGAAAGTTACAGGTACAAAACGATTAGAAATAAAGCTTAAATGATGCATATAAAATTTGCTTAGGGGACCATCTATATTTTAAAACGAACTCAAATTCGTTTTTTTGAATAACAATACCCAATTTTGACACCATAAATAAATTCTACACCCTTCAATTAACCAAAATCCAAATTTCCATGAAATTCGTACCTTTTGATTCTGAAAAATTAATTATTTTAAAATGAGCACGTTTTAGGGGCTGTATCCAAATTGAAGTTCGTACTCCACTGTTGAATTCCTACAGAATGACTATATCACTTCTGTTAATGTATTATTTCTTGCCAATATGACCATTTTATTCCCTTAATATATTTTGACTGTTGCCAGCTCAAATATTTCAATAAAATGAATAAAATATATTTTTTCAATATATGCTTTTCTCCATATCTTCCACCATCATTTAGAATTATTTAGTGATAATTCGAAAACTACTTGAAAGAACAACTTGCAATTGAGAATTCGCATAAAGCATGACGTAATAAATATAAATCCATCAAAAAAATTGAAGTTGCAATTCGTATTTTTTTTCGAATATTAATTTCATAATTCATATTGAAAAAAATTTTAAATTACAAATTCAATGTAGTACTTATGTTTGGGGTTTTTAATATTATAACCGCACACAAAATTATCACATTAGGATTATAATTTCAGGAGTAACTAATAAAAATATGAAAATGTAATTTAACATTAGAAGGTCTAAATTTTGAACGTTTATAATTCAAAAACTTATCATTCAAATGACTAGAAATTTCGTTTCTGTAGGCATAGTTTGAACCGAATATTTAAAATATAGTGTCAATATTGGGTGCTACCACTGAAAAAAAATTTTTTTTTTCTGGTTTTGATTTGTACATGGCCCCCTAAGCAAATTTTATATATATCATTTAAAAGTAGACTTTATTTCCTATCGATTGGTGCCAGTAACTTTCTTCTATAATAATTAGTTGCAGAGTTAGTAGGGAGTGTTTACTTTTTTTTTCCACGACTGTACCTAACAAGAAAAACTGAAAGGATAGTTTTATCCTTTATTTAAAAATTTAGTACCACCCTTACTCTCACTGTGGTACAAATAAATGATGAGAATATTTATTGTCTTAGTTTCCCATAAGAGTTAAAGTAAATGGGTGGTGTTGGGGCTATCATACAAGCGCAGGGGGGAATCTAAAAGAAAATTATAACAGTAGCGCAGTGAAGGTACTAATATTTACAATAGAAAAAACTCAAAACAAGTTATTCTAAATGAAATTGAAAAAAAATGAATGAAAGTTCATTAGACAAAAAAAAAAAAAAGATTTTAGTAGCTTTAGAAAATTGGATATTTACTTATTTTTCAAAACATTAAACAAATTATTTCAATACACTCTATATTCAGTCAATATATTTATAAATTATGTTACCTTGACCTAAAAGCATTTGCATTAGACGATCAATAATAGTTATTTTCTAAACGAATCTGTATAAAATTTATCGCATACAAAACAACTGTACTTGTTTTTTTAAATCATTCATGTCTGCATGTTTAGAAACAACCATTTTTTTATGATTATAGAAAAGCTACTTTTCGCCTCTAAATCATTTAATATTCATTACTAATGCAAAATCATCGTTGTTTCGTATCATACAAAATCATTAAAATTGTATTTTGATTCGCTCGATGCCAAATATGCGAATATGTTTTTGATTCACATCGCGTTTTCGACTATTGTAAAGTAATACGCACAATAAAATAAAATTTTAATATTATATAATCACGCAAACTTACATTAAAATGTAGAATTGTGAATACAGACTTCAAATCATGCAAGTAGAGATAGTAAAAAAGAAAAGGAAATGTCTTTATCTCTAGCGATAAAAGACGAAGGCATTAAGAGTATAGAAAATGTCTATAATGCTTGAAATGCACCAAAAAAAAGAAAAAGTCTATAATGCTTGAAATGCACCAAAAAAAAAAAAAAAAATCGTAAAGCATACGTAATTTAGAAAATTACTAAAAATGTAAAGTGATTTAATTTAGACTAGAAATAAAATGAGAAACTTTAAGATAAAATTAAAGGTTTACACTGTTAAAAATTGTTGAAAATCTCGCCATAGTTGGACAAAGCAAAAAAAAAAAAAAAAAAAAAAAAAAAATGTGTTTAGTAAAACTGCCTATCTCCTACCAAAAACTAAAAGGCCAATTCTCATTGCCACACATTTGATATATTAGATATTAAATTTAAGTGCAGCAAACTTTACAGAAGTAAAATAATATAGTTTCTTTTTTTTGTGTGTGTGTTAATCCTACAACATTGTTTAAGTATTCATATAAAAATAAAACTTCGTTTTCTGGTGGGTTTCAATTTTTTGAATTATCTATTTTTTAATTCAGCAACAGTATGGGTTGAAATTTTTTTATTTCAGCTTATAATTATTAAAAATGTCTAAAACCTCTAAAATCTCTACCCCATACAATACTTTCTAAAAATATACTACAGTAGTCTTTCGTTAAATCGTACCTTCCGAAGGTATGATTTTAATAGGCACAAGAAAAGAGCCTTGATATTTCGAATGCGCAATATACCGTCAGTGTAATTAAAGAAGCTAAAATTTAGTATTGCTTCTAAACTTTAATTTACATTCATGCACCAATTTTCATAATAAAATAAAAAAAAAAAGAAATTGCACTTATTGTGACTGGCATTACTGAAAAGTTGAATTTTTGGGGGGGAGGAGAGATGCGACAAAAGACAGATATGTCCGAATGAGCGATGTAACGAGATTTGATGTATCGATGTGTTACTATATTAGTTTTCCAGTTTTCTTAATTAATTCTATGAAAAAATATCCATTTTTTTCTTAAGGCAAAGATATTTACTCGTTGTATTAACAAAAAGTGATATAGCGCTACAAATAAAAAAAATCTATTTTTACTATCTTTATTTTCTAAGATTCTGCCATCTTTTCGTTTAATCTTGCAATTTTCATGTTACAGACAATTATACAATGTTAATCGTTTATATATATATAGAAACCAGCAATTCATAATAACATTGTGCAAAAAAGTTTTTCGAAAAAGGAATTTTTTTATTGCATATTCCACGAAAACAATTATTACACTTTGTATCAATGTATATTAAAGCGAAATAGAAATCAAAATTCATTGAAGAATGTTTAATGTTAAAATACAATAGCTGCCCAGTATATCACGCCTTGTCATATTGCTCTTCGGACTGTTTCGCCCCCTTTTTTCTCATTCTCTAAAAAAAAAAAAATTAAAGTAATTGAAATTTTTAGTTATTTTTTAATTTTTTTATTTAAAACAATAAACGTAATTCACCATAATTAATTTGTCTAAAAAAATTACAAAGTTTGAACTGTCATTTTATTGTCCAATTTAAGAAACTTAATTGTAAGGGAAATTTTCCATTAACTTTATAATGTGCTTTTTTATCGGAAATTCGTACATACCGCGTTTTT
The DNA here is from genome assembly GCA_963932465.1 of Maratus speciosus. NCBI lineage: Eukaryota > Metazoa > Arthropoda > Arachnida > Araneae > Salticidae > Maratus > Maratus speciosus. The sequence continues at coordinate 129,081,853 of OZ010792.1, read as the reverse complement.
TTCTTCGGTATATAACGAAGAACTGGTGTGTTAAATTTAAACTAATATATAAAATAAATCAAGGTACTACGTGTTTTTAATATTTTAATCTATATAATAATAGCCGAAGTCATGTGACTGTCATCAACAGTTTCTGGCTGACCGCTTCACTTTTTATATGCCAAACAGCCATTTCGGTACTTTTATGTTAGTCGGGCGCAGGTGATAAATTGCAAAATATTCTTCCATCGCCATCATTTCTCTTAAAATGTAAACATGTATCTCATTTCATTTAAAATAAATAACTTTCATTTAAAACGCATAAATTTAAAATACACATCTTTCATTCACCTTACTTAAAATACAATATATAAATTAATAAAGGTATTTTTCAGTATAGGTCCTTGGCGAGAAAAAAAAAATGGCATAATATTTTACGACAGTCTATGTCCTATTTCATATACATAAGCAATTTTTTCCACATGTATACAATTTTTTAATCTAATGTAGCCATTAATCTGTTTTTATGTAGAAACAGAAGTAATTCGTATATAACAAATAATATTGTATATATATGTATAAATGAAATATTTACATGCAAATAAATACATATAAACAAAAATAAAAGTTCATCAGGTTTGTTTTCATAGCTATATATATATTTCGTCAACGTATTTCACTTTATGAATTCCGAATTGCGCCAAGCTTTAAAAAAAAATGCCAAGGCCCCCGTAGTGGAAAAGTACTTAAATAAATAATTAATCGTAATAATATAAACATAAACTAAAATATTTCATTTCAGCATCAAAGTATTGTTTCTAATTTACATTCAAATAAATATATATTCTAAGATAACTTCAACTGAAATTTCGTTGGCAGATTACTATCTCACTTCATAAAGTAAACAAACACGAGAGATTCATTCGTCATGAACAGTAGAAAATATTTAACCATGAAGGTAATAATTTGCAAAGCATGTTCACCAACAATGAATAAACAATATTCTTATGACGTCATAGTAGGTAAATTGGCGGCTCTAAGGTTTGTTTACGGTTTTCATTCACGAGTGTTTTATTTTGCTATTTCTCTTAGTTACATTACTTTATTGTCATATTTATGAACGGAGAAATCAAATTTATAAAAATAAAAGTATATATATTCATTATTTAATTATTAAATAATAAAAAAAATTATAAATACATGATTTGCAAAATTTAAATAACTTTATTAATACTAAAAAATAACATTGAAATAACAGCATGTTTAAGTAAAATAAGTTTAAATTAGATAATTTATAATCAAATCTCAGTTTAAACACTCGAAATTTGACTCATTTTTATAGCATTTTTACACCTACGGAAATTAAGGGGTATTTGTCAAAAAAAGGACGAAATACGCATAACAACAAAAAATGTATGAAATTTTATCGAGATCGCAAAGAGTTCTTGATTTCTCTATCAGAATCTTTGGATTTGGAGAAGGATTGAGCAAGTAAATTATTTTAAGAATGAAAGTAACAATGCTTAGCAAACATTTAAGGGAAACCAAACTGGTCGCCAGAGGCAGCTAGTCAAATTAAATAAACATTTCAATTAAATGAATACAAAAATAGTCGTTTAAAGTACATTTAATATTTCGATCGCTTTTACAGAAATAGTACAATATTATGCACGGCAAATATTTTATAATAAACACGCAAAATCTATTCTAAATCTATTATATTTCTTAATAATATATAAAAAGTAAACCTACCAATTACATTATTTTTTATTTTTTTTTATCGTTTGTAAACTGAATAAATATTTTTAGTTATAAATACAAAAATAGCCATATAATTCATGATGTATATTGTATTAAACCGCAGTTTTACCAGACACTGCACCAGACAATATGCATAAAAATTATAATATCTCATGCATCTACATTACAGAGGCATAATTGTAATTTTACAAACAAATCTGAATAATTATATTGCAGACATAAAAATCGATCTGTTTTCGAACTTTTGCAAGTCTCATAACTAAACCCCATTTGGTGATAACTATTGAATTGTTTTTTCGGAATCAATAAATATAAACCACTATTGAGAAATCATAGTTGCTTTGAATTATGCGAAATCGATTTAATTATATTTTATTTTGCTGAAAGTAAAGTGTACGGATAGGTTATTCGATATCATATATCCCGAACTTATTTTTTCTTCAGAAATTGTACAATTTTTTAATTCATGAAATTTTGCCGTCACATGCATAAAATAAAAAATACACATAAAATGGAAATATTGTGAAAATGTATTTTAATTCGGGCAATATATATATATATATATATATATATATATGAGCAATGTAGACATACGAGAAAAATTTAATCCGAATAATGTCTAAAAAATACATAATAAAGAGAGGTAAACGAAAACTGAAGTGCAGCGTATTTTTTTTCTGTGTTCTCAGTAATTCAAAACCTTAATTTTAAAAAAGACTTTAATATTACTTTGTACAGGTTTCTTATAAAAAATACACTGTTTATGAAAGTTTTCGCACATTTGTAAGTATTCAAACAATTTATCTGCAACATTTTCGTGAAACTGGAATAACTTTCTTTTTGTATCAAAGGCTTTTAGCGTTTCTTCTTTTGAAGGTCTTTCATTTTTTTCTTCATTATCATCTTCATCGCTCGCTGCAGTTTCTTCACTACATTTTATTGCACTTTGCAATATGTCATCGTCATTAGGATATTCCGTTTACACAGTGTCTTCCTCAACGTAGAGAAATTTAGAGAGTTCTGATATTTTTTAAAGATTAGCTTTTTTCAAGATTATTTTTCAATAATGTACTTTAAGATTTTTTATATATTTCTTTGGCTGAAGTTTAGAAGTTGTATTGGCAGGAAGAAAAAGAACTTTGATGTTGTTCAATTTGCATCTTGAAGGACAGTCATGTGGATGTGCAGGGCAGTTGTCTGTTATCAACGCAATTTTGAAACGTTGTTTCTACAGTAGATTATCCCACTTTAATAACCACTTTACAAAAATGTCTGATTTCATGGATGACTAGTCTACCTCTAAAGATTTAGTACCTTTGAAGCATCTGGGCTCTTTTCTTTTCACTATCACTAGCGGTATCGTTTCATTGGCTTCCACCAACTGTCAGCGCCAGAAGGTTTGTCTGAGAGAGGACGGTATTATGTGTTTTTCTTAATGTGAAAAAAAAAATTGTTTTGTTTAGCACCAAGAAGAATGGAAATTATTAAATAAATTAATAATTTCATTTTTATGAAATCCGCTGAAATAAATTCATACATACATCGTAAGTAGAATAATCTTCGTTATACAGATTATATTTTCGTAATATGGAGGTTAATTTACATGTAAATGGCATTCAAATTCAAGGTTCAGCAGGAAACTTCGTTAAATAGGGAATTACTTAAAGGGAAAATCAACTGTTTAATAAATAATTTGTGTGGGTAAATTTTAGATAATTTAATAATAAATTTTTATTCAGTTTTAATTTATATAAAGTATTTCCTGATTTAGCGATAACTTCGATTTGACGACAATTTTCAAGAGACCCTTAATAATCGTTAAAGTGATGTTCGACTGTATGTTCCCTCAATTTAATTTTATCTGCTTTATACAACCACAGATATCACTAATAATTTTATAAAGGAATCTGAAAAGTTTTTATCGCATACATAACAAATCAACTTGTTTTCAAATTATACCGATCTCAAAAGAGAATTAATGTTTTTGATGCATATAAAACAATGGTTTTCGTTTTCCGAATCAATAGATATTCATTACTAATGAAAAGTCCTAGCTGTTTTGCATTATGCAAAATATGTGTGATCATATATATATATATATATATATATATATATATATATATATGCAGGGTGACCAGAAATAAACTCCCCAACTGAAATATTCAATAATTCATTAACTATAATAAGAATATGAATATGAAATGAGTGACATTTACATCTGGTGGATCTTAAATTTCATGTACTGTAAAGGTAAAAATAGTTCAAATTTCCGTCAATAGATGGCACTGCACCGTCTCAAACTATAATAATGCTCAAATAAATTAAAAAACAATTGTGTCTTTTTGTGTTCCAATCGCTAAATTGATTAAATAATACAACTTGAGATTTTCTTAAGCAGTGTGACATGCTAGTTGCATGCTAGTTTGAGCATTATTATAGATTGAGATGGTGCAGCGCCATCTATTGACAGAAATTTAAACTACTTTTACATTTACAGTACATGAAATTTAAGATCCACCAGGTGTAAATGTCACTCATTTCATATTCGTATTTATTATAGCTAATGAATTTTCAATTTGGGGCGTTTATTTCTGGTTACCCTGTATATGCATATATGCTCAGTGAAAGGCATTGGAGCATATCATTCTGTGTTACATGTTCCAATCGTTTTTTTAGCAATAGTAATATACAACGCACAAGATAATAAAGCGTGTTTTGTAAACATGCAAGCTCTATCCTGAAAATATTACATTATTCAAGGTGTCTGGACCAAAAGTATCCAAAAGTTATGGCTTATTTTTACGGAACTACACATTAGAATTAAAAAATATATATATTTAAATAGAAAGAACATCTCACCAAGTTTCAATATCAATAGATTTCGATGTGTACAACTTTTGTAGAATGACAAACGTCTAAACAGTAATCCAGTTCCCTCCAAGTATTTCGTTGCATATCAGGAGTTATTAGACAAATTGGTTGAATGATACACTTCTTCAACTCATCTACAGTAATTTTTCGTTTATACACAACAGATTTAAGGAATACCCAAGCAAAAAAGTCTAATGAAGTCAAAACCAGAGACCTTAGTGGCGAGGCAATTGGGCCCCGTCTTCCAATCCAACTTCCAGGAAATGTCATATTCAAAATCTCGATAACGTCTCTGTGATAGTATGGTGGAGACCCAAAATATCTCGGAGGGGTTTCCAATTCACAGAGGATCAGTCTATTATATTCTAATGGATAGTTCTGTAATAATAAGTCGTAACTTTTGGATACTTTTAGCTCGGACACCCTGTATATAAAAATATAAAATTAAAGTGAAAAATACGTTACTTTCGATTTTCTTACTTAGTATTAGGTCAATTGAACAAAAATTTATTATTCATAAAGGCAAAAATGGCCGTCTTAAACCTCATAAGTATTCTTTTAAACTATCATTGATTTCTAACGTTTTACCCAATAAATATGTTTACAAGTTACATTCCCTCAAGTTAAATTCATCTGCATCAGACAGTCGACGATAATAATTTCATAAATGATTACGAATAACATATATCTCCTGCATAACAAATCGACTTGGTAAAAAAATTTTGCAGACATCAGAAGAGAATAAAAGTTGCTGATGGATATACAAGAATCATTTCTCTTTTTTTCCGAATCAATAAATGTTCATTACCAATGAAATGTAATCGCAGCTTGCCATTATGCAGAATCATTGTGATTATGTTTTGTTTGTCGCAAAGTATAAAGACATGTTACATGTTTCGATCACTTTTTAATCAATAATAAAATGATACGAATAAAAATATTTCAAATTATATACTCACGCAAAAACCTGTCCTTAAAGTATAACATTTTATACTAAAATTTGAAGTAAACATATAAAGTATGTTATTTTTATAGCTTTCTTACATTTACGTAACTTAACAAAAATGTATAATACATAACTACAGGAAGAGCTATTTGATAGATAAAATATATTATACTAAAATACTCTATTCCACACGCTATGTCCAGTAAATATGTTTATGAAATTCATTGCGTCAACAAAAACGCATCTGAATTAGATAGCAAATAGTTATTTCAAAAGCGAATCACAAGATAAATAAATAAATAATTAAATAAATGGATGGCATACATAACAAATTGATTTGGTTTAGAAATTATTCAAGTCACAGAGAAAAATAAAATTTGTTGATGGATGCGTAACAAACATTTTTCTGTTTTCAAATCAATAAGTCAATATTGCAAAATCGCTGTTATTTTGAATTATACAAAATCAGAAAAACTGCCTTTTAGTTTATCCAGAATAATCTGTACAAACATGTCTTTTCCATGCTGTATTTTCGACTTTTCCTTTTTACATCAGTTATAAATTACTACACTGTAAAAAAGACGAATGTTTATGAATCTTGAAAAATATAATACAATCAGAAATGAAAGTATACAGTGACCTCTTTCCAAATACCCACGATTTCGAAAAGCGATCTTCAGATTTAGAAACTTTAGAAACTAATACATTTTTAATATTAAAAGAATCATTTGTAAAAAGAAAATTTCCCTGACACTGATTTTCGGAAACTTTTCCGTGTAGGTTTTGTAGTGCAGAAATCCTTTTTTAAAAACTGAAATATGTGTTTTTTCTGATGCTATCAATTATCGAAACAACATTTTCATCTTCAATAAACATGTCTTAAAAAAAAATATGATTAATAAACTACATTAACATTAACATTATACACTTAATGCATTATTTCAACTACGCAGATGAATATGTTTAATTGAGAATAGCATCATAAAAACCGATATCCTAGTTTCAGATTGATAATTACAGTATTAAAAACTAGTCGAAAACCTTTCCGAAACACAGTCGAGACAAAAGAAATTATTTCTATAAATATTTCTTTACTTTAAATCTGGAAAATAGATTGGTTTCTGATATTTCTAAAGATATACAGACGGACCTCGTTATCCCGACACCCGGTTTTCACGTCACTCCGCTTATCACATCAGCTTTTCAAAGTCCCGATTTTCTATAAACGATTTTAATGCAAATAAACTCCAGATTTTACGTCGTTGAATAATTTTAAACTCCGGATATCCCGACGGTTTAGGAAAATTATCAATTTTTCATAATCCATCTTATAAGCGCGGAAATTAAGCGGTAAGAAATGTTTTAGCCAAACTTTTCACAAAAGTGTCTAAAATACCCATTGAAATAAATGTGGAATTTTACTTCAACCCTTTGTCTGAATAAATAAGCCCTCAGACTGTGAATGACCCACTTAAGCTCCAGATAGAAGTATCAGTCTACTCGCGGTTTTTTCGTTCTGGTCAGATGGCGCTTTCTTTTGGTTACACGGCTTTTTTCATCCGACTAAAACCGAAGCGTTGCATTGCATTGAAACGATGAAAATTATCTAACATCCATTTCTAAAATAACGAATATTGATTACAATTCATCGTATAATATTGAAAAAAGAATTGTAGGAAGCAAATCTAGGGATAAGCAAACCTTAATTCATCAATACTTCATGTAACAATAAAAAAACAAGTCATCATAAATCTGATTTTTATTCTTTCAATTTTGTTTTTGTGGGTTTTTTTGTTTAATAATAAGGTTTTATTGCTTAAAAATGCAAGAACAGTTATGCATTCAAAATTGTCTTAAATTAATTAAAAATACAGCTTTTAATTAACATATTTTTCTCTAACTCCGGTTACCGCGACACTCCGCTTACGACGACACTTTTTTCTGGTCCTTAGAGTGTCGGGATAACGAGGTTCAACTGTAAAACGTTTTTCAGAAACGTTTGTAACTCGTAAGAGGTTTTTATAGATTAAGGTACAATTGACATTTTTTACAATGCACATACAACAAATAAGTTCATTTTACTTATTTAAAATATCCAAAATTTATCCACGGGAGTAATTTTTAAATATGCAGAGAGCTTTAGATATAATTTCTATACTTAAAAAATAAAATAAATCTGATATTTGGTGCTAATGATTAACTAGTAATAGTATTAAAATTTATATTTCTCCTATCATCTGTTCTTAAACTGTGGTCTGCAGCGTATCATCGGGGTGGGCCGTCTACAAATGATTCGATTTCAATGTAGAAAAAAAAACCACTCATTCAGAACAAAATCAAAGGAAAAGTTAAGATTTCTGTCGAAATATAAAATGCATTGTGTCCTAAAATGTTTACCCTGATTTTGTAATTATCTTACTCTTTAGTAATTGCACTGATTTCGATTTTTCTTTTGTAGATGCGTTGGACCAGTCGTCATGTTTTACTGGCTGTGCGATATTAATACGCAGGTTCGTCACTAGGGGAACTACTGCTGCTTAATCTGAAAATATGGCTTCTACACAGGAAAAGGAGGAGCACTCAGGAAAAGGTGCATTGTGTTGTGTGGCTGTGTGAGACCAAATCCCCTAAAACGGTGCAACGGAAATTTCAAAATCGCTATGGAAATCAACCACCAGATGTGAAGTTGATAAAATCTTGGATGCAAAAGTTTTTAGTAACAGGTACTGTCGAAAACGAAGGAAGACAACAGGTTGTATATTTTGCGCTTGACTCCAGGAGCTCATATCAATTGTCTTAAAGAAATGTTAATAGACTTTCGAGTGGTTGTCCTAAATATGCTGCTTGTAAATAAAATAGGTTATAAGAATATATGCAATTAAATTCAGGGTAATTATTTTGGAACACTCTGTATAATTTGTTTGTATTTTTATTGTTTAATGCAGATTTTATTTATGCGCCAGTGTAGTTAAAATTATAAATATTTTTTAGAGATAAAGTCCAATCTCTTCCGCTACGTGCTTTCCCGACGACGTCAGAAATGTACTGTTCACTTTATATTAGAAATGTAACCAATAAAAATAAAATCTTAAAAAAGGACAAATTCTTCTCCTTCTACAAAAATATAGTCGCACAAACAATAATTATCCCAGTGGTAGGGGAGCAAAAAAGGCCCAGTTCGGAAATAATTAGGGGAAAGCTGGAAATTGTTTTAATCCCTTCAGTTTATGTCTAGAATGCATATGCTACGTTTCCCCCTCGTCCTAGGTGAGCGTTAGGAATTATACATTGATTTATAGTAAAAAAAAACACGTTTTTCTAAATACCATAACACTATCTTGAAATCACTAGCTTTTACAAAAACATTGTCAATACAAATGTTGTTGAGCTTAATATTTTGAATAAAATGAGTACCTGCACTTAATACTTTTGTTCAATATTAAGGTCACAATTTTACTTTAAAGTTTTAGCCCCGTGGTCAGAGAGTTGAGCTCAGAATTAATTAGGGGAAAACTGAAAATCGTTTTAATCCCTTCAGATTAGGTCTAAAATGAATATTCTATGTTTTCCCCTTCGTACTAAGTGAGCGTTAGGAAATAAGTACACATTTACATTTCCCAGAACTTTTTGCTCAACCTAGTATTAAAATGTGTTTATATAATATTTGTAGTCTTTTCTTCTACTGTTTTTCATATTTTATAAAAGTAATCACATTTGTAAAAATTTATTTAAGAAGTTGGACAGGACAACATCATTTTCAGCGTGCAGAATAGTTTCCATGCAGCATTGAAAAGGAAAGTTTACAATTCCGCATAAACGAATAAAAAATATACCGTGTATGGATTATACAGGGTGTCCAGAAGTAATGGGACAAACTTTAAGAGGGGGTAGGGGACGTCACAAGGATTCAGAATTGCATAGCAACCCATGGTCTGAAACGTCATGGGAAGGTAGTATGACAGGTACAAGAGACGAAGAGACACAAGACTGAGAACATCTGAAATAATTTATTGGTCAACGATATTACATTTACTGTGGTAGATGATATGTGAAAATGTTACAAAAGATGTTCAAAGTTTCCACCATTGCTAGCGATGCATGCATTACACCGTCGAACCATGGATTGGCGGACTCGCTCAAATACACCTGGATTTTGTTGGATATCTGCATCAGTACAGTCGAGTCTTGCAACCAGATCCATATCAGAATACACAGGCGTTGCGTACAAAGCACTTTTCAGTGCATCCCATGGAAAGAAATCTATGCTGCTTAAATCAGGAGACCGTGGTGGCCAAGAACGTGGGTCTTGTGAGCAACACCACCTAGCGGCGAACGAGGCCTTTTCCGACCATGGGTTGCTGTGCAATTCTAAATCCTTGTGATGTCCCCTACCTCCCCTTAAAGTTTGTCCCATTACTTCTGGGACACCCTGTATATATTAAAATTTAAAACGTATAAATTTTCAAACAGGTCATTTTTTTTCTCTATCATTAAGGACGATAATAGAATAGTGTATAGTAAAATAGCCTCTGCAAATGTAATAATTTATATTTGAATATTTCGATTTTTTTTTTTTTTTTGAAACTTTAAAGCTTTTAAACAGGCCATTCCAGCTCGCAGCCCAGGTCTGTAGTAATTACGTTTCGGCATAAAAAAAATTTTATTTCGATAATATTAAGCTTTTACTGTAGTTCTATTAGTATCTGGGTTTGATAAGAATTTATTGAAACGGTGAAATTATTCGGTTAATTATCCATTTTTCGGTTTGTAAAATGACATATTTGCCAATTATCCACTATGGATATAACGCAAATGCCTTCGACATGCTCAAATAATCTTTGATACCTTTCAGAACCGTGTTTTTAATTCCTAACTATATAATAAACTTTGGTTATGATATTAATTTTTTGAGGTTGTAATTGTTTAATAGACAGTCTTATAATTTTTTACTCTCTCTATTCTGTGCAAATGCACAGTTAGGCATCTTGATTAGGCTTACAATAGTATTCTTCCATTCCTTCTGGTTCGAAGATGATTTGGTCGAGGAGCCTGGGGCCACTTGCCCCACATCCCCGCCACATAAGATTGTGCAGGTTAAATGGAATAGCAAAATTTATAGCTGGTAGCAGCGAGGGCATAAAAAGTAAAAATCTAACTGGGGTTGGATGGGAAAAGAGCTGAAATAAAAATTAAAATTAAGGAAGGAAGAGTCTAGAGTCTGAAGATTAAGTATAGCATTACAACACAATATATATTTTTGTATTTTCTAAAATTTTTGTAAGTTTTTTCAAATATTTTATAACATTTTTTATAATTTTATAATAAAAAGTAGAAAAAATCAATAGAAAGTCAGAGTGTTAGCATTAAAAGGGAAAAAGGGTAGCCTAGGCCCAATGGCTTGTGAAAGTGTGATTTGGATCCGGTCTGGGTGCCGTAACTTTGCTAGAGCATTTGCCGTCCAAGTGTCGAGGCAACACCGGGAACGAAGATACGCTTTCGCGCGGCCCTGACAAGGGCCCTCCCTCCCGGATTTACATCGCCGACATATGGGAAGCAGCTACTGGAGTCATGTAGGAGAAAGCCACAGCAGTGCCGGATGCAGCGCAAAGCGATATAGGTAAGCGTTTTATCTTAAATGGGAGAGGTACCCACAAGATTAAAGGCGAAATCACGTGAATCAAGGTCATACGCCACCCAGCGGACTGAGTGAACTACAAGAGGATTATTAACTTCTTTCCCCTTTGTGGATGATCTATAAGTTCCATATCTATGAAATAACTATGCGCACGCGCAGCCGTGATTTTATTCGTTTGTCGTCTGCAGTACTTAATTGTTGGAAGCATAGATATAATTCGATTTATTTATTCGCCATTATTTAATTTATTAATTGAAGTTAGTTATTTAAACAAAATCAGTTCTTTTAAGAACTTATATTATTTGGGAAAATGCCACGTTGGCGTTCTAATTATTGTAGTTTTCAAAACTGCAAAAATAACTCTCTATCTGAGAGAACTCACTTTTTTCGCTTCCCAAAAGAGAAAAACAGGTTAGTTTTGTGTTTTATTATAATTTATAAAAAAGTTAAAATATTATTTAATATATATTATTAAATGTCAGTGATTTTAATACGTTCTATTTTAATTATGTTTTTGTAATGCAATGAACAAGGACATATAAAAATTAGTTAATGTATGTTAAGATAGAATTTTACAGCAGCGTTTTTAATTCAATTCCTGATAAGATAAAGTTATAAAAATTACATAAACATGTGTATTTCCAATGAGAATTAAACGTTTTATTACGCTTAGAGTATCAGTATAAATTATTTAATTAATTTTAAGGCATATTTTTTATTTACCGGGCGCAGGCGATAAATTGCCAAATATTCTCTTGATCGAATTGTATTTATAATATTTAAAATAGAAGCATATCATTCATTCCATTTAAAACTCCTTTAATTTTACATTAGGATCCACTTTAATTTAAAATGCAAGCAGTAATTTTTGTACTATTAAACCAGCAATAACTGATTATTTATAGTTTTAAATATTTTGAGAATTTTAGACAACAGCTTTAAAAAAATTCCTAAAATCGACAAATTACTTTTTTTAAAAATCTAGAAATATGTCGGTCATTGTGTCATATCCGGGAAAAATAGTTTTCATGGGATACCTGCACTTCGCACAGATGAATAACATTGCAGAAAGCATACAAAATATAGAAGAAACTTCAAAAATTGGAATAAAATATAAAATATTTACAAATAGTACGTGGTATGCTCAATTAAACATTTATTATCTTACACCGGTTCTTCGCAGGGGTAAAATGGATAACTTTCCCTAATCGGGCCGATAGCCATGATTGGCGTCAAATGAGAAAACAGTATACAATTGTAACTGTATAAAAGTTAAATAATGTTTAGAAAATGAAAGTAACTTTTATCGAAATAACCCAATTGCGGAACATTCTCCAAATTTGAAAAAGGCTTATGAAACACACAGCAATTGCCAATAACTGAAAACTATAGACTAATAATAAGTTCGACGTAGCAGTTGTTGGTCGGTAGCCAATAATTTCAAATTTCCCTTTTAATTTTGTCCGGTTTCAATTTTTGATTATTTTTTTTTTCAATCTGGCTTCCGCAAAAGAGTCGGAGTAAGTAGTAGAAAAAAGGGCTGCGGACGGAGATGGGCCAATTGAACGTATTAAAATCACTGACATTTAATAATATATATTAAATAATATTTTAACTTTTTTATAAAAAAAAATATAGGGCTGAAAATCACGTTTAAGATGATTAAAGGTTTTAAATATTTCTCTTTTGCAATATCTCAACCAGCTGGTATATTTTAGAAATCGTAATTTGTTACATAACTTACTCAATTGTTGTACTTGTATATAGTTGTAACAACCATAAAGAATGTTTAAGGATTTATCAGCTACGTTTAGATAACGTAAAATTAATTTGCTAATTTATAATCAAGTTGTAAAAATACTAAAATGTTGTATTGTTACTAGAAACACATCCGTGTACATAATTTTTATTTTTCTAGCATATCTGGGAGGGAAAAATCGATTAATTTTTTTTTTTTATCTTTTCATATATATGAACAGGGTTAGATTAATAAACAGTGTAAAAAAGTACTTTTATGTTAGCCGGCCGCAGTTCATAAACCGTCAAATATTTTCCCCATCACCAGCGTTTATGTTAAATTCATTTCATTCAAAATATAAAATCATCATTTAAAAAATATACTCGTCAATTGAAAAACATAACTTTATTTAAAATACATACATACTGGTATATTACATCAATTTAAACACTTGCTTTTCGCTCATTATATTTAAAATACATTTATTTTTCTAATAAATAATAACATAAACCCAAGGTGGGTAAGTTTCCTCCAATGTGGAAAAAAAACCTGGAAAAAACCATGGAATTAAAAGTTATGCCCAAAGCGATATAGGTAATCGTCTTATCTTAAATGGGAGAGGTAACCGCAAGATTAAAGGCGAGGTCACATCTATCAAGGTTGTACGCCACGTAGCGGACGGGGTGAACAACAGAAAGATGCCTAACTGTTTTCTTCTTTATGGATAATCTATTAATTGCACATCTATGAAATAACTGCGCAAGCGCCAACATCGTGTTTTCATTTGTTTGTAGCATTTATATTCTGACAGTAACCTAATGTTCTATTAATTTTTATTCGTGTTTTTTGACTTATTTATTATAGTTAATTATTTAAATAAAAACAGTTCTTTTTAAGAACTAATATTATTTGTTAAAATGACAAAATGTTGGCAATCGAATAACTCTAGTTTTCGAAATTGTAAGAAAATTCTTTTTCTTATAGAATTCATATGTCCTTTTCCAAAGAGCAAAACAAGTTAGTTACGTATTTTAACTTTAATTTTTATATATATATATAATATATATATATTATTTGATATATATTATAAAATGTTGTTGATTTAAATACGCTCGATTTTAATTATTTTCTTTTAAGGAAATAGAAAATGACGCATAAAAATTAGTAAGTAGTTAATGCGTAAAGATTGAATTTTGTAGTCTTATTTTTTACTCAATTCTTGATGTGCCAAAGTTATAAAAAATGATACGCACGGTTCTATTCCAGATGAAAAAAGAATGTTTATCAAGGTTTAGAATATGCATAGAATTTAATAATAAATAAAATATTCAATTTTAAGTGCTTTTCTTCGTTTATCAAGCGCAGACGATACATCGAAAACTTATTCCAATATTCTTTTGATCGTATTGCATTCATGTTATTTAAATTACAAATAGTTCATTTATTTAATTTAAAATGCATGCATTAAATGTTGTACTATTAAACGAGCAAGTATTGTTAATTTAGTATTTGTTTAACTATTTTGCGAGTCCAGACAATAACTGCAAAATTTTTCCTAAAATCGCCAAATTAGATTTTTTTTTTTTTTTTCTTGAAGCAGACAAAGCCATTTAGAGAATTTAGTTAAAAATTCTATTACGAATTTCAGATTGTTACTTACTCACAGAAGATGAATCTTGTTTGCCAGATATATTGCAAAATATTTTTCTTACAGCTTGTTTTGATAAAAATATGTGTATTTTAAAAAAAGTCGCAATGTCATTTTAGTTTAAGGGCTAAAGGCAGTAATGCTTTTCTCCCGAAAGTGAAATGATATTGCGATTTTTTTTTTAATGTGCATAATTTTATCAAAACAAACTGTAATAAAAATATTTTGCAATAAAACTGGGAAACGAGATTCATCTTCCATAAGTGAGTAAAGAATCAGAAAATATGCACAGATAGTAGATATTCTGTCATATATGACGTCACACTGAAAACCCGAGTATTTGCATTACTCACTCCGTCCACTAGATGGCGCAGATGTGTCAATATACTCCAGATTCCAGCATTGACATTGTACGCTTACTTATATCGCTTTGGATGCAGCTCTTCGGCAATAGCCGTAGGTCCTGAATAGGACCGGCACAACCGCCCTGTGCACTCGTGGAAGCTGGAGTCCGACTGAGGGAACGCTGGCTCAATCGTCCTCTTATATAGGGTACGGAGAAAAAGGGGGGAGCCAAAGGCGGGGTTTAGCCTGCAACTGCAGGCTGACAGCATATATAGTAGGAAGTGCAGTGAGTTAGTAAAAATACTCGATAAAAGAATAAAGAAGTTAAAATTAAATAAGAGTATATAAAATAATTCCCATTCTAGGACGTTTACGGTTGTTCGGGTCAAAAATGTCATATGTTGGTAAGGAATTTAGAGCAGTATTATCAGAAACTTCTAAAGCAAGACGAAAATTGATATTTAAGTGCTTAATTTATGTGAGAAGTGCGTAATTCATTTGTTAATGAAACATAGTCTGTTATAATTTTTCCAGTGCCAGTGCAAGTATTTTTTAATACAAAAAATCCCTGCCGGCCCGGACTACAGGCGGAGGTAAATTTCGACGTTAAGTATACTAATTTCACCAACGAAAATTAAGTCATGATTAGAGATAAAGCACTTTAACAATTTTATCTGGCCGCTTTTGACGAGTTTTTATTTCATTTTTATATAATAGCTGGTATTATCAGAAACATGTTAAAGCGATATTAAAAAAAAATACTTTTCCATGCTCAGCAACTCGAAATTTTCTGGCACATTTTCAGATTCATTTTTAATAGAAAAAAATATGAAACTTGCTGACATGATTTTTGAAGAGATTTATAAGCGATCTGTGTTTTTATTTTTCATTCAATTAATTAAAACTTGATTTATAAACAACTGTTTTCTCAGTAGGACAATTTTTTTCGCTTCTAACACAGTCGCTTCGGGAAATTCTATTCAAAATGTCCACTTTGACATCATCTTTTGAAATATATTCTGCCTCTATCAAAAAATTGATCGTTACGGTACTTTATATTGTTTCTGAATAAGAGAATCTACCAATTGGATTCGTTTGAGAGAAAAAAATGAATTAAAAAAGTAGTCAGAAAATAAGCAGTTTGGATTTGAATACACTCTTAATAAGATGATTTTTTTTTCAACCGCTATGTATTTTTATTTTTATTTATTTATTTATTTATTTTTTACTGTAAGAATTGGTCCTATCAAAAACTTGTCTATATAAATGTTTCAGAAAATATTAAGAAGATATATGATAAATTCATGGGGATTTTATATCTTGTGAATTGACGGAGTTATTGATTTTTTTCTTCTTTACCCCCCACCCTTTTTGTTTTCGTTTTCAATTTTTTTTTCAATTTTTTTTTATACGAATTGGTCCTATCAAAAACTTGTGAATATAAAAGTTGTAGATAATATTAAGAAGATTTACAATAAAATTAATTGGATTTGATACATTGAGAACTGACGAAGTTATGAAATTTTTTTTCTCCCCAAAACATCTATTTTTTGCGCCCCTTGAGCCCATTTTTAATTTTATTAAAAATCTGTGATATGTAAATTTTTGGCCCTATTTTTATAAGTAATAAAAACGTTAAATTGATTTGATATGTACAAAAATTAAGAAGTTATGGGGGGTTTTCGGTTTTCACAATACCCCCCCCCCTTTTTCCATCCCTTTGGTCTGATTTTGTCCATTAACGAACTTGGCCGAGATTTTATGCTCCTTGATTTTACGTATCATTTTGGAAGAGATTCGTGCAGAATCGTGGAAGTTATCGTGTCCAGAAGAAAGTGATATATACATATATATAAATCTATTTATTGATATGTTTGCGTTATAAGGAGTTAAATTTTGTCATTTTAGGCTTAATGCCGACAAAATTTGATGAAATAACGCATCTTCTATGAAGGAATTCATAAGCTCCTCTGAAGATTCTGTGGGTTATTCATAGTTTCTTATTTTACATACTGGCATTCTATGTTCATTTCTAACTCATCTTTGGAGCTTTGCGAATTTGTTCATGTATTTGTGATTTCAAATTTATTATAATATATATATAAAGTTTTGTACTGAGGATGGTTTTGAGTTCTAGGAGTCATGATCGGTGTAGGCCTGCAAAATTTTTTTAGAAATTCCAACATAGGGGAGAATGTAATAGGTAATATTTCATACGAAATCTACCTAAAAGAACAAAACATACATCTATTTATTGTACATTTTTAAGTTCCACCTGTAAGGAACCAATCAGACTTCCAGATAGAATCCTTCAGAGATCTTAAACCGAGCATGTAATTTTCTTTTCCTTGCAAAATATTTCATTCTTTAATAGTCAATGTTTCTAAAATTCAAGAGATCGAGTCAATGAAAAGCCATTTTCAACCATTTTTGACATATGGCTATGCATATTCCGTAAAATTTGAGCTTTTTTAGAGACAACATTCTAATAGGAGATCTTATTTTACATTTAAGTTAAACGTTCTTAGTTACGTTTTACCTTGGGCATTATAAAAATGATTCAGAAAATGCTACTAAAGGAGAAATTAACTATTTTCCGTCATTTTCATGTAGACATTTTCTATGAATACTAAACAGTAAAAATTTATAGATATGTTTTCAAGAAACTTAATGAAATATGCAATTTTAAAAGTCTAAATGTTTATTCCTTTACACTTAGTCACATGAGTAAGCGCGCAAACCATTTATTATGATATTGTTATGTTATTTGTTATGTTTCTTCATATATATAAAAAAATATTTATCTTCTTATTACATTTAAGCTAACAAATTATTTCAGTAAAAACAACGTTTAGCTTTATTTTAAACTATAAAGATCACAAAAAGGCAAATATTTGAAGTTATAGAAGAGATTAACATATAATAGCATGTTTCAAATGAATAATGCAAGAAAAAAACAGGAACGGTAAAATGGTAGTTTTTGTAAATTTATTCCATTAAAATTAAAAAATAAGAAATTTCTACGGTAGCCGCTGCATTTAATCATCATTTTTGTATGATTATCACTCAATTCGCTAAATTTTGAGTAACAGAAGATTATATGTTCTGTCAGTCGTCAAGTACATTTCTTGTAACTGTACTGTATTTTTTTAAATGTTTTAATTGTTTAATTTATCAGTGTAAATAATCTCACAGTTACAGAGTGGGATCACAATTTAGTAACTGGAAAGGTTTTTGAAATACACTATATGGCCAAAATACACCGATCACTGTGGACGTCAGATTAATAGATGGTTGGGGTGGGGGGAGGGGGCGGGCAACGACCACAGAAACTGCTCTTTTCCGCAATCAAAGATCGCGATTACTTTTCTCTTTATCTCACTAGTTTTTTTCTCAATTTGTAAGTGAAAAGTTATACATATATCGATATGTATAGAACTTTGTTGTCAAACGATTACATGCGTATATGTATATCGGTTTAAATGTATCTGTCTGTATATGTATTTGTACGAATGTTTGAGTATCATCAGGCATATGTGAATAAATATACATATATTGCCTTCTGTCTCTCTAGCTTAATGTCTTTGATCAGACCTGTACTTCTGAAGAACACGGCATACATTACTTTTTTCATTGCTCGTTGTCTTTTCACCATTGTTGGTTTGAGATCATCTTCAAAGACCCATATGTATGTACGTCTCATGAGCAGTTATGATTTTAGAAATAATGCGGTGGTCACCATCATTAAGTAATTTTAGGGATTCTTTATTGATTCTGACACGCTCCGCTTTTTGTTGTTCTGTTAAATTATGGGGGACCCAACAGCAAACTATTTTTTCATATGCAGTTCTTCATGAATAATTTTATGTACAACTGCGAATCCAATCTTTATGTCCTTCTGTATCATTTGGTAGGTACAGTGATTTTAATCGTTACATTTTTCGTACGGCCGACATATTTTCATAGACTACAGCTGGCAACGTTCTTCCTGAGCGTTCTTCGACCAAAAGAGTATTTCGACGTCTTCTAATTTCCGTAAACCATCTGAATACAGTGGCACGAGATGGAGCTTCATTTCCATATGCTAATTGCAGACGTTGAAGACATTCTTATTGATTTCGCTCCACTTTAAAATCATAGAAAATCATAGCTCGATAATGCTCTCGCCCTCATAGCATGCATGGTCACAGTGACGTCATTGTGACGTCACTGTAAGTCACTGTGGTCACGTCACATCTGTGACCAAAATGCCACCACTCAGTGATGTTACATTGTGACTGAGATGTGAACTTCTTAGAAAACTTAAAAAACTTAAAAAAATTATTAAATCATGTTATTTACTGTAAAAAATATTTTTCTGCCGGATTTAAAATTTTTTAAAACCGTGGTCCAAGTTGCCTCTGTGCCTCTAACCAAAACTTTTTATTTTCATATAACATAAAATGTAATTAATTCATCAGCGACACAAAAATATTTCCTAATTATGCGAATTTCATATTATTAAAAAAATGGTTTAGGTAAACAGACCCCGACTTATCTTTTATAAAGATTTTTGTAAATGATCATCTGTTATAGTAGAAGTTTCTCAAAGAGTAGTCGAAACATTTCTGTGGTTTCAAACTAAAAACTTTCTATTACAGTTAAGTCTGCAGCTTTTAATGAGCACGCAGAAAGCGTCTTCAAAGTTTAGTCATATATGCATTTCTTGCTTTATAATTTGCATTCAAGTCATTTTTTTTCCTCTTAGTGTTTCACTATTATAAGTAACTTTTTTTTTTAAATTCTACTTCTTTCAGACGTTTAAAATAAAATTGACATTTTCCGAATATAAAATTAATGTACAAAATTTAGGCAAAGCCCATGACATAATTAATTATTCATATTTTATTTTTTGTTTTCAAAATATATCTTTAAAAATTATTTTACAAGATGTTTTATTCTACAGAAAATTATTATTAAGATAATGACAGATTGGCAAAGAAAAACTCATCTCTTCTCGATAATCTTGTTGTATTTTTTTAAGAAGATGTTTTGTATATATTACCTGTGATATAAATTTTACTTTTAAAAAAAGGAGGGGGTCATCATTATTACCATTAAATTAATTTATACACATTTTGAAAAATTAAGCAATATTTTATCTAGTAAACTCTAATTATGCATAATATTATTATTATTATTTACGTAAATGAAACTTTACAATTCAATAAAACTGATAAAAATAAACGGTGAAATACAATAAAACATTTTCAAACAGGAAATTGAATTAGAGACAATTTGATAAAATTATTACGCATTTAATTTCCTTCCGAAACTGTTGTATAGAAAAACAAATAAAACCGAAAAAACATCTGCTTCGAACTTCGAAACTTAAAAATCGTCTGCATCTGCACTATTTCAGTTGTTACGACTCACCGCAGAATAACGGATAAAAGTAACAGTGAAGCTTTTTAGAATAAACGCGGGAAGTTATGTGGACACTGGACAGCATAGACGTGTTGACACGGATTTAAAAAGTGAAACAAGAACGTTCTCAGGATCCAAGTTAGTTCAGCTAACAAAATATAAACCCGAGAAAATTACGGTAGCTTTGACTTGTTGAAGATGATTCAAGTCATTGCTATGGTACTTATTATCGGATTTAATTGGTTCCCCAAAATCAAAGTATCACGTACAACGTCAATGAAATTAGGTAAGTAAAAATATTATTTTCCCTGTTTGCTTTCTTTTAACCGCAACAATTTTAGTTAGCTTCTCATAAACATGCTGTAGAACATAAATATTTCACTACATTTATTTTTTATTTTGTTGAAATATCTAAAATATTATTTTCCCTGTTTGCTTTTTTTTTTATTTACAATGATTTTAGTTATCTCCTAATAATTATGTTATAGAACACAAATATTTCATTACATTTATTTTTTATTTTGTTAAAATATCTAACTTCCTTTTCAACAGCTTTGATCAGATTATTAAAATTAGTGATTTAAATTGCATTTTAATCTGGTTTATATTCTTATTTAAATATTTGGTTAAAACCACATAGTGTCCTAAATATGAAAGTATATGGATAAGTATTATAATCAGTCATTAATATAATTAATAAACATTTAAAGATAATTAAGTTATTTTAAAAAAAATCTTTTTATGGAATAAAATTATTGGCAAACATAATTTTTTAATTTTGTATTAAGTGATGGTCTTAAACAATTTGAATTGCATGTTTTTATTTAAAAAAAATTGCATCTGCTCAGAAGAGGAATTTATAAAAAATAAGACACAACGGAAACGTATACTATTAAAAGAGATCATAGATATGTAATGTTAAGAAAAAAAAAATGATTATTTAATGTATTATTCAACCTGAGAAATGTTTTAAAATCTATAAAGAAATAGTCATAGCGGGTGAAAGCTTTTCAGTTGTTAAACATTCTTACTGAAATGTTTTCAAAGTGAACTAGAAGTCTGTTGGCAAATGAAAATATAGAAGTTACGCAATCAGTAAGTGTTTAAATATGATTTTACTTTAAAAATAACGCAAATACTTGAACGGTATAAATCTAAAATGTAATAATCATCTTTTATTATTTACTTTTTTTTCTGGATAATTTTATCATTTTATCTCCTGAATGATTTTATCGAGATAAATTTCAAAGTATCGATATTATACACTCTTTATAAACAGCGTGATTAAAATGGATTTCTTATTTATAATTACCATAATCTTGTAAATAAAATATTAATAATAATAATGAACCTATGTGTGGCTCTATTTTGTGTTTATGGGCTCAATTTTTATACTTTATTTACATTAAAAAGTAGTTAACCATTTGATACTGAGTTCATTATTTTGTTTTATTGTGTCATATAAAAATAAATATGATTATTTGTAATTCTAATACAATATATACAGTAGAACGCCGATTGTCCGAACAAGTCGGGACCGACCCTAGTTCGGATAAACAAAAGTTCGGATAAATGGGCAGACAGTTTAAGGGATGTTCCTGACTATTCTAAAACCTTCACACTTTATCTAGGTTTAGGACTGACAGCACCAATTAGTACTGGAGTGCTTAAAAATTGTTTTGTTTTTTTTAATTGTTTTTTGTTTACTTATTATTTAATTTTTTTTTCTTTTATCATTTTCTAAACTTCAGAGATTATAATTTAAGCAAAAAATAAATTGGAAGTTAGGTGTTTTTTTTTCTTTTTTAGAGAGACAAATATTTGGATAATTGAAAATTCGGTTAAAAAGAATTCTTTGAGAGAAATATGCTGTTAGGATAATTGGAAGTTCGGTTAATTGGAGTTCCAATAATCGGCATTCTACTGTATTTATAAAACTTTCACCAGACTTTATTCTAAAAATTTCGTTGTAGATTCTAATCTGTTTGTACTATTTATGACACTATCAGAGTTATAGATGTCATGGCAACATATATCCAGCCAGATAGATCTTAGGCAAAACATAAAAACTTTCACATTAGACGCAAAATAGAGTAGCTGCGGTGCTGTGTTTTATAAACAATAAGGTATTATTGTTTTAAAAAATCATAGATAGTAAGAGTTATTTTTATAATATATAATTTCATAAATAAAAATGTAATTTTGGCAATCAATTATTAAAGTTATTTTTTAATAATCAAAAAGTTGTTTTATATATGGATTTTACTCCAAGCAAACCCTGATGTAAAATAAATTAACCCTTTGTATCACCGTTCTATGCATACCTAAAAGTTTTATTTACTTTTACAGTGAGCATAAAAATACGATTTTATTTATTGCTGCTATCTTCCAACATAACGATTATTGCCGAAATTGTTCTTAGAATTCTCAACATAATGATACTGGTGATACTCAGTTAATTTTCTATACCAAAGCTGTATTTTTCATTTGAGTAGTTTCAAATGGTTATTGCTAAAATGTACTTCGGAAATTTTGTAATGCATGTATGGGGCATAAAAGACGTAAACAATACATATATAATGACTATATGGCACATGATGAGCGTTTCGAGTGTATATATATATATATATATGTATATAACGCATGCATAAACTTCACAATGATCTTAGCAATGTCGTTACTACAATTTTTGCATAATCAAATTTATAGGGGCCTCTATAACAAAGAAGTTTCCTATTTTCTCAGCCCCAACTTGTTTGAATTACAATCATATATATATATATATATATATTTTATGGTAATCAATATCATAAAACATATAAAATTTAATTACTTAATATCGGTATTTCTTTTTATCTTTCATTTTTTTTATTATTATTATTATAAATGATGTGTAATCGAAAAAAATTCAACCTCACCAGTGACTTCGAGTTTGTAATGCGTATTAAATGAAATAAATTAATTTCATTCAGTATTTTCTATAGTTTAAAGAATATAAAAAGTACTGTATATATTATAAAATATTATATTTTCAACACAAATTTTACCTTGATAAAGATTTGAAAATTTAAACAAATTGTTTCTTTGGTAATTTTAATGCTTTTAACAAATACCTAATTTTGAAAAAAAAAAATGTGATAGATCGATCATTCAGTTCTCTTCAATATTCTCATTTATTGCAATAGGAAAGAAAGGTGCAACAAAAATTGAAGTCTGCGGGGCATTGCATTTTGATTCAATAAAATTCTTTTGGTATACCCTTGTTATATCGGCCCCCAAGTTTTAATTGCGATGTATCGGCGAAGTATATTAACGTTATAGATGTAAATGATTTTACAACATGCATAATTATGACTATGTGTGACATGCATACGTGTTTACAACTGTACAAGTATGTCATAGTGTGACTTCACAACATTGCCGCTAGTCACATATTCGTCACAACGTTAATGACAAAATTGTCACAAATCACACAATTTTCACAAAATTGTCACAATGTGACTTCAAAGCAGTGTCGCTGTCGTCACAGAATCATCACAGTGTTAAAGACAATTTCGTCAAAAATGACACATATTTCACAAATTGATCTCAATGTGACTTTAAAGCATTGTCACATTCGTCACAAATTCGTCACAAAGTTAATACCAAAATAGTCACAAATGACACACTCTTCACAAATTTGTCACACCGTGACTTCACAAAGTCGTCACAATGTGACGTCACAAAAGAGCTCTAAAACGGCCATAACGACCTCACATTCTAGTCACAGTGACTTCACATCGACGTCACGTGACGTCACATCGACGGTCACAATGTCACAGCGTGACGTCACAACGACGTCGACGTGACGTCACCATGCCTTACGGGCGCGTCAACTGCATTTTCTCTTCTTTCAAAATTTATTCTCGATAGCTACATTGCAATTGTTGCTACAAATTATCGTCTGAGGACATAAAAAAGTTCACATTTACATATCCGACCAATAATTTTCTTGATGCATATTGTCTGCTCCTACCTCAAAAACTTCCGAATTACCCTCGTATATCACTGAGTACAATAACTTTCGTGTAACTGAAGACACCATTTTCTTTCATTCGTATAATACAGCTTTTGTTAGGTGAAACATGTTTTTTATATTCCCGAAGTTCCAGAAGAATTTGTCTCGTATTTCTCTAAAGTTTTGGTAAAACGTCTGAAATCAAAAGTGTCCGATGTGTTTTGGCAGCATACTGCCTTTGTATTGCTGTATGCAAGCCTTTTTATCAAATCGAACAACAAAATTTGGATTATTATATTGTTGAAAATTTTAAGGTATCCCAAGTTGCAATACAGAAGCCCTTTGTTACTGCACATCTTTCAAAATATTAAGGTACACATGTTTAATCCTTATTTTGTCAAGTATTCATAAATTGCTTTAAAAAATGCCCTACAACTCCAAGCTGAAATCAGAGATTCGCTTATTTTACAGATCATCTCAAATTCTTTGGCTCGAACTGTTCAATTTTGATTTTATCACTCTTTTTGCGTCTATCATAAATATTGATTTTTCTCTCATAGAGGAAATTACGGATTCCGTAATAAACTGTTCCGTTATATACTATCGTTCCTAACACAAGGGAATTTTTCAGATGTTTGCATGACTCATCAAAAATTGTTTTTCACATCCATTTTAAATTTAAATGCCTAAGTATTTTAGCTTAATTAACTTTTCTCTCAATTATCTAGCTTTCTTGATCTAGGAATAAGCACAGTCTCCCAATTTTGCTGTATCTTTGAGAATTGCCCTTACCTTGGAGGTTTTTTTTATGATTTTCTGCATTACTGACAGAATTTTGCTGCTTTTTGTTTTAGTAATCTGATATAAATTCTTACACTCATTGCGATGTTTTCTCAGTAAATCCATGAAGTCTAATAAAATTTCTTTTCTTCATGGATACAAAAATGAAGTTGAAGTGTTATTTAATTTTAAATTTAAATATTGTAAGAAAACTTTCAAATTAAGAGAACATGAGATTACATACGAGATAGGATTCAAAAGTTCCTGGACTGACTCTATAACTGCAAAAATATTACCAATTACATAGCTGAAACACATCCGCCTTCAAAATAAGATCCTTGCGCAACAACACACTTTTGCCATTGGCTGTAAAGGTCATCGAAGCACTTCTGGAATCCATTTTTAGCCATGTCCTTTAATTGAGCCTGCGATGCACTTTTAACTTCATCCGAAGATTGAAATCGACCATCCTGCAAGCGACGTGCCAGTTCATGAAACAGGCTGAAGTCGCAGGATGAGAGATCAGTGGAGCAAGGAGCATATGGCAAAACAGCCAAACAGTTTTTCGTTTTCGCAAGAAAGTCACTGACGACTAGGGATCGGTGTGCAGGAGCATTGTCATGCAAAAACACGCATGACTGCTCAGGTCTCAATTTTGGCCGCTTCTTCCGGACCGACTCACGTAAACGACGCAGTATGTCTACATAGAATTCTTTGTTGACACTGCGTCTTTCAGGAATAAATTCCAGATCCCTGGATATCGAAGAATGCCTCTAGCATGACCTTCCCTTTAGAGCAATCTTGGCGGCATTTCTGCTTCCGTGGTGATTGTGGTGATTTTCACGTTGCCGATGCTTTCTTGGATTGCAGGTCGTATAAAAAACACCATTTCTTGTCAACAGTATGGGAAAATGAAAACTGCTTTGCCACATCCTCCTTACTTCCCTGATCTCTCACCCTGCGACTTCAGCTTATTTCCTGAACTGTCACGTCGCTTGCAGGATCCTGTATTCCAATCTTCAGGTGAAGTTAAAAGTACATCGCAGGCTGAATTAAAGGACATGGCTAAAAATGAATTCCAGAAGTGTTTCGATGACCTTTACAGCCGATGGCAAAAATGTGTTGTTGCGCAAGGATCTTATTTCGAAGGCGGATGTGTTTCAGCAATATAATTGGTAATATTTTTACAGTTATAGAGTCAGTCCGGAAACTTTTGAATCCTACCTCGTATATACATTAAGAAGAAAGTATAAAAAATAAATATATCCTTTTAAACAGCTCGTATCTCTTGCACTTTCGTAGTGCATACTTACAGTTATGCCAGTGTCACCTTAGAAATTTTACTAACCGAAAAATTCCAATAACTTATACCTATTTTAAAAGTTTATGTGGAAAGCGATAATAAATTTTCTGAAACCAAATGCATGTCTAGTTCTTATCAGAACAAATGTAAACTTTAATTTATAAAATATGGGGTGCATAGTTACTTTTATGAATAAATGAATATTCATTTATAGAAAACGCAGGCAATTGCATATGCATAAAATCCTGACTCCATTAAATGGTGTTTATAATAGAAATATTTTGAATATCTTGGTAATATGGAATTATAATATAAATATTATTAATATATCAATATTGATGTAAGGGAAGTTAAAAAATATTAATAATTATTTATTTCAAAGAAGTAGAGAACTGAATGTATATGTAGATTACCATGAACTTTTTAGCATTTTAAATGTCATCTCTATTCTGAAAGCTAATGTGTAATTTTGAAACAATACATTTTATTTAAAAAATCTGCAGGACGAAATATATTTGTAATATTTTGGGATCGAATCTGGTGTCATTAATTGATGTTCAGATACTGCTTACATTACATTAATTCCATTTATATATCCCATTTACAAAACTGACAAGCAAAACATTTTTCAAATAATGTTTACTGTAATTATAAGCCCCAAATTCAATTTAGTTTAATCTTAATTTAAGTTTTTCGTTATAAAATATTGTTTTTAAAATGTAATTACTTTCCTGATATTTTTTTTTAACTCTACTTAAATTATAATATGCAAATTATTTCTTTTCAATGTTGCACATATTGGTCGATATGGTATTTTTAAAATTAGGAAAAATATTATTGTCAATACTTTATAGGTCTGTATACCCATACTACTAACAAGAAAGCCTTTAATAAACTGTAAAAGAATTATAAAGGAATGAATGATTTCTGAAGTGATTTATGTTTATACAATGTAGTTTATGAGTTTGATATGAATAAAAACTACCTAAAAAATAGATCATAATTTACTTTCTACATGATATCTTACAAAGTTATTTTAAACTGTTATTAATTAAATTCTGATGTTCATCTGTCACGCAATAATAGAATCTATTTTTTTCGTGCAGAATAAAAAACATATCTTAAACATTACTTTGACATTTTACATACAAAGGTATTCGTAATGTATATTATGTGTATTTGTTATCTGATTTAGCATTTTATCATTTTAAATATTTCGAATGTATAATAAGTACAATCATTCAGGATAACTTTGATCCATGGGGTGTAACTTTGCATCACGTCCTAATTTTCAATATGTTTGACTTCAAAAGACTGGATAAACTCCAGTGCTACACTCTGTTGGCAATGTTATAAACTGCGCTTTTTACCCTTTATTTTAGAACATAAACTGGTAACATTGTACACAATTAATTACATCATTCAGCTAATATTGCGAAGTACTGTTTTCAAGTTAATTTTGAATGCTATTTTGAAATTGTTGTAATCCAATTAAATTTTTATAGTAAGTAACAATATACTCATTTATCAGACATATTATTATCTAAATATTATAAATGTTTTAGTATTTTGCAATTATATCACAATGTTAAAATAATTATTTGCTTAAAAGACGTTATAAAAAACACTTTAAAAGTAAATTAAAAATCTATATTTACATGTTTCAACTGATTTTCTGAATCGTCATCAGACTGTATAACATAAAATTACAAATGCATATGAAAAATGGAAAAAGTCATCGAATATAAACAAGTAATCATATAACGCGCCCTACATTTTCGCGATTGCTCGTGTTCCCTCTATGTCGCGACGCCGTAAGTTGTCCAACCATTCAACCCATAAATTCGGGATACAAAAAGATAATGTATCGTTACAAATTCCTAAACCTCGTAAATAAATTTCAATGGACTCTCTTATGAATAATTGTAAATAAAAATTAGACCTGTAGATTATTTTACCCTCGTTAAAAAGTATGTTAATGTTCTCTATTTGATTTAGCCGGTATAAAGCAGTATTACCTCTATTATATTTTATGTCCGCTATCTGTTCTTTACATCTGATATTGAATTTGCGTTGGGTTATACCTATATAATGAATTTTGATTCCCCCCTCCCTAATAATTGGAATCATATAAACTCCTGAGAGGTCATCTCTATTAATAGGATCAATTTTAGTATTTAAAAGCATCTTTAAGTTCGGAGGCGGCTTCGCGATCAAACATATACGAAAATTTCTTAAATGATTTTTCTATGTTCAAAGAAACCCGGGAAATAATTTGCTACAACCATTTTCAATTCATGAAAATTAGGACGAAAAGGGTTGTTGCAAATTATGCAAATTTGACATTCCATACATTGGAACAGGGATGCCAGTTTGGTCTCAAATTTTAATTCGACATTTTAAATTCATACCGGAAATTTCCTTTTAAGAATTTTTACTTTCTGTGATGGTAAATCTGTCTCTTATTAAATAAAACATAAAAGTCCATTATTTACTTCTGGTACGGATACTAAATTTCTGAATAAGAATGGAGGCCAATCTGGCAAGTCTGCATTCGAAATTTTTTATTCTTTTTTGATTAATACTAGAACTAGTATGTACTACTGTGACTATGGATATATTATTGAGTTAAAAAATGGAAAATTGTTTTTCGCTGCATTTATATGTTTTATATGAACAATGAACATTCCTTTTTTGCTAAATATTCATGGTTTTTTTTCTTTTATTCTTCTTATGCTTAATATTCGTTGTAATATCATAAATTATACGAATCTTGTGATGTTGGGAAATGTAAATCAGGAGTCTTTAAATATATGAAAAAAAACTTTTTTCGCTTCAAAGTTGTCCTAACTATACTGTTTTTTTTATAATGTCTTATTTTACATGATATTTATAATATGTTGCAAAGTTACCCTGCATGGCTTGATAACTTTGAACCGGGTCATTTTTTATTGTTTATAACATTTGTATTCATTAATTTGTGATAGTCATACAATAATTTAGGATCATTTCTTCTCTTTTATGCCACTTATTCCTAAAATAACAGTGGGGCATCTGCAAATAGAGAAAATGCGGATCAAAGTTACCCTGAATGACTGAACCAAAAGATTCAAAATAGAGTTCTATGACGATTAAACGCTTAACACTTTATGTACTGAATTATGAATTCATGAAAATTTTATCTTCTAAAGCATTCTTGGTGAATTGTTTAAACTACATTAGAAGATTTACATAATCATTTAATTTTAGAAGAATTTTAGAAGGATTGAAGGATTTAGAAGGATTAATTAAATTTGAATTTATAGTGATTTTGTACAATATTTATAACCCTGCTCTAATCTTTTATTTTAAATATTTTTCTTAGCATTTTGTAAAATTAGGAAATTTACAAATATAAAGTTCTTACAATAGAAATATAGAAATATTTCCGAATTGACCCCCCCCCCCCCCCCAACGCCAAGAAAGATGCAAAGAAAAAAAAATCATCCTTTTAAAAATACTTTTGTTTTATGTAACCAATAATGCTTTTGGAACAAGATAAAATAATGTATCTATAACTAATTCTAAACTGTATTACAAGTAATCAATATATTAAATGAATTTTACAACAAGTTATTTTAATGGTACTTATACCCTATCAGTTCCATTTTAAATGGATATTCTTTCAATCATTTTGCCACAGTTTTAGCGGCACGCAGTTGTCTTCTGCGTACATTATAAACTTCACGATGTGAACTCATTTTTGAAAAAATAAAATAGCAAAAGATTAGCGAAAACATAGTAATTTTTAAACCTCAACATATCCTCTCCTAAAATCAGTGAATGAAATGTTGCATCACGATACGCCGTTACATCAACAAAATCATTTTAACATCACCAAAAAATCAACGCATCTAAATATTGCAATCATAAGAAACTTACTTTTATGCGAGAAACAGCACAACAAATAATGAAGCCGACTAAAGTTAGGTTTAGCAGATTTAATTTCTAAACAAACCACACGTTGGCATCGGCAAAAGAGAAAAAAACTGCTTTTTCGCCGCCTCGTACGTTACCGTTTTATATATATATAGATAATCTGAAGTACCCAGTTTTGCCGATTTTCCGAAGAGGAGATCCTTAACAGATAGATTTCTAGATTAAGAAAATTCTCTAATCTTGATACACTGATAATCCTTGATTTTTCTAATTAAAAATACTTTTTCTATCTCAAAATTCCTTTATTTTACTCCTTGAAATTTAGTTTTTCCGTGTAATTATTTCTCCATTTCGAATATTATTTTTCTTTCATAAGTTTTTTTTTCCGAGACTATTCTAAAACTTTCTCACCTTTTTTAGGTCGCTTTTACAACCATTTGTCTTATTTGAGTTTGAGTGCGACGGTTCACTGAAAATTCTGTTCAATCGATTTTTAGAATTAGCACTATACAGCAAGTTCCCGCTAGTGCAGACTTACAAGGGAACCCATATTTTGTCCATAGAATTATAGTCCACATTAAATGTTGCAAACATAAAAATGCAAACGATGCAACGATGCATTAAACGATGCAAACATAAATAGGCATAAAAATATTCCCTGGCAATGAAATCATTGAATTTAGTTTTAAAAATTAAATATTTTAGATCTTTGTGCTTAAAAAGCAACGCTCTTTTAATTTAATAATTTAAGTAATAAAGTATGAATTAATGATAATATTCTTAATACAAAAGAACTAATTACTCAAGATAAACAAAATATACAAATAAATTTCCGGGCTTACATAATTTAAATATATTTAAATTACTAAGTCATTTTCTGTGAGATAGTGGAAGAAACGATATTTTAACCGCATTGTTTCTAATTTTGTGAACTCTCTAATCTTTTGATTGGTGATACCTGCGAACACCCGGCAGCATTGTTTGTAACTCTCACATTGTCGGTTTTGGAATGTTATATTTTTCTCTAGTTTTGTGATCTGTAATTGCTACGGCAATTCATTACGTCACTTTCAGGAAAATACTTTTCGTTTTTATTGGAAATGGTAACGTTTTACTCTGCATTACTAATGAGTTAAATAGATTACATTGTCATAAAGTATTAGCGAAACTGCCAGCTGATTTCAAAAGTATTTAGATGTCGTAAAAGGAATGCGAGCTTCTCAGTTATTTTTTATTGATACCTGAACTAGTTTGATAAAGCTGTTTCCTCTAAAGAATCTGACTATTTATTGAACGCTCCTATGGAGTTTATTTCACCTGCCTTGTTTTCAGACATGAATTGAATGCTATTAATGATTGCTAGGTTTTTTCTTGTAATTGAAATGTAGGCCTACAGAAATGAAAAATATTGATTTATTATTCTATTAACTTATAATGTGTCTAACTATGTTACATATAAATAACATTATTACTCGTTTTGTAGTAAAAGATATTGAAATTATTTTCTTAATTTAATCTGACAATTTAGATAAATAGGTTTTCTATAAAGAAATTTTTACACATTGCCTATTCCATTTACCATTTTAGTACTTTACACATTGCATGTTAAAAAAAATATATATCTTAAATTAATTTTTAAAAATCTCAAATTTTTCAATTCGAATAATCTTGGTGAATTATTTATGAATGTTTCCAAAAAAACAAATCGGAAATGCATGGGAAATGTGGAAACGAATAGTTTTGAGTATTAGATTACTGTTTTCATCAAAATACTATGAATGTTTCGTTTTACTGCTAATTTTAATTCTTGGTGAACAAGAAATTAAAACTAGAAAACAGGAATTCTGCTTTTTCAGAATTTAGTGCCGCTCCCGATGAAAAAAAAAATATATATGTATATATAAATAGTACAAAACATATTTCAATTTTAAGACTTAAAGCACAAACTTTTATTTTATATAAAATGACGTCATTCGCATCCGCTTAAGCATCACATGTTTACGATCCACTCTTAAACATCTACAGTAAAGCATGCATAGGATGTCATTATCGCAAAATAATACACAAATGCAGCAAAAAGATGCCGTCATTAAAGAAACTGGACAAAAAAAAAAAAAAAAAAAAAAAAAAAAAAAAAAAAAACGGCTATCTAATGATTCATAGAAATTCATTTGTTTGTAACATTAATATAGACGATTTCAGTCGTGACGTCAGTCATGACGTTTTCGTTGGAAACTGACTCCAAACAAACGGTTGCTATGTTAAAGGTATATATAAATATTATACAGACATACAAACAATAAATACAATAAACCCAACTGGAGTGACAAATTAGCCAGAGCCAGGAATCGAACCCGGGACCACAGTATACAAGACTGCTGCTCTAACCACTGAGCTACTCCGGCCGATGCCTGAGTCTATGATGAGCGATGATAGTCAGAAATTGCAGACTCAGGCATCGGCCGGAGTAGCTCAGTGGTTAGAGCAGCAGTCTTGTATACTGTGGCCCCGGGTTCGATTCATGGCTCTGGCTATTTTTTCCCTCCATTTGGTTTTATTGTATTTATTGTTTGTATGCCTGTATAATATTTATATATACTTTTAACTGTTGAATGCAGGCTTTATTTATGTGTGTATGTGTGTTTCAATATATATTGTAGTATGAATTTTTTATTCTGGTTGCTATGTTGTATTTTCTATTTTGTTTGTGTGTTGCAGCTATATCTCATATCTATATCTCACATCTAAATTTTTAAATGTTTGATATGTACTGGTAACATTTTCCACGATTTATATTTAAAAAGAAATGACGCATAGCAACCGTTTGTTTGGAGTCAGTTTCCAACCAAAACGTCATGACTGACGTCACACTGAAAGGGTCTACAGTTACTTAAAATTAAATATAGTTTATAATAGCTCCATCTTTTATTGTTCGTAGAAATTATTCGTTTATATTTTTTTCAAAATAGCACGTATTTTAATTACATTTTCTTTCGGTTGTTATGAGAAAATGGCAACAAAAAGATATAATTGCTATTTTTCAACTATTTTACCTTTACTTTCTATATAAATGGAGTACTTGAGTTGCCAAAATTAAACAAATGGTGCTAAAAAGTACAAAAAAATTAATATTTCAAAAATAAATGGAGATACAGTTTCAAACAAATTGCATTTAAAAGTACTTTTTTCCCCCAATACGACGGTATAAACATGGAAAATGTGCGATGCTTAGAAATTCAAAAAAATTGCTATAGAGCATTTAATTGTGCAATAATACATCTGCTTTGTTTATTGCTAGCGTCTCTAAGGTAACGTTATTTTTTGGAGATAAAATAAGCTTGGAGAAAGAAAAACCATACCGTTCCGGGGGCTAATAATAGTATTCGTGATTTATTTAAAAGTAACAAAAAAAAAAAAAAAAAAAAAAAAAAAAATTCAATATAGGTTAGCATGAACATGCTATCATTTTAAATCTCATGTCCATGAAAAGTTTTATTTACAATATCAGAAAGACACTGTCTATTAGAATACATAACTCATACTTTTTGCATTCGAATTTCGTTCATTAAGAATGTTTAAAGGCTAATGAATAAAGTAGTATTTATGGTACAGCCTTGTTTGAAAAATGAAAACAACCGGGATGAGGATTAATATATGAGCGTCTGTTTCAAATTTAAAAATACACGCAGTAATAAAACGCATTGATTAAATATTTTATCATATTTAAAAGGCGGGGGTTTTTCCTACAATATATTTTTTTGATTTTTTGACTTTATTAGTCCCCGGAATGCTATTTCTTTCTCCCAGCTTATTTTGTCTCCAAAAGATAACGTTACCTTACAGACGCTAGCCGTAAAACAAAGTATTACGATTAAATATACTCTTTAGTAATTTTTAAAACTTCTAAGCATCACACATTTTCAACTTTTATATCGCCGTACTGGAAAAAAAAAGTTCTTTTAAATGCATTTTGTTTGAAAACTGTATATCCATTGATTTTTGAGATATTCATTTTTTCGTAGTTTTTAGTGACATTTGTTTCATTTTGGCAACACAGGTACTCCATTTCTGTAGAAAGTAAAGAAAAAATAGTTGAAAAATAGCAATTATATCTTTTTGTTGCCACTTTCTCATAAAAACTGAAAAAAAAGTAATTAAAATACGTGCTATTTTGAAAAAAAATATTAATGAATTGCTTTCTTTTTGCTGCATTTGTGTATTATTCTGAGATAGTGACGTCCTACCCATACTTTATTGTAGATGTTTATGACTGGATCGTAAATGAGGAATTCTTCAGCGGATTCGGATGACTTCGTTTTATATAAAATAAAATGACGTGTTTTAAGTCTTAATACTGAACTACAGTAGAGTCCCGATTATCCGAGTTCCCCTTAACCGAGTGTCCGCTTTCACAGAGTTATTTTCTTTTCATGAACTGATGGCTTCTATTATTATGAAACAGCCATTATAAATGAAGTGTTAGGTGAAGATGAAAGAGCAGTCGTAAAAAGTTAGACCTCTGATTTTC
Source organism: Maratus speciosus (assembly GCA_963932465.1). Taxonomy (NCBI): domain Eukaryota; kingdom Metazoa; phylum Arthropoda; class Arachnida; order Araneae; family Salticidae; genus Maratus; species Maratus speciosus. The sequence goes on along the minus strand of OZ010792.1, from coordinate 129,046,998 downwards.
TGGTCAGAATGCGAAAAAAAATTGTCATAATTTTGTTACTGTTCTGTCATCTTCACCTAACACTTCATTTATAATGGCTGTTTCATAATAATAGAAGCCATCAGTCCATCAAAAGAAAATGAAATAATGGAAATGTCGGGGGCGACACTAAATTCTGAAAAAGCAGAATTTCTGTTCTCTAGTTCTTTTTCTGTATTTTCACATCCTTAAATTGGACTGACAAGTGGACAGAACTGAGAATTTTCGAGGCCATTTTTTTTAAAACTTAAAGCGCCCAAAGGTGCTTGTGAAATTTGTGCCGGTTATCTAATATCCGAACCCTCAAGCTTACACCTTTGGCGAAAATCAAAGAGTACCAAATGATTTGGCGAGAAAAGAGTTATTTCTCGCGTATTTTTATAGAAAGTTAAATATATATTTTCAATTTGTCGTTTATTAATTGACTGGTTTAACATCAATACAGATAATTTATTAAAGAAATTGTTATATCAAAAAGATTTTTGTTGGCCCTGTCACACACACACAAAATAAATAAATAAATAAAATAAAAAGTTTAGGTACTTTCAAAGTTTACCATCCATGAAAAAGATCTTGATAAATTCATCGTTTAGTAACACAGATATTGTTAACACGGACTAGATTTTTTTTTTTTAAATTTACGTTTTTCATTCAGAATTAAGGCCTAGAATTCAATGATCATAGAATATAATAGATTCAGATTTATCTATTGTATTTGTGTTTTTAAAATATCAATTTGCATTTTACATGTGTATGAATTGTATGAATAATTTTTTCTAAAACTATTAGGGGCGAAAAAATTATAAATTTACATAAATCTGAATGGTTCTCTAAATTTTCTTATAAAAAGAATACTTTTTAAAATGTTATATCTCTATTTCAAGCGATATAAAACCGTAATGAAACGTTTTTGGAAGCAGAGTACCATTTGAATCAACTGAAATTCAAATACACTGTCAGTAATGCTAATGAGCGCATGCGCGGAAAGCATGAATTTCACCGACGTGTTGTACGCTTGAGGGTTTTGATATTAGCTGTCGGCTATAGAGAAGGCGTAATACCTTAAAATACTGCCCATCATTGTTCTTTGTGCTTCAAAAGCAAATATTTTGAGCTCATAGAGGAATCACACGCAGGTTAACCAATTCTGTTTGACGAAGAGCGATTGAACATTGAACGACTTTTTTCGCAAAAATCTACATGAAACGACTAGAGAATTCACTGATCAGAACTGTGATTAAAAAAAAAAAAAAAAAAAAAAAAAAAAAAAAAAAAAAAAAAAACTGTGGTGCACTGTTAAAACAAAAGGTGTAATTCTACAAATGTAAAGTTGCAAAAATCTGTATGCTTATTAAAATTTTATCTGTACACTAAAAAAAGTTGTAAATCTACAGAACTAGTTTTTGTAAAGCTACAGAACTATTATTTTAACACAATCAAACTGATTGGTAAAGTTATAGAAACAGCTACAGAGTTAAAGCTACAGAAATCTGTATCTTTACAAAAGAATCTACTAAAATTATAGTAATCTTACTAAAATTTTTTCTGTAACCCGGGTTGAAGCTACATAAAAAGTTCTAGGCATCCCAGTTTTCTAAACATTTCTTAGTAACCTTACAGATTTTTTTTTATTTACAGTGCAAGCGTGTATCTGTTACATAGATTTTTGCTGTTGTCGTTACATAAAATGTTCTAGGTGTCCCAGTTTCCTAGAAAATTCTTAGTAACTTTACAGTTTTTTTTTTTTTTTTAACAGTGTGAAACACCACTAAATGTGTTATGTTCAGAATTTGAAATAAAACATGCCCATGAATATATGTATACTGTAATCTGTATACTTACCCCCAAATACTAGCAATTTTAGTTCCCGATTTTTGTATTTACAATCTTAAATTTCAATTTAAACCATTAAAATTCTTTGTCTTTCACTATTAAATATATATTTTTAAATATTTGCATATTTTGCTAATCCTGATTTTAGAAATATGTGTCTAATCTTCATATTCACCATCTACCTTAACGTAGCGAACCTAGGTCGAGCGCTCAAATGGTATTTGTCAATAGTCTAATAGGACTTTCGCCGCGATCTGATCCAACCAGGGTAATCTTGAATTTCATTTGAACGTTCGACCGAGATTTCTTAGGTTGAGTTAGAAGGTGAATGCGAGCATTAGTATAACTAAGGTTAACTCATGCATGCAATTATTAAAACTAGATATTAATCTGTTCTACTGTTGCTTGTGATGTACAAAAAATATTCCATTGGAATCACTGCATACTAAAACATTCCATACTGAAATATTTTGTAATATACATGTAGAACTAAGATTTAAACTTATAATAACTGTTCATGAATAAAAAATGAATCAAAAAATTCTGAAATGACAGATATTTATGAAACTCTATTTTAAAAATGATTAAAAAGAATTTTATATTATGTGCAGCTGCAATAATAATATGTCATGATATGTTTTCTACGTGATACTTGTAAGTATTACTTCACATTGCTTCTAGATATATTCTGGCACTGTTTTATCACGCAATATTCACATCCGTTTTTTTTTTTTTTCCTTATGGAATGAAAAATATTCTCTTGGCACAATCTAATAAAATGTCACGCCTCTTCTATATTATATTAAGATTAACTGAATGACTTCCTTTGCATTACATATAGCCATATTTTTCTGTAATGAAATTTGTATGCTTTTCCTATCCAGTTATGTATTTAAAATATTAAAAAAAAATTACAATAAATGATTTTTTTTTTAAATCTTACAGGGTTCGTACGCATCAGGGAAATCAGGCGATTTTAAGTGTTTTAGTACCAGAAATTTTTTTAAATACTGGTCGCTATACCTTAATATAGAAATTTTATTTAATTAAATAAGCCAATATTACTTTAGGAAAATTCTGGTACATGTGCTTGAAAGTATTTGAAGCGTACGAATCCTGTCTTACTTTCCTTTTTAAATTATTATTTTCATAATTATTTATACATTTTTTCTAAAAACAAATTAAAAAATATATATATATAATAGTTAATATAAAATGGTTAATATTTATAATTAAAATGTCACCAATATATATATATATCTTTTTTTACAACCAGATATTTTAATCGGTGAAAAAAAGAAATTAACATTTAAGAAAATAACAAGTTATTTACGAAATATTTAAAATTGATAGAAAAAATTAATGGCTTTACGTATATTAGCTTGAACATGCATATTTGCGGGGTTTCTTTTTTTATCATGAAATTTTTCTTGAAGCGCAAGATTCATCACGGTTTTTTTTCTTCATAGGGGGTCTCAGGACTGTTAAATATTTTTTTTTCTTTATAGGTTAAACTCCTATCTTTTCTGAACGTTTTGATGTAATTGCAGAGTGTCCAAGCTTCAGGGAATTTCCAGACCGGGAAATTTTTCGGTATCAGTATTTTCTTATAGAAAATCTCTTCTTAAATAAAGCGAAATTTCGAGCGTTTAGCCTATATTTATTTTTCTATAAACAAATACTCATATTTTACATCGAAAATTCCCTGAAGCGTGGCAATTCTGAATTGTTTCCTTGAAATTTCTATTAGAATAGAAGTTAAGGCTTTCAGAATTATACCCGATCAATAGCTGAAAAGAATTTTTCGAAACTTTTAAATCATTTTTCTCAAAATTATGTTTTTCGGCATTACGCACGGTATATCTCAAAAACCTCTCAATATTTTTTCATAAAAATTTAAAAATATATGATTCGTGTTAGTCTGTATAAAAGCAATCTAAAATATCTTTTTATTTTTCAAAGAATATTTTTTTATGTAACTACAATCTCAGAAAAAACTGTAAATTTATGGTCGTTTTCTCTTCAATTTTCACGGGCAACAGCCTTATTTGATGAAAAACGCTCTGATCCACTAAAAAAATACGGTACGACCTCATACATTTTCCTCCGCTAGAGTGTAACTCTTCATTTTAGTCGTGTTTCGAAAATAATCCGCTAACATATTTTTTAAGCCGCCAAAAAAGCTGATTATCTAACGTGCTACGTGCTACGGAACAGTAAGTAAAGTTTTATTGTGTTTTGAAGTACATTATATCTTTGCCCTGTAAAATTATGGGCTGCAAAAAATGATGAACATAGATTTTTTTACGGAGTATGACTGGAATCTCTTCTTCCGGCTTCTGCCCATAAATTTACAGAGATATTTTTAGATACTTTGAAAATTAAGGGCAATCCACATATTTTTGCAGTTCTAGACCATTTGTTAGCAAAAATACGGTACGACCCCATACATTTTATTTCTTGTGGTCGTACACGTTGACACAGAATGATGCGCATGGATATATATATATATATTTTTTTTTTTTTTTTTTTTACGGGGTATGACTGGAATAACTGCTGCCCGCCTCTGCCCGTAATTTTACAGGGATATTTTTAACAGTGTATACTGCTGAAATTTTCAAAATTTTGTTTTAGCTAAATACAATTTTGTATTTAAAATACAAAAATGCTTTAAATACAAATCTATTTAGGTTCAGAGTAGTTACCACAATCTGAAGTATAATTAGGCATCAAAAGTTTCATTCTGGTTTTAAAATTAATTTTGTAATCATGCGCATAAGCTGTCATACCAATTTGTGCTCGGCAAATGTCTGGGAGTTTGAAACCTCTTATAAATATTACTTCTTCATCTTTTAATTATTTAAATATATGAAGTGAAAATACATACTTATAACTTTCATACCTCTGAAAATTGCGTTTTAAAATCATATATATTTTAAGGTAATAAATGTTGGAAATGGGCTTTTTTTTCATTTTTTTCCAATTTAATCTTCTTCAGACGCTTTGACTCTTCAGAAAACATAGTAATCCCTACTCAGTAACGTAATATTTTTTCCAAAACATGACTATAGAAGTAATTTTGAATCAAATAGCGTTATTCATTTTTGAAAAAAATATGTTATAAAAAATGTGTGAAAAAAATGTGTATTAAGTTACATTTGATTGCTGTCTCATGCTTACCTCATTCAGACTGTCGAGTTACTAAAATTGATGAAATACGCCAACACGATAAGTTTAACACTATATTTTGAAAGAACATTTCCTTTTAAAGAAAATAGGTAACATTATTCGATCTTATTGCACCTGGTATTTTCGTCGTTTACGAAAATAATGATATCGTAATGATGTTGACTTAATGTAGTCAACTTGGATTTAATAAAATTTTGAAATAAAGAGATTGAATATACTTTAAGCCCTTGAGGGTAAAATTACTTTTCTTTATTTTGCAATAAAATGTTTTAAAGATTCCGGTGTCATTTCGATATTTCGGAAATGCAATTACTTGCCCCAGAAAGGGTTAAACGTAGTTTTCTTTCTCAATAGACATTTATTCATTTACTGATACGATTGAATATAAATAGTTCTTTTAGATTTTAGTATGTTCTTCAAGGTTGTCTATTCAATATGTCAAAATGTAATGAATGGTCAAATTTCATCACTTGATCTTTTATTGAGGTTACCCTTTGATATATTTAAAGTCCTTTGACAAATGACTTTTTTCGGGAAAATTTGGAAGTGTTTGGTAAAATGAATTTGTCTTTAATAAAAAAGAGGGCGATGAAAATTTCACTAAAATTTTATCTTTCGTTAATTTTATCTTTATGAGAATCATTAAGAAGTAAATATCTGTCAGAAAAAAGAAATACATAAACTTTTGATGAAATATTGAGGTTTCATCCACCTTCTCTTGAACATTGTTTACTTGAAACTTGTTTCTTAACTCCTTTGTTCGAAGAATTATTTTTCAAGGATCTTTGCATTTTAGAAAGTCTTTTCACCATGTACGAGGAGGAAGAGGGGGATTCCCTATTTCCTGTTTTAAGATTTTAGCTAATTTTACACGGAAACACGAAGCTAAAATGCGAAAAAATATACGTTGGCAGGAAAAAAATTAATGATTGTGAAAAATCTCTTATGATGCAAATACTTTAAATAAACAACTGGAATTCAGCCCACTATATTGCCAATATCTTTCATGAATTTACGCGATATGCGACTGATCTTTTTATATGTTTTGCTATTAAGTTGACTACGAAATTATGAAAAACAAATATTTGGTATTGTTTGCACATGCGCAGTTAAGAATTATTTCATACAAATGCTCATATTTTATCCCATATTTACTATATTTATATTTTACATGACGCATATTATGTGTGCCGTACTTTGTCATGTTCTCCGAAAGTAGCGTTAAATTTAGGTGAAAACCTTGCATATTATAAAAAAAAAAAAAAAAAAAAAAAAAAAAGAAAAGAAAAAAAAATAACCCGAAATTCCTTGATTTTTTAACGAAATCTTTATCTATCTACGAATATACTTGGTATTCTTACACAAAAGAACAAAAAAATTGTACAATATTTTCATAAACATGTGATTAAGAGGCAAATCATTTCGTACATTTTATTTTACATAGATATTGTATACGAAAAATTGTTTTTTTCTTCAAATTATTGTTGGTCCTGTAATTGCCCTCTAGACCAAAACTTCGCTGAGAAATATGCGGACAAACATTTTCTATCCATTTACGAAGAAACAGAATTTCCCATCAAGTACATCTTTAGATACCCGAGAAAACGTCCGGAATCAAATGCCTCTGTTGAATTTTGGCCATATAGTTGCATGCTGCCTTTGGAAAAAAAAGTATTTATTTCATTATATATTCTGATTAGTTGCATGTCTAATTTGATCTCTTATTTTCGTGTTCATTTTACTTATTTAGCGAGTCTATTTCTATCACATCTTTTGATTTGGTTATTTGGGTTAATGAGTTCTTTGGATTCTTCTTTATTAGTATACTATAATGATCGGGAAATTTTACCGGGTGTAAACTGTTTATTTTGAGCGTTTTTGTCGGTTACCTATACAGTAACGACGGTCAATACTTGCAATACAATTGTGAAACATGTTATTGATTACGAGAGTTCTTTTTTTTTTTTTTTGATTATTTGTGATTTATTTTTAGTTGTTTCGATTACTGAAAAAACCAATTACATTAGAGTTATGTAAAAAACATTGCACGAATGGTGGCCATTTAAAATTAAGTGCGTCTACCAGAATTTTAATTATTTCATCCCTATTTTTCAGTATCATAATGTTTATGATAAAGAATCAAGTATAAATGCTAGAGGTAAAATAAAATAAAACTTGTTGAATCAGAAAAATAAGTATGGCGGTCATTATAAAATGTTGCTTTAAAAATAAATAAATAAATAAATAAAAAATATCAATATATATAAAATAAGAGATGTCTGTCTGCCTGCCTACCTGCCTGACCGCGGAAAGCGCCGAAATTATAACACCTAGGCCTCTGAAATTTTTGTCATGTGTAGATGCTATTACCGGATAGTGCACTTCACTGCCGGATTTTAAAATTTCAATTTAGATATTTAAAAAAAAATTAAAACATAATTAAAACGTTATGTGTTAGAGGCTATTTACAGCTCTAAGCCAATCCGCGGCAATGAAGAAACCAGCCAATGAGAGCAGGTGGTAAATATGAGATACAGCGGCTGCATTTCCTAGCCTAACTGTAGCGGGAAATTGCACTGTTTATTTCCCATGCTTTATTTATTTTGTTACTATAAGATTTAATCTTATTGACATTATTTTATAATGTTTTTTATATTGTTTATAAGAAATGATATAATACAATTCACGTAAGTTACTTTAAATTGCATTCGTTCTTCGTATTAATATCTATTTACATACGCGTAGTCGCCCAAGAATGAAATAGTATAATGTTTCTTGAACTTTCTGGGATCTTAAAGTAATTATTTTTTTTTTCAAATTTGCTGAATCAACGCTTCACTGAATGTTTTCATTTCTTAGTAAAAATAGAACTGTACATTTTATAGTAAAGTGTAAGATGAAAACTGTATTTTCTATGAAATGGAACCATTCAGTAAATAATTTCCGTTCTCGGGTGATTAAGAGATGTATGTTGTCATCGCCCAAAAATAGGAATAAAACAAATATTTCTTTTCAGGGGAAATGAATGATGATATTTGGGTTTTTCTTTTATCTTTTTTTTCCACTTCCCCATATATTATGAGTTTCATAACAAATCCCAATGAAAACATATTTTTTACACTTTACTGAGTGTTTTCATTTCTTATCAAAGTCATGATATGTAACAAGCGCAGGGATCTGTTTAGGAAAAATTGGGTTCTTTAAAGGACCCCTCACAAAATTTTTCATTTCAAAACAGGACCCCTCACAACATTTTTCTTGTCAAAACTGGACCCTTCACAACATTTTTTATGTCAAAACTGGACCCTGCACATTTTTTTTCCAATCAAAGCAGGACCCTTCACAAAACTTTTCATCTTAAAAAAAGGACCCTTCACAAAATTGTCATAAAAGTAGGCTTTTTACAAACTTTTTCACCTGAAAACTAAACTTTTCACATATTTGCTGAATCAACGCTTCACTGAATGTTTTCTTTTCATTTCTTAGCAAAAGTATAAGATGTATGTTTTGATTTTAAGATTTGTTATTGAACTCTGTTTCATTTAAGGAGGTCCGGGACATACCTATTTTAAAATAATTTTTATTTATTGAGTTACTATTTTGAAATCTTTTGTGATGCTTAACCATAACATGATAAAACTTATTAATCGGTATAACTCGAAATGTTATATGTAGAATTTAAACTTTTTTCATTTAAATAAACAAAAATATAAGTTTTAATTTTGATTCTGCATTTTTAAAATTGTTATTGAACTCAGTTTGCAATCATATACAAATATTCAATGTTTTGATGTATTATTGTTGACATTATTGGGCGATGACAACGTACATTTTATACCTGACTGCATATCCATTCTTGGACGATTATTCTGAAACTCCAAATTTGTCTAATCGCCCCAAGAATCGAATGTTTTTTTAAAACATTCAGTAAATAATTTCCGTTCTTGGGCGATTAAGAGTTCATTCATGTGCGATTCTTCTGAAACTCCATGTCACAAAATGCACATCATAACTATTTTACGCACTCAGAATTTTCCATTTTCAGTTCTTTTCCTTTTGTTAATCTTTTCTCTCCACTTTTTCACTGATAAGAAATCGTAATGAAAACATATCTTGCACTTTACTGAGTGTTTTCATAGTGCCAGGTCCAGTAGCAGAAAATTCAGGATGGGAGACAGGCGTCACAGATTTTCTTATCTCTTTTGCAGATTAGTTTTCCATCAAACCTTTTATTATTTCGCTTTACAATTATGTTTAGCTCTTTATTACTTAATACAAAACTAAGATTATTATCTATAAAAATTAATAAAATGCTTAAAGACATTGCAGGTAAGTGGTGGTTTGATTAATTAATGCATCAGTTGTAAAATGTTTTACCAGCAGATTATTTTCTGCCACTGAAGTATCTGTCACAGACACTTGGAGAATTTTCTGCAACTGTGGTGCCAGGCATAGCAGTTTAAAGTTTAGGTGTAATTCAGTGAAGAGAAATTATGATTTTTTTTGTTGTTGTTGTTCTGTCGCCATTTGTCAAAGTTCCCGACATTTCTCAGCGACAGATTGGAAAAATTCAGCGTGTGCTTCTGCACTCTTTTGTCAAAATTTGCTATACATTTCCGCGATATTTTGATGAAATTTGCAATTTATTCCCTCGACTGTTTATCGAATTTTGTGTTTTATTTTTATAGTGATTGTTTTTACAAGATTTTTCATGCAATTCGCGTTATTTTTTTATTTATTTATTTTTTTTTTTGCGACCATTAGCCAAAGATTAGACAAACTTTGCTATGCGTTTCTACGATCTTTTGATGAAATGTACAATATTTTTCTTCGTTTACTGAAATTCAAGTTTTTTTCAGCAATCGTTTCACAAAATGCACGATCTCCCCCCTCCACCCCCCCCCCAAAAAAAAATCGTTTCACGAAATTTGCAGTTTTTTTTCACGATTTTTTTTAAACGATTAGTGACAAAATTTGTTTTTCTTTTCCGGGGCCATTTGTCGAACTTTCCTATATTTCTCAGCGACATATTGGCAAAATTTGTAATCTGCACTCTTCAATATGCGTTTCTGCGATCTTTTGATGAAATTTGCAATATTTTTCTTCGTTTTCTGAAATTCCCGCTTTTTTTTTCAGTGATCGTTTCACAAAATGCACGATCCCCCCCCCACCCCCCCCAAAATCGTTTCATGAAATTTGTGGGGGATTTTTAACGATCAGTGACAAAATTTGTGTTTTTCTTTTCCGCGGCCATTTGTCGAAGTTCCCGATATTTCTCAGTGACAGATTGGCAAAATTGGCATATGCTTCTGCACTTTTTTGACGAAATTTGCCATGCATTTCCGCGATCTTTTGATGAAATTTGCAATACTTTTCTTCGATTGTTTACTGAAATTCGCGGTTTTTTTTTTCAGCAATCGTTTGACGAAATTCGCGTTTTTTTTCACGATTTTTTTTAAACGATCAGTGACAAAGTTTGTTTTTCTTTTCCGTGGACATTTGTCGAACTTTCCTATATTTAAAACACCAAATAAAATAAACTAAGACAGACTTGAGCACAGTTAAAAAATAAAATTTATAAAGACAATAAAAAACAATTAAAAATACAATATGTAAACGTTTCGCCAAGCGACACGCAAGGCATCATCAGTACAAAAAATATCCATTGCATTTCAAACGTCAGAACAAATCAAGAGCAGTTATATATATGTACTGTAAATTTCCTATATTTCTTTTGCATTTTTTTTTTTTTTTCAACGATCAGTGACAAAATTTGTGTTTTCCTTTTCCGCGGCCATTTGTCGAAGTTCCCGATATTTCTCAGTGACAGATTGGCAAAATTGGCATATGCTTCTGCACTTTTTTGACGAAATTTGCCATGCATTTCTGCGATCTTTTGATGAAATTTGCAATATTTTTCTTCGATTGTTTACTGAAATTCGCGGGGGTTTTGTCAGCCATCGTTTGACGAAATTCGCGTTTTTTTTTTCACTATTTTTTTTTTAAACAATCAGTGACAAAATTTGTTTTTCTTTTCTGTGGCCATTTGTGGAAGTTTCCGATATTTCTCAGCGACATATTGGCAAAATTTGTAATCTGCACTCTTTAGAGAAACTTTGCTATGCGTTTCTGCGATCTTTTGATGAAATTTGCAATTTTTTTCTTCGTTTACTGAAATTCACGTTTTTTTTCAGCGATCGTTTCACAAAATGCACGATGCCCCCCCCCCCCCACCCCCCCCCCAAAATCGTTTCATGAAATTTGTGGGGGATTTTTAACGATCAGTGACAAAATTTGTGTTTTTCTTTTCCGCGGCCATTTGTCGAAGTTCCCGATATTTCTCAGTGACAGATTGGCAAAATTGGCATATGCTTCTGCACTTTTTTGACGAAATTTGCCATGCATTTCTGCGATCTTTTGATGAAATTTGCAATATTTTTCTTCGATTGTTTACTGAAATTCGCGGGGGTTTTGTCAGCCATCGTTTGACGAAATTCGCGTTTTTTTTTTCACTATTTTTTTTTTAAACAATCAGTGACAAAATTTGTTTTTCTTTTCTGTGGCCATTTGTGGAAGTTTCCGATATTTCTCAGCGACATATTGGCAAAATTTGTAATCTGCACTCTTTAGAGAAACTTTGCTATGCGTTTCTGCGATCTTTTGATGAAATTTGCAATTTTTTTCTTCGTTTACTGAAATTCACGTTTTTTTTCAGCGATCGTTTCACAAAATGCACGATTCCCCCCCACCCACCCCCAAATCGTTTCATGAAATTTGCATTTTTTTTTTCAACGATCAGTGGCAAAATTTGTGTTTTTCTTTTCCGCGGCCATTTGTCGAAGTTCCCGATATTTCTTAGCGACAGATTGGCAAAATTGGCATATGCTTCTGCACTTTTTTGACGAAATTTGCCATGCATTTTCGCGATCTTTTGATGAAATTTGCAATATTTTTTTTCGATTGTTTACTGAAATTCGCGGGTTTTTTTTTTTTTCAGCAATCGTTTGACGAAATTCAAGTTTTTTTTTTCAACGATCTATGATGAAATTTGTGATTTTATTTATTTCTTTTTGGTGACTATTTTCCATATTTCCCGATATTTCTCAACGACAGATTAGCAAAATTCAGTGTGCGCTTCGGCACTCTTTTGTCAAAATTTGCTATACATTTCCGTGATTTTTTGATGAAATTTGCAGTATTTTTCTTCGATTGTTTACTGAAATTCGAGGGCTTTTTGCAGCGTTCGTTTCACTAAATGCATGATTTTTTCCCAAGATTGTTTGGCGAAATTTGCATTTTTTTTTTCAATTATCTGTGATGAATTTGATTTCTTTTTTTTTTTTTTTTTTTTTTTTTTTTTGCGACTATTTGTCGAAGTTCCCGATATTCCTGAGTGACAGATTGGCAAAATTCAACATGTGCTTCAGCGATCTTTTGATGAAATTTGCAATTTTTTTCTTCGATTGTTTCACAAAATTCATGATTATTTTTCCAAGATCGTTGGATGAAATTCTTTTTTTTTTTCCTAATGATCATTTCACATTTTTTTTCAACGATCTATGACAAAATTTGTGATTTTTTTTTAAATTTGTGACAATTTATCGCATGTTATGTGTTCACCGTTCATGGGTGTCTAAAAATGTAGTCAACAATTTTAACAGGAAGATAGATTATAATAACTCAAAATTTTCGCTTTATTGAATTATGCCTAAACTTTACACTGCACTTTCAATGTGAAAACATTCAATAAAGTATAACATATGTTTTCATTAGGATGAGAAAATATTAACAAAAGAATAAGAACTGAGTGAAAAATCCTTGAGTTCATGAAATACTTAATATGGTGTGCATTTTGTGATATATTAGGAGTTTTATAAGAATCGCATGTGAATGGACTCTTAATCGCTCAAGAACGGAAATTATTTACTTCATAAAAAGTTCAAGAAACACGTTCCATGCTTGGGCGACTATGCATATGTAAATTGCCATTAACACGAAGAACGAATACAATTGAAATTAACTTACGTGAATGATAACACTTTAAAATTTTAAAGAAGGTGGGAGAGTTGAATTTCGAGTTTAGAAGGCGGGTGACGTTAATTGTCCTTACAACTGTAGCGTTTTCTTCGATGAGTATCCTTTCCCTCATAGCATGCATGGTCACGGTGACGTCGTTGTGACGTCACTGTAAGTCACTGTGGTCACGTCACATCTGTGACCAAAATGCCACCACTCAGTGATGTCACATTGTGACTGAGATGTGAACTTCTTAGAAAACTTTAAAAAATTGCAAAAATTCTTCAAAACATGTTATTTACTGTAAAATTATATTTTTCTGGCAATTAAAAGAAAATTGTGACGACACTATTATGTCATTGCATGTAACGTATGTCACGTCACATATATGATAAAAAAACCACCATATTGTAAGTCACAGTGTGACAAAAATATGAACTTCAAAAATCTTTGAAAATGAAGAGAAATAATTTAAGCAGTTCCGAGTTACAGCGACATAAGGAATGAAAATATATTAGTGGATAGCAACTAGTAAATTCTGTCACGAAAGGGGGAAGGGGCATAATAAATAAAATGCACGATACAAGCATTAATAAACTACATTTTCATGTTATATTTTATCAATTTGATGGATTAAGCGGTCTCACAGACCGCTCACAATAGTTATGCGGCAATTTTTGTCACATCAGTTAAGGGTTAAACAGTATTTTAAACAGTCCCGAGTTACAGAGGCATAAGGAATGAAAATATATTAGTGAATAGCAAATAGTAAATTTTGTCATGGAAGGTGGGGGGGGGGGGGGGGGACATAATAAATAAAGTGCACGATACAAGCATTAATAAACTAAATTTTCATGCTATATTTTATCCATCTGATAGATTAAGCGGTCTCACAGACCGCTCACAGTAGTTATGCGGCAATTTTTGTCACACCAGTTAAGGGTTAAACAATATTTAAACAGCTGAGTTACAGCGGCATAAAGAATGAAAATATATTAGTGGATAGCAAATAGTAAATTCTATCACGAAAGGCGGGAGGGGGGGACATAATAAATAAATTGCACGATACAAGCATTAATAAACTAAATTTTCATGCTATATTTTATCAATTTGATATCTAAGACAGTAAAAGTATTCTTTTTTCATGATTTCAATTTTATCTAGCATTGCAATTTAATATAATAATCCTCCACTGATTGTTACACTCTCATATAATTATTGCGCATTTCAGATTCAAATCAGTTGTTTACAAAAACAAATAAATAATAAAAACACACCTGCTCAAATCGTCTGCTTCGCGATATTACCATAGAATAAACAAGAGAATACGCGGGAAGCCACTTCACTCCACTGTTTAGAACACCAGCACGCCTTCAGCACTTCTTTTAATATAAAAGAAAGACATCTGCCATTTTAGGATATTACAAATATACGGATATTATTGATGAAGCATATATGTAAGTCTTATTTAATTTAAATATTTTGTTCCTGTTTTGTATATATTATAATGATGAGTTAAGTAGTTTTATGTTACACATATAGAAAGAGACTGGTCTGTATTGTTTTCAGAAGGATATTTTTATTCGATTCTGTTGTATCTTAATCTGCCATCGCTCGAAAAAAAAAAAAAAAAAAAAAAAAAAGAAAAAGCTGGCGCAGAGACTGATTCGTGCTTACATTCATAGTAGAATGAATGTAAATATTAATTTTTAGTCTCTTGAGATTGAAAATGTGTTGAAACAGTGGTGTGGAATTTTTTTCGGCTTTTTAATGTTTTCTAGTTACTAACACTTATAGCATCATTATTATTTTGGAGTTAAATATGAAATTAGAAATTGTTTCAGATTAGAAATTAACATTATGTAAGCATTTTTTTTTCTGTTTGTGATTTTAATCAAACATTTAATTGTAGACACTCAGAATCAGTTATTAAATTTTCTTCGATTGTAAATTCATTTTCTACGTTTTCGATATATGTAATCACTGGAATTAAATAATTAAATATATTTAAGCATTGAAATAAAGTGTTTTTCATGCCTGTGATAACAAGTTTATAGCTTAAACTGCTTTAGTATATTTTTTAAAAAGTTGGTATGTACTTTCGTATTATAGGACTGAATATTTTTTAAAGCGATTAATAACTACTTTCTACATTTAAACAATAAAAATAGTTAATATGCAATCATTTATTTTACGTTTATATGTTCTTTTTAATACTTTTCAACAAAGTTGAAAAGTGTTTATGACTTCGGTTTGTCTGGCCGTCTGTCCGCGGTCTAACTCTCGCAAATATACTCGGATTGCCTTGAAATTTTTGGATGTTATTGACGTTTACCATAGCACGGCCCCTATTTGTAATGAAGTTTGTAGCGTGTTTAATTCATCTACAGGAACAGTCAAGAGTATTTCGTTACACTACGGCCTACGGGAAAAAATCGTTCCAAATGATTTTTAACGATTTTACACGCTTTCAAACAGAATAAAATTGATATGAATTTATGAAACGCACTAAAATATGCATTCTGAAGAGTATGTGGTGCAACGAATAGTTATTGTTCATTTACAGGGCTAAAAAAGGGATTCCAATACATTATTATACAGGGATGGAGGGAATTATTTGCGGCGTACTTTAATTATGTTAATCTATTTCATATATAATGAAATTGATATAAGTCGCTGAGGTTTACACACTATACATTATTTCATGATAATACGAAATGTATATAGCATTTACAGGACACACAAATTATTTCCGATACTATATTGTATCCGAAGTTCATTAGGGATGATTGCTGGAAATGCATTTTTAATTATGATATGCGCTTTTATGATTCACTATATTTATGCATAGAGTATGGTATATATAAATGCTATAATTCATATACAGGACTACATAAAAGTATTCGTAAGGGTTACTGGGTATATGCACAAATTGATTAAAGGTAGTTTTTAAATGAGTTATGGATTTTTACGTTGAACTGCATTTAATTTACTAAGAAATGTTTGTAGAATATAGATAAAATGATATACAGGGTCACGTAAAGAATTGAATACATGGCCATCTATAAATTATAATTTCTGGAAATGTGATTTCAGCAGTTTTAAGAGTGTTTGAATTAAATTTTAACTAAGCAGTAGCGCGTAATAAACGTTCTAGGTAAACTACAAATTATACAAAAGTATTCAAGTATGTTTCCATATATTAGTATAAATTGCTGAAAGAGAATTTCAACCTGTTATGCGTTTTCTTGCAAAAATAAATTTTCCCATTATATAATATGTATATCAACTTACAGATCAAATGCAGGGCTGTTCAAAAGAATTAGAAAACATATTTGGCTATGGACGGTAAATGCTGAAATCAGTTTTTCAAATGCTTTATGTGTTTTCTAAAATATTTACTTAGTTACCTTATTTACGTTATTTCCCCAAATTACGATGTCTTGTTAAAGCATTCAGGAAGCGTTGGAAAGTGTTTTAAAATCTATGCTTAAACCATGATTTTTCTTAATTGTTTTTTTCTATTTCGCAGATCAGTCTTTTCCTATAAAACATACCAAATCTATTTAGCTCATATTTACGAAATGCAATATACACGGGAATAAAAAATTTAAATAAATATGGCTTATCATGTCATGTTTAATAAAGCAATGACTAATCAAAACACATTAAAATTTTACACATTCCTAATATCAAGCTTGAACTCAAGATAAAGCTTAAAACTTAATAAAAAAAGATGTCAGTTGATAAGCATTGTTTTTTAAGTGGAAAATTTTTAAATGTTTTAGAAGAATAGGACTCCAAAATAGCGATATTTTGCTAAAAAGTACGGTAAAAAGATAAGAATTTATATTTCAAACAAAACTTTATTTTAAAATTGTTCATTTTAAAATTCATCACAGTGTTTATGGCAAGAACCATCACAGTATTAATACTCCGAATTTTTTCCAGAGAGAAACATTCGGCTTGCATACAATATTTCAAATGAAAATCAAATTTCAAATTATTTGCTTAAAAGGCGCAAAAGCTAACTTAGTAAAAAAGATTCAATGCCGGGATTCGAACCCCTGCCATCAGTATAGCGCACGGATATTCTACCGACTAAACTACGTGGAACGATACCCAGCCTGGAAATTTTCTTGCTATTACTTGTTGGCAAGGCTACAAAAGCAGCACAAGATGGGATATTTATCGTGAGCCACCGACATGGGGCGAACACGAAACTTAATTAAATCCAGCATCGGTTGAAACTATATTAATACTTAGAAATTTTTCCAGAGAGAAACATTCGCCTTGCATACAATATTTCAAATAAAAATCAAATTTAAAATTAAAATTGCCTTTTAAGCATGTAATTTGAAATTTGATTTTCATTCGAAATATTGTATGCAAGGCGAATGGTTCTCTTTGGAAAAATTTCCAAGTATTAATATAGTTTCAATCGATGCTGGATTTAATTAAGTTTCGTATTTGCTCATTGTCGGTGGCTCACGATAAATATTCCATCTTGTGCTGCCTTTGTAGCCTTGCCAACATGTAATAGTGAGAAATTTTCCCGGCTGGATATCGTTCCATGTGGCTTAGTCGGTAGAATGTCAGTGTGCTATATTGATGGCCCGGGTTCGAGTCCCGGCACGGAATCTTTTCCACTATGTTGGCCTTAGCGCCTTTTAAGCAATTAATTTGAAATCTGTTTTTCATTTAAAATCATCACATTTTTTATGACAAGTTCGTAACAAATGACACATATTTCACAAATTGGTCACAATGTGACTTCAAAGCATTCTCACTTTCGTCACAGGTTCGTCACAAAGCTAATGCCAAAATAGTCACAAATGACACACTTTTCACAAATTAGTCACACCGTGACTTCACAGAGTGGTCACAATGTGACGTCACAAACGACCTCTAAAACGGCCATAACGACCTCGCATTGTAGTCACTGTGACGTCACATCGACGGTCACAAAATCACAGTGTGACTTCACAACGACGTCGCGTGACGTCACCATGCCTTACGGGTTATATGTTGTTTTCTGACAGAGGTCGTTTTAAAGCTTTTGGCCTGTACATTACTAAGTACTCACTCCTCTCCTCTTAACTAATTTTTTCATCAGTAGAGGGTGTTTTAAAATTTTAATTTGATCATGACTATGGCATACAATTTTACAAAAATTTATGAATAAAATTTGCTTAACATCTCAACAATTTGCAACTGCTTTTCCCCCATTTTCACACTGTAAGTGGGTACATATTTCAGACAAAATCGAGTCTCATATAAATTAAAGGTTTCTTTATAAATATTACCACGAACCCGGGCAACGCCGGGCGGGTCAGCTAGTATATATATATATATATATATTCTACGACAAAAAAAAAGTAGAGCTATTGTTCAAGCCATTATAATTAAAATTCGTAATCGTTCTGTTATTTTGATAACAATTGAAATTTATCTCGACCAACTCAGGGGATTTAAACAATAAGTGCTCTTATTATAATGCATTGCCTTTTTTTATCAGAAAAGAATTTAACTGGCTATTTTAGCTTATGTTGTTGCAACAAAAACTTGACATTGCATGAAATTTTTATTACTAATGACATAAAATATTTATTTACATGAAACTGTGACATGTCAAAAGATTTTAGGCAAAATATTATGTATTATGATGTGTGCTATTCAGTAGCAATAAAAAATTACCTCCTCGTTATAGTTCGTATTGTTTTAAAATTCTGGATTCAATACTCCACAAATACGACCTGTTGTAACCAGAAAAATCAAGCCGGGTAGACAATACTTCTTTTAAACTGTTATTGATATCACAGGTCGGTTTGCTATGACACAAGTGAGATGATTCGATATCTTAAATTTCAGAAAATGTAGCAGAACTGTAAATGTAGTACGCTAGGAGGTCCTATATGGGTGAATATCACAAAATGTGAGATTTTGAAAACAAAAACTTTGAAAATTTAAATGGTTTTAAAGCTTTTGTTTTTTTTTAAATGTTGGTTAAACAGCTGAATAAAGAAATTTATATGTAAAATTGTTAAAGTTTGAAGAACTTAAGTTCATTTTTATGTAATTATAATTATGTACCATTTTATTGGCATATGTATGCCAATATAATGACAATTTCATTCTAAAACATTTTTCACATTCTTGTTTTTTTTTTTTTTTTTTTTTTTTTTTTTAGATTTAACATTTTAATTTTGTTTAAAGGAACATGTTTCCTCTATGGTACCTCAAATTCAGTGTAATGTTTAGTTTTATTTGTAATTTATAGAAGCTAGGAAAATGACATAATAAAAGTCTACTCAATTTTTACAAAGCCTTTAAACACATTATTTTCTAGGAAATATCTAAAAGATCTTGCTGGTAGCAATGATTTTACTACTTCTGACTTGAACTATGTCAAGAACAAGAAGAATTATTCTGCGGCGCCATCTTTATGCCTCATAAAGAAATAAAATGAGCAGGCCCGGACAATGACATTAATTTTCAGTGACAGTCATATTTTACTTAAGGAAAATTATTTGTAAAATACAGAACTTGTTGCCTTCCACATACATGGGTTATATAAAGTATAATTATTTATAAGAAATTAAAAAAACTAAAAAAAGATATTTGTACATGATAGCAGAAAGCCTTTTACTTTGACACATCACGGTGTGACATGCCAGGAAAATGACAATCTGAAATTTTAAGTCTTTTAATTGCTTTATTTTTGTGTTATTATAAATATAATATGTCTTGAAAATACTTCTAAGGATATTTTTTATTAGAACGTAAAAAAGAAAATTGCATTATATAACATTAAATAGAAATTTTATTGTGCGGACTTCAATTTTCGTATTTTGTGATATTGACCCATATACATTTTAGATTAGTACAGCAATAATCTGCACAGCTTGGTTAAAGCATTTAGCGGATTTGGGACTTTTGTACATTACAGATTTTTTCTTTAAACTTCGTTTACATTTTTTTGTTCATAATTTAACAAACTTATGCAATAAATTCACATTATTAATGCCTAAAAATAATTGCATAAAATAAATAAAATAACAGCTTCTAAATGAATGATTTAATGTTTTTTTTTTTTTACATATTACTTTAAATATTGCATTCAAAATTGTTTATTTAAAACCAATTGATTTATGTTCTACGATAATAAATTTTAGCGTACGTATTCATGTAGCACATTAGTGTATTTTGCTGTTGCATATCTGTATCTACTTCAATGCAAAGGTTTTAAATGCTGAAATAGGGCAAAAACGCAAAAGAAATCTCAATGTAGTATAAAAAAAGATACTATAATGGGTTTTAATATGTGCATTCATTTATATAGCGCATTTGTATGTATTTCCGCTCGGAGAACTTTTAAGGGTTCAGATATGAACAAAAGGAAGTAGAACTCTCAATGTAGTATGCAAAAAGGTTCTGTAATTAATTTTATTATATGCACATAGCGCATTTGCCTCTTTCATGTCTGTTTATATTTCAATTCGAAGAGACTGGGGGTTCAAATAAGGTGAAAAGGTAAAAGTCATGTCACTGAAGTATACAAAAATATGCTAAAATTAATATTATTATATGAATATAGTGCATTTGCTGCTGCTTGTTGCTCTATACTTCAATTCAAATAACTCAAAAGTTCAGATGAAAAAATTCCCAATGTACAAAAAGTACTATGAAAATTTTAGTATATGCATTCATGCATATCGTGCATTTTCCTCTTATATGTCTGTCTTTACTATAATTTGAACAAATACGGGACAAATTAAAAATTCTAAAAGTTTGAAATGTTACATAAATTATATCGGGAGACTAGTGTAAATGCCCGTCCTAGGACGGTGGGTAAAAATTGTATTTTTCACTTAAAATTTGAAAAACTGATAAAAAAATAATTGACAATATGGAAGCGTTTAGATGAGCAAAGTTCGTCTAGTTTATGTTCTAATAAACACACAATTAGCATTTGCAATATTTCTGGGTAAACCATGTTTTCCGGCTAATGTACTATAATAAAATTAAGATTTCTTAATAAAACAAAAATTTAATGAATATGCAATAAAAGTGCGTAATTAAAACAGTCTGCTGCAATTATTGAAATAATACTATTTTTTTAATAAAACTTTGAAATTGTATTTTATCGTTTACACCCCCCCCCTTCCTCCCTCCCTCCAATTTTTTTTACTATGTATATTGATTAATAAATAAGTATCTCGGGTTGAATCCCAACCGTCTAATCCCCTAAGCTTCTGTCCTCCTGATGCAAAGCTATAAATAAAAAATTATTAATTTTATTTTTCTTATAAATATTAATTTTTTACTTTTAAAATATGGGATGTGTTTTTTTTTTTTTTTTGTTTTGTTTTTTTGTTTTGTTTTTTAAAGTTTAAATTTACATACACCTGTATATAGAAAAGGAAAATATAAGTAATGTGCAATTTAAAAATAAGTTACAAAATGCCAGGATATTATTTCGGTGGGGGGGGGGGGGGGGGGGGGGCGTGTAATCCCCTAATCTTCTGTCCTCCTGATGCAAAGCTATAAATCAAAAATTATTAATTTTACTTTTCGTATAAATATTAATTCTTTCTTTTAAAATGTAGAATATGGTTTTTTTTTAAGTTTAAATTTACATACACCTGCATATAGAAAAGGGAAATATAAGTAATGTGTAATTTAAAAGTAAGTTACAAAATAATAAGTCTAAAATATTTAAATTGATTACTTTTTTTAAAAGAAAGTCAGTTTTATCAATTTTTTGCAGGGAAAAAAATGATATTTTTAAAAATACCATATCGTTGTTTTACGTGAATCACTTTATATGAGAAATAAATCAAAATTCCTTACATGTCGCAAATTTAATATGATGCAACTTAATACTTGAAATAATCTCAAGTGATACTTGGCGATTTATTTTGGTGGTGAAATGCGATGTGCCTTCTAATTTGTTAGGAAGAAGTGTCTACCACTGCTCAATTATCAGTACTTGTAACCTTGAGAAGTAATCGCGGGATTCTTGTTTCTTGTCAACCAATGGGAGAATGGAACCTTTCACCCTTGAGTCTCTTCCTCGGAGACTGGTACGATTGATGGATTCGCCCCGGATGCGTTACACTGCCTTTTATTTTATAGAGATTGCGTTAGTCTTATTCATTCTTTACAGTTCTTTCATTTTTATTTTTACTCACATATTTTGTTCTATATAATAAAGAGTGGAGGTATTTTTAGGATTGAAATGGACACTGAAATCGGTACCTATGTATGAATGGGAGAAATTATCCTCCAACCCCCGTCCACAGGTTTGGTTTAAAATGAAGAGGTTTTATTTTTAAGTACTTGCTAAAAATTGTTGTGTAAAATTTTCTAACAATAAAGAAAAGGTATGAACTTATTTTGTATAGCATTGTCATGATTTGAAAAGTAAAGGGTGCCCCAAAATTCACGCAAGAAGAAATTTTGACTGCTAAAAATTGTTGTGTAAAATTTTCTAACCATACAAAAAAAAAAAGTAGGGACTTATTTGCTATGATACTGTCATGTTTTGGCAACTAAAGGGTGTCCCAAAATTCACGCAAGAAGTAATTTTGATAGAAAACACAGGCTTATAATAAAAAATTGTAAAATTCATAAAGTATACTGCATAGGAGTATGTGTGGAATCAAGGCCGTAGCCAGAAAATTATTTTGTAGTGGGAGTTGATTCCGATTTCATCATTATCTCATTTTGGATTTTTATTTTTAACCCAGTTATTTTATTCTGATGGACTGATGGATTACATTATTATGAAACAGCCATTATAAATGAAGTGTTAGGTGAAAATGAAAGAGCAGTCGTAAAAAGTTAGAACTCTGATTTTCTGGTCAGAATGGGAAAAAAATGGCCATAATTTTTTTTGAAAAAAAAAAAAAAAAATGGCCATTTTTTCCGAAAAAAAAAATAATAAATAAAAAATAAAAATAAAAAATAAAAAATAAAAAACAAAATAAATTATGGCCATTTCTTCCCATTCTGACCAGAAAATTAGAGAAAAAAAAATTATGTCCATTTTTTTCACAGAAATTTCGGAGGGGATCATTCTCTGGTGATACCCCCCATTGACTACGGTCTTGTATGGAATAGCACATCGGGTAAATAACATCCATGGCTTTGCTGGTTGTACCAAAATTCAAACAAGATTTAAATTTTACGCCATTTATCCTAGAGTTTTTTTGTGCCTATTGCATGATATGGATGTTAACTACATGTGTTTTCAAAAAGACATGCTACATGCAATACTGAATTAGATTTGGTGATTAGAATTGGCCTCCCAGATCATGCTATTTAAAGCCGTTGGACTGTTTTCTTTCGTTTTTTTCTTTAAGTTTAAGGGTGCCAACAAGCCCACGATCACCCATGCATTGAAGGAGGAAATTGAGCGCTGTACACTGTAAAAAAAAAAAAAAAAAAAAAAAAAAAAAAAAAAAAAAAAAAAAAAAAACGGACTAAAAAACAGTGATACTATATGCTACTGGCAATTGAGACGCCAGTGTTTTAACGAAAAGTTTCACCCATAAATTCCAGAAAAACGAAAAAAAAATTCTGTAATTTATGGGGAAAAATTTCCGTAAAAATACGGATTTCTGGAATTTATAGGGAGAAATTTCCTTTAAAATACGGAAATAGTACTGGCGTCTAGATTGCCAGTAGAATCTCCGTTTTTTAGTCCTTTTTCCCTACGGTGTATCAACGAAATGCAGCCACATTTATATAAAACAGTCATGGAAAGTTTCAACAAAAGAATGCGTATGCGCCAACAAAACTGTGAAGGCCATTTATCCCGTATGGTATTCCATACGTAACCCTAAACTATATGCTTTATGAATCAATAAAAAATTTAGAATTTAGAATTATAAACCTGTGTTTTGTATCAAAATTACTTCTTGTGTAATTTTCGGGAAACCCTTTATCAGCTAGATAATTATTATATGAAATAAGATGTAATTTTTCAATATCAATCAAACGAACAAAAACTTTCTGTGAGAATTTTCTTTCCACATGCTATCGTTCCTACAGGGTGTCAATAGATGGAGTGAACGTTTAAAAAATGTAAAAACAACTAAATACTCACAGTTATTGGAATTATTTTTATATAGAAAAACTACTTTAAGACATACACTTCTTTGTTTTAGTTTAAAATATCACTGATTGTTAGCGCTTCGTTATTTTAAACTGTCCTGCTCAAAATAACCATCAAAATGCAATACTTTTTTTTTTTAACCTTTAAACAGAATGAACAGTCCTCAGATATAATACTGATTTGTAGAAGATGATTTAAGTTAATTTTATCCATTTATCAAAACTTCTTCTGGTTAAGAAGTTTTTCAATACATTTTCATGAGGTGTTTTAGTTTCTAATTCATTTCATACGTTTGTAATAACATTCAGTATTTTCTTACACAAAAAATTGGAAAAATGTGCTATCGGGGCCAGAAGATATGGAGAAACAAATAGAAAGTGTCATAATTCAGCACGAAAATTATTATTATTTTTTTTTTATGTTTTACTTGTCAGAGTATGAAAGTTTTCCTAAACACAACTTATAAGACCACGAACGGTATGAAAATTTAAATTTTGTATAAAAAAATAACGTAAATGGATTTTGACATGGTCAAAAACAACAATTGAAACATTTTGCAATTAGGAATACACTTCTAATTATCTATTGGACATCGATTCGAAATATATATATATGTGTGTAAACGATAACTCTATGTAATGTTGAATTCGATCTGTAGAAAAATTGACACAAATATTTTTCAAATATTATTTCTTTAATAAATCATAAAATTCCAGTCACTGCCTAAAATTTTAAGTATGTAATTTAAAAATATAAATATTATTCTTGAATTAAGATAAATATTTGCATTTATTTTGAAATTTAATAATCTGTTTTGTTAAGCTATATCAAGCGCTGTTTACATTTAGTTTTATAAAATGTCGTTTATTGTTTTTTTATTATTCCATTTCACATTTGGATTTAGTATTCGAACTCAAGAAAATGTTCTTCTGTAGATCATTTCTTTTCTGATTTTACGATATGTGTAGCATTTAGATTATTATAAACTGCTTTTTTATGTCGTTTAGAATGGTGTGTTTGAACTATGAAATTTTTGTTCAAAGTGTCGGCTAAAAAAATTAAAAATATATAGTGAGGCCCAGAATTCTCCCAGTAAAAATCGTAAACTGGTGAAATGTAAATTCGTCTGTTAGTGTTTTTTTACGTACTAGGGGACTCGGTCCCCTATGAGCTTCGCTCGCCAACCCCCGTTCAGACACCGCAGTCTCTAAAAGCACGCTAATTTGATCGGCTTTAAACAGATTTTGAACAATTGAATTATAATTTAAAAAACAGTGGCGATCTCCCTATAAACGGGTTTCTATTCATTTCTCTTTGATTGGGGAATTTTAAGGAAAAATCAGCTGCTGTTAAAAGATATAACGGCTGTTTTCGTCGTTGATTAAATAAAATCAGTTAAACATTTCAAAATAATCTAATAAAATAACCAAATCTGCATCAAAATGCAAATATATTTCACAAATACCAATGCCTTCTTTTGACGGAAACGACACAGAAGGTTAACTAATCTTAACTAAAACCATTTAAGCAATTTCGTTATTTTCTGCTTCACAGATTTTTCTCTTTCAAATCATATCTTTTGTCGATGACACTTCATTTTCAGGATGTAATCTTTTTTATTTTTATTAAATTACTAAATAGCCGCTCGAAAGCAGTCTAAACGCGTTCAATAAAATTAATATTAATCTTATTAATATAATCTCAAAATATAAAAATAATGTCTCGCTCAATTTTTTAATTTAAACTGTTTTGCAATATTACTTTTTGTTCATTTTACGTAATAAGTGTAATGTGACGTAATTTCTCCTATTTAAGACTTCTAACGCATGTTAATGAATTCATTATTTTACAATATCCTTTCTCTTTTAAAATTCACGTGTAAGTATAGTTTTTATGAAGTATTTTCAATAAGTTCCTGCTTTTCATACGTAATTATTTAATCCTAATTTGAAAGTTTTTTTTCTGTTAATAATAGTCACGTGTAAAATAAATTTCTAATTTGAAGCAAACATTATTATTTGCGCTGTTTATACAGTTGGCAACAGTTTAAATTAATACCAATTTCTAAAATAAGTAAAAAATATCTATCGATATGCTGAAAAATTAAATTTAAAATAGAAATAAAACCTCAAAAAATGAGTCAAATTAAAAAAGTGAATGCAGTCTGCACACCGGGAACTTATAACGTATTTGCTCCTATAAAACTTTTTTAGTGGAACGATTCTGTCCAACTTTAGCACTAAATATCTCTTAAAATAATTATTCGATTTGAAAACTGTCTGCACCAGCGTGTTTATCAAACCTTTCTCTATAATACCGCCAATTTTCATATTTTTGCATTCAGTACTTTTCTTAATATTAACGGAGAAAGACCTCCGGTCACAAAAAATTCAAAACCGGCGGCGGCGGTGACAGCGTAAGTTACTTTCTTTTAGAACAGAGAGATTGTTGACAGTGTCATGTAAGAAATGTTATAAAAAAAAGTTTTAAGGTATGCAGTATATGTCCATTCGAAATTAAACAAAATAGAGAGTGTCTCTCTGTTCGTAACTGAAGCACAGTAGGTCAGCTTGTGCCTAGTAAAATTCAGAGAGCTTATCGCACTACAGCTGTAAGTATCTCTTCTGATAATACCGAATTGGACAGAAAATATTTATAGAAATAAAATGTGTAAAAATAATACTATAATTAAAAGTCTCTCCTTAATTATTAATCTCATCGCGAGTAATGATGTATGACTATGTAATATGCGGAAATACAAGCCGGTAATACCTGCCAACTTAACTAAAGACTCATGCTAAGGTACCCCAACTACGTAAAAATGCGCCGGAAAAAATTAATGCGGCTTCCTTTGAGGGAAGTTTAGTTTTTTTTTAACCCCTTTCGAAGGTTAAAAAAAAAGAATATACTCTCTATAAAAAAATGCTTTTTAATATACTCTCTATGTTTTTTAGGTTATAAATAAATCATTTTATTTTCAAAATTCTAAGGATATATAAAAGGGCAACATTTAAACAATATTTTATAAATTTTTCATTCAAAAATTTGCTTTATCTGAAAAAAAAAAAAAAAAAAAAAAAAAAAAAAGAATTCTGTTAATAGGTGAGTACAGCTCATGATCGAACGAAAGATTTAAATAAAAACTAAAATTTGAATTTTTGGCAGAGTTATATGCAAAAAAGTAATATTTTTGGTACAATTTACACTACGTATAGATTTGTAAAATTAGATGCAATCGATTAAAAAAAAAAAAACCTTTGTTTAATTCCTGCTCAATCACATTTTTAAGAAGTGTGCAAAATTTCAATAAGAACGGTGCATTAGTTTTTGAGAAATCTTGGCGATTAAAGTTTTAAGTAGCAATAAACGAACAAATTTTTTTTCTAAACTTACGTAAAATCGTCGATAAAGCAAAGATCCTGCTGCAGCTGCAATGTCGGGGCATCCTTTTGCTCATGCCCGAGACGAATTCTTGTTTCTCTTGTCCCTTTCTCATTCATCTTTTTTTCTCAGCCATGAGCATGCGATGTTCATGTTCTTTCCGCGCGTACTCGTGGCTATATCCGCAAGTTTTACATTCTCGCCGGACTCCAAACCAGGAGCAAGTCCTGTTTTCGCATCTTACGGAGTATCCAAAGTTTATTTGGGGTTTCGCATCAGCAGGTTAACCCCCCTCACTGACAAGCCCGTGTTAATACGTTCACTAAGTTCCAGGTTTCACTGCAATACAAGCAATATTTAAAGTAGTATAATTCTATTCATTTAATGTATTTTTAATACATTGAACAATGATTAGTACTTCCAAGGATTGCATTCATATTCGTTACTAAGTTTTTTTTTTATAAAATGTTCAAAGAATAATTTTTTTAAGCATTTAAAACATAATGCAGAGAAAACTACATTACAATTTTGCCCATTTCCAAGACAGTCGGAGGGTTAAATCCCTTCCAAACGCAAAAATTTTTTCAGATAAGTCTATACCCAAGGGTTAAAGTAAAATATTTAAAATATGTGATCCTTAGAAAGTGAGATAAGCAAGCGAGAGAGACAGACAAACAATAGCTATGCAGCTGCCTCAACATACCTGCGTCGCTCCCTACCCGGCTGGCCTAATGAGGGGAATTTCAAACGGCTGTCTCTCCTGACTTTTATTCCGATTGACTTGAAACTGTGCGAAAATATTCTAGATATATTGTACTATTAGATAAGAAATAATAATAAAAAAAAAAAAAATAGATTTTTTGAAATTTTCAAACCCATGTAACCCTTTAAGTAAAATGCCTGAAGGAGTGGGTTTGATACGTTCTAGGTGTTTAACCCCTTAACCTAATATGACGGGCATAGCCCGAGTACGATGATCGAGCCAAATGTAAGTTCTGTTTTACCACTAAAATTTCACAGTAAATATAATTTAATTTAATCGTCGAAATTCCATGATTAAACAAGGCGAAAATCTCTATTAAATTTTAGTGGTAGGATTTGCCAAACCGTGGAGCTGTTGAGACTAAATCGTAGGTTAAGGGGTTAACATATCGACGTGAGAGACGACATCGAGCTTATACATTGCTCTCGTTGGTGGTCGGGCCGACTGACTCCGATATAAACAGCGGAAATGCCTATCCCGATTTTGGAAAATTGTTGCACATAGGGTTTGCATAAAAATTTTGACCTTAATCAGACAACAGATTGAACTTTGAAAGTAGGGATAAGTTATTACGTCTGTTTTACTGAGGTATACATTTTTGGAAATTGAAATTGAAATTGGTTGAGCCATTGCTGAAAAATCGTGTTTCTTGTCAGATTGGAGGGGATACATAGGAAATATCTTTCACATTCGGCTTATCACGTATCGAAAATCGAATAAAAAGATTGTAGATTGTAGATCAAGACATGTGTTCCAATAAAAGTAAACAAATGTACTTAAAAATATACTTGTCGATAAATTTAAATAGAATACAGTCATTCGGGGTAACTTTGAACCATGGGGTGTAACTTTGCACCACCTCCTAATTTTCAATATTTTTGACTGCAGACTAAATAAACTTCTGAACTGTGCTTTGATGGCAAGGTTCTAAACTGGGATTTCTACTCTTTATTTTAGAAAACAAATTAGCAACATTGTGCGCAATTAATTGCATCATCTAATTATTTTTGTGAAGTACTGTTTTCAAGTTCATTTTGAATGCTGTTTTAAAGTTGTTGTAATCCAATTAAATTTTCATAGTAAGTAACAATATACTCATTTATCAGATATATTATTATCTAAATGTTGTAAATGTGTTAATATTTTGTGATTATTTATTTATTAATAGTTAATAAAATGTAAAATATGAAAGCCCTAGCATTTTACCGTATTTTCAGGGTAACTTTGAGCCGGCTCAAAGTTATACTGATGTTTCTAATTTACTGATTATAGGTGCTATTGCCAAAAATTTCCCATATTTGCACGTATATTTTATATAAATGCCGAAAGTGTGCATTAGATATAACATGTAAATATTTTCACAAATATGTGTAAAATACATAAAATTCATTTAGGGGCGTGATTAGGGGCAGAGCTACGAAAATTTGACATCTCATACGTTCGATGTTTTTTATTCTTATTTGAATAATACGAGTACTAGTACGTATTACTGTAACTATGGATATATTATTGAGTTAAAACATCGAAAATTGTTTTTCACTGCATTTTTATGTTTTATATGGACAATAAACTGTTTTTTTTATTTCTAAATATTCATGGTTCTCTTCTTCCACTTTTCTTATGCATAATATTTGTTGTAATATCATAAATTATACAAATCTTGTGATGTTGGGAAATGTAAATTCGGAGTCTTTACATATCCGAAAACATTTTTTGGAGTTCAAAGTTGTACTAACTATAATACTTTTTTTTTATAATGAATTATTTTAGATAATATTTATCATATGGTGCAAAGTTAGCCTAAATGGCTGGGTAACTTTGAACAATGTCAAAAATTAATTTTTTATTGCTTTTATCATTATTATTCCTTAATTTTTTATAGTCATACGATAATTTAGGATCATTTCTTTTCCTTTATGCCCCTAGTTGCAACAATATTCTTAAAATAAGAGTGGCATGGGAAAATAGAGAAAATGCGGATCAAAGTTACCCTGAATGACTGTACTGGATTGCTCTATTTTACATAACATGCTTATTAGTTAAATTGTTCGACAATGTGCATATACACTTCGGAAATTATTTATTCGATTAGTTTGACAAAATAAGGTTGCTCACTTCAAGCTCATCAAAACATATTTTGCTGTGAATGTATGTAAATCGTAAGTGACTGCATTTGTCTGGATTTATTTACATTTCTAGTGGCTTACTGACTTAGCATGGGAGCATTGGTAAAACCAATGTTTTATAAAAGCAAAGTATATACTAAAAAATGGGCACATGTGTTTTAAAAATTCATACTTAAGTTCTCGAAGCTATAATAAATAATCCCAGCAAAAAAAAAAAAAAAAAAAAAAAAAAAAAAAAAAAAAGAGGAATACGTATTGTTTTGTTTTTAAGTACCTGTCTAACAATGCAAATTGAATAACCTAAAATATGTTTCTCTTTGTCTAGTTGTTAGAAAATAAGATTACACAGCAAACTGAACACCTAATTTGTAAAAGGATATTTATGCTATTGTATTAGTTTTCTGAGATTTAAGTCATTTCATTTACTTCCCTGGAGCCGCATAATTAGAAGCAATTTGTACAATTAATAGTGTGAAGCTCTTAATTACCACTTAGAGATGTTAGAGATGACTTGAATGAAATTTATTCAGTAATATTTAAATCAAAGAATGTGATAAAATAATAATAACTTTCACAACGTATTTTGGTTAGAATAAATGAAGAGCTCAGATGATGAAGGTAGTATGTGACACAAAAAAAGGGTTAATCACATAATTGAAGATAATCGATGGTCCACTATCATCTGTTAACCCTTACTGGGCCATACAGTTGCTAAGAGTAAATATTAGTGTTAGACGTAAAATAAATAAAAATCTTAAGAAAAATATACATAACAATGTATATATATATATATATATATATATATATATATTTATTTTTTTTTTTATTTTTTTTTTTTTTTGGAATTTTATGGGAAATATTTTTCCTAATGAACTATAATGTTATCCATCGTTTTCATCTGCTTTAAAATGTAATTACTAAAATGTAGTGTAGTAAGGATTTCCCTGGTATTTCTTTTCAGTTTCATTATTATTTTTTATAGGAAATCGAAAAAGTTTTGGCACCGGCTCGTTTTTGCTATGCTAGAAATGGCATATGTAAATTCATATATTGCATATGTGGAGATGCGAGAGGACATGCTGTCCCTAGAATATTGACGACGCATAACTAAAGGACTGCTAACAATATCGAAACCTAAAAAAAAAAATAGTATTTTTAACCCTTTCTGGAGCAAAGCATTTTCAATTCTAAAGTGTTGAAATAAATGATTGGCGCCGGATATTCCAATCTCACATTGGAACCAATATTTTGAAAAAAAATTGGTTTAAAATATACACAAATAAATGCATTAATCTCTTTTCAAATAAATTTGGCCAAATATTTCGGCACCATTGTGACATTTGGGGATTAAAATTAAGTGGGAAGAAATTCTACCACCTGAGCTCAAAGTGTTAAAAGTAGCAGACCTGACATTTTTAAATTAAAAAACAATAAATATATTCCATTGCAAAAGTGTATAATAATTTTTCATTTTGGACTAATTATCTGTGTGGAGGGATATTTATTGATTCAAATAAATGTGATTTTATGTTAACATTTCAATGCTTCATAGTTATGTATAAGTGCCCTACAGGACAAAGTTTTATTAAAAGGTTGATGCTGGCCGTGTAAAAATGTTCAAGACATATGTAAAACTAATGTTAATCCCAAACAATGGTTAATTATTTTTTTTTTCCAACTCAAAAATGCCTCAAATTTGAAGATCGCCCATATGGGAGTCAAAGTCCCATAAAAGTATTTAACAGCTTTTTACCACAGTGTTGTCTGTTTTCTATGGCCATGACCAGGCTTATATGTTATGCTTATAGTTACTTATTATGCAATGTCTTTTATTTATTAGTTTATTATAAAAAAATGTTAACTAAAATAATAAAAAAATATGAAATTTACTATAAAAAATGATGTGCTAATTAGTATATTCTACTAAGTAAATTCTTTTGGTTGTGTATCAAAGATGGACATTGCCCATTTCGCATAGTAAATACTATATTATGCGTCCTATTTTCTATGCCCTGTTTAGCACAATTTGCAGATATTTTACGTAATTGTTTTCGGCATAAGTTCTATTTTGACATTCTGTATAAAAGATGTAGATAAGGTTATAATTAAATACGACAGTCACAAGGTCGTAGCCAAAAAAATATTTTTCAGGGGGATTCGATCATGATTTGATCATTAACTCATTTCGGATTTTTTTATTTTTAACCGAGTTATTTTCTTCTGATTCGCTGGTAGCTTCCATTATTATGAAACAGCCATTATAACTTAAGTGTTAGATGAAGATGAAAGAGCAGCCGTAAAAAGCTAGAACTCTGATTTTATGGTCAGAATGTGAAAAAAAAAATGGCCATAAAAAAAAGTATGGCCATATTTTTCGCATTCTGACCAGAAAATCAGAGTTCTTACTTTTTACGACTGCTCTTTCATCTTCACCTAACACTTCATTTATATTGGCTATTTCATAATAATGGAAGCCATCATTTCATCAGAAGAAAAGGATTCATTCCAAAGGTATAAGTTCGATTGAAACAAACTATTTAATACTTTGAGCAGAACGAAGAGGCTACACCTGCAATTTTCATGACACTAATAGAATCACATAAGCTACCAATTTGTACAGTTGTGTTACATCTAAAAATTAATAAAAATTTTAGCCATATTTAATGGTTGACAATTGTTAGATTTCGGCGATTGAATTAGGCAAAATTTACTGGTAAGTTTTAGAGGTAAGGAAACATCATAGAAATTGATAGCTATGCAGTAGCTTAATACTGCAGCAAAAAAAAAAAAAAAACTAGCAGTAAAATTGACATAAAAAAAACTAGCAGTAAAATTAACATTAAAAGAAAAAAAAACTAGCAGTAAAATTAACATTAAAAAAAAAACTAGCAGTAAAATTAACATAAAAAAAAGCAATTTAACAAATTACAACGACCATTTGGAAAAAAAAATTTTCAAAGACTAAAATTTAAGACATAAAAAATCGCATGGAATTGATCATACATTATGTACACCATGAATTAAACATTAATAGTGTTATTACACGTAAAAATTCCAAGCGACAAAAATCGCCTGCGACTCGTATTTGGTGTGAAATATTTATATGTATTCATTCCTGTCCTATTTATCTTTTTATTTTTATTTTTAATTGGCTTATTCCATTTTTCTTTTGCACGTGAAAATCTTAGAAATTAAAATTAACTCTTTGGGAGAAATTGTTATTTATTTTCTTTCATTTTCATTAGTTATTATCCACCTGAAATTTACGGATTATCCAATCATTTCATTGGCTGTTCGGGAAAAGGCTTTTCCATCATCAGATTTCCAAGAAATCTGACTACCAATTTTAAATTAAATTTCATTCTTAAACTTATAAACATCCGACAGTATTACTTTTTACACCGCCGGATAGAGAAAAAAATGTACTTTTAAATGCAATTTGTTTGAAAGCTGTATCTCAATTTGTTTCTGAGTTATTAATTTTTTTTTGTAATTTTTATTACTTTTTTGACATAGTGGCAACAGAAGGTATCCATCTTTGTTGAAAGTAATATAATGATAAGTGATATAATATAAGATATGATTTTGATATCCTACCCTGAAGAGAACAATAACCATTTTTCCAAATGGTTAAAAAAAAAAAAAAAAAAAAAAAAAAACTATCAAGAGCTTTTTCAAATAAAGCATTTCATTCCCCGTTTTTCATAAAAGTAACGGAAACGTACATCAAAGAAATGTTGATAGTACCATAAAAATGAATGAATTAAGTGAAAATTTATATTTCATCTACTTAGTTGGTGACGACTTGTGTAAATCCGGTTTATCCAAGTTTTTTGCTTATCCGAGGTGAGCTTGGTCCATATTAACTCGTATAATCGGGACTTTACTGTAGTTGATTTTCGAATCTTAGCTGAGTTGAAGGATAGTTAATGGCATATTTATAGTCATCTTGACAGAAATTTCGGAGGGGAATCAAATCCTGGCGATCCCCCTATTGGCTATGGCCTTGGACAATCACCAATTTTAGAATGGGCAAAATATTTATTTGGGTCGCTAAAGGGTTAAATTACTATTTTAAAAAACCTAATACTCACAGAGATTTTAATGGATAAAAGAAGCATTTGCCAATAAAGTCAAATAAATATTTGGAACTTTACAGCTCATTTTCTTAAAATGAGGATTGTGTCACTTACCAAATTTATCATCTGATCTCTTAAAATGATAAGAGACTCAATTATTTATCATAACTCATAGCAAATGAATTTTAAATGATTAATAACATTTTTAATTTTTTCATATTCGAAATATTCTTTACACAGAATATTGATAGGAGAATAAAAATCAGAATTCATTAGAAGAATTTATTTTGTGATTTTGTAATTGTATTTTTGTATTTCAAATTAAAAAATATATATATTTATTTCTCATTGTATTTACGAAATATTTATTCTTAAAATTGAAATGTTTACTTATTATTTTTCTTTGAAATATTTATTACTATGAGTTTTTTAAATATTTATTAAAAATATTCGAATGAGGAACTTCTTTTCAAATGTTTGTGCAACTAAATGAATCGTCATAAGTGTTTGGTTATCATCATAAGTGTTTGATTATTATCATATATATTAAAACGTAAATCTGATTCTGTAAGATCAGATTAAAAAATTCACGCATTTGCGCATGCGTGAAGTTAAAATTACTAGATCTTGCATTTACAGGAAACGTAGAGCAGGTCTGATTAGCAGGGTGGTCTAAAGCACCAGTTTAAAGCTCTGAACTTTTGTAGACG
This sequence comes from Maratus speciosus, assembly GCA_963932465.1. Taxonomy (NCBI): domain Eukaryota; kingdom Metazoa; phylum Arthropoda; class Arachnida; order Araneae; family Salticidae; genus Maratus; species Maratus speciosus. Next base: position 129,011,761 of record OZ010792.1, on the reverse strand, counting down.
GCGTGGATTCGAGCCCAACGCCCGGCAAAATTATTTCTGTACTATTTTTGACGATAATTCATTTCGATAATGACATATTTTATTAAGAGAAGAAGTTATATGATTTTGATTTTAATATTATTTGAATGATTTATCATTAAATAGAATTTAACACTCAAAAATATTTTGAAAAAATAATTTTATATTTCAAATATTTAACCTAAAATATTTTGCATGCAATTATCAATTAAATAAATTGAGCTTATCTGCAACTTTTGTTTATATTTTTTTTACCATTATCAAGAATATATAGGTGTGTGAGTCAGTAAGAAAAGTTTGCCAATCTTTTCCATAAAATAAATAAATAAATAAAACGGAAAGAAAGGAAAATATTCATATAAGAACTATAAAAGAAATTATCTTGATATCCATGGTTTAATATATAAGAAAGGAAGAAAAATGTATAATAATATTCAAGAAATAAAAAATATATATTATAAATCGTTAGTTGCATCAAGTTTCAAAATTAGGCTTTTAGAGAATGAGACTGATATAAATAAAATTTATGGCAGTTTTTTAAGGTCGTGTAGTTAAAAAGATAAAAATAAATATTGTTATTAAAAAAAAATGAGACCTTAGTAAGTAAAAATAAATGCTCTGCTCAGTATTTTTTTGGTAAATTTCTGATAAAAGGCAAGCATAATTGATTGTAAATTATAAACAAAGTTCTTTCACTTCATTCAATCGGTTAGACTGACAGTACCCTCTAGCTCGCCTTCAAGAAATAGGAATCACTTATGCAATATAAAAATTTGTCACGATTTCAATAATTAATTTAAAAGCAACTCATTAAAAATTAAGAATTTTTCAAATGCAACATTCAAGTTATTTACCGTCAAATCTCAACGGCCACTATCTAGTAGTAAAATAAAAATGTACCAAATGTACTTAAAAATAATCTTGTCTGTAAATTTAAATATAATCTCATATTACTTCATTTTGTGTAATACAGATTTTAAGCGTTTTTTTTTTTTTAAATAAACGTGCATGTGCTTTTTGCAAAAATTCTGAAAAATAGTTGTTCAAAGAATTAAAGATACGAAATTCAGTCATTCCGTACTGTATATTGAGGTGAATGTATAGAATGTTTGTGTGACTATATATGTCATGTTTCCTTAACATATCAAAACCTTAAAAGACTACACTAATCACGCAAAGACACTCGCACACTAATATTAAACCCATGTGAGCGTTATTTTTACATTTCTAGCTTGAATTTTAATATTTTTATTTATTTATATATTTTTTACAGAGCGCGGTCTTTAGCCTGGCCAGTTTTTACTTTTTCGATTTTGGTTGCAGTTTTTTTCTTTTTTCTTTTTTCTTTTTTTTTTCATTTTTTTCATTTTTTTTTTTAAGGGAGACTACTTTTCCATTCGGAACCGGTTCCGAAAATGAAAGTAAATTTATAAAAAAAAAAAATCTGGAACCAAAATTGGAAAAGTAAAAACTAGACCAGTTACAGATCGACCTCAGCAAACCTATGCAAAAAATTCATTTAAAATTATTAAAATGCAAGCCAGAATTTAAAAAATAACACTCCCATATTATTAATATTAGCTTGCAAATCTTTTCCGTTGCTAGTGTAAGGCTCTTATGGGTCCACATGTTAAGGAAATGAGATATGTATAGTTGAACACGCGTTCTACACATCGACCTCAATATACAGTACATAATGCTTGAATTTCGTAACTTTATTTCTTCGAAGGACCATTTAGTCAGAATTTTTTCCCGACTTGCACATGCCCATTTATTTTAAAAATCGCTTAAAATCTCTATTATGCAAAATGGAGTAACATGAGATTATATTTAAATTTACCGACAAGAATATTTTAAGTAGGGTAGTCCGACCAGTAATGAGCACTTAAGCGCATTTAAAAAGAAAATGATTCATTACATTTTAATAAACTGTACCTATTAATGTTTGACAATGCAAATACATTTGTTGGTTTACAAATGCTTAAAAAAGAAATAATTTTATATTTTACTTAAAAGCTAAGTAAATGAACAGTTGTTAACAGTGAATGAATAGGCAACAATTTAAAAATACTTAAATTTTATAGTACTTTATTTATTTTGCAACTTTTACAAATAACTTATAACATGTTTTACTGAATTACGGTCTTTTTAAACCCGGAACGATAATTAATTAGCTTGAAAAATTGTCACTTTTAAGTTTTGAAACTAATTAAAAATTACAGATTTAAAAAAAGAGAAAAAAAACTAATTATATTTCCTGAAATCAATGGCCCTATACTTCTATATTTCAGCAATAACTCCAGATGAACGAAAGCATGTTGTAGAATTAAGTTTTTTTTTTTTTATTATGCCTTTTACATGAACCTTAAAATAACAGATCTTATACTTTACTGCAGGCCACTTCCAATTCTACCACAAGTGGACCTGTGGTCCACATATTGTCATGGTGCTTACTTCATATTTCCAACCTTGGATGCTATTTTATAAAAAGAGCCATCCATTTCTCCCCTGGATGTTTGTCTTTAAATGTATTTTCCATTCTTGTTTGTTTCTTGACAATGTAAACATTACCTTTTACTTTATTCTTTTGCATTGTAAATCCAGTTTTCCTTTTCCAACTATGCAATGTTCAGGGAGTTTTTCTTCTTCAGAGGACAACACAGGCAATGTCCCATACGCTTACTTTCAACCTTTTATCCCTCGCAGTTTAATCGACAACGTTGGTTTTGGAATATTAAAATGAAGAAATGCCTTCTTCAAACTGAGCTGACCTGAGCCTCATAGCTTGTGCAGCATTTTAAAGTCCTCTGTAAAATACTTGAACCTCCCATATTTCCTTTCTGAAGAATCTTCTTGGTCATCAGTGAGAATATTTCTATCAATCATCTAAAAACATAGAAAAAGTAAGATTTGAAAGTGATGAATAATTATTACCTTTAAAAATATGTGTATATGATCTTTTGTTACCTTTTTATATCTGTTAACTTTTCATTTGTTACCATTGTTGGAAAATCGCTTAATTCAAATTATAGGTACAAAAAAAGCCACAAAAACATAAAGCCCAAAATATTTCATTCACTAGGAAAAGTAGCCTAATGTATTCCTTCAAGTGACTGAACAGCTGTTCATTCATTGGATTTTCAACATTTGCCTAACCAGTTATTAAACATCCCTATTCTCAAATTGTACATATTCTACAATGGTTAAAACAAGTAGAAATATAATATATATATTTAACGTATGTACAATAAAATTAGTGCATAATGCAAATAAAAACGGTAAATTTTTATCAAACATATGAAATGACATACAGTCCAGGCAATAGAGACCGTATAGGAGCTCTCTCTACCTAGCAAAATTCATGGTAGTTCTGGAAAAAGGCTTACTATATGTTTTTTGGGTCGCTGAATCCGAATTTTTAACTTCCCACCAAAATTTCCCCCGGCAACCCCCCCCCCCCAATTTTGGTAAAAAGCCCCCCCAAAAAGGTTTTTATTAAAAAAATCAATTTTTTAATTGATTTAAGAATGATGAAGGAAGGGTGAAGTATCTAGAAATTCCGAAAGTAGACAAAATTTGCAACAAATTACATATATATCATTATGACTTAGGACGAAGGGGAAGGGGGGATCTGCCTCGGAACATGCGCGCGGTGCTGCGTGAACTAAATTGCGCAATTCCACTTAACCACTCACACGTTTACATTCGCCCTCCTATCTCCCCTCCGAACTTTCTCTATAAGGTTTACTTTAATTTTAATGGGTCGCTGAATCCGAATTTTTAACTTCCCCCCAAAATTCCCCCCCCCCACTAACCTCCCCCCCCCAAATAGTTATTTTTAACTTAAATTTCTTATAGTTTTAGGGGAAAAACATTACGAAATTCAGAAACTACACAAAATTTGCAACAAATAGGATATATGACATTATGACGTAGGATGAACGGGGAGGGAGAGGGCTGCCTCGGAACATACACTGCGGCGCTACGTGCACTAAGTTATGAAGTCCAAGTAATAGGGGATTTTACCTGGCAAAGTTAATACTAGTTCTGGATTTCGACTCACTTTATGTTTTTTGGGTCGCTGAATCCGAATTTCTAACTCCCCGCCATAATTTCACCAGGCAACCCCACCCCCAAAAAATTGATTTTTTGAAAAAATTTGGTTTTTGAGAAAAGCGCGCGGGGAATTTTCCGAGGCAGCCCCCTTCTCTCCCCGTTTATCCTACGTCATAATGTCATAAATTCTATTTGCTGCAAATTTTGTCTAGTTTCTGAATTTCGTAATGCTTTTCCCCTAAAGGAATAAGAATTTTAAGTTAATAACAACTATTTTGGGGGGTTTTCAGGGAAGAAAATTTTGGGGGTAAATTAAAAATTCGGATTCAGCGACCCAAAAAACTTAAAGTAAACCTTATAAGGAAAGTTCGGAGGGGAGATAGGAGGGCGAATGTAATCGTGTGAGTGGTTAAGTGGAATTGCGCAACTTAGTTCACGCAGCACCGCGCGCATGTTCCGAGGCAGATCCCTCTGCCCCTTCATCCTAAATCATAATGTCATGCATCTAATTTGTTGCAAATTTTGTCTACTTTCTAAATTTGTAGATACCTTTTCCCTAGAACAATAAAAAATTGATTTTTGTAATAAAAACCTCTTTTTGGGGGGGGGGGGAAATTTTGGTGGGAAGTTACAAATTCGGATTCAGCGACCCAAAAAACATAAAGGAAGCCGATTTCCAGAACTACCATTAATTTTGCTAGGTAAAATTCCCTATTGCCTCGACTGATAGCACTTACCTTATTATTTCAGTATAGAAACGATGTGTTTCTCAGGCATGAAAAATAAACATGTTCTCAGAGTAAAGTAATGTGATTTTAGTAACCAATCAGGAATGCGATAGCTTCCTATTGAATAGAATTAAGGCAATGTTGTATCCCCATCTACTGGAAAGGTTTCTAAACCTTATTTTATTAAAATATATACAAATTGTTCATTCACTAGGGGCTGTTCACTTACTGGTCGGACTACCCTACATATGGTTACTTTTATTTTACTATAATCAAACACTTGTGGTGATGCATTTAATTGTACAAACATTTAAAAAAAGTTCGTAATTTTGAGGGTTTTTTACGTAGATTTCGTAAGAAATACTACCTATTGCAGTCGTTACCATGGTGCGACTTTTGAAAAATTCCTTCATATCTTTTCATTATAGGACCCCAGGAACCCAAAACCACCCCCACCTAAAAAAGTTTATATATATATATATATATATGTACTAAATTTTGTCCGCACGATAAAAGTCGCAATTATGCACGGATCGTCTTCAAACTCGCCAAAAACTTTGAGATAGCTAATATCTCGGCGGGGATTGAAAATAGGCAAAATCGGCCCAAAGGAATGGAAATGGGGAGGGTTCAAAATTTTGAATACCGTCTTAACATGATTCTGATAAAACCAGCTCTTACACAACAATGGCAGGAAAAAATAAATATTTTTCGTTATAGCAGTTGCCAACAATTAAAAAAAAAGCAATAAAATTCTCACCACAACAATTGCTTTTCTATTGTAAGATTTCCACGTAAAAAGTTAAATTAAATAAATAGTTTGACGAATTGAATATTACGTCATAAGTTTTCTAGAGCAAGATTTCCGCATGAAAACTCAAAATGAAATAAATAGTTTGACGAATTAAAAAAACAAACAAAATATTGCGTCATATTGGAAATAAAATGGACCTCAGCAGGTGAATATGTAACGTCATGTGAGTTTGAAGAAACGTATTAAAACATGATAAAAACCCGACTATGGAAATATTAACTTATTTTAACGCTTTGAGTTTCTCTGAATTTGCTTTAGCTATTTTAGGCAGCTTTCTTTACAAAAAGCTACCTATTGCAGCCGTTCGGAGGAAAGCGATTTCAAAAAAATTTTGGTATATTTTCATCGATCATGACCCCCAGACCCCGAAACCACCCTCCGTTCAAAATTGATATATATATATATATATACATATATATATATATATATATATCAATATATATATATATATATATATATATATATATCTGACATATGTCATACTGTAACTCTCGTATTTATGAACCGATTTGGATGTAATTCGATGTGTACATAGAACATACCAATGTCTCGACCGAGTTCGTTGGCCAGCTTCATCCGCCATTTTGTTTCAAAATGGCGGCCATTTAAATTTTTTTTAAAAATTTAAAATTTGAAATGTGGTACCAAAAAATTAAAAATGGAAAAATATTTTTTTCTTATGTATTTGACCTTTATACAAAGACTCCGTAGCAGTTTTTGTTTCGTCTATATCTTAAAAAATGGCTGAGTTATAGCATTTTGAATTTCTAGCGAAGCTGATATTTTGAAACGTCCTGAATTTTGTCACGCGATAAAAGGCGTATTTATGAACCGATTTGGATGTAACTTCGTTTATACATAGTAAAGATCAATGTCTCGACCGAGTTCGCTGGCCAGCTTCATCCGCCATTTTGTTTAAAAATGGCGGCCATTTAAAATTTTAAGAAAAATTTAAATTGGAAATGTGGTACCAAAAAATTGAAAATTGAAAAAATATTTTTTTCTTATGTGTTTTTATGTGTTTTTCTTTTGTGTGTGTTGTGACCTTGATAAAAAGATTCGGGAGCAGTTTTTGTTTCGTTTATATCTTAAAAAATGGCTGAGTTATAGCATTTTGAATTTCTAGCGTGGCTGACATTTTGAAACGCCCTGATTTTTGCCACGTGATAACAGACCTATTTATGAACCGATTTGGATGTACCTTGGTGTGTACATAGTACATACAAGTAACTCAACCGAGTTCTTTGGCCAGCTTCATCCGCCATCTTGTTTCAAAATGGCGGCCATTTAAAAAAAATTTAAAAAATTTAAATTTAAAATGAGATGCCAAAAAATTGGAAAATGAAAAAGATTTTTTCGTATGTGTTTGACCTTAATACAAAGATTCCGGAACAGGTATTGTTTCGTCTATATCTAAAAAAATGGCTGAGTTGTAACATTTTGAATTTCTATTGTGGCTGACATTTTAAAACGACCTGATTTTTGTCTTTCGATAACAGGCGTATTTATGAACCGATTTGGATATTACTTGGTCTGTACATAGTGCATACCAATGTCTCGACCGAGTTCGTTGGCCAGCTTCATTTGCCGTCTTGTTTCAAAAGGGTTGCGATTTTTTTTAATGTATTTTAAAATTTAAAATGAGGTATTAAAAAATTGGAAAATGAAAAAGATTTTTTTTATGTGTTTGGCCTTGATACAAAGATTCGGAGCAGTTTTTGTTTCTGAAAATTTGTTCTTTTGTTTATATCTTAAAAAGTAGTTGAATTATAGCACTTTGAATTTCTATCATGGCTAACACTTTGAAACGATCTTGTATTTGTCACGCGATACCACACATATTCGCCTATTTCGATGGAAGAAGGCATGTGGATAGTATACATCAATATCTCGACCAAGTTCGCTTTCCAGCTTCATCAGCCATCTTGTTTCAAAATGGCGGCCATTAAATTAAAAAAAATTATATTTAAAGTGAGGTGCAAAAAAATTAGAAATTGAAAAGCTTTCTTTCTTAAGTATTTGACCTTGATATAAGGATTCAGGAGCATTTTTTGTTTGCCTTTATCTTAAAAATTGCTCCGATATAGTAGTTTCAATTTCTAACGTGGGTGACATTTTGAAAAATCTGATTTTTTGCCTGCGACAGCACTCGTATATATCAACCGATTCCGATGTGAGTGAGCATGTGCACAGCAATTACTAAGGTCTCGACCAAGCTCACTGGTTAGCCTCATCCACCATGTTGTCTTAAAATGGCAGGCACTTTAAGAAATCGCCGAATTTGGCAGCCAAATATAAGTTACTTTAATTAAAAGCAGCTTGGATAAAGCTGACTAATTTCGCGAAATTCTCATTCATAATGATTTGGTATTGATAAAAATTAGTATTGAATCTCCTACATTCGGTTTCCACTTAATTGAGCTTCGTGTTTTAATAATATAAGTTGGCTTTTTTAAAATAAAGAATATGAAAGCTACCTCTTCCTCCCGGCACTGGCCGGAAGGACTTTTTAAACCCATTCCATATACATGCGTGTGGGTTTTTGTCTATATTAGAATTTTCACAAAATATTTTGCTCCCTAGAGCTCATTCATAGTGAAGGAACTGGGTTTATCTCTAATCTTGATTTAAGTTTTGATGGTGAATTTAGTACTTAACCCCGAAATCTTCCTCCGCCTGGTAGACCCGAGCCGACAGGTTTCTTTCTCTTTTTTTTTGTAAAACTGTTGAGTTGTTAAAAAAAAAAAAACAGGTCTTATTCAAACGTCTATAATAAATATTTACAAATTTCATAGTAATAAATATTTCAAAGAAAAATAACAGCTAAACATTTCAATTTTTTGAATAAATATTTCGTAAAAACAAATAAACAATGAATATATATATATTTTAATTTGCTAATTACAAAATAAATTCTTCTGATAAATTCTGATTTTTATTCTCCTGTCAGTACTTAATATAAAGGATATTTCGAATGTGAAGAAATTAAAAATGGTATTAATCATTTTATTATTAGGTTTAACATTAGATCAGAACCAGGAATTTTAAAGTCATATTTATACTTACGATATCACTTATCGGGATTTCCAATATCTTGTATAAAAAATGTATTTTGAACCACAAATTTTATTTTATGTAGTCAAGTTCTGATGATCATTATTTTATATTTTAAAATTAAACTTAATGTATGGTCACTGTAAAGTGTCTTTTTTTTCTGAAGGGATAGTCTTGGGCTCCTTTTGCCTCGTCAAATTATTCGTTTTGGAAGGAACCAATGGAATATTTTCTTTCTTTCTTTTTTATTTATTTTTATTTCTCACGGAATTTTTAAATTTTTAAATTTCTATATTTTATGTTTTTACACTTTAACTTTAAACTGAAAATCATTTTTCTTATTTTTAATTCTTCTTTCAATTTTAGTAGTTAAAAAAAATACCCAACATTTAAACTTTTTCTTAATATGGCTCCCCAATGTCTCTAACGCTTACCTATAAACTGGATGTGAAGTTGCCCTGCAACTAGGTAATATTTAATAAAGTAAAATTTCTAAGAACATGTTTATTTTATCTGAATATTGTAGGCCATAAATTATGAAAAGTAAAAAAAAAAAAAAAGTTTTGACGTAGAAATCTATGCAGAAGTAATATTTAAATGTAAATTCTATACAACCTGGCAATTGCATAATGTATTACAATTATTTTCATCTTTGTTTCACTTAACATTATGTTATGCGTTTCTCTTCTTGTTTTCTGCATTATGTTGGTATTTTAAAAGTATTGTAAATTGCCTGTGTTTTAATAGTTTTTAGAGCCGTTAGAAAAACAGAATTTGTTTTGTGTTTTTTGGTTCTTTCATGGTTCATTCAACGGATTTTATCTGTTTCCACGTCCTATGGTCATCTTCCATGAATTTCAAACCAGTAGCATACGACTTACCAATAGAATTTTCTTCTTAATGCAAAGTAGAAAATTCAGTTTAGTTGAGAGCAAAATATGCTCAGTTTCCTTGTCGACTAATTTTTTAAACTTTATACACAACTATTTTCAAATTATATTCTTCCGATTAGACGGAGGGGTCTTCACAGACCATCACCTTCTCGAGTTCACGGCTGAAATTTCTGGATTAAATAGAACTCGGTTCGCATGTTAAGATGCAACTGGTCTGTCAAGTCATACCGTGATGGAAACAACCTGCAGATCAGAATTTAGTGGTTGTTCGGTAGGTTTATCACTGTACCCAAATGTATGAAAACATGGAGTGTTAGGAGCAGGTGAACACAATGGTAAACCTACGAGCCAACCACTAAAATCGGGTTTACAGGTCTTTCCCATTAAGATATGACTTGCCAGACCAGTAGCATTTTAATATGCTAATCGAATTTTGTCTAAACCTGGAAGTTAAGCCGTCAACTCAATGAGGGAATGGTTTTGTGCAGCCACCTCTCGGACTAGTAGTTTTTAGTTCTTTTAGTATTTCGTTAGACGTAGAAGAAGCGTGATTTAACGAAGACGAATTTGCTGACACATTACATTTTTTGTTTTTCCTTATTTTTAAACTTTGTTATTCCGAACTGGTCTTAAGATGCTTGTGGTCTTTTCTCTACCTTTGATATCGATTCCAGTTTTGTTAAAACCTCAAATTCGCAAAAAAGGGACATAGCACATCTGTACTTTTAATTGTCGATATCTTGGGGCACAGTAATTTATGTTGGACGCAATAGTAAAAGAAAAGTTAAATACCATAAAAAATAGATTTTTTTTTTTAACAATTGATACTTAAATTTACTGAGATCTTCCTAAATCCAGTAAAAAAAGAAAAACGAGTGCGGTTTGTTAAAGTATTTATTAATAGCAGAGCAATAATAAATATTCTAAAATTTGTATCACTTTATCTAGTTAGTACAAAATAAGATTACTATGGAAACTGAACACCTTATTTGAAATAGAAGTGTTTATTCATATACATCAGTTTTCTCACGTGCTGTTTGCTTCATTTCATTTATTTTTCTTAAAGTCCCATGATTACAAGCAATCAGTATAATTAAAATTGTAAACATAATAATTAAATGTTAAAGATCTTAGTGACGGCTTCAATGAATTTATTCAGTAAGAGTGAAATCAAAGAATGTAATCAAATGTTAATAACTTTTCACAATGTATTTTGGTAACAAGAGTTGACAAGATACGCAAGTACGTATTATCGCTGATGTGGCATTTTAGCAAATGAATTTTAACTATCTGACAATATTTTCAAACTCCTTCGTATAAAAATTTTAGTTGAATGTCTTTTGAAATATAGAACATAGAGGGAATTAGGACAATTTATTTTTTAGATAAATCTAGTAAGCCACATGTTTACAAATTATTTGTTTATAACATATATTATTACACTTACGAAGCGCATTACATTATGAAAATCTTATACTATAATACGAGCAAAAATTGCGTGATGAATGTAAATTTTATCTTAAAACGGCTCTAACGATTTTGACTAAATTTTGTATTTTACTATTTTCGGGCACGAGAAAACCATTGGGCTAGATCACATGTTCGAGAGAATTCGATTAGTGAGTCATTTTGGGTCATAATGGGTCAGGGTCAAGCTAATTATATCTAAAAAACTCCTCAAACTATTTTAATTAAATTTTATATCCAACCGTTTTGGGGCACGAGAAGAGTATTGGGCTAGGTCACATGTTCGAGAAATTTTGATTAGTGGGTCATATTTGGGCCACTGTGGGTCAAGCCCATTTTATGTAAAAAACGGCTCTAACGATTTTGACTAAATTTTGCATTCTATCGTTTTAAATTACGAGAAGATCATTGGGCTAAGTCACATGTTAGAGAAAATTCGATTAGTGGGTCAGTTTTGGGTCACTATGGGTCAAGCTATTTTTATCTAGAAAACGGCTCTAAAGATTTTGACCAAATTTTAAATTTTACCATTTTCGGGCACAAGAATACCATTTTTGCATGTTCAAGAACAATCGATTAGTGGGTCATTTTGGGTCACAATGGGACAGAGTCAAACTAATTGTATCTAAAAAACGGCTCAAACGATTAAATTTTTTTTTTGTATTCTACCGTTTCAGAACAGGAGAAAATGATTGGGCTAGGTCACATGTTGGAGAAAATTCGATTAGTGGGTCATTTTGGGCTATAATGGGTCAGGGTCAAGTTAATTATATCTAAAAAACGGCTCAGATGATTTTAATTAAATTTACATCCAACCGTTTTGGGGCACGAGAAGACTATTGGGCGAGGTCACATGTTCGAGAAATTTCGATTAGTGGGTCATATTTGGGTCACTATGGGTCAAGCTAATTTTATCTAAAAAGGTTCTAACGATTTTGACGGAATTTTGTATTAGATCGCTTTCGGTCTTTAGAAGACCACTGGGCTGGGTCACATGTTCAAGAAAATTTGGTTAGTGGATCACTGCGGGTCAAGCTAATTTTATCTAAAAAACGGCTCTAACGATTTAACTAAATATTGCATTCTATCGTTTTCCGGCTCAAGAGGAGCATTGGGCTAGGTCGCATGTTCAAGAACGTTCCATTTGTGGGTCATTTTGGGCCACAATGGGTCATGATCAAGCTAATTCTACCTAAAAAATGTGTGAAACAATTTTGACAAAGTTTTATATTATGCCTTTTCCGAGTACAAGACTATTGAGCTAGGTCACATGTTTCAAAAATTTCCATTAATGTGTCCTTTTTGGGTCACTACGGGTCAAGATAATTTTATCTAGAAAACGGCTCTAACGGCTTTGATTAAAGTTTGTACTCTATCGTTTTCGGGCTCGAGAAGACCACGCGGTTCTGTCACATGTTCGAGAAAATTAGATTAGTGGGTCATTTTGGAATCACTACGGGTCAAGCTAATTTTATATAAAACGGCTTAAATGTTTTTGACTAAATTTTGTATCCTACCGTTTTTGATTACTAGACCATTGAGCTAAGTCACATGTTCGAGCAGATTTGATTAGTGCGTCATTTTGGGTCACTACGAATCAGGGTCACGAAACCGCGAAGTTGGCGAAATATTAGCAACATTTGGCCGAAAAATGACTTTCAAGATTATGAATGCCAAAACACATACTCGGCGCCAAATGCAAGAATGTCGCCAAATTTGACTATTTTTGTCGAAAAAAATAAGCATTCAGAATGTGAAAGAATTTTTTAGAAATTCTTAATAGGACTCGAGATACATGGTTAAACCAATCAGAGTTGAGCTAAAAATGTAATTTGGATTGATGCCTTTTCGTTGTAAATGTGTAAATAGTGTAAAATTTAGAAGCATGTACTACATACTTTTCATACTGATTGTTTTTGTAAGCTATACTGTTATAATATAACATGCTTTATAGCAATAATACAGAGAGAATATTCTTTCGAACTGAACATAAAGCTAATTTTGACCGATCACAGCTCAGTCATCACCGCTTATTTAATTGTGAATTTAGCAATTGTGAATTTAACAATTGTGAATTTTTAGATTGTGAATATTTATTGCACCTAGTAATTTTCCCTTAAATATTTTTTAAATAAAAATATGAAATATTACTTTTATTTTACACTGTTGAAAAAATCCACTCAAATACGATAGCATGGATTTATTATTTTTCTCTTTTATTTTTCCCTTTTTTAATGCATTTGTATTATGAACGAGTGCATGATATACTAATGTATAAGTAACTAAACTTGTAGCCTTATAAAAATATCATTGTCGTAATTAACTTAAATAAAAAGAATGAAAGCGGAAAAGATTAAAAGGCATTTTTTTTTTTAATTCACACGCTTACTTAGTGCATTTCTCATTTTGCTCTAAGATCTTGAATCGGTGGGGCTTCCAAGTCTCATCCAATCAAATTTCTCCTGGTTTTTACAACTTTACATTTTCTCTCAAACGCAGATTTTTCTTTGCAGTTAGACTTATTTCATCAGTACGAACTCAACTTGTTAGACACTCCATCATACGACTGGGTTGAGATGGTTTGATTTTTAACAGCCGATTATCAACTCGAGTGATATAGGCCCTAGGGGAGTGCCCTTCGTAAGGGTCTTTCTAAGGGAACCTAACCCGTATTTACGCATGGGAATCCAGGGTTTCGAAGAAAAACACAAAAAATCCGAAACCGCTAGGCCGACGGGCGCGATTAAGTTCGAACCCAGCACCTCCCGTCTACCAGCATCGAGAGCAGAACCTTTCAGACACTGGTGGGGACATACGACTGGGTATAAAGTAGATCTGCTAATAGGAGACCCCCTTAAACATTTGAACTCTTTCATTCACTATATTGACAAAAATATATCATGTTATAAATAAACAATAAACATTGATTATGAGAGAAATGGTTGTAGCGATTATTGCGTGGCCGGTTACGATTGTGCAGGGTCGTACTGGCATAACTGAGAGGGCGGTGGTAAAATGGATAAAAAGGGCGCCGATTGCCTTACAAAAAGGCGCAAATGCTCATATATATATATATATATATATATATATATATATATATATATATACAGTGAAACCTCCCTGTGCGACCACCTCCCTGAACGGTCATTTTTGCATGGAACGAAATTTATTCCCATAGGCTCAATACTAATTTTACCTCCATTCAGAGACCATCCCAGTTGAACTCCTTCCATGAGCGACCCATTTCTTTGAAGAAAACGAAACAAATTCCATTTTTTCTGATCGCTTGAAGAAGGTTTTATTAGAAAAATAATTCCAGAGAGCGCATTAGTCATCAAACTTCTAAACTAAGTTTATATATTTCTTTTATTCCGGGAAATTTTAACTGTTTAAACTTCTTTGTGCCTTTTTAGGCAATGAATTTAACTCTGATGACAAATTAAGAATGACGGTCCATAAACTACCCTGCCCTATTCTGTCTGGAAACTCTCAAGGAAATAGATAAATGAATAAAATGGTCATTATTTGTACCCATCCAAAAAAAAAAAAAAATGCATTTATTTACTGAATTTCGAAAGGACTTAGAAATAAAAGTTATCAAAGATAAAACCGTAAAATCAAAGCAAACGTCAATGTATTCATTTTTTACACTCTGCAGTAATTAACTTTTGTTTTGATACTTTTTTTTCCTAATGTGAAAAATAAATTTTAGTAACATTAATTGTTACCTTTTTTCAACAATTAAACTCTAGATTTAAACATGTCCTCCCTTAAGGGACCACCTCTTGGAGCGACCAATTTTTATTTGAACGGAATGTGGTCGCTTTAGAGAGGTTTTACTGCATGTATATATATATATATATATATATATATATATACATACATACACACATACATACTATATAAATTATGTATAAAAAAATTTATTTAAAAATATATACTAGTATATTGCTATAGCGAAAACTTTATTCCTAAAATAATTATGACACCTAAATTAGTATTTTATACTATAGAAATGTAATATGCACAAAAATAGTTCCCGCAAAACATTGCACTTCTGATGTTAGATCAGTGTTGCCAACTTAGAGGTATTTGTTTTCCACCACACTTTTCTGAAAAAGCTATCTCTATTTTCGAATTCTGCTCACCTTATCTAATGAGTTAATTCAAACTTTACCCCGGATACCCGGATAACAATCTCCATACAATTATCTCCAAATGGAAAATAAAATATTAAAATAAAACAAACAAAAGCGATTTCGTTGGGTCAAAACACAAAAGTGCAAAATATTATTTTATACAATTCAATAATATTTTATATAATACAATCTCTAGGATAAAAATACTAATTATGTAAAAAATTTCAGAAAAGTTATTTTCGTTCAGGGAAAGAATGACGTCTATTTTACGTGAATTATTTTTAAAAATTGTAGTAATTCTTTATTTTTTCAACATTAAAAAGATATGACAGAGAAGCGTTGGTTTGAATCCTTCTATTTAAACAGTTAAATATCTATATATAGTCTGCAATTGCATGAAAGACAAATATTCTTTAATATTATTACTACAGTTTTTGTTATTATTCAGTTTAGTTTGTAGTAACAAATAAATAATATTTCGGGAAATATTATAAATGTCATTTAATTTTCATCCCAGATTTTTTTTTTTCCTCAACAGCTATAAAGAGAAAATAACGAAATACATTAGAATAATTTTGAAGATTTCGCAAAAATTCAAACTGATAAACTCTCTTGTGAAAGAGGCACAATTAAAAAAAATTAATATAAGTAATCTTACCTTATATTGTTTTTCCATGGACAATTCACAGTTCTTGTTATGCAAGATGCAACATCAGCATATCTGAGCTGTGATGGTCATGATATTTTATAATATTGTGTACTGTACACTATTTTTAAAAAAAGTACGAAGCACAAGCTTACGAAAAGTGTTTAAGATTACACTAAAATAAGTAAATAACTCGAAAGACAGGCAAATAATATAAAGACGGAGTAGTTCTTTAACACTGGATGGAACGAGACAAACGAAGCAGATTTCACATCAGGGGCACTTTATTTACACCGACTATCGGTTGAAAATTAGAAACACGTGCATTTGCAGTTTCTGTGGAGTGGACAATAGATGTCTGATATCGGTACTCTCTTTTCTTTGGAACATAATGCATTTAGGTTTCCTTTCAAATGAGCAAACTTACAAAGGCTATGCCCAATAATGGAGTTGTTTCTGTTTTTCAAGGATCTTGTTCTTTTCACCGCGATTCCTCTGTGTAAGCAGGGCAAGGGGGCGGGGGACCGAAAATCTTCGGAAAAATAATAATTCTTTAAAAGTATTACGTTGAATATATTATTTTTAAAAGTAATATTACTTGAATTTTATTGCATGATAAGTTTTGTTTTAAAGGTTTTCATTAAATTTCATTACAACTGCTGACTGAATTACGTGGCCGAAAACACCAGCTATTTTTTATTGCCCTCAGACACTTTGTAATCGAACTGTCTTTTATATTTTTCGAAAAAAGCAAAAGATCCATCAGAAAATGCTGTCAAAGGTGGCGTTTTGAACCGAATTTCCGGACGCGACAGTCGGGGAAGAGGAAGAGAACTGTTGTCACGAGACAACAATCAATATTAACTCAAGATGTAATTAATTTAAAGAAAAGAATCGATTGTATTACAAATTACTCCAATAACCAAGCCTGAAAGTCTCATTCTTTTATATAGAGTTTGGCCAAATATTCAGTTTCATTTTCGTTTTCAGCCCAAAATCTTAGTTTCGGCGAAAGTACTGCCGAATATTCGGTATTACTATAACTGCCTCTCCCTAGCCTCTCCCAAACGGCACCCCCATCCAAAGAGCCGCACATACTATGTATTCACATACAAGGTGATAAATCTAGAAGATATTGCTAATATTGATTAAATTCGTTATTTTTAAATTAAATTATTTTTTAATAATTATGTTTATAGCCCCTTATATTTAATTAATTTTTATTTCAATCAAATTATTTTTTAATTAATAATTATCTACTGCCGTTTCTATGCAAAACATTATTCAGATAACATGCATACATGTATGTTTATGTTAATTACTTTGAAATTATTTTTAAAACAGTTTCACTTTCGTTTTCGCTCGAAACTTGGAAGGTACCGAGATTCGGTTTCTGTCGAACACTATTTTTATGTTTGCAAATAAGCAGAAATTTTCGCATTATTGAACGTTAAAAAATACTTTTTTGAGAACATAACTTATAAATTTCGGAAAATCGAGTTTTTATTTTAGCAGCTTTATCAACGGAATTGAGACTTCTTTATGTGGCCAAAATTTGGAATAGACGATTGCATTTTTAAAAAGACGACCACAACACGATTACTTTAAAATAACTGGATTGTTTCACTTCTAATTTTGTCAGCTTTTTTTCTTATATAATTATGCAGTGCATTAAAGATTTTTTTTTTTTTTTTTTTTTTTTTTCATCAAAAATTAGTATTTTTCTACGATAAAAGTTGAATATTTCCACACTTTGTCTCGTCTAGTCACTAAAATAAGTCATATTTAATTAAAAATTACTGTTTGTTTTAATTTCAGATAAGCCAAATTTAAACTACAATGGCCGCCGCAACTCGCGCACGCGCGCGCGCGCACACACACACACATACAAAAAACGCACCAGAAGAACGGCAATAGCTTCAAATATATTTGCATTTTTTAAAAGTAATATGTATCAAAATTATATTTAAGCATTGTATTAAAAATAAAAAGCAAAGTTAAAGAAAATAGAAATACTTAAGAGGGCTGGTCACTCAGCTTCGAAATTCTTCTCCGTAATGTTAAGTCTATGGACTTTTGATGCATTCATATATTTAAAATATCTTCTCGGGAAATTCATATTTTTAACATCTTTTTTCTGTCTACTCAAGATTTTAACACTTCACACACTCGTAAGATTTTAACACTTCATATAAAATTAAGTCTATACTTTAGAAATATTTTTTGTGGGAAAAAATTGAAAAGAAGAAGAATAACACATATTTTTCCTACCGCAATTAAGCTTATATGTGTTCATTATTTTGCAGTTATTTTTTACTCGATATCTTGAAAAGAAGATATGTATCTAAAAAATGATAAGGTTTAACTGGAAAAGTTATTTTTCGTTTTCACCTTAATGGGAATTTTTAAAAATTTGATGTATGTATCAATGAAAATTATTTAATAATGTCATCAAAAGTTTTGGGCAGCTAAAAAGATGTAAAACAATTAAGAATCCTCGACTGAAGAGGATTTTTGTGTAATACACTACTTGTTTTATTACACAAAACATTATAAAACTGCTATAACAGTTGCTTAATTCAATATTTTATTTTTCATTTTTAACGATTCATTCTTCGCAGATGCCTGTACGCCAAGCATGTGTCGTGTGTTAATTAGTATTTCATGGGAAAATACCTACACACCCGATTTCTATTTTCTCCAGAAATCTCGGAATACGGTATAATTAATAAAAGTGTCACATCTGGTATTACTACAGAAACCATTGGGTTTCTATAGAACCCATATCTAGTTGAAACTCTGCCGAAATGGTAATTTGTCTTCTTAGGAACTCCCACGTTATTGACTAACAGCATTGAAAACTGAACACAAACACATTTGCACTTCTCCTTACTTATATTCATCCATTCTTTTGTAAAACGACTTTTACAATTTTAGTGGTTTATCTATTTATTTTAATTACCTGTGTATTTTTCAATTTATAAATCGGGATGGTGTTTGAAGTTTAAAGCGGTTAAGCAGATCCGTTTTTTTTTTTTTTTTTTTTTTTTAATGTTTTTTCGATATTGGCATTTTCGGATGCTAAAAATGTAATGGAATTTCTAAATAGATATGAAAATTTAACATTTTCTTCTTTAAAAAACAAAATTTACATAAGTTTCCATTGCGAAATCTTGTGAAGAATTAGTCTTGACGGTCTAACTTATATTATCATTAAAAAATTATGGAATGCTCAGTTTAGTAGAACCCATGTGTGTGTGGGGGGGCGGGGGGGGGATCGCAATTACAAAATCACGATAGCAGTTTTTTGAAAGTTATTTTTGCAGAGGTGCTGAAAAAAATCTGACCAAGTGACCAAGGGCGCCATGATTACAAAAACACAATATTAGTTTTTTCAAAGTTATTTTTACAGATCCGCTGGAAAAAAAAAACCTTACCAAGGGCGCCATGATTACAAAAGCATGATATTAGTTTTTTGGAAATTGATTTTACAGGGACGCTGAAAAAATCTCACCAAGGGCGCCATGATTACGAAAACACGATATTAGTTTTTTGAAAGTTATTTTTACAGAGGTGCTGAAAAAATGAACAAAGGGCGCCATGATTACAAAAATACGATATTAATTTTTTAAAACTTATTTTTACAGAGGCGCTGAAAAAATCTGACCAAGTGTGCCATGATTATAAAAACACGATATTACTTTTTTTTAAGGCATTTTTACAGAGGCTCTGAAAAAAATCTGTCCAAGGCGCCATGATTTCAAAAACACGATAATAGCATTTTGAAAGGCATTTTTACAGAGGCGATGAAAAATCTCTGACCAAGGGTGCCATGATTACAAAAACACGATATCAGTTTTTTGAAACTTATTTTTAGAGGCGCTGAAAAAATCTGACCAAGCGTGCCATGATTACAAAAACACAGTATAGTTTTTTGAAATTTATTTTTACAGAGGCGCTGAAAAAAATATGACCAAGGGCGCCATGATTAGAAAAACACTATAATAACTTTTTGAAAGACAGTTTTACAGAGGCGCTGAAAAAAATCTGTCCAAGGACGCCATGATTAGAAAAACACGATATTAGTTTTTGAAAATTTATTTTTACACAGGGGCTGAAAAAAATCTGTCCAAGGGCACCATGATTAGAAAAACACGATATTAGTTTTTGAAAATTTATTTTTACACAGGCGCTGAAAAATATCTGACCAAGGGCGCCATGATTACAAAAACACGATATTAGTTTTTTGAAACTTATGTTTACAGGGGCGCTGAAAAAATCTGACCAAGGGCACCATGGTTACAAAAACACAATATGGTTTTTTGAAATTCATTTTTACAGAGGCGCTGAAAAAAATCTGTACAAGGGCGCCATTATTAGAAAAACACGATAATAGTTTTTTGTAAAGCATTTTTACAGAGGCGCTAAAAGAAAAATGTGACCAAGGGCGCCATGATTACAAATACACATGTTAGTTTTTTGAAAGTTATTATCTTACAGAGGCGCTGAAAATATCTGATTAAGGGCGCCATGATTAAAAAACACGAAATTAGTTTTCTGAAACTTATTTTTACAGAGGCGCTGAAAAATATGACCAAGGGCGCCATGTATACAAAAACACAATATAGTTTTTTGAAACTTATTTTTACAGAGGCTCTGAAAAAAATCTGACCAAGTGGGCCATGATTATAAAAACACGATATTACTTTTTTTAAAGGCATTTTTACAGAGGCGCTGAAAAAAATCTGTCCAAGTGCGCCATGATTTCAAAAACACGGTAATAGCATTTTGAAAGGCATTTTTACTAAGGCGCTGAAAAATTTCTGACCAAGGATGCCATGATTACAAAAACACGATATCAGTTTTTTGAAACTTATTTTTACAGAGGCGCTGAAAAAATCTGACCAAGCGTGCCATGATTACAAAAACACAGTATAGTTTTTTGAAATTTATTTTTACAGAGGCGCAGAAAAAAATATGACCAAGGGCGCCATGATTAGAAAAACACGATAATAATTTTTTGAAAGACAGTTTTACAGAGGCGCTGAAAAAAGTCTGTCCAAGGACGCCATGATTAGAAAAACACGATATTAGTTTTTGAAAATTTATTTTTACACAGGCGCTGAAAAAAATCTGTCCAAGGGCGCCATGATTAGAAAAACACGATATTAGTTTTTGAAAATTTATTTTTACACAGGCGATGAAAAATATCTGACCAAGGGCGCCATGATTATAAAAACACGATATTAGTTTTTTGAAACTTATGTTTACAGAGGCGCTGAAAAAATCTGACCAAGGACACCATGGTTACAAAAACACAATATGGTTTTTTGAAATTTATTTTTACAGAGGCGCTGAAAAAAATCTGTACAACGGCGCCATTATTAAGAAAACACGATAATAGTTTTATGAAAAGCATTTTTGCAGAGGCACTAAAAGAAAAATGTGACCAAGGACGATGAAAATATCTGATTAAGGGCGCCATGATTAAAAAACACGAAATTAGTTTTCTGAAACTTATTTTTACAGAGGCGCTGAAAAATATGACCAAAGGCGCCATGATTACAAAAACACAGTATAGTTTTTTGAAATTTATTTTATACAGAGGCGCTGAAAAAAATATGACCAAGGGCGCCATGATTAGAAAAACACGATAATAACTTTTTGAAAGACAGTTTTACAGAGGCGCTGAAAAAAATCTATCCAAGGACGCCATGATTAGAAAAACACGATATTAGTTTTAGAAAATTTATTTTTACACAGGCGCTGAAAAAAATCTGTCCAAGGGCGCCATGATTAGGAAAACACGATATTAGTTTTTGAAAATTTATTTTTACACAGGCTCTGAAAAATATCTGACCAAGGGCGCCATGATTACAAAAACACGATATTAGTTTTTTGATACTTATGTTTACAAAGGCGCTAAAAAAATCTGACCAAGGGCACCATTGTTACAAAAACACAATATGGTTTTTTGAAATTTATTTTTACAGAGGCGCTGAAAAAAATCTGTACAAGGGCGCCATTATTAGAAAAACACGATAATAGTTTTTTGAAAAGCATTTTTTCAGAGGCGCTGAAAAAAATCTGTACAAGGGCGCCATTATTAGAAAAACACGATAATAGATTTTGAAAAGCATTTTTACAGAGGCGCTAAAAGAAAAATGTGACCAAGGGCGTCATGATTACAAATACACATGTTAGTTTTTTGAAAGTTATTATCTTACAGAGGGGCTGAAAATATCTGATTAAGGGCGCCATGATTAAAAAACACGAAATTAGTTTTCTGAAACTTATTTTTACAGAGGCGCTGAAAAATATGACCAAGGGCGCCATGTATACAAAAACACAATATAGTTTTTTGAAATTTATTTTTACAGAGGCGCTGAAAAAAAATCTGACCAAGTGGCCATGATTATAAAAACACGATATTACTTTTTTTAAAGGCATTTTTACAGAGGCGCTGAAAAAAATCTGTCCAAGGTCGCCATGATTTCAAAAACACGGTAATAACATTTTGAAAGGCATTTTTACAGAGGCGCTGAAAAATCTTTGACCAAGGATGCCATGATTACAAAAACACGATATCAGTTTTTTGAAACTTATTTTTAGAGAGGCGCTGAAAAAATCTGACCAAGCGTGCCATGATTACAAAAACACAGTATAGTTTTTTGAAATTTATTTTTACAGAGGCGCAGAAAAAAATGTGACCAAGGACGCCATGATTACAAATACATATGTTAGTTTTTTTAAAGTTATTATCTTACAGAGGCGCTGAAAATATCTGATTAAGGGCGCCATGATTAAAAAACACGAAATTAGTTTTCTGAAACTTATTTTTACAGAGGCGCTGAAGAATATGACCAAAGGCGCCATGATTACAAAAACACAGTATAGTTTTTTGAAATTTATTTTTACAGAGGCGCTGAAGAAAATATGACCAAGGGCGCCATGATTAGAAAAACACGATAATAACTTTTTGAAAGACAGTTTTACAGAGGCGCTGAAAAAAATCTGTCCAAGGACGCCATGATTAGAAAAACACGATATTAGTTTTTGAAAATTTATTTTTACACAGGCGCTGAAAAAAATCTGTCCAAGGGCGCCATGATTAGAAAAACACGATATTAGTTTTTGAAAATTTATTTTTACACAGGCGCTGAAAAAAATCTGTCCAAGGGCGCCATGATTAGAAAAACACGATATTAGTTTTTTAAAACTTATGTTTACAAAGGCGCTAAAAAAATCTGACCAAGGGAACCATGGTTACAAAAACACAATATGGTTTTTTGAAATTTATTTTTACAGAGGCGCTGAAAAAAATCTGTACAAGGGCGCCATTATTAGAAAAACACGATAATAGTTTTTTGAAAAGCATTTTTACAGAGGCGCTGAAAAAAATCTGTACAAGGGCGCCATTATTAGAAAAACACGATAATAGTTTTTTGAAAAGCATTTTTACAGAGGCGCTAAAAGAAAAATGTGACCAAGGGCACCATGATTACAAATACACATGTTAGTTTTTTGAAAGTTATTATCTTACAGAGGCGCTGAGAATATCTGATTAAGGGCGCCATGATTAAAAAACACGAAATTAGTTTTCTGAAACTTATTTTTACAGAGTCGCTGAAAAATATGACCAAGGGCGCCATGATTACAAAAACACAATATAGTTTTTTGAAATTTATTTTTACAGAGGCGCTGAAAAAAATCTGTCCAAGGGCGCCATGATTACAAAAACACGATATTAGTTTTCGAAAATTTATTTTTACACAGGCGCTGAAAAAAAATCTGACCAAGGGCGCCATGATTAGAAAAACACGATAATAACTTTTTGAAAGACATTTTTACAGAGGCGCTGAAAAAAATCTGTCCAAGGGCGCCATGGTTAGAAAAATACGATATTAGTTTTTGAAAATTTATTTTTACGCAGGCGCTGAAAAAAATCTGTCCAAGGTCGCCATGATTTCAAAAACACGGTAATAACATTTTGAAAGGCATTTTTACAGAGGCGCTGAAAAATCTCTGACCAAGGATGCCATGATTACAAAAACACGATATCAGTTTTTTGAAACATATTTTTACAGAGGCGCTGAAAAAATCTGACCAAGCTTGCCATGATTACAAAAACACAGTATAGTTTTTTGAAATTTATTTTTACAGAGGCGCAGAAAAAAATGTGACCAAGGACGCCATGATTACAAATACATATGTTAGTTTTTTTAAAGTTATTATCTTACAGAGGCGCTGAAAATATCTGATTAAGGGCGCCATGATTAAAAAACACGAAATTAGTTTTCTGAAACTTATTTTTACAGAGGCGCTGAAAAATATGACCAAAGGCGCCATGATTACAAAAACACAGTATAGTTTTTTGAAATTTATTTTTACAGAGGCGCTGAAAAAAATATGACCAAGGGCGCCATGATTAGAAAAACACGATAATAACTTTTTGAAAGACAGTTTTACAGAGGCGCTGAAAAAAATCTGTCCAAGGATGCCATGATTAGAAAAACACGATATTAGTTTTTGAAAATTTATTTTTACACAGGCGCTGAAAAAAATCTGTCCAAGGGCGCCATGATTAGAAAAACACGATATTAGTTTTTGAAAATTTATTTTTACACAGGCGCTGAAAAAAATCTGTCCAAGGGCGCCATGATTAGAAAAACACGATATTAGTTTTTGAAAATTTATTTTTACACAGGCGCTGGAAAAATCTGACCAAGGGCACCATTGTTACAAAAACACAATATGGTTTTTTGAAATTTATTTTTACAGAGGCGCTGAAAAAAATCTGTCCAAGGGCGCCATTATTAGAAAAACACGATAATAGTTTTTTGAAAGGCATTTTTACAGAGGCGCTGAAAAAAAATTTACCAAGGGCGCCATGATTACAAAAACACGATATTAGTTTTTTAAAAGTTATTTTTACAGAGGCGCTAAAAAATCTGACTAAGGGCGCCATGATTACAAAAACGCGATATTAGTTTTTTAAATTTTTTTTTAGAGAGGCGCTAAAAAAAAATCTATCCAAGGGCGCCATGATTAGAGAAATAGTTTTTTCAAAGGCATTTTTACAGAGGCGCTGAAAAAAAAATCTGACTAAGGGCGCCGTGATTAAAAAAAAACAATATTAATTTTTTGAAAATTATTTTTACACAGGCGCTGAAAAAATCTGACCAAGAGCTTCATGATTACAAAAAAACAATATTATTTTTTGAGAGTTATTTTTACAGAGACGCTGAAAAAATCTGACCAAGGGCGCCATGCTTACAAAAACACGATATTAATTTTTTGAAAGTTATTTTTACAGAAACGCTTAAAAAAATCTGACCAAGGGCGCCATGATTACCAAAGCCATTGCTCTGACAATGGGACCAAATGAAATTAAAACGAAACTCTCCTGTCTTAAATCGGAATTCCTTTTTTTTTCCCTATCTTTTGTCTTTTGTACTTTCGCAATAAAAGCAGAAATATCAAACTACCGGGCAGCCACCTAGGGCACCAAACATTTGACAGAAAATATGCTAAATACGCCATTAATTCTAATATTAATTTATGTGGAAGTTGCTATTCTTCGGGGTACTGAATAAAATCTGGACCTGGGCGCCATGACTATCGAAGTTTCTGTCAATGAATCCATTTAAAATGAGAATCTGTTTCTTATACGGTGTTTCGTCGTTTATACTTGTGCAAAAGGCATAAATACAAAAATACCTGGCAACACCAGGGGCACTAAATACTTAGACGCAGAAAAGAAAATATGCAAACTTATTAGACACTTATTAGAAGCATTCTTCGAGCAGAACTTATTTAGATGTATATCTAAATAAGTGAATACTTAATATTGTTTTTCTTAAAATTTATCATTAGTACAGGCTTTGAAACAAGGTCTGGTCAGGATACAATGTTTAAGAATGGCATATCTGATTGTCGATAACTTATGTTATCTCGAAATTGGGTTATCTAATTGTCTTTGATCACACATAGTTTGCTTATGCTATACTTTAAAAAATAAAAAGCATTATTTTTTAATTTTCCAAATGAAAAGCTTTGAAAATTTTATGCCTTTCAGAATACAGAACTTTAAGCGTGCTTAAAAAGAAAAAAAAAAAAAAAAGTGACGATAGGCGCACCGGGCAGTTGCCTTGTTGCCCGGTGGGCCAGTACGACCCTGCGATTGTGGAAATTTTCTTATCAGTCACCATTACTTTCATTTCTTGAAAAGAAAGATTTTTTATCTATTTAGTACACAAAGAATTTCTAGGCAAAAATGGATGTGCATTACAAGACGTATATAAACACATAAGGTGGACGTAATTAATGTATAGGGGAGAGTTGTACAAAATCGGGTAGGCGGGTAAGACTGGGTAGCACTGGCTCCTCCTTAATTTGGACTTATATCTGTCGGCCAACACCAGGTATTGCTTGTCGAAAGTTATTACGGCGTTTGTAGCTGAACGAAGCGCTATTGTGTGCGGTTATTTTTGTGTGAAGGAATACGTTTGAAATTTCTCTTAAAAAATTATTTTGTTTGTTTCTAGGTTTTACGCATATATTATCTGTTTTCCAGAATATTAAATATTGGTATGTACTATATTTAATTATTTGCTTTCTTGCAAGTATTTTAACAGTTTTACTGATCTTTTACTACAGGACTGAGAGTAGCGACTTCATGTTTAAAAATCTGTGTCACGTTGGGGTAAAACCGTGTACTTAAGAGTGGGTCAAAATTTTTGTTCTGCCCTCATGGAAAGATTTTTTTAGGATATTGAATACTTTAGCATGGAGTTTTAAATTGCAATTTAATGCTGTTAAGTACTGTTAACCCTTTGATGTGTTGTTCATAGCATCTCTAAACTTATACTACAAACAAGAGGTGAGGAAGTGGTTACTTCCAATATTGGTCGATCTGTAACAATTTACTAAGTTAGAAAACCATTCAAAGTTGCCTTTTTTTAGTGCAGTAGTTATAAATACGCCAGACGGTTTGAGAAAACAGGGATTTTTCCTTACAACAACGATGTTGTTCCTGGATCTATTTGCTCCTTCGGAAATGACAGAGAAACCCATAAAAGTCAATGATAAAACACCTAAGTCTACGAAGCCATAGGTTGGCATAGCTGCAGCAATAAATATTTCTGAAATATCACAGGATAATGAAGCTCATCTTTCCCCATTTAAAAGTGTCGACATCACACATCCAGTAGTTAAATACATCCAGCCTCTTCTATCGAGATCTGATATTGTGTAGCCAGCAATCTGCATTTCTAATTTCAATCAAAATGTTTTTACCCCTCCCCAGGAAGGCTTTAAGATTGAGAAAAGAGCTGGCAAAAGAAGTCGAAACTGTTATTTTAACTACTTCACCCTATAAATTAGATCTCGAAACAGATATTAAAGAGAATGAAACCAAACAGTCTGCAAAACAAAAGAGGAAGATTCTTAAAAAGAAAATAAGAATCAACAGGAAAAGAAACCAAAAATGGTTGATGAGGAATCCTCAGAAGATGAAGAAGATAATGAAACCAGAATGTTTTGCAATGAGCTTTACTCCAATTCTAAATCCAAAGAAAGTTGGATACAATGTGTGAAATGTCCCGTATGGGCACACGAAGCATGTAGTATGAAGGAGAATATGATAATAAATTTGTTTGTGATTTTTTGCAGTTAAAATAACTCTAAGACTTCCAGCGTAAAATAAGTAGACATATACAATGTAGCTAATTTCCTACAGATTTATTTTTGATACCTGGAAGAGCACATGTGCAATATCGTTTTGTTAAATATAAAAAAATGTATTTTTTTACTACATTAAACAAAATTTTTTAAAAAGAAAATGAGTTTTCCACGAGTTTTAAGAGGGTACCCGGTTTTTCCCAACCAGTGGGGTAAAACCGGATTTTTGCATATGTCTGAAAAAAGATATTTTTTTATATAATCAACTAGGGGGCTCTGCCCCCTACGAGCTACGCTCGCCAACCCCCCGTTCAGGCACACCGAAATCCAAAAAGCAAGCTAATTTGATCGGCTTTAAAAATATTGAATTAAAATTAAAAAAAAAAAAACAGTAGCGATCTCTCTGTAAACGGGTTTCCATTCGTCTTCCTTGGATTGGGGATTTTTAAGGCCAAATCTGCTGCTGTTAATGACTGTTTTCGTATTTAATTAAAAAAAAATTAGTTAAACATTTGAAAATAAGCTAATGTAAAATGAATTAAGTAAACAGTGTCATTGTCTCCCGGTATTTTTTAACAGCGCTATAAGATAGTTCTTTTAAATAATTCATTTTAAATGTATCGTTTCAAATCTGACGTAATTTACATCAAAGTTTTATTTCTCTTATTAATATTCACGTGAAAATACATTTGTTGTTAGAAGGAAATATTATTTGCACTGTCTTCGAATTCACGATAATAGTTGAAAAGATTATCTCAAAATATCTCGCGCAAATATATTTTTCAATTTAAATTGTTTTGCTATATTTTTTGCCATTTTAAATATGACGTAATTTCCTCAAATTACAAGTTTTAACGCATAATAATAATTTTTTTTAATTTTAAGATTTTGTTTCTCTTTTAAAATTCAAGTGTAAATATGGTTCGGCACAGATGTCATATCCGCCACATATTGGCGCAATTTCTTTCTGACGCCAATTTCATGTACGCAACGGGTACTTAACTGATGCGAAAGTGTCGTTATTTTGCTTGATATGGTAAACCGGGTGTTGTTGTTTATGCTATTGATGTTTTCACCAAATTGGCGTCGGAAAAAAATTGCGCCAATAATATTGGGCGTATACTGTATGACGTAATGATTCCTGCATTTAACATGTAATCATTTAATTCTAATTTTAAAGTTTTTTTTCTGTTTGTAATAGTTACGTGTAAATAAATTTTTAATTTGAAGTAAACATTATTGCTTGCGTTGTTTATACAACTGGCAACAGTTTAAATTAATAACATTTTCTGAAATTTGTAAAAAAATATTTCTCGAAATGCTGAAAATTTGAATTTAAAATTGAAATAAAACCTCAAAAAATGAGTCAAATAAGAAAAATAAATGCAATCTGCACACCGGGAACTTATAACGTATAAAATGATCTAAAAATGATTAAATTCTCATGTATAGTTTTTGCTCCAATAAAACTTTTTTAATGGAACGATTTTGTTCAACTTTAGCATTAAATATCTCTTAAAATAACTCTTCGATTTGAAAACTGTCTGCATCAGCGTGTTTATCAAACATTTCTCTATAATACCACCGGTTTTCATATTTTTGTATGCAAGAGTTTTTTTAATATTAATGATGAAAGGCCATACTTAAGCATTCAAATTGGATGCCGATCTGCCCGGAATATCTACGCAGATTTTCATTGGTTCATTTCCAAATCAAAACTTTTTTTATATATAGAAGGATTACATTTTTTACTGAAAAGAGTATGGTTTAATATAACCAAAGATTCATTTAAAATGAAAAACGGTGTTCAGAGTTCGTTTTCCCATTTGATTGCATTTAAAAGCAACAAACATTTATGGTACGATTTTGCCCCACCTTCCCCTATATATATATATGTAATTACTGTATTAGTTAGAGTGAGGTGTTTGTAACCATACATATAGCATAATAGGTATAGAATATTCAGAATGAAGGACATTATAAGTAGAAAAAAATTAATTTTAACAACTTTGTTGCGTAAATATATTATACGAATAAGCGATAAACTCCAATAAGTAAATTATAAATGTCAAAATATGTTTATTAATTTTACCGACTTTTATGCGTACATAAATTATGCCAATACTGCCCTGGGAGTGCGTGGTTTGGAGGAGAGGGGAATTATTAATTTGAAATTTTTATTAGCCACCGGTATGCTATTTCTTTCTCCCAGCTTATTTTGTGTCGTCTCCAAAAAATAACGTTACCTTATAGACGTCATGAATGACGTCATTTTACATAAAATAAATGCAAGTTTTTTAAGTCTTAAAATTGAAATATGTTTTGTATTATTTATATGTACATAGAGTATAACTTCAAAAATCCGGCATCATTGGGACCAAGACTATGCCGGATTTTTGAAGGAATATCAAAAGTAGAAACTATAACTAGGAATATCAAAAGAGTACTATATTCTTAATGGTGCCTTTATCTATAACTTAATTCATTATTAAGTGATAATTATGTATTAAAAAGAGAAAATTAAATATAAAAAAACTTACTTTAATTGATATTTTCTACGTTAAAGAAAAAAAAAATTCTAATAAAGAGTGACATTATTTCTTCTTTTGTAATTTCGGAAACATCGATGCCAATTTTGTTTGCTTCAATTTTTTTTGCCGTTCTTTAACAAGTTTTTTTTTTTCATTTTCTACAATTGAAGAATGTCTAATTCGAAAATAGAGTCTTGTTTCTCTAAAGCAGATATTAATTCTTCAGTCAAATATATGCATTTTTCTAGCGACACCTTTTCTTCTGACGGTTGTTCTCCCTCGTCTTCTGAGCTGCTTACTAGCTTTACCAACGCTTCTATTTACACAGCGTAAGCGATCTCGCTGTCTGTTAAATTGTTCATTCTTGGTGCATTTTCCTCAATACATAAGCGAATCATCTATATCCCTTTTTTTCGACGCTTAATCCATTTTCAGATTTCGCGTGTTCAGTAAGCTCATAAAAGGTAGCCTTTTCACGGGAAATGTGGAAGCTTGAAAATTCTTCCTCATGCCGTTTTGATGCCGGATTTTTGAAGTTGCCGGATTTTTGAATGCGGGATTTTTAAAATAACACTGTATATATTTTTTCATCGGGGGCGACACTAAATTCTGAAAAGCAGAATTCCTGTTTACTAGTATTACAATTCCCTTTTCCCCCTTACGCTGAAACGTCATTTTAAATTCCTTTCTCGAGGATATTTTTTTAATAAATTTTTCCGTTCTAAAATAATTATTTCGAAGGATAAAAAATTAGAGATGCTTCAAACTGAGATACTTATTTACAGAATCTGAAAGATCCAGTGAATGGTTTAATGATCGCATTTTCTTTTCGCATCACGTGTGTTTTCCCTTTGTCTTTCCTTCCTGGATTGGAATTCACAAAGACATTTCATCGGAAATTTGATTTTTAGACTTTTTATTTGCGAAAACGTGTTAATTTAACAAATTAAATTTAGACAATTCTTCTGTTTTCGTTTGTTATTTATTTATTTCTTCTTTGTTGTTTTCTGTTTCTATAACATTTCGAAAGAGTTTTTCAAACTTCCACTTTTATTTTCGTTATATCGATAGACATCCCTGAAAAAATACAATAGACTATTAAGGAGTATAGGCAATCTTTGGAAAATATTTCTTTGCTTATGTATTTTTTCATGTACCTCCTTACATATTATAAAATGAAATTTAATACAAAATGATCTTCATAACAAAAAATATAGTAAGATGACAAATTTTGAAAAAAAAAAATGAAATAAAAAAAAATTAAAATAAGAAAAATTCAAAACATTTAAACATTCTTAATTTTTTTATATTTTTGCACATTTTTTTCTGTTATTCACAGGAGTATTGCTCATAACTTTACGTATTAATTTTTCTCTAAACCCACTAGTTTATGAGAAATAAAATGAAACATCCTCATCTGTGCTAAAATTGACTAAAACACGCGCAATTCATCATATTTATTTATTTATTAAATGTGGAGTTCTGTGGCAAAGTCCACCTCTAATTCTATTGAATGTACATTTTCAGTTATATAGAAACTTTATGTGTTAATTTCGTATAAATCTGTTGAAATTTAAGCATTTTAATGGTAGCAAAATGTGGAAAGAAAATGGAAAAATAACTGAGGAATAATGACTGAGGAAAAATAATTAAAAAATTGGAAATATGACATATTTAAAGAAAAAAACGAAAAATCATGGGTCAAGCATGTAATATGAAAAACTTTCCAACAATTCCAGGATAATTTAACAAACTTTCACAGTTTAATAAACTAAAAGACGATATGGTCAAAAGAAATTATTTAAAACATCATAAAAATAAAGAGATGCGCAAGGGCTTTTGAAAGAACTTTGTATTTCTTCTACAGAAACAATGAACATGTGCTATCACTTTGAAAGCAGAACCCGGATTGAAAGGTAATGGAATGGAAAGGGACATGTTGAAGAAACATCCAGTTTCTGTTTTAGCTTCAGTTTAGACGGAAAGTCCTACCAATATGGTTTCAGCTCAACAAGCGCCGCCCAGCATTATAACCTGCATCATCACGGGCCACAGCCAGGGGCAGGGCCCGGAGAAACTTTAGTAGAATGAAACCCCTATATATTAAAACTTTATAAAAATTACACAAAAATTTTACAAATGGCAGCCCAATTTATTCCATGGCGTGCCAAGACATGATGATGAGTATCATAAAACAATCTTATGTACAGTACAAATTTTGAAAAGAACTCATATTGCAGTTTCATACATTGCTGAACAAATAAAATATAATAAAAATACACTAAACAAAAGAAACCTAGTTGTGGATGAAATGTGGAAAATTCACTTAGTAGGACTTAGAAACAGCCAATAGGAAAACGCATAACATATTTGAAAACCTAATTTCAGGAATTGGTATCAAGAGCAAAAAAATGTCCAAGTTCTTTTGTGCAGCCCTGTATATAATCTAAAAAATTAAATACACTATACTACGTAGTATGCTAAAATTTAGATCAGTTACGAAATACATAGCATTGTTGTAAATTCCTCTTCAGAAATTTCCGTCAATAAACTAATATGTACTGGAGATCTTTTGCGATGTCCTGTAGATCTATAAAATTTATACACAGCAAGTAATAGAAAAAAAATTAGTTTAATTTAAATCGTTTCTTATAACTTAAAATGTGCTTCCAGCAAATATTGTTAATAGACAGTACCGTAATTGAATTTTTTTGCGTGCCCTTTAAATAAACGAGGAATGTTATGCACAGCATATTGTATAGTAAGCGTTTTGTAGTTCATCCCAATGACATATATCATTTACAATTTTTTAAAATAGTGTACTATCATTAAAATACACAGCAAATGTTTTCCCCCCGCAGACCGTAATGTAAAGAAAAACTTTTCAATGTCCCTGTAAATGAACAATAAATTCTGCACATTTTATATTCCAAGCATGTTATAATTAACATCATCAAATATACTTATTGCCAATCCGAGTATATTTACACGAGTTAGAGCACGGAGAGACAGACAAACTCAATTCATAACCCCTTTTAACAAAGTTGGAAAGTGAAAATAAAAAATGGTTCCAGTAAAAATCTTTTTGCACTATTTTTCTATTATAATTATCCGATCTTTAAGTAATTTCGGCAGAAAATACAGGAATGCCTGAAAATATATTAAGCAAAAAACTGAAAACTAATATGTTCTCCATTTCTCGCAAAATGTAATTGGCCGACTCTCCTTAAAGTAAGTCTACTCAAAAATGGGAATCTGAACCTATTTTTCTTTTATTTAACCCTTTATCTGCTGACGGTACTTATAAGTACCATTAAAATAACTTGTTATAAAATTCATTTAATACATCGATTAGTAGTAATACAATTTAGAATGAGCTACATTAGCATTACTTTATCTTGTTCCAAAAACATTATTGGCTACACAAAACAGAAATACTTTTAAAAGAATGATTTGTTTTGCCTTTGCATCTTTTCAGCTTTCTTGGCGTTGAGGGGGGGGGGGGGGATTTTCAATTCGGAAATATTTCTATATTTCCATTGTAAGAACATTAAATTTGTATATTTCCTAATTCTACAAAATTCTAAGAAAAATATTTAAAATAAAAGATTTGATTGGGGTTATAAATATTGCACAAAATCGCCCTTTAAATTCAAATTTAATTAATCCTTCTAAAATTTATTAAGGGGGTTTCAGGACTCTCAAAATTGGAAAAATGAAAAAAAAAGACCATTTTCAACATTTAATATCGTAAAATATATATGATTTAAAAACACAATTTTAATTGCGACGTAACATATAAATATTTTCTTTCATTCCATGTATTTAAAATATTGCAAGATGCAGAATTAGTATTTACAGGGGCTCCAAATTGTCAGACATTTATCGAGCAGAAAATTGTTGTAACAACTTAAGTGTACGATTACACAATAAATAGTGCAGCTAGAATGAAATTTTGCTTCAGATTATAATAATTACCCTGAACCTAAATAAAAATTGTATTTAAATAATTTTTATGTTTTTAATACAAAGTTGTATTTAGCTAATACAAAATTTCGAAAATTTCAACAGTATAATCACGTAAAAAAATATTACTTTGAACAATAAAAAGGAAATTTTAGGTTCCATTTATACAGACTAACATGAAACATATGTTTTAAAAATTCATGAAAAAATATTCAGAAGTTTTTGAGATATCCTGCGCGTTATGCCCCAAAACATCATTTGGAGAAAAATGACTTCAATGTTTCTTAAACGCCGCTTCAGCTATTGAGCGGGTATAATTCTAAAAGCCGTAACTTCTATTCTAATATGGGAATTTTAAGGAAACGATTACATTTAAATTTTCAAAAAAGATAGGAGTTTATCATGTAAAAAAAATTAAATTTCAAAAATTTTAAAGCTTTAAGTGTTTTGAGACCCCTTAAATTATTATGTAAATTTTCTAATGTAGTTTTAAAAGTTCAGGAAAAATACTTCAGAAGATAAAATTTTCATGAATTCATAATTCAGTACATAAAGGGTTAAATGTCGTTGGATGACCAACGAGTTTTTGACATGCTAAACTAAAAAAATGAAAATACAAATAATACGGGGTATTTTTTTTTAAATCTTGCATTATTTACTTTTTTCTTTAAGCTCAAACTTTTTTTGCAACTTGATTTCCCAAAGCGATCTTCAGAATATACATTTCCCATACGAAAATAATTATTTTCAGGTGATAAAAATCTTGAGATACTTTCATGCTGAACAACTTATTTACAGAATAAGAAAAAACAAAGTGGATTTTTCAATGATCGGACTGTTTTATCACATAACGGGTGTTTTCTTTTTCAACTTCCTTCCTCCCATTGGAATTCAAAAAGGACTTTTTATCGGAAATTTGTTTTTCAAACTTTTGTACCTAGTAAAAACGTGAATGACATTTTTGGTCTCTGAAAGTGTTAATTTCATCAGATAAAATTTGAAAATAGTTGTTTACCTTTGTTGCTTTATTTCAAA
This sequence comes from Maratus speciosus, assembly GCA_963932465.1. Lineage (NCBI taxonomy): Eukaryota > Metazoa > Arthropoda > Arachnida > Araneae > Salticidae > Maratus > Maratus speciosus. The sequence goes on along the minus strand of OZ010792.1, from coordinate 128,976,732 downwards.
TTTCTGTCTTTTTCCTTGTTGCTTTCTTTACTGTAATAAAATACTAAATACCTTTTTTTCATATGCTGTTACAACATAAATTTACTGTTAAAAAGGGAGGAAATACAATAAAATTATATATATATATATATATATATATAAATTTATTAGTTTGTGCTTATCAAGCGTAAATTAGAGCGGTGATTTTTCCATAATCTTGGTCGACGCTTAATTTTAATTGCAAATTTGAAATTTAGCGTGATTTTAAGACAAACAAAAAAAATGCTTTAAAAAAAGAACAATTGTATCACAAAAGAGCACAGGGATGCACTGAGAGAATATATTTTACCTTATTGCACAAATTTTTAATTATTTCAATCGAGTTGAAGTATTTGAATGAGAGTGTAGGCTACACTTGTTTGCTATCCATATTCACTTTAAATTTCATTTATGCGAAAATAGCGCAATTTCAAGCGCAGTGGATGATTCTATATTGAAAGATTTGACGTATACCAGTAATAAACTGTACACGATACCACAATTATTTCAAAAAATAAAAAGTCGAATATTGTACGTCAAACGTGGCAAATGAGATGCGTTCGTACTATAAATAGTTTTATAAATATTAAGATTTTGGTACAATAGCTTTTGCAATCTTATGCGAAAATGTATGAATACAAAATTTATTACGATTATATATATTAAATTTAGTGATAGGAAAATAATATGACTCCATTTTAAGTATGACATAATCGCCATGGCAATAAAGAATCATTACCTATCATGGGATATCATTGAATTAATTCCGTATGATAGGATTTAATAGAACGAAGAAAACTTAATTCGATTTTGTTTCCATTTTCATAAAACTTGAAATGACGCGACAAACTTCTGAAACTATTATGTATATTAAATCTCAAACTATGTGATTTTGTAGTTTTTGCGCTGTTATATGCGGACAGAGGGACAGACCAGACAACGACTGTAGGTGCTACGTATTTGTACAATTAAAAACGCACCTAAAAATGCCGACAACACAGGCTTTTTTTTAATCTTGTGTTATTTATCTTTTTATTTACGCTCAAGCATTTTTGGCAAATTGATTTCCCAAAGCGATCTTCAGAATATGCATTTCCTGTGCAAAAATAATTATTTTCGGGCGATAAAAATCTTGAGATACTTTCATACTGAACAAGTTATTTACAGAATCAGAGAGAAAAAAAAAAGTGATTGGTTTAATGATCGGATTGTTTAATCACACGACGGATGTTTTCTTTTTCAACTTCCTTCCTCCGCTGGAATTCACAAAAGACTTTTTATCGGAAATTTGTTTTTCAAACTTTTGTACCAAGTAAAAACGTGAATAAAATTTTTTTGTCTCTGAAAGTGTTAATTTTATCAAATAGAATTTTAAAATCTTTTTTTGTTTACCTTTGTTGCTTTCTTTACTATAATAAAATTCAAAATTATTTTAAATTATTTTACATATTTAATTTTTGCATATAAAACATAAATTTACCGTTAAAAAATGATGAAAAAAAACCTAAATAATATATAGGGTAATTCCGGGATTTATGCCGCACATTTTTTTTGAATTTGTATATAAAGTCCCATGGTGAACATAAAAAAAAAAAAAAAAAAAAATCATGCTGTGCTATTTAATGGTAAATATACAACGTGTGCAGTGCGACAAAAAAATTCAAAACAGATTATTAATATTTTTTAAAATTTTTTTTCTAAAACATTACATTGCGGCGCGTCACCCGTACATTCAGGCTGAGACGCCGCACTTGTGCGGTAGTTATCCCGCGCTTGTAATAAGAACAGAACGAAATTATAAATAAAAATATTTAAAAAAAATATTCATATATGGGCTATAATTAACGATATAATAACAAAATGAAACTAAATGAGTACAGTGAAACGTATTAATAGATTCAAATTAATAATTGTTGCCTACTTTCATTATTAAAATTATCGACTTATATTTTTTACATTAAATTTTAATTGTTATTTCAACAACAACGTAACATCAGTATATTAGAAAGGGAAAAGAAAAAAAAAAATGAAATTGTGTTTACATAATTTATTTGTTAACCCTTTCGGGACCGGTTGCTTTTACACACATTTTATTCGGTTGGTACCACTTTTTTAAAAGAAGTTACTTCTACTCAAATAATCATGAAAATGCTCTAATTAAACAAATCAAATATTACTTTTCTTTTTTACTGGTGACAGAAACAAATTCTCTAAGCTCTTTATGAAAGTGCTTATATGCACCTATGGTCCCGAATGGGTTAAGAGACCTTTTTTTTCGACTACAATCTACAGAAAAAGTGTCGAAAAAGTAGTCTTTATGTAACTACATTTAAACACATGATGCAACGAAGCCAATTACACTTCCTCTTTCTTGGAATAGTTTGCAAAGAACGTCTGCGTTACGCACAATCCAATTTTTCATTATTATCATCTTGACTTGCACCTTTCTTGCCCTTCTTACTTTTTATTTTCCCCTTTTTCTCCTGTGGTTTTAGTAAACTTGATAACATGCCTAACTTGGTTAGTCTATGCGAAAAGAAAAGGAAAAGTTAATAACACTTAATCATCCCTTACAAAAGAAACTGCGGCATGTATACCAGAACAGCAGTGCGGCATGTATCCCACTTTGCATGGTGTAGACGTCGGCCATCACAGTTACCTGCCATCGCTAAGGGGAATGGCGTAAAAATGCTCACAATACTCTATACAAACGCTACACTTAGTTTTGACTTCGAAATCATGCATGTATTTAGTAATTAGTGTATGAAAAGTATTTAAACATAACGTGTTTAAAAGTTTGGACAATGAAATCATGCACTTGCGTCAAATTAAGGATTGTACGTCTACAAGTAAATATCGAAATGGGATTCACGCTATACACTGGTTAAAATAATCTCATTGTACACCTATATTGTGCGTTTGACGACTATCGATAATTACAAGAAATACAAGGGGTGCGGCATCTATCCCGTAGTTACCCTATATAGAAATTCACTACTTCGTTCTTTCTACCCGGAGATCGGTGAATTTTCCATAATCTTAGTCGACGCCAAATAAATCAATCTTTCGAAAAACAGGAATTGCAGTCTTGTAATTAGGCATGCTTTTAAGATAAACGTTAATTATTTATATAATAAAAAAATGTATATAACTTCTATACTTATTTTTAAATACAAAACAATTGTATCAAAAAAGAGCACAGGATGTAATCAAGGGATTATATTTTACCTTATTTAGGCCAGTTGAAATAAATTTTTGATGTATACAAATAATAAACTATATACCATACCACAATTAAATTTCGAAGCTTCGAAAATTCGAAAACAGTAAATTTTAAATCACAGAATAACAGTAAAAAAATATGTAATAACAGTGAAGTATACTCCACAAAATAAAAAGTAATATTGAGTTTTACTAACATATTCAAAAACATTACGATTGATCCATTTTTACTAAAGTTAGAACCTCTAAGAAAGGTGAGCACCATTAGAGAAAACACTTTCCGATATGAAAATATGAGTATCTATTCAATAGTTATACTTGAACAAACAGAGTGCGACAAAACTGACGGATTTATTTAAAAACTTGCATTACTTTATTACTGTAATTATATATTTTTTTACTGTTATTCTGTGATTTAAAATTTACTGTTTTCGAATTTTCGAAGCTTCGAAATTTCACAAAATTTAACATATCACAACTAGGTGAGTTTTAGCAGTAGATAAATGTAACTTTTACAGTTGTAATCGCCCGAGCATAGACGAAAATTCTCTATATAAAACTTATAGGCATCAGAAACCTTTTAAAATTTTTAAAAGTTATGCTCGTTGAAAAATAATGGAGAACCAGCCCATGAACATAATTAAATACACTTTATCTCGGAAAATTTTGCAAATTATAATGCAACGCGTGCAAATTTAAAGCGCATTTCAATCTTTTTGAAACACCCTGGATATGTATTTTTATTTATACTAGGGAGTATCAATAAGTTTTTGCCCTCACATAGAAATATTTGAGTGAAATTTGTGAAATTGCTACATTTTAAGAGTCCTTTTATATACAGTGATTGTGCACAGTAACACATTTGTGCAACCGGTATTTCAAATAGAGGGGGAGAATGTATATCAGGAGGCGGGATAGTAAACCCAAAGGGGGCATTTTTCAATCTCTTACTGACCCCCACATGTGACATTTTGTTGGAAAGGCCTGTGACCATTTATTCATGCTATGCACCACTCCAGCCCCTCCCCACAAATTTGCCCTCGGGGGGGGGGGTAATTTTTAATTTTGAGGACATCATTCACGCTCCCCGGGGGGGGGGGAATTTTTGGGGTTAGGGGGGAGGGGGTGCATAACATGAATAAGTGGTCACCGGCTTTTCCAAAAATATGTCACATGTGGAAGTCGGCAAATATTAGAAAAATGCTCCACTTTGGATCTGCTATCGCGCCTCCTGGAATACATCCTCCCCCCTCTCTTTGAAATACCATTTGCAGAAATGTGTTACTGTTCATGGTGACTATATAGAAAAGGACTAATGCAATGTAGCAATTTTATAAATTTCACTCAATTATTTTTATGTGGGGTGCAAAACTTATTGATACCTACTCGTATCTTATACTATAATGCGAGCAAAAATTGTGTGTGTATGTAAATTTTATCTTGAGAACGGCTCTAACGATTTTAATTAAATTTTGCACCCTAACGTTTTCGGGCACTTAAAGACCATTTGAATGGGTCTCGTGTTCGAGAAAATTCGATTAGTCGGTGATTTTGGGTCATAATGGGTCAGGGTCTAGCTAATTATATCTAAAGAACGGCTCAATCGATTTTGAACAAATTTTGTATCCAACCATTTTCGGGCACGAGAAGACTATTGGGCTAGGTCACGTATTCGAGAAATTTCGATTTGTGGGTCATTTTTGGGTCACTGTGGGACTAGCTATTTTTATCTAAAAAACGGCTCTAACGATTTTCACTAAACTCTATATTCTACAGTTTTGGATTACGAGAAGACCATTGGGCTAAATCCCATGTTCGAAAAAATTCGATTAGTGTGTGTTTTTTGGGTCACCGTGGGTCAATCTAGATTAGATAACGGCTCTAACGATTCTGACGAAATTTTGCACCCTACTGTTTTCGGGCACGAAAAGACCATTGGGATGGGTCTCGTGTTCGAGAAAATTAGATTAGTGGGTCATTTTGGGTCATAATGGGTCAGGGTCAAGCTAATTATATCTAGAGAACGGCTCAATCGATTTTGGCTAAATTTTGTATCTAACATTTTTCGGGCACGAAAAGACCATTGGGATGGATAACGTGTTCAAGAAAATTCGATTAGTGGGTCATTTTTGGGTCACCGTGGGTCCAGCTAAGTTTATCTAGATAACGGCTCTACTATTTTGACGAAATTCTGTAAGCTTTTGTTTTCGGGCACAAAAAGACCATTGGGGGGGTCACGTGTTTGAGAAAATTCGATTAGTGTGTCATTATGTGTCAGGGTCAAGCTAATTACATCTAAAAACAGCTCAAGACATTTTCACAATTTTTTTAATATACGGCCGTTTCTGGTCATGAGAGGACTTTTGGGCTAAGTCACATGTTCGAGAAAATGCAATTACTGGGTCATTTTGGGTCACAATGGGTCAGAGTCAACCTAATTGAATCTAAAAACATGCTCAAAACATTTTGACCAAATTTTATATTATACCATTTCTGGGCATGAGAAGAGAATTGGAGTAAGTCACATGTTCGAGAAAATTTGATTAGTGGGTCATTTTGGGTCACAATGGGTCAGGGTCGAGCTAATTTTATCTAAAAAACGGCTTAAACGATTTTGACTAAATTTTGTATTATATCATTTTCGGGCTCGAGAAGACCATTGGGCTAGGTCGCATGTTCAAGGAAATTCGATTAGTGGGTCATTTTGGCTCACAATGGGTCAGGGTCAAGATAATTGTATTTAAAAAGCGCTTCAAAACATTTTGAAAACATTTTGTATAATACCGTTTCCGAGCATGATAAGACCATTGGGCAGGGTCGCATGTACGAGAAAATTCAATGAATGGGTCATTTTGGGTCCTAATGGATCAGGATCAAGCTACTTTGTCTAAAAAACGGCTCAAATATTTTGACAAAACTGTGTACTAAACCGTTTCTGGACAATATAAAACCAGTGGGCTGGGTCGCATGCTCAAGAAAATTCTATTAGTGGGTCATTTTGGTGATAATGGATCGGGGTCAAGCTAACGGCATCCATCTCAAAAATGTTCAAACAATTTTGACAATTTTTTTTTTGTTATACCGTTTCACAGAACAAAAATACCATTGAAATAGCTCACACTTTCGATAAATTTCATTTAGTGGTTTTTTGAATCAACGTGGGTGAAGCTTATTTTATCTAGAATATGACTAACGATTTTCACTAAATTTTGTATTCCATCGTTTTCAGGCTCGAGAAGAGCATTGTATTAGGTCGCATGTTCGAAAAAATTCGATTAGTGCGTCATTTTGGGTCACTATGTTTCAGGGTCAAGCTAATTGTATCTAAAACAGCAAGAATGATTTAGTGGGAATAATATATAGAGATAAACACAAAGTTCATTTTGACCGAGCTCAGCTCGGTCATTCCTGCTAGTATATATATATATATATATATATATATATATATATATATATATATATATATATATATATACATATATATATGAGGGGAAATTTGGCAAATGTCTTTGTTGAAATGAGTTCAAAAGTACCTTCACGATAAATATATATTAACTCGCATCCTATTGCTTTTTCCATATTATATATACCTAAAAAAATAGTTTAATAAATACACAATATACCTAGAAAATATCTTTTCCAAATATTTTAAAGAACAAAATTACCATAAAATTTTGTGACTATATATTATAGGCGTCGTACAGTGGGGCAAAATCCCGAAAAGCAGGCCAAAATATGAAAATGTTATTTAAATGCCACGAAACTTCGTACACAGTTGTTTTTCAGGATGCTGATTGCGATTCTAAAGTTAAAATTCCAAAAAAAAAAAATGACGGATCCAATATGACGGACTTAAAATTAAAACGTTTTGAAAGTTATTCAATTTCTATGAAATTTCTTATACAGGTATTTTGGGGATGTTAAGTACGATTCAAAAATTAAATTTAAAAAAAATGACGATTAAAAATAAAAACAATTAGATTTAAATAAAATATGAAGTTTCGAGGCTAAACGTTACAAGGTACTTTCAAGGTACTTTCGAGATATTTTTAAAAGAAATTAAACGATGAATTTTTATTTATGAAATACAACTAAGTACATTAATGAAAAATAAAATACTACAGGGATTAAGTTTTATATTATTAAAATAAAACTAAAGCATATTCTAAAATTCGTCTTCTAAATCATCCGCAGTATACTAAGAAGATTCTTCAGAAGGGGAGCTGTCGAAATATTTTACTGAAGTTTCTGTGCCTCTAGGGGCAATGATATTAATTTCTTCTATGGTAATTTATATGAGTTTGAAATGAAGGGATCTGATAACATTAAAAGCCGTAAAAAAAAAAAAAAATTCCATTATTTACGTATTACTGCATTTTAAAGAGAAATCTTCTCGATATCTTTTGATCAATTTGTTGCACGATTCTTGAGCGTCTTTCGACATTTGCCCAGCAGGCAATAATGAGGAAGCTATTAATTCTTTGCCATGAATAAGTAGTTTGTGCGCTGAAGTTGGCATATAGAACTAGGAATACAATTCGACGAATTTACAAGCTGTTTGTGAGCAATAATCAACGGAATTGATCAAATGAATGTTAAAAAATTGTTTGTAATATGACGTGGAATCGTTCGATCAAATCTTCGTCTACGTTTGTTATGGAAGCAGAAATAGTTGCGTTTTCAAAGAATCGACCGGTTGTACTGTCATCATTTGTGCTTCCAAATCTGGGCTTTTGTTTATCGACAAGAAGTCTTAATTGTAAACGAAATACTTTTTGTAAATTTTGTTTTGCAATCTCTTTTTTTTTTTTCCTTCTCGTCATTCCTTTATATCCCGTTTGTACGCCAAATGCAAGCTACATTGAAAACATCATATACAGTCATGTAATGTGGACTTCCCGAATCGTAAATGATCTTTATGCACTTTTATGTTTGACAATGTGATCAAGGTTATTAAACTGCTTTGAAGTTGCCTGATATAGGTACCAACGTTGGGTTGATAAATTACTAGTAATGGCATTAAAAATTTTACAATCAATGGTCGTTAAAGATAGTTTGTAATTAACCTCTACATATTTTCTATCAACGATTGTGTTAAAGGAAATAAGTTTACTCTTCTAGTCAGTAGTATGATCCATTTCACTGACAATAGCTTTCGTATTTTCATTCAAAAAATGGATTGTGATGGGCCTAAAAAATCGAGGAGTTGAAGGTCTCGAATTCTTCAAGAAAACGATTTCTGAATTATTTGCAACACTTATGATTTCTAGTGGTACCAGATAAGTGAAAAAGCTATTTGAACCTGATTTCTACCATCATCATTACTAATTTTTTTAAAGTACTTTGACCAGATGTACTAACACATCCCCACTTGCAAATCAAATTCAGATTTCTAATGTTCTCGGAAGTGAGATTCTTAATAATTTCCCTTTGCATTAATAAAATACGCTCAGAAGTATTATCTAGCAGATATTGCAATTGACAAGATAATTCTTCTAATTACTATAGAATAAACGAAATTATTAGCTATAAAGATAAGAAAATGTATTTCTATCGTATCGATGAAAGAGAATTATTTTCATTTTTTTGGTACTAATCTTGCTTATCAAATTCATTTATTCATATGATTATAATACTTATTTGTAATATAATACATAATAATCTATCACAAAACTGAATAATCTAAACATTTCATAAATGTCAGCCAGCTAAATTACTGTGAAAAGTAATAAATGTCACAGTTTTTGAAGCGACTAAAAAAGTGATATTTTTACTTGTGGTTGCAAAAACCTGCATGAAATGCAGAATGGCAGTTTTTGGCAGCTGGTTTTATTATTATTCATTAGATAATAGTTTACGCCATTATTCCCATTACATGTCGTTGCGAAACGCTGTGGAACTTATAAACATTTCATGGTTAAAACCAAAAATATAATATATATATTTCAAATTTTTATCAAAAATAATCATGAAATGATTAATTTCTAGGTACTTAAGAACGTTATTAAGATAAGATTTTTGTAATACGCGCAAAATATTTACATACTATCTTTGTGTGAATCCATTTTAAAGTATTAAAATCGGATTATATGTGAAAATGTAGTACGTGTTTAGAGGAACAATTCTTTTGCTCTTTTTATTCGCCTCAGATGATAATCCTCCAAACATCACTTTTGAAATGACATAGGTTGCCAGGGCAAAACGAAAACCGTTTTATAAATTTAGATTCGAACTTTCCAAACATTATTTTGGCCATCTGTATAGCCAAAATTCCCTAATTAGTTACTTTTTTTTTTCGACTTTTGGCCAGCTTTTCGGGATTTTGCCCCACTGTGGCGCATGGAATGTTACAATATGTCTCTCATTTCACATACATTTCTTTTAGTGCAGTGATTTATCATGGACGTATTCGTAAAAGTACTGTTTTACAGTGAAAGACATATAACAACAACATATAAGGTACCAGTACCCAATATGGACACCCTAAGGAAAATTGATTTTTTTTCACCTCCGTGTACACGTCATAGGACTCCAAAAATATATGACCAATATCCCAGGACTGTTGACTACCATTATTAAAATTAGCGACCTTGTAATTATTCTGGTTTAATTTTAATGATAAAAACAAAAAATGTTTACAAGTGTCCATATAAGGAACCACCTGTCCCTATTATGGACATGCATGTCAATATTAGAGACAGGTGGCTCCTTATTGACCTACTACACAGGGTGTATGGAAGAGCCACTCTTCTAAGGGATTTTAGAGGCGAGGAGATTAAAGAAATGTATCTTAAAGTATTGCGGGGGAGGGGGAGGGGCACAGTAAGTATCTTCGGAACATGCACTTTAGAAAGCGGGGGGGGGGGTCATTTTCGGTTGTGGCTCTTCGAAGACCCATGCAAAGTACCTCAGTTACTACAAAATATTGTGAAATAATATAGTTGGTTTCGCTTAGCTTTATTACATCTGTTATTACTCAGTTCTCACAGGATGTGTATATAAGGCATTGGGGTGCATGCATCGGAAGGTATAACGCATAAGCCCCAATGCCTTATAAATTATCCACCTTCAGGTTCCTAATTAATAGTACTTTCAAGATTTCTTCCGATATAAATCTAGGGGATGAATTAGAGAAAATTAAACGTATTGCTAGTGATAATGGATATAAGGTAAAATTAATTAACAAATTGAATCAGAGCTCCTTTGATACTTCTAAAACTAAAAATAAAACTATTAATGAAGTTAATATGAAAAGGGTTGTAACAAATTATTTCCCGGGTTTCTTTGAACATATAAAAAATCCCCGCCGGCTCGGCCTACAGGCGGAGGTAGATTTCGAAGTTAAATATATTAATTTCACCAACAAAAACTAGATCATGATTAGATATAAATCCACTTTAACAGTTTTATCAGGCCGCTTTTGACGAGTTTTTATTTCCTTTTTATATAATAGTTTGTTTTATCAGAATCATTTTAAGGCGGTATTAAAAAAATACTTTTCCATGCTCAACAACTCGAAATTTTCTGGCACATTTTCAGATTCATTTTTAAGAGAAAAAATAAGAAACTTGCTGACGGGAATTTTGAAAAGATTTATAAGCGACCTGTGTTTTTATATTTCTTTCAATTAATTAAAACTTGATTAATAAACAATTATTTTCTCAGTAGAGCAATATTTTTCATTTCTAACACAATCGCTTCGGGAAATTTTGTTCAAAATACCCACTTTGACATCATTTTTTGAAATATATTCTGCCTCTATCAAAAAATTGATCATTACGGTACATTATATAGTTTCTGAATAAGAGAATATACCAATTGTATGCGTTTGAGAGCAAAGATGAATTTAAAAATGTGTAAGAAAATAAGCAGTTTGGATTTGAATACACCTTTAATAAGAGGATTTTTTTCTTTAACCGCTATGTATTTTTAATTTGTTTTTGCTACAAGAATTCGCCCTATCAGAAATTGTCTATATTAATGTTGAAGACAATATTAAGAAGATATAATATAAATTCTTGAGGATTTTATATCTTGTGAATTGACGGAGTAATGGAAATTTTTCTTCTTCAACCCCCCTTTTTACTTTCTTCTATCTTTACAAGAAGAAAGTATTGGATTCATGAAAATTTTCGAATTCCGGTTTTCGACGGATTTACACGTTTTAGAGGTCAGAGAACCCGAAAAACATGTTTTTACAAAATGTCTGTCTGTGAGTCTGTCTGTCTGTGTGTGACACAAATATTGTGGGCGCTCTATCTCAAGAACTAATGCACGGAATTTAATAAAAATTCATATTCAGTTAGTCCCTGATACAAATTGATGCTGATTCGTTTTTGGTGCAAATCGCTCAACAGGTGGCGCTGCTATGCTGCATTATTTATGATTTCCGAAATGGCTCTATCTCAAGAACTAATGCACGGATTCTCATGAAACTTCAGATTCAGTTAGTCCTTGATATGACTTGATGCTGATTAGGTGTTGGTGTAAATCGCTCAACAGGTGGCGCTGCTATGCTGCATTTTTATGATTTCCGCAATGGCTCTATCTCAAGAACTAATGCACGGATTTTCATGAAACTTCAGATTCAGTTAGTCCTTGATATGATCCTTAAATTCAAGCTTGGATATATTTTTAGTTTTTATATATGATTAGGAATTTATTTTAAAGACAATTGCAATATTGTAAAAAATTGTCTATAAATCCTGTTTGCCTTGTTTTAACAGCTTGAGACATATGTCAAAATTGTAAATGTCCTAAATTTCTGTATACCATTATGTTTTTCTTTGTAAGTGTCGGGGCACTTACTTTTTTATTATGTATTATATTTCATTTTTCTTTGGTAAATACCTGCTGGTTTTTTGGGTCTGTTGCCCTGGTTGTGGCTTTGGCTGAGTCATGGAAGGGAATTTCCTGCCTAGGTTTTTAACACCTATGCCAGATTCTGGTTGGTGCCTAGGTTAGGGTGATCTAGTCCTTGATATGACTTGATGCTGATTACGTGTTGTTGCAAATCGCCCAACAGGTGGCGCTGCTATGCTGCATTGTTTACGATTTTCGCAATGGCTCTATCTCTAGAACTAATGCACGGATTTTCATCAAACTTCAGATTTAGTTAGTCCTTGATATGACTTAATGCGGATTACGTGTTGGTGTAAATCGCTCAACAGGCGACGCTGCTGTGCTGCATTTTGAACGATTCCCGCAATAGCTCTATCTCAAAAACTAATGCATGGATTTTCATCTAACTTCAGATTTAGTTAGATGTTAACACAAGTTGTTGCTGATTAGGTTTTGGTGTTAATCGTCTAATAGGTGGCGCCGCTATGCTGGCATTTTCATGATTTTTCGCAATAACTCTATCTCAAAAACTAATGCACAGATTTTCCCCCAAACTTCAGATTCAGTTAGACTTTGACGTAAGTGGTTGCTTGGTAGTTTTGTTTAACATAGGATTTGATGTAAAGCACCCAATAGGTGGCGCTGCTAGGCTGAATTTTGCTGGATTTACACGATTTCGGAGATAGCCATATCTCAAGAACTAATACACGGAATTTCATATCTATAGAACCCTCATGATGGGCATAGATTGCCGTTTAATTTTGGTAGTGTGATAGCAAATTTTCAAGTATTAACATGCATGAGATAGAAGAAAGTTTTGGGATTGGTATATCCGACTAGTTTGTTTTCGTTTTTAATTTTTTTGCGGTACAAATAGGTCCTATCAAAAACTTGTGAATATAAAAGTTGTAGATAATATTAAGGACATGTACAATAAAATTAATTGGATTTCATATCTTTAGAACTGACGAAGTTAGGAATTTGTTTTCTCCCGAAAACTCTATTTTGCGCCCCTTGAGCCCATTTTTAATTTTATCATAAATCTGTGATACATAAATTTTTTGCCCTATTTTTAGAAGTAATAAAAAATTTTAACTCATTTGATATGTACAAAAATTAAGAAGGTATGGGGTTTTTTCGGTTTTCACAAAACCCCTCCCTATTTCTGTCCCCTTGGTTCGATTTTGCCCATTAACGAACTTGACCGAGATTTTATGCCCCTTGATTTTATGTATCAGTTTGGAAGAGATTTGTGCAGAATTGTGGAAGTTATCGTGTCCAGAAGAAAGGGATATATATATATATATATATATATATATATATATAAGGTTTTTTACTGAGGGTGGTTTTGGGTTCTAGGGGTCATGATCGGTGTAGATCTGCAAAACTTTTTCAGAAATTCCAACATAGGAACGATCCCAATAGGTAGTACTTCATACCAAATCTACCTAAAAATCATTTAAGAAATTTTGGTTTATGTATGATCGCGAAGCCGCCTCCGAAATTAAAGATGCTTTTAAATACTAAAATTGATCCTATTAATAGAGATGACCTCTCAGGAGTTTATATGATTCCATTTTTTAGGGAGGGAAGAATCAAAAATCATTATATAGGTATAACCCAACGAAAATTCAATATCAGATGTAAAGAACATATAGCTAACATAAAATACAATAGAGATAATACTGCTTTATCCCGGCTAAATCAAATAGAAAACATTAACATAGTTTTTAACGAGAGTAAAATAATCTACAGGTCTAATCTTTATTTATAATTATTCATAATACAGTCCATTGAAATTTATTTAAGAGGTTCAGGAGTTTGTAACGATACATTATCTTTTCGTATCCCGAATTTATGGGTTGAATGGTTGGACAACTTACGGCATCGCGACATAGAGGGAACACGAGTAATCGCGAAAATGTAGGGCACGTTACATGATTACTTCTTTATATTCGATGATTTTTTTCCATTTTTCATATGCATTTGTAATTTTATGTTATACATTTTGACAACGACTCAGAAAATGAGTTGAAACATGTAAATATAGAATTTTAATTTACTTTTAGTGTGTTTTTATAACGTCTTTTAAGCAAATACAAATTTTAATATTGTGATATGTCTGATATTCCTTTCAAACTATATTAAAAGTGTTAATAAAATCCACTTTCAGAAAACATGATACAAGATAGTATATACATTGTATTAACATAGAACTTAAATAAAATATTAATATAGAAACAGAATATTAATGTACAAAGTAAAAAAAAAATAAATAAATACTAGAAAACAAGAATTCTGCTTTTTCTGAATTTAGTGTCGCCCCAATGAATAAAAATAATATATGTATATATAAATAGTACAAAACATATTTCAGTTTTAAGACTTAAAGCACACGCTTTTGTTTTAGGTAAAATGACGTCATACGGCTCCGCTTAAGAATTCCACATTTACGATCCACTCTTAAACATCTATAGTAAAGCATGCATAGGACGTCACTAGCGCAGAATAATACACAAATGCAGACAAAACATGCCGTCATTAAAGAAACTCGACAAAAAAAAAAGCTATCTAATGGTTCATTTATTCATAGGCCATCAGTTGTTTTGTAACATTCATACATATACTTAAAATTAAATATGGTTTATAATAGCTCCATGTTTTAATTGAAATCATTCGTTTATATATTTTTTCAAAATAGCACGTATTTTAATTACATTTTCTTTCGGTTGTTAAAATGGCAACAAAAATATATCATTATTATTTTAGAACTATTTTCCTTTTACTTTCTACGGAATATGGGGTACTTCCGTTTGCCAAGTATCTCTAAAAGCTAAAAAAGAATTACTAATTCAAAAATAAATGGAGATACAGGTTTCAAACAAATCGCATTTAAAAGTACTTTTTTTTTTTTTTCAATACTGTATAAAAATTGAAAATGTTCGGTGCTTAGAAGTTTAAAAAATTGATATAGAGTATTTAATCATGCAATGATGCATCTGCTTTGTTTTACGGCTGGATTATACAACGTAACGTTATTTTTGGAGACGACACAAAATTAGCTGTGAGAAAGCATACCGTGGGCTAAAAAACTAAATGAATTCATACAGCGGCATGCATGTATCGTATGCAGGAAAATTATGAAATTAGTTTAATCGTAAGACAAGAATAAGAGATATACCGGGTATTCCAAAATTTGACCGAAAAATTCAGAGAGGTGATAGTAGGCATCGAGAGGATGAAAATTACAATAGAACATGGAGTCGTAGGGTGTTCCACCCTAGCTGAACTCGGGTTGAGGGTAATAATTTTGGAAAAAATAAAGACATTGCAATTAAAATGTAACGATATCTATCTTGTTTTGTGTGAAATGTGATAACATCACGAAAAAAGCTGGGAAAATAAGTTGTCCAAGCAATCGATGATACCGCATGAACTGATAATCACATTCCAAAATATGGGGCGTCAAGTGCACACTACAGCCACGTATAATGGAAACTTCTCCCACTTTTGTTTGGTGTTATCACGTTTACAACAAAGGTGAGAATGTCTGTTAAATGTTTTACTATAATATACTTCAGTTTTCGGAAATTTATTACCGTCAACCCAATTTGAATTAGAATGAATCACACTGCATCTTATACTGTAATGCGAGCAAAAATTGTGTGTGTGTGTATGTAAATTTTATCTTAAAAACGGCTCTAACGATTTTGACGAAATTTTGTATTTTACCATTTTCGGGCATGATAAGACCATTGGGCTAGGTCACGTGTTCAAGAAAATTCGATTAGTGGGTCATTTTGGGTCATAATGGGTCAAAGTCAAGCTAAGTATATCTAAAAAACGGCTCAATCGATTTTGACCAAATTTTATATCCAACCGTTTTTCGGCACGAGAAAACTATTGGGCTAGGTCACATGTTCGAGAAATTTCGATTAGTGGGTCATTTTTGGGTCACTATGGGTCAAGCCAATATTATCTAAAAAATGGCTCTAACGATTTTGACTAAATTTTGTATTTTGTCGTTTTCGATTACGAGAAGACCAATGGGCTAAGTCATATATTAGAGAGAATTCCATTAGTGGGTCATTTTTGGGTCACTGTGGGTCAAGCAAAGTTTATCTAGAAAATGGCTCTAACGATTTTGACGAAATTTTGTAATTTACCATTTTTGGGTACGAGAAGACCATTGGGCTAGGTCACGTGTTCGAGAAAATTCGATTAGTGGGTCATTTTGGGTCATAATGGGTCAAAGTCAAGCTAAATATATCTAAAAAACAGCTCAATCGATTTTGACCAAATTTTATATCCAACTGTTTTTTGGCACGAGAAAACTATTGGGCTAGGTCACATGTTCGAGAAGCTTCGATTAGTGGGTCATTTTGAGGTCACTATGGGTCAAGCGAATATTATCTGGAAAACGGCTCTAACGAATTTGACTAAATTTTGTATTCTGTCGTTTTGGATTACGAGAAGACCAATGGGCTAAGTCACATATTAGAGAAAATTCGATTAGTGGGTCATTTTTGGGTCACTGTGGGTCAAGCAAAGTTTATCTAGAAAATGGCTCTAACGACTTTGACGAAAATTTGTAATTTACCATTTTCGCGCGCAAGAATACCATTGGGCTATGTCGCGTGCTCGAGAAAATTCGATTAGTGTGTCATTTTGGGTCATAATGGGTCAATGTCAAGCCATTTATATCTAAAAAACGGCTCAATCGATTTTGACTAAATTTTACATCCAATCGTTTTTCGCCACGAGAAAACTATTGGGCTGGGCCACATGTGCAAGATATTTTAATTGGCGGGTCATTTTTGGGTCACTATGCGTCAAGCCAATTTTATCTAAAAAACGGCTCTAACGATTTTGACTAAATTTTGTATTTTGTCGTTTTCGATTACGAGAAAATCAATGGGATAGGTCACATATTAGAGAAAATTCGATTAGGGGTCATTTTTGGGTCACTGTGGGTCAAGCAAAGTTTATCTAGAAAACGGCTCAAGCGATTTTGATGAAATATTGTATTCTATAGTTTTCGGGCATGAGAATACTATTGGGCTTATCTCATGTTCAAGACAATTCGATTAGTGGATCATTTTGGGTCACAATGGGTCAGGGTCAAGATAATTGAATCCAAAAAAGGCCTAAAACATTTCGACAAAATTTTGTAATATACCGTTTCCGGGCATGAGATGACCATTGGACTAAATCACATGTACGAGAAAAATCGATTAGTGGGTCATTTTGGGTCAAATGGGTCAAGGTCCAGCTAATTATATCTGAAAAACGGCTCATTTGATTTTGACTAAATTTTATATCCAACCGTTTTTCGGCACGAGAAAACTATTGGGCTAGGTCACATGTTCGAGAAATTTCAATTAGTGGGTCATTTTTGGGCCCCTTTGGGTCAAGCCAATTTTATCTAAAAACGGCTCAAACGATTTTGACTAAATTTTGTATTCTGCCGTTTTGGATTACGAGAAGACCGATGGGCTACGTCACATATTAGAGAAAATTCAATTAATGGGTCATTTTGGGTCACTGTGGGTCAAGCAAAGTTTATTTAGAAAATAGCTCTAACGATTTTGACGAATTTTTGTATTTTATCATTTTCGGGCGCGAGAATACCATTGGGCTAGGTCACGTGTTCGAGAAAATTTGATTAGTAGGTCAGTTTGGGTCATAATGCATCAAGGTCAAGCTAATTATATCTAAAAAACGACTCAATTGATTTTGACTAAATTCTGTAATATACCGTTTTCGGGTATGAGACGACCATTGTGCTAAGTCACAAGTTCAAGAAAAATCTATTAGTGGGTCATTTTTGGGTCACTGTGGGCTATTTGTATAAAAAACGACTCAAACGATTTTGTCAAAATTTTGTATTATGCAGTTTCTGGGCATGAGAAGACCACTGGACTAAGTCACATGCTCTAGAAAATTCAATTAGTGGGTCATTTTTGGGTCACTGTGGGTCAAGCTAAGTGTATCTAAAATAACGGCTCAAAACATTATGGCAAAATTTTTTATTATATCGTTTCTGAGCATGAGAATACCATTGATCTAAGTCACATGTTCTATAAAATTCGATTAGTGGGTCATTTTTGGGTCATTGTGGTTCAAGCTAACTGTATCTTAAAAAAAGGGTCAAACGATTTTGACGATATTTTGTATTATACTGTTTCCGGGCACGAGAAGATCATTGGGTTAGGTCACATGTTCGAGAAAATTCGATTAATGTGTCATTTTTGGGTCATTGTGGGTCAAGTTAGTTTTATCTAGAAAACAGCTTTAATGATTTTAATTAAATTTTGTTTTCTATCATTTTCGGGTTCGGGAAGACCATTAGTCTAGGTCGCATGCTCAAGAAAATTCGATTAACTAGTCATTTTGGGTCACTATGAGTCAAGGTTTAGCTAATTTTATTTAAAAAATGGCTCAAACGATTTTAACAAAATTTCTTATTACACCGTTTCCTAGCACTAGAAGACTATTGGGATATGTCAAATGTTTGATAAATTTACATTAGTAGGTCATTTTTGGGTTACCGTGGGTCAAGCTAATTTTATCTAGAAAATGACTTTAGCGATTTTGACTAAATTTTGTATTCTATCGTTTTCTGGTTGCAGAAGAGAACTGGTTAGGTCGTGTGTTCGAAAAATTTCGGTTAGTGGACCCCTATGGCTTAGGATCATACCAATTTTATCTAAACAACAAGAATTATACAGTGAGAATGAAATATCGAATTGAACACAAGGCTAATTTTGACCGAGCTTAGCTCGGTCATGCCGGCTAGTTTTTGATTAAATACGTGATTTTCGACCCCATGTATTATGGTAATTTATCATGCTAATGAACTTTACTATTACCCCTCAGAATTTATCGGTTTAATTTTGGAACATCCTGTATTTGGAGTAGCGCTATTTAAATAGAATTTTAATTATTAAGAAAAACTTAATCTGATTTCTTTAATGCTAAATAGATTTAAACATTGAATTCAAAATAGAAAAACTTTTGACTTTTTCCTACTTAAGTATGCCAAAATTTCATTAACATTTTGCTTAAAACGTAACGATAAGTCTCCTCACGATAAATAGAAACAACATTTTAGAACAAATATTGATAACAATCAATTGCTGATGACTCAGTATGTTCATTTTATTTAGAATAAAACGTCAGTACTTGCCTGAAATAGAATATATGAAAATTAAAACTAACATGACATTCCATTAACTCTTTAAAATAAACAATGAATTTCGTTTTCTCTATATACTGAACAAGAAAAACATACGAAGGGATCCGTATTATTCTCTTCTTGTTCTGAGAAAATAATTAATTAATCTCTGCTTTCCGAATAAAAATCAATGGAAATAATTAGTGGCATTAAATTAATTAATCTCATTTTTAATACCTAGTTAGGAAAACTTCTGCACTTGACACAAATCAGGTTTTATCACACAAGTTTTAATACTCTGAACGAAGTTTACGCATATGTCAGTAATAGAACGTATAATCTTTATAGAAAGTAAGGAAAAATTTAGTTTGAGAAACATAAATTTAATGTAAGTTTATGAAATTAATATTTGATTGCTGGAGGGCGAATAAAATCCATATTAAGAAAAATATATAAAAATTTTAATATGAAATCATAAAGGATGAAACTAAAGTTTATTTTTAAACAACAAAATATTTATAAACTTTAGGGGGAGATCCTCAGCAATGAAAATAAACGGTCAAGTGCGAGTATTACTCGCGCACAGTTGATTCCGTAGAATAAATATATGAATTAGTAATTGTTTTATTAAAAAAATCGTTGCTAAAAGAATACTAATACTTTGTAAAAAAAAAACTATACAACGTAGGGTTTTCATAACTATATCTACTAGAAAAGTGTAAATGGATATACCATGAATGTTCAAAGAGATATAGAACCTAAATAATATCAAAAATAGCTTTTCTGAATAACTCATTTTTAATACTATACTAATCTGTTTGCGATGAACTTAATTCGGTACTGACAATAAAAGCAGTGCAAATTTAAACTTCACTTGGCATTTCATAAAACTATATTCACCGTAGAAATAACCTTTCTTTCTACAGTGTAGCTAAAACAAAACTTTTGTGCAAAGTTTAAATTTGGCATTGTGCTGAGCGCGCTGCGAAAGGAGGTCGCAAAGTTGCAACGCCACATTGGTCTGTGCTAGGTTTTTCCAGATAAGTTTTTAATTATCTTTTAAAGTCACTCGAGACGTATCGAGAAATCCACTCAATGCAAACTAGTCGTGAATCCCGTAGTATTTATGTGATTAATTCTAATTAAATTAGTCTGTATTTAGCAATTGGGCGTTTATTGCTTTTATACTGCTACTGGGCATTGCATTGCACATATATGTCATTAAAAGTTGTTAACTAGGCATTAAAAGCCAGTACGCTGCCCCTGTCATCATGTATCTCCGAACAGTCCGTATATTTAAGGGTTAATATCTCGTCTAATTAGTGACGATTTTTTTCGAAAATCCTTATCCACAATGCTTTTATACGTCTGCTACGATAGGTACCTCCAGCGCTGCTCAACACTTTTGCTGAATGCCCGTAAATCGAAATTTATGTGTAACGGAAAAATGCGATTTTCTCAAAAACTATGTCACTTAGGGTAATCGCTTTCATTTTCCTGCAAGGTTTAAATTAACGTCTACTACCTCTATTTTTTTTTTCATAATTTTAGTTCCAGTAGATTCGGAATTAGATGGGGAGGCATATTTTTGTGCTACATTTTCGACAATATCTTTGAAAATATAATACCTAAAATTAAAAGAAATATATTTTTGAGTTCAGCGTTACGAAAGCTGTCATACGACACCCTCACGGTACACACAAAAAAACCAGTTTTTTCTTCAGGTAACTTAATTAGCCCCTCTACATTCTTACTAAATATATTTATGAGCATTTAATAATCTGTAAACATGTGGGTTAATAATCTTTATTAGTTCCCTCAATTTGAACTTTCCACGTTCCATATTTTATGAGTAAAATGGCTGTGACAGACAGACAAACACAGGAGTTAAATTATAATGGTTCCGTTTTTAATTTTTAAGTGCGCAACCCTAAAAATGAACTATTTGATAATAAATTACAACAGGAAATTTCATCACTAGAATAATTGGAAAAAAAGCATCAAATTAAATTTAGTAAAAAAATATTGTCGCCAAAAACTTCACTTGACAAATTTAACTATATTCTTTAAAATTCCTGTACAACACAGAAAGGAAACAAAGAATATCGCTAAAATTACATAGTTATCGCTTAAACGCATTCGATTAAGATTCTTGATCATTAGTTAACACGGTTCATTATACATTTGTGGAATATATTTATTAACTGCTTCGGAAATTTCGTCCAGAGAAAGACAGGAGGTATAATCCATTTCAATTCACAATTTTAGTTTTGCAGTTTTCAATTTATTTCAAGGTTCTTTAAATTTGGTAGATGTTTTGCATGTTTTTTCGAAATATCTCCCGCTTTTGCTTTAATGCGCCACTTTGGAACAAACACATACATTGTGGCATAATTTACTTATAATACGAACAGCAAAACCCTAAATGACATCGTTTTTTATTCTATAAAATTACAACCTTCAGCATTTATATGTATGTACATTTAGAATAAGGCTTGCATTTTTCCAATAAAATCTTTAACATTATTAAGACTTCATTCATTTATAAAACATTACATACGTTTTTTCATTAAAGATCTAAATTTTTCAGTAGAGAATGATTATATAGAGTGTCTATATAAACGTATGTCCCAGTTTCAATGGTATATTATAACAGTTTAATTTAGACTATTTACAACAAATCAAATATCAGATTGATGGTAAATTAGCCTAGTTTTTCTTACAGATATTCAATATGTGCACCTTTACCAATACGACACACGTCCAAACTAAAGTCCAATCCTTCGAACACTTCGGTTAACAAGCCCGGAGTAATGGAAGCAATACCCTCTTCAATTCTATGTCTCAACTCTAGCAAATCATTAGGTAGAGGCGGAACGTAGACACGATCTTTTATAAAGCCGTAAAGGAAAAAATCGCATGGCTCTAACGGATTTTAAATCTTCAGCCCAAAAATAACGCTTTACGCTCAAGAGTTACCATTTTGCATATATGGTACAGCAAGCAAGTAAA
Source organism: Maratus speciosus (assembly GCA_963932465.1). Taxonomy (NCBI): domain Eukaryota; kingdom Metazoa; phylum Arthropoda; class Arachnida; order Araneae; family Salticidae; genus Maratus; species Maratus speciosus. The sequence goes on along the minus strand of OZ010792.1, from coordinate 128,954,462 downwards.
TAGCAAAGCAGTGCTCACGCATGCACTTATCTGAAACTGATTGAATTACTCTTTATTTGTGCTTTTGAACTAACACTCTACAACCTTCGCAGTTTATACTATTAAAATTTATAACTGGGACTTTTTTCTATGGACATCCTGTACTATAGAGTTTTTAAAGCTTGAGAAAAAAATAACTAGAGAACAGGGATTCTGCTTTTTCAGAATTTAGTGTCGCCCCCGGCATTTCCATTACTTCATTTTCTTCTGATGGACTGGTGGCTTCCATTATTATGAAACAGACATTACAAATGAAGCGTTAGATGAAGATGAAAAAGCAGTCGTAAAAAGTTAGAACTCTGATTTTCTGGTCAGAATGAAAAAAAAAATGGCCATTTTTTTTTTTTTTTTTGGCCATTTTTTTTTCTATTCTGACCAGAAAATCAGAGTTCTAACTTTTTACGACTGCTCTTTCATCTTCACCTAACGCTTCATTTATGATGTCTGTTTCATAATAATGGAAGCCACCAGTCCATCAGAAGAAAATGACTCGGTTAAGCGGGACTCGGATAATCGAGACTCTACTGTAGTTCAAAACATATTTCAATTTTAAGACTTAAAGTACACGCTTTTATTTTATGTAAAATGAGGTCATTTGCATTAATATAGATACTTAAATTTAAATATAGTTTATAATAGCGCCATGTTTCATCAGAAATCATTCATTTATATTTTTCTCAAAATAGCACGTATTTTCATTACATTTTTTCAGTTTTTATGGGAAAATGGCAACAAGAAGATGTAATTGCTATTTTTCAACTATTTTTTCTTTACTTTCTACAGAAATGGAGTACTTGAGTTGCCAAAATGAAACAAATGTCGCTAAAAACTACAAAAAAAAAAAAAAAATTAATGTTTCAAAAATAAATGGAGATGCAGTTTTCAAACAAATTGCATTAAAAAGTACTTTTTTCCCCAATACGACAGTATAAACATTGAAAATGTGCGATGTTTAGAAGTTTCAAAAAATGCTGTAGAGTATTTAATCGCACAATGAAACATCGGCTTTTCTTTTACGGTTGACTTATACAAGGTAACGTTATTTATTGGCGACAAAATAAGCTGGGAGAGAGAAATAGCATACCGGGGGCTAACTAGAGAGCAGGAATTCTGATTTTTCAGAATTTATTGTCACCTCCGATGAAAAAATGTATATATGTATATAAATATAAATACAGTAGAGTACCGAACTTATACCTTTGGAATGGACCATTTTCTTCTGGTGGACTGATGGCTTCTATTATTATGAAACAGCCATTATAAGTGAAGTATTAGGTTACGATGAAAGAACAGCCGTAAAATGTTAGAACTCTGATTTTCTGGTCAGAATGGGGAAAAAAAAACATGGCTATTTTTTTTTCAAAAAAAAAAAAAAAATTATGGCCATTTTTTTCCCATTCAGACCAGAAAATCAGAGTTTTAACTTTTTACGACTGCTCTTTAATCTTCACCTAACACTTCATTTATAATGGTTGTTTCATAATAATAGAAGCCATCAGTCCATCAGAAGAAAATAACTCGGTTAAAGCGGAAACTCGGTTAAACGGGACTAGGATAATAGGGAATCTACAGTAGTTCCGTTTTAAGACTTAAAACACGCGATTTTATTTTATATAACTAGGGGGCTCGGCCCCCTACGAGCTACGCTCGCCAACCCCCCGTCCAGACACCGCAGACTCTAAATGCACGCTAATTTGATCGGCTTTAAAAAGATTTCGAAAGATTGAATTATAATTTAAAAAACAGTTGGGATCTCCCTATAAACGAATTTCTATTCATTTCTCTTTGATTGGGGAATTTTAACGCCAAATCCGCTGCGGTACTACTTGATTATCCTGTCGACCAATTTCGCCAAATTATATAAATCGCCAAAACACTCGCCAAATTATACAAATTGATATAATTTTTATTTTAAATAACGAAAGAACAAATAAATTCGTACAACATTAATAAAAACACAAATAAAACGTCGAAATAAAAATAACTTGATGACGTATACACGTGTAACAACATTTCAAAATAAGCTAATATAAAAGGAATTAAGTAAAGAGAGTCTTTGTCTCCTGGTATTTTTTAACAAAGCGAAAAGAAAGTTCTTTTAAATGAGACATTTTAAATTAATTCTCAAAATATCAAATAAATGTCTAGCGCAATTTCTAAATTTAAACTTTTTTGCAATATTATTTTGTGTTCATTTTATGTAATAACTATAATGTGACGTAAATATGACGTAATTTCTCCTAAGACTTCTAACGCATGTTAATGAATTTATTATTTTACAATATCCTTTCTCTTTTAAAATTCACGTGTATACTTTTTATGACGTAATTTTTAATAAGTTCCTGCTTTTTATACGTAATTATTTAATTCTAATTTGAAAGTTTTTTTCCTGTTTATAATAGTCACGTGTAAATAAATTTTTAATTTGAAGCAAACATTATTGCTTGCGCTTTTTATACAGTTGGCAACAGTTTAAATTAGTACAATTTTCTGAAATCTGTAAAAAATATCTCTAGAAATGCTGAAAATTTGAATTTAAAATAGAAATAAAACCTGAAAAAATGAGTCAAAATTAAAAAATTAATGCAATCTGCACTCCGGCAAATTCTAACGCATAAAATGATCTAAAAATGATTACACTGCTATGTATAGTTTTTGCTGCTATAAAACTTTTTTAGTGGAACGATTTTGTCCAACTTTAGCATTAAATAACTCTTAAAATAACTCTTCGATTTGAAAACTGTCTGCATCAGCGTGTTTATCAAACATTTCTGTATAAAACCACCGATTTTCATATTTTTGTATGCATTATTTTTGTTAATATTAACGAAGAAAGGCCTCCGGTCACAAAAAAATCAAAACCGGCGGCGGCGGTGACAGCGGTAGTTACTTTTTTTTAGAATAGAGAGAAACGACGTCATCCGCATCCGCTGAAGAATTACTTCCTCATTTAAGATACAGGCATAAACTGTCACGGATGGCTTATACAACGTAACGTTATTCTTTGGAGACGGCACACAAAATAAGCTGGGAGAAAGAAGTAGCATACCGGGGGCTAATAATCTGAATCTAAAGAAAGGCAATTGTAGTCAGTCTTCATCTATAGAAAGTAATGCAATCGATATATTTTGTATATCTCTGTGAATAAAAAATACATGCAAAGCACACCCCTTTCTTCTTGAAACATATCATGGAGAGTATCAGTAATATTACATACCAATTTCGTAATGTTTGAAGAAATGTAAAATCATTTAAATTACTTCAAACGTGAATGGAGTTATATTTTCAATGCAGAAGAAAGAAATATCTCGGCGCACGCTTAAATTATCAGTCATTTTCAAACTTTATCGGAAGGCTATTGCATAGCTTAATATTTACTTACGGTTAAAGGACACATCTAAATAAATAATTTAGAAAATGTACAGACTCGTCGTTAGCAATTATCGCCCATGAACAATAAAATCATTTAGAAAAGTTTTGTATGGCACTGTATTCGATATTTACAGTGGTGGTCAGAATTATAAGAACAATTGAAAATTGCACAGAAAATTTTTATTTCTGAACTAAATAAAGTGAAATTTATACGTAAAATGCTTTTTTATGCTAGAAATCATTGTAGAATACAAAACATCGGAAAATGCAAAATATGAATGTTTTGCCATAATTAACAAAATATGTCATTGTAAAAATTGGACAAAATTATAAGTACAGTGAATGTTTTTGCCTGAAACACACTAATAATTAATAATCTCCCACTTCTTCTCAATCACTTTTATCAGTCCTTGACGTAATGGAGCTTGACAGTTCCTTAAGAATGTTCTTGGAAATTTTTGACCAGGCTTTTTCGATGGAGGTCATGAGCTCTTGCTTGTTTTCATATTGTATACCATTTTTGTATACTTCGTGTGCCAGAATACTCCACAGATTTTCCATTGGGTGCAGATCAGGACTTCTGGCCGGCCAATCAAGTATTTTCACGAAATTAGCATCAAACCACGATTTTGAAGTTTGAGAAACATGTACTGAGGCATTGTCCTGTTTGAAAAAATCGTGTCCACTCGTTATTAACGGTGCTTCCTGTAAAAGATAATCGCCCGATACATCAACATAACTCTCAGAATTCATTCTAACCTGGAAAAAAAACTATTGGAGTAGTTCCACCAGTTGCGAAACCTCACCAGACTGTAACTGAGCAACCTCCAAATGCACGCTTTGAGAAAAATTCTTTTTCTCTACTGAGATCATACCAAAAGTAGCGAAAACTATCTGATTCATCCAAATTATACGTTCTCACATCGGAAAAGACAACATCATCCCACTTTTTTTCCCATAGTAATGCATTTTTTTGCAAACTCCGTCCTCAGTCTTTTATGAACTTTAGTAAGAGGCGGTCGTGACATATGTCTACTATAGCGAATCTTTTTTTTCTTTTTGTAAAACACGTCGAACAATTCGAGCACTGCATTTTAAGTTCAATTCACGTTTTATTTCTGTTGACATTTGTTTTTTGGAGTAAGCTCGCCTTATTATCATTCTTTTCTCAAGTACAGAAACAGAAATGGCCTACCTGTTTGTCTTTCTCGTCCATATTTACCGGGATTTTTAAGGTATTTGTAAATAATCGTTCTTGATCTATTTAGCTTTGTCGCAATTTGGCGTACAGAAAGTCCTGAACTTTTAAATGCATCCAGTTTCCCTTTTTTAAACTCCGAAAGCTTTGTACCTAAGCGACATGACTGAAAAACAGAATATGACGATCACAAACGCTTACTACGCATTTATATCGCCCGGAAGTTCCGTGTGCAGAGCAAAAGACATGCAAATTTTACTTTTGAGAACACACAAATACAGTTGTTCTTATAATTTTGTCCATATCGGATGGCTGTATAAATCCATAATACATTTTATGAATATGAATTTTTCACATATTTCCATAAAAACTTATAAAAATAATCTTCGTTTTTCATTGGTTTCCAGCCATTAAATTTGCATAAGTTTCCGGAAAATTTAGCCAAGATTTGGCGATTTCTGCCTTGTACTTATAATTTTGACCACCACTGTAGATTTATATGCGCACCGCATTGTATCCATTATCAAAATTATATAAATAATTTATTCACCTTATAATGTATTGAAAATCAGTTCAACTGCAATATGTACAACACAGTTAAAAACACACTTTCACAAATTCTCAGCATAAAAGTTATGTATTTTAATTTTTTTATGCTGTACTTTATGTATACTTTAAGATTACTACATTCTACATATACTAAAATTTACTAAGATATGAAAAGCATAACGAAACTGAAAATTCTCATTAAAGAAATTATCGCTTATAAGTGATATTATTTTTTAATTCGTTTTTGCGGCCCTGTAAAAGATCATCAAATGTTACTACAACTATTTTCTATAGGGAAGATGTTACTGCGCACCTCAATAACGGCATAATTTTATATATATATATATTAGAAGTAGTACAGCATCTTCAAACAATCAATATCTATAGAGAGTAATGCATTTGATATATATTATGTCTTCCTGTAAATGGATAATATATGTTAAGCATAGAACCTTCTACAGAAAACACGTTGTGGTGCTTATCAAAATTGCATATAAATTTTGTAATATTTGAATAAGTGTAACAACATTACTACGTACTTTAGACAACAATTACTCATGGGCTAAGTATATCAAATATTTATTGAGTGTTGACGTAAACGAAATATGAATTCACAATACCTATTTTAAGAAAGGAACATGTCAAGGGAAAACTCAAAATTATATTTAATTATTTCATAGTATTCCAAAAATATTACGAAACTTATTACGTTGTTTAGAATAAAAACTTTCTAAAAGTATTCCAAAAAGTCTTTATTTTCTTTGTTAAGCGATGAATAAACCTTTTATATATGTTTCCTTTCATTGACAATCATACTTTTAAAGATTTTAAAATAACATACCATGATTTAATCTAGTTTTTGTATTTATAATTTTCTTATCAAATTAATACCAGAAACAATTAGTAGAAATTTCTTAAATAAATTAAAAATATATGTAATAACTATCACTTGGCTTTAAATCATTATCCTTACATTTTAGCCCGTTTTTTTAAGTACCTAATACAACTGAAAACAAATTTCCTGGAATTATCTCTCATAGATGATAATGCATAAGATTCCTTTTGTACGTCTCTCTATAAAAATTAAATGGTAGATGTTTTTCTTTTATACTATTTTCTATTTGTTATCCCGCACCTCAATAATGTATACCAACTTCACAAACTTCACTTCCAACTCTTACTGTCTACACTCATTAAAGCAAACTAGTTATTTTATATGTCCTTGTAAATGAATAATAATTGATATGCACACAATATTCTGTAAGAAACATGTTGTAGGTAGGGATGCAAAACCTGTGGCCGGCGAATTTCGAAAATTTATAACTGGGAAAAATCGCAATTTTTGCCCACATGTTGCTGGACAAAATAGGTAATTTCTTCAATTTCTCGTTGGAAAACATTGCAAATTTAATTTATCAGATCCGGAACAATCGCGAGTTTCGTCAGTTTATCGCAAATTTCGTCAATTTGCCGCGGGAAAAATTACAAATTTCGTCAGAGTCAGATAAGAATTGCGAATTTCATTGACCGAGTGCAAAAAAAATCGGGAATTTCGTTAATCGAGTGCGGAAAACTCTCGAATTTTGATGAGATGTTAAAAAATTCCAAATTCCGTTGATCGGATTCGGAAAAATAACAAGTTTCGTCATTTTATCACGAAAAAAAATCGCGAATTTCGTCAATTTTCCGCGTGGGAAAAATTACAAATTTCGTCAGTCAGTTAAGAAAACGGATTTCGTTGATCGGGTTCAGAAAGATCGCGACTTTTCTCGATCATGTGTGAAAAAAATCTCAAATTTCGTTGATCGGCTGCGGAAAAATTGCGAGTTTCGTCAGTTTATCGCGAGAAAAATTACAAATTTCGTCATAGTCAGTTAAGAATCGCGAATTTCGTTGATGGGCGCGCAAAAATCTCGAATTTTGTTTATCGAGTGCGGGAAAATCCAAGTTTGCCGATTTGGTGTGCAAAAGTCTCAAATTTCGCTAATCGGACACATAAAAATCGTGAATTTTGTCGATGAGGCGCGGAAAATTGCAAATTTTGTTGATCGGTCGCGGAAAAATTGCGAGTTTCATCAGTTTATTGCAAGAAAAAAACATTAATTTCGTCAATTTTCCGCGGGAAAAAATTACAAATTTCGTCACTGAGTTAAGAATCACGAATTTCGTTCATCGGGGAAAAAAAATCGCGAAATTTGCCAATCAGGCGCGGAAGAATCTCAAATTTCGGTGATCGGCTACGGAAAATTGCGAGTTTCGTCAATTTATTGCGAGAAAAAATTGCGAATTTTGTTAATCTATCGCGGTAAAAAAAATCACGAATTTCGACAACTGATGGAAATTTTTGTCAATTAATCACAAAAATATCGCGAAATTCTTCAATCGCTCGTGGAAAAAAAAAAATTGTGAATTTTGTCAAAATTTTCCATATCAAGAAAGAACAACGAGCTTTCATAAAGTGTTGTATTGTTACAGATGTATATGAATACAGATGTGAAGAAGCCCTGCATACAATTACTTATTTCTATTTGTTTATTTTTTATATACAAAAATTCATTATTCTTTAAGAATAAAGAGTTATTACCTCCCCCCCCCCCAACCTCCCTATATAGAATCCTGTCTGTGTTATTGATGTGGCTCTCGACAACCCAAACATTTTTGTAAGTGGCCCTTCTCTCAAAAAGGTTGTGCACCCCTATTGTAGAGCATATCTACGATGGAAATAATATATTCGAAGTAGTATAACATCCATAAAAATAAACTTCAAAGCGTTATCAACTATAGTCCGTAATATATCCGGAAATTTTTGAGTGTCCTTATAAATGAATTATAGCTTTTTAACAGTTCATCTTCAATGGAGAAGATGCTATAGAAAACATCAATAACATAGTTTAATATCGTGAAAATTTAAGGCCATTTACCAGAGTAAGAGCGTGAAAGTCAGACGAACCAAAGCCATAAACACATTTCAACTATATTGGAAAGTGTTAAATATATTGTGCGATAAAAAGCGGATTGTATTTAAGTAGTAATGAGCAATAAAGTTTACTAAAATTTCCGCAAAGTGCAAATTTTGTATAAATGTAAGGGATTTTAAGATTTTTAGACAAGTAATTCTTTTGCTTGTCTCGGTATAAATTTGGTAATTTTAAACCATGAATTAATATAAAGTTAATGAATACAATTTCGTGCATTTATTTAAATCTCTTTAAAAAGTAAAAATTATTATTGACATAGTGAAAGTAACATGAACTAGAAAACAGAAATTCTGCTTTTTCAGAATTTAGGGTCGCCCGCAATGAAAAAAAAAAAAAAAAAAGATATAGGTATATAATATAGATAATACAAAACATATTTCAGTTTTAAGACTTAAAACACACGCCTTTATTTTATATAAAATGACGTCATTTGTATCCTCTGAAGAATTCCTCATTTACGATCCGGTCTTAAACAATATCTACAGTAAAGTATTCATGTGACGTCATTATCGCTGAATAATACACAAATAATAATAATAATAAAAACAGATATCTCCCAGGAAACTCGACAAAAGAAAAATCGGCTACCTAATAATTCATATACTTCATTTGTTTGTAATATAGATAATTAAATTAAATATAGTTTATAATAGCTCCATTTTTTATGAGAAATCATTTATTTATATTTTTTTCAAAATAGCTCGTATTTTAATTATATTTTGTTTTCAGTAATTATGGGAAAATGACAACAAATATAAATACTATTTTCCAACTATTTTTTTCTTTACTTTCTACAGAAATGGAGTACTTGAGCTGCCAAAATAAAACAAATGGGGCTAAAAACTACAACAAAATTAATATCTCAAAAATAAAAACAGATGCAGTTTTCAAACAAATTGCATTAAAAAGTACTTTTTTCCCAATACGATGGTATAAAAATTGAAAATGTCCGATGCTTAGAAGTTTAAAAATTTGCAGTACTGTATTTAATAGTACATTGATACATCTGCTCTGTTTTACTGCTGGCTTATACAACGGGGCGTTATTTTTAGGAGATGACACTTTATTTGCTCGGAGAAAGAAATAGCATATCGGGGGCTAATAAACTAAAAACGGAGTAGGGTCGAAAAGCATATAACCCTTTAAGACAGGAAGATTTTTGGTAGAAATGAAAAGTTTTGGAGTTTTCCCTAAAATATTTAAAAAGATACCCGATGTCAGGTTATGCCAAGGGAGTGTCGACGCAATTGTGTGGGTGTACGCTTGAATATAAATCGCGCAAAAAGATGAAAATGTTTTTTCTTTTTCTTTTGTATCGCCTACACAATTGTGTAGGTCATGTCTTAAAGGGATAAAAGCGGCCCCTTTCGTCTGTAAAATAAAAGTTTCTTCTAATTTTTCATATATATTTCTTTTACTGAATTCAATATATCAAATTCAATATTATAGCCGAAAAGGCAGCATTACAATTTTGTAACCTATTTTAGTGTCGAAGATTTTGGTATATACGATAGATTAGATGGTTAACATAAAAAATGTGACAGTCAAAGCTGACGCAGCAGCAAGCGGGAAATTGCTAAAGCAACGTCGCACAGCCCACTATAATGGGAATTTAATGGCAATCCAATTACTGATTTTACCTCGACTAGGGAACTTCATCAGTAACAGGATTATTATTCATTTTACATTGCAGTGAGTTGTGCGATGTTGCTACAGTAACCCCCCCCCCCCTCCCTGGTGCGCCAGATGACTGTCAGTTTCGTTATTGGGACCTTCTAATTTGTGTGTATTGCCAAAATCACTGGATCTAAAATTAGTTGCAAAAATGAAACTCTTTCTCCGGGAACGTTGTATAACGTTTACGTTCAATTGTTATTATTAAACAAACCTTTTTGGCAGGTTAAACGTTTAGCGTTTTTTATATTTCATATCTTTGATTCTTTTTCTATATATTTTTCAAGGGCATATTAAGGCACTATTTTGATTTTGATATATGTTTATGTTGAAGGCATAAGGATTTATAAAACAGTACAAATTAGTACTTAAAGTCGAACCTACATTTGAAAAGAAATCTTGCTTTTAATAAAACGAGTTGGAACCCGTCGAAATTCGATGAACTAAAATGTTAGAATGTTAGAACGGTACTGTCAGATCGAATTTATAATAAACCTACAAAAATAATTACAATAAAAAATTCATCTTACATTGGTTGTCTAACTCTTAAAACAAATAATATTTTTAACCGAAAATTACCAAAATATTATTTCCACAAACTTCAACTGCTTAAATTATTGAAAAATTAAACTGTATTAGAATACGTAATCAAGATGAGTAATTATGATGAAGTTATCTATTGAGGCTCTTATGTTTGTTTTTACGGGATGAAAAATTAGTAAAAAGGATTTCGCTTTGTCACATTATAAAATTTCCCCCCATAAAATCTAAACTGTACGTTATTTTCACATTCTCATAATTTACATACGCAGCACTCAAATTCACAATTTGAAAGTATTTTAACGCGTAATAGATCGTCTCTATAATAATAGCCTAAATCACGTGACTGTCATCAACAGTTCCGGATTGACCGCTTCACTTTTTATATGGCAGGCGGTCAATTTGGTAATTCAATGTTAGCCGGGCGCAGGTGATAAATCGCCAAATATTGTTCCATTGCCACCTGTATTATAATAGTCCATTTCATGCGACTGTTATAAACAATTTTTCGCGTGGTAAATTAAAACAAATCTTTGATTTTGTAATTAAATGTCATGGTTTATGGTATTATTTATTGCGTTTCTTTTCTTTTCTTCTTTTTTTTTTAAGAAATAATTGACAGTCATAAATTTTAAATATTTCAGTTTTAAATTAAAATTATGTATTTTAAATAAAATGAATGATAGTATTATATTTTAAATGAAATTAGTGAAATATGAAGAAATAAGACGGGAACAACGTTTGGCGATATATCACCTGCTCCCGTCTAACATAAAAATACCGAGCTCATGATTTCTGTATCAGAATATTCCGATTTGGCGAAGGATTGAGCAAGTAAATTAAATTATGAATAAAAGTAACACGATGCAATGCTTAGCATATATTTAAGGGAGACCAAACTGGTCGCCAATGGTAGGTAGTTAATGAATGTATTTCCAAACTTAAAGTCACGTTTGTCCGATACAATTTTTCATGTGAACATTCGCACAAACTTTACATTCTAATCTCAGTACCCGCGAAAAAAAATTTCAGAAATTTGCCTTTAGTTGCCATAGTATTTGCCATTTAGTATTGGTCAAATATTTAGTTAAAAAAAAAAAAAAAAAAATGATTGTTTTGTTTTTAATATGACATTCATTTTTACTCACTGATTCATTTTGCCTAGCGTCTCAAACTCAGTATCAACATAATGTAAAAATATCAAAATGTAACTGATTTATGAAGAAGAATGCGAGTTTTTTAATGTCTGACGTCCTTTTCTGTTCAAAAATTATGAAAAAGTTACTTTTATTTGTAATGTGAAAATGGCATCAATAAGGATATAATGAATAAAAATAATAAACCATGACTATTTTCCCTTTACTTTCAATATAAATGGAGTACTTCAGTTGCCACAATTACAAAATTTGTATTAAAAACTACAAAAAAATTAATATCTCAGATATAAATTGAGATACAGCTTTCAAACAAATTGCATTTAAAAGCACATTTTTTCCCTGTACGGAGGTGTGAAAATTAAAAATGTGCGATGTTTGGAAGTTTAAAAATTTGCAGTAGCGAAAATCGCAAAACCGAATTTCATTTCAAATATCAAAGTGTTACCATTCACAAAATGACGTATGCGTTACGCACAGATATGTTTGTCCTTTATAATATAGATACAGAGTTGCCAAGTCTTTGGCTTTTTGCACACCAGTATTATTTTAGAGAAAATGTTGTTGTTTTAAATCGCCGAATTGTTCCAATTAAATAAAACAACATTTTATGTATTGAAATACTGGTATCCAAAAAGCCGGAGACTTGGCAATTCTGAAAATATATTAAAGTATTTGCTTTTTGAAAGAAACATTTACGCATATTAGTTCTCTGAAATAATTGGTGTGTAACTGTTATTTTTACAAATACATAGACATACTAATAAATCTTACACAAATGTACACAAATAAAATCTTGAAAATCGCCGAATGGGATAATCATGCGCTTGTTCAATAGGGTGGGCCGAAAATATAGTTTTTACTTTCTTCTATCTTCAATAGAAGAAAGTATTGTAATCGAAATTTTTTTCGACTTCCGGTTTTCGTCGGATTTACACATTTTAGGGATCAGAGATCAGAAAAAAACATGTTTATACAAAATGTCTGTCTATCCGTGTGCCCGTGTGTCGCCATTGTACCATCCAAAATTGCATGAAGTTATGCACAGAATTGAACCACATTTTTTGTGTATATTTTTGGCCATGGCAAGAAGGTCCTCCCTGAATTTGGCAAAATTTCGCAGGCAGGGGGCGCTGTAATAACGATTTTTGTGCATTTTAAATATTGTACCATCGAAAAGTGTGTGAAGATATGCATAGAATTGAACCAAATTTTTGTGTATGTCTTCGACCATGGCAAGAAGGTCCTCCCTGAATTTGGAAAAATTCCCCCGAAAGGGGACGCTGTAATAGCGATTTTTGTGCAATTTTCAATATTGTACCATCGAAAAGTATATGAAGTTGTGTATAATTCTAATAAAAATACTAATAAAACTAATTAAAATGAAATATTGATATGAGATAGAAGAAAGTTTTAGGATTGGCACATCCAACTAGTTTCGATTTTCGATGATGGGTAGTGCGGAAAAGTTGCCACTGGTGGCACTAAGTTCACTCAAAAAATTTAAGATTTTTTTGGAATATTCCTTGATTTGCAGCAAATGGCTTGAAGATTTGCTCAAATGCTGATTTTTGATCTTTTTTAGAAAATTTTTTTTTAAATGTGAAATTAATTTTAGATGAATTTACTTGAAATGTCAAGATTAGCATGCGAAATGTTTAAATAAGCTCTTATTATGTAATATTTAATAATTGTGTGTGTTTTGAATTAAGCAATTTTTATAGCCTTTTCCCATAAAAGTGAGCAAAAATTATAAGTATTGTTTGATTCGTTCGTCGGTTTCTTTCTTTTGTTTTGATTATGTTCCTCTATCTCCCTTGTGTTTTTGATGCGTTCAGAGTCACATATTTGGATGACGTACTACAGCATGTCTTGACAGCAATTCTGGAAGGAGAGGAGTCTGTGGAGCAAAAACCAATGAAAACGCAAGCAGACATCATGAGGATAAGGGAGGAAATAAGAGAGGGAAGAAAATGCGAGATGTGATGTTAATTATTTTTCTGCTTTAAAATACATATATTCTCAGAATATTCAAATAATGGGAACTTTGAAGCAGGCAGTTCGTCTCAATCAGAATTTGAACGAAAGCATTCAAAAGCAGACACTGCCAAACGCATATCCCTTTCTCACACAGCGTTCGCCGCTTTTAGAACTGGTGTATCATATAGGTAAATTGCGTTAAGAACTTCATCTCTGCTTCAGGATGTAGGAATTATGACAACGGGGGAATAATTATCGCATCATAGGCAAAGACAAGGTCAGGAGACGGAAAAAGAAACGTGGAAAGAAGATACTGCAGGACGAAGATCTTGGAGGAAGAAAAATTACAAGCACATTCTTTCATGGTAGAGAATATAAAATGATCTTCATAGAAAAAAAAGAGACAAGCGGCACCGTCCAGAGAAAGATGAAGCACATATCACTAAAGACGTCCGAAAATGTACGTGTCGCTTTCAATGAGTCTATTCCTGTTTCATAGACATCAGAAATGCAAAAGGCTGAAGATTTGAGTACTCTATTAATCTAGCTCCCATTCGGTTGGTAAAGGTCTTAGTTCAAGTGGTTCTACCATCTAGTTTAGCCAGTTGATGTCGATGCCGGAGTGGAAGCACATTCGTATGGAAAATACATATCAAATATCGACGTTTTCTTCTTAATTTTTTTTCCAATGCAGGCTTTATTCTAGATTAAAAAATATATAATGGTTTTGCTGTTTCCCCGCAGTGACCAGAAGACTGTGTCAAGTGATCAAAGTATTCCGAACTACGTTCGACAACATGGTGATATTTTTTCTTCTTTCTCTCGACGGGGCCGCTGTCCCTTTTTTCCTATGAAGATAATTTTATTTTTTTCTACTATCAAAAATATGCTTATATTTTTCCTTTCTCCAAGATCTTCCTGATACTGTATCTTCTTTCCAAGTCTCTTTTTCTGTCCTGACCTTGCTTTTATCCATGACGAGATCCTTATTCTCTCTTGTCACAATTCCTGCATCCTGAAGCACAGACGAAGCTCTTAATGCAATTTACTATATGATATATCAGTTCTAAATGTGTTGAATGTTGTGTGAGAAAAGGATATGCGTTTGGGAGTGTCTGCTTTTGAAGGCCCTAGTTCAAATTCCGATTCAGACGAACTGCCTACTCCAAAGTTCCCACTATTTGAATCTTCGGAGAATATCTGTATTTTAGAGTAGAAAAATAACTAACATCCCATCTCGCAGTTTCTCCCATCTCCTATTTCCTATCTCATCCTCATGATGACTGCTTGCGTTTTCATTGGTTTCTGCTCCACATTCTCCTCTCCTTCCAGAATTGCTGTCAAGACATGCTGTACTCCGTCATCCAAATATGTGACTCTGAACGTATCAAAAACAAAAGGAAGAGAAAGGAAGATAATCAAAACAAAAGAGAGAAACCGACAAACGAACGAAACAATACTTGCAATTTTTGCTCACTTTTACGCGAAAAGGCTATAAAAATCGCCTGATTCAAAATACACACAACTATTAAATGTCACATAATCAGAGCTTATTTAAACATTTCGCACACTAATCTTGACATTTCATGTTAATTCAGCTAAAATAAATTTAATTCAATGTTTTAAAAATTTTTGCTAAAAAAGTTCAAAAATCAGCATTTGAGCAAAACTTCAAGCCATTTGCGGCAAATCAAGGAATTTTCCAAAAAAATCTCAATTTTTTTGCGTGAACATGGCGCCACCAGTGGCAATCTTTCCGCATTACCCATCATCGAAAATCGAAAAAAAGTTTTTTTTTTGGACCACCCTATTATTCTATGTCAACTGATGAAAGTAGCAAGAATTCAAGCGTATCTGATAAAAGATTAAATGAATATGTATTTTATTATATATAGAAACAAAAATGTTATTTTTCTGTAATATCAATAAATATATTGTATTTATGTAGTGACAAAATTTTTATTTCTGCAGAATTAGTAGAAATATTTTCACACTGTCGTATCAATTTATGCTATGTCATTTTTAATACCTAATATTTCTTATTTATTTAGCGGTTTTTAAAGAATTTTTGATTGGGTATTGTTAGTTAGGGATATTATTAAATGCTTTCTTTTTAGCGTAAATTCCACAGATAGAATATATCTAAACTTGAATTTTAAACGATACTAACTGGAATAGAGATTTACAGCCTTGACATTTTGTTTTATGTTAATTTTGATTTTGACTGATAAAAAATATCAAGGACACATTTACATTTAAGGGCAAATTAAGAAGAAATTTTCAGAAGAAATTTATCAGAAAAATTTACCTTTTATAGATCCTAGAATTTATAGTTATATAGAAAATATATTTTAGGATCGTTAGTATTTCGAACTGAAAATGTAAATTAGATAAATTTGGATTTTATATTTACGAGTGACATCTTTTATTATACATTGTTTGTCAAAAGTTTGTTGACGCTTAAATGCAAAAACTGTTACTCAAAAAGGTACTAACACTTAAAGGAGAAAAAATATTGAACATATTTAATCGGATGTCTCAAACATTTTCCATCATCATCAACATAAGTGTTTGCTTAATCCAGGACATATTTTGAAAACAAGAATCAAAGTCAGAAGAGTGGGAGAGCAGTTAGTGGCTAAAATAGTGTTTAAAAAAAATTCATACCATTATGAAAGTTACTATTAAAATGATTAAGAAATGGTTGCCATGATCAGTACACTTCTATTCTCTGTGGATACAGAGCCAGGACTGACCTTGTCATAGAGATTCATATTATAACAAAATAAATTACGACATCCTTGTTACACAATACTGTAATTGCAATATCATAAAGCATATTAAATTACCTTAAAATCATGATAATACTCATGAATCGTATTAAATGACCCTAAATTCACTAAAATACTCATAAATCTTCATTAACCCCTTTGGGACGAGCGACCGTTATACATGCCACTATAGATGCCTAGAACCTTTCATTATTCCCACCTGTTATTTTTTATTGTAAAGTTTACCTTATTTGAATAGAACAGGTGCTGAACAGGTGTGCATCATTGAGGGGTTTCCTAGCTGATATCAGTTTAACATCCAGTCTATAAATAAATTGTCTTATGTTTGAGTGAGCCATTGGGATAAGCATAGCTGTAGTTTAAAACTACTTGAAAGAAAAAATAAGAATGTTAAATAAAAATATAAATTTGAAAAATAATGATTTAAAAAAATAAAAAATTAAGTTAAAAAAGAAGTCAAGTAAGTTAAATGGTAAAAATCTTAATAAATGGTATAGTTGCAGCTGTAAAACTACTATAGGAAAGAAAAAGTTAAAAAAGACATACTCTCACCAAGCTTGGACAGGAAAAGCTGTTAAAGGGAGCAGCAAGAGCCACATTAGCAAAAAAAGGCACTACCCAGGGCAATACCCCCCCCCCCCTATTTCAATATAGAGAAGATATAATTTTTTTTTAATCTAAGAAGATATAAAAAGGTTTTATATATAAGAAAAAATAGACAATTAGACATCTTAGATTGGTGAAGCCAGGGATAACTGGGTGCCCATAATAATGGAGAATCTGTGGGGTTTACGGTGGTCGGGTTCGAAGGCGTCATAATCCGGTAGCTCCGCTGCAATTTCATTTGGGAGATCATAAATTTCGCTGTAGACGATTTAAATAGAGCATTTTTGTGATTCAATTACACAAAATCTTTTGTTTTTAAAAACTGGTAGTAAAAGATTAAAAATTCAGAAAATTGCTCTCCTCTCGAAAGGGTTAAGAGTCACAAATGTAAACAAATTATATTTTTTTTCTATCAAGATCAAGAATTTAATCATATTTATTTCGTAATATAAACAAAGTGGAATTTTCATATTATGAATGATAATTACAGAATCAAATTAAAAACTATAAAATTGATTACATCTTCAAGAGGGCTGACATTACGCCAAAACATTAGGCATGAGAAAAATATTTCTATATTAAATTCACTGATTTTCATCACTAAACTCTGAAGTTAAAATGGCTCTATTGAACTACATTAATATTTTCAGATATATTGTAATAATTATAACTTAATAATATAAAATTTTATAATGGTAATTGGTAGACAGTTATAAGAAAAATTTAAATAATGTTTAATTTTTTCCTGTTTTGAAAAAAAATATTATAAAGAATAATTATTTTAATAATTTATAAAAATATTTTCGAATTCATTTCAGTTAATTGTGCAATAAATACTCGAAATTCTAAATCCAAGTTTTTTTCTAACTAATTAGTTTCATTTTCCTCAAAATTTTAAATTAAGAGTTTTCTAAGAAATCTGTTTCATTTTAATTGTTTGATATCTGTTTTGTTAAGCATGCTTTAAACAAAATAGATTCGGAGAAAATTATTTTTAAAAGTAAACAGAGCTGTGGAACTACATTAATTGCACTTAATTGTCTTAATTATCCCCATTGAACGGAAAGTAAGACCGACACGCAAGGATAATTAAAACCATTCAGTTGCAAGAGAAGAGAAATTCCAAGACAGTTCTGTAATTATCCAATTATCTTGTAAAATCATCAATACTTTTTTCTTTAAGAAATAATAAACAAACTTCAAAACGTTCTTTGAATACAGCACCCTGCATTTTTAATTAAAAAAAATCCCATCTTAGTAAAGTTTCTACGCAGACATGAAAATATTTAAAAAATCGTATAATCATATGAAACAAGAATTTAAATTCACTTTAAATATACCTCCATAGACGGTGTAAAATGCTTTATTATTTCACAATTGGTAGATCGCTACAATTATGTCGAAATCAGTAATAGTAATTAACACTATATTTACGGATCCTGTCATTTTACGTGTTTTTTATTTTAAGCTTAACAATTCCTACAATATAAATATTATGCATTTAGAAATATGCATTGGTTTCTATGATATTACAACCATAGCTCATTTTACGCTTTCACTTTCTAATTTCGCGTATCGCTATAGAAATATCTAAAAGGTAATAAGAAAATACGCATTTGATTGTATTTTCTGTTGTATTTGACTATATTTGATTGTATTTCCACCAAACTGACAGATATTAGCTAAAACAGGTGGACATTCAATTACTGTAAATCTAGTATTAAAGTTTCGTTTTATTTCTCTCAGTATAAGCAACAGTAAAATGCAGTGTTTTATAATCTTCATTTCATTCATGATGTACTTAACAACGGCTATAATTTCTGAAGAAAATTTATACTACGATGATAAAATAGCTATAAAGCGTTTTTATTTAGGAAAGCAAAATGTATCACAATGAAAAAAAAATCAAAATATTTTACTATACTTTGTAATACATCATCACATGTAATATATATCTAAAGTATGGACTTCACGATTTTCGCTCTTTTTCGACATAGCGTATTCGTAAGCGAGCTATTCAAGTAACACGGAATAGTGTCTTTAGGGACATGAGTTATTCTTTCCCACTACATATGATTTTTAAACTATGCCCCATGGAGAGGAAGTCAGTTGAGGGATGTTATGATAAAAAAGTATTTCCCGAAAGCCCGGTCAAACTACATTGACCTTACTAACGCTTCATATTCGATAAAAAGGCACAGGATTTCATCTTGTCCGGGTATATAAGGAAGTAGTTTAGATTATTCGCAGCAGGGGCCATAAGTGCCAAAGTGGGAAGATTCTTAAACCCTGATTGGTTAAATCAAGTGATGGATTTTCTGAGGGACACAAGTCTTGCCTCACCCTGATTGCAACACTTATAGTAACTTCCGTCTTTGGCACTAATAATTGTTACTTATGAATTAATGAATGTCAGTTAGACAGAAGTTAATTAAGATTTATGATATATCAAATACTTTTTTGACATTAATTTGAATTTATCTTCTAACATAATGATTTAATTTGATTTATATGCTCTAAATCTAATAGCTGTCAAATATGGATAAACTAGATTAAAACTAATAGTTTTAATATAATCAGTGAAATTGAATTTTTCAACTTAATCTAATAATTGTCATACATGGAAAAGATAATTGCTATTTATTGCTTTCAAGAATCATTTAATATTTATTTTAAATAAAGTTTATTATGATTTATGATTTTAAGTACCCCTTTATGTTTTTAATTAGATTTCGTAAGAAATACTGTCTATTACATTCTCCTCTATGTTGGAATTTCTGAAACATTTTCGCAGATCTACGCCGATCATGACCCCTAGAACACAAAACCACACCCAAGTTCAAGACTTTATATATATATCTTCATATATATATCTATGTCTGAGGTATATATATATACCTATGTATGTCCTCATATATATACATATGTAATAGGACGTGAGTTTCAAAACTCGCCTTATCCAAAATTTAAAAATCGTGTTTTCTGTATCAACCTATTTTCTTGGTAAACCTGCACCGAAAAAATACAACAATCTGAAAAAGAAAATAGTTTTATCCTGCATTTCTGCCATTGTAAAACCGTGGTTTGCAATGCAAACCAATGGACGCAGCTACATGTTTTTTGCGATTTCCTAAAATTTGATTTTCTGGATAAGGCGAGTGTGTGTGTGTGTACATATTTTATTTTAACTTAGATCATTTAATTACACTTTTTCGAAATATAGAATTTGTGATAAAATAATTGATTTTTTGAACAATCCAATATTATTTAATATGAACGTATGACATCTTAGATTTAAAAAAACATACAGGGAAAAACCTTTTTCGTGTTTATTTAAATTTACTCTCAATGATTTACGAACTTTCTATTAATTCAAAATAACTATAATAATAATTAATGATGTCAAATAATTTATTTTCTTTATTGACAGCCATTACCATAAACATTTACTTCAACGTTAATTCTGAATATCCTGAGACACCAGAAATAAGTTAATCTCCTTGCACTAATGGCTATCATTACTTCTTTTTCTCTATTATTTTCTTTTCCGTATTTTTACGCGTAGAAAAACAAATCTAATTAACTCTTAAAATTTAAAAAGAGCATAAAAGGAAACAGAAAACACCCTTTTAAACAGTCAATATTTAAATTTTTTCTGCTGATACGAAAGATAACGGGAAATTCTTGTACACCTGAGTTTGAAAAAAGCTTTATCTTTAAGAAGTTAATGTTCTTATTTAGAGATAAAAGCATTAATTGATTTAATCGAAAACTGCGCATTGTATTTAATGACATAAAGTACTTAACCTATTCATTAGCACAACCACTAATGTAATAATTAACTCTTTAACATATATTGATGTACTAAAAGGCTCGATTCATTTACATCAGTAAAATGTGAATTAGGCATTTATTAAAAGTTATTTCAGTTTTTTTTTATTCTTTTATTTAGAACTAGCTGACCCGCTCGGCCCATTATAAGAACCTTAAACAAAACTTTTAAATGAATCAATTAAATGAACCTAGTTTCGGGGGTTCCATTTACCTCCGCAGAGTCTAGTGTGTTCCCAATAAACCTCCTTCCGGAGGACTCTAAAACTATGTTAAAGAAAAGTATAGTAGAATCGTACCATTTTTAAAGAAGCTGCAACAAAGGCCCCAAGAAGGAGATTAATATTCCAAATTGGTGGTAGCTGAAGTCTGAGAAATTTTTTTGTCGTTCATAAAGTAGTTGGAGAACTTAAGCAGTTGTTAGAAAAAAAAAAGGGTATTGAATCGGACCATTTTTAAGGGAGCTATAACAAAGGGCCCAAAGGGGGCCAAGTGATAGTTAAGAGCTGGGCCCTAACACGAAAACATGTTAAAAGGTCTTAGTTCATAGCACTTTATACCGGGTGTCCCAAAAAGGACTGACTGATTTTAAAATTCAATAACTTCCAAACGGTGACAGATATTAAAAAAATTCTTGCAGGAGGGTTATGCATAAAGTCAAAAGTTTTTTTTACAGTGATTTTCGATTTTAGTTCGAATTACAAACAATAGATGGCGCTGCGATCAATAGAGGCTAAATTCAGGCTCGATTTTTGGTACTTCGTGGCCCGGATAGTACATTTCCATCTCCTTTTTCTGCATGGAATAGCAGAAAGGACCAAAAATCGAGCCTGTATTTAGAGACTATTGCTTACAGCGCCATCTATTGTTTGTAATTCGAACTAAAATCGAAAATCACTGTAAAAAAACTTTTGACTTTATGCATAACCCTCCTGCAAGATTTTTTTAAATATCTGTCACCGTTTGGAAGTTATTGAATTTTAAAATCAGTCAGTCCTTTTTGGGACACCCGGTACCTTCAGTTAGTCAAAATTAAGCGTAGCGTGTAACTTTATCATTCGAATAAAATTTTTAAAAAATCCGCAAAAAATGGTGAAAAAATTCTTAAAACAGGGCCTTAGGGTCACAGTAAAAATATGCGGGTGTTAATCCGGGGAGGCGAGTCTAAGACTTAACTTCAAAATTTTACATTGAGAATGCTAAAAAATTAGGGCGTGAAAAATGCATGCCGAACAAAAAGTTGAAGGGGCCCCGAATCGAGCCCTGCCGAACCCTAGGGTGCTCCAGAATTTTAACTGGAATCCCGAAACGGGCGAAAACCAAAATGAAAAAAGGGTTCCAAAAATGATGATCGAATTAAGAGGGAGCTATTAACAATTTATGGTGCGAAAACTTCAAGGGCCTTGTGCCGTGTCCCAAGGGATCGGGGATTTAACTTGCATGTAGTTGGGGATAAAGATACGTTTTAGTATTATTTAAAGTAATCAGAGGACGCTAGAACTATGTTAAAGAAAATTGTAAGCAATTCGGATCATTTTTAAAGAAGCTTCACCAAGGCTTGAACAAAATTTATTTTCAAAGAAGTAAATAAAATAATTTTAGTTTAAATTTTCTGAATTTACCAATTTGCTCAAGTTTTAACACTTGTCGTCAAAAAAATACACATGAATTTATATTTTTGTCCACGCAAAAACTTAATACTCCTCAATCGAGATCAGTATCTAAATGTTGTTTTCTTATTTCTTATTATTGATTTTCATTATTGTGAAAAAGATATTTAAACTGAAGATATAAAGCATTCCTTTATATAAATGTTAAGGTTGTGAACTAACTATATAACAGCAGAGAGAAAATTGTTTCATTTTCCCATGTTGTTCCATTTTTTGACAGAAGAATTAATTTTGATGACAGAGTAGCATTAGTGATACCATTTATAAAAAGATTCAAACTGCATAATACAAAAAAAGATCAAAATGAACATCATTACAAAAATTTGTTTAACATCAAATTTTTATGATTTTATGTAATTAAGTCTTCATTTTCTTTTTCTCTTAAGTTTGTACAGTCGAGACCGGTTTCGCTGACCAGATATATCTTGGAACCATAACCAAGAAATATAAGGACCAAAAAGGCGGAACCACAAAGAAGAATAATGTTTGGTATTAGAATTCTTGTATGTAAATATATAATGATAATATTTTTAATAATCTTTTGACGTAAACAATAATGGACTATGTTCACGAGCACTTGGACTCACAGATTCTGGAAATAAAAATATTTTGATTGAAAATAATATAGTATAATGTGTACACAAAGGGTTCCATAAAAGAGTTGGAAAGAATTCCATAATTCATGCATTGTTTGAATTTTTTCTCAAAAGGGACTTTTCTGCACACAATACGAGAAAAACCACACACCAGCTTATATATATATATACACATACAGTGTGTCCACGTATAACCTGACCGACCTTTATTTTCGCAACCGTTGGTCCTAGATGCATACTTCCAATCGTTTAAATAAGGTAAAGAATTATTTTTAAAGCAATTTGTGTCAAGAAAAACATTTATTAAAAAATTACGAAATTTAAATTTTTATACGGTCCCCCGGTCCTATAAGTGATACTTACAAAAAATTCACTGTGACACTAACAACTAAGACAAAAAAAAGTCCCATTCATCTAACATTAAAATTGACGGAGTTATGAAACTTTGAAATGCATAACATACCACTTTTTTGCATAACAAAACAGACGATTTCGACCATCCTTTCAGGGGTCGTGTATAAAGTACTTAAACTTATTTCAAGGTATCTGCGCTTTGAAAGAAATCGTACAACTATTACGAATAACTCATATTAGTTAAGTTTCGGATTAGTTAAAATAATTGTATCTTAACATATGTTTTATTTTGTAAGGATTTGAGTCTATGATTTCTTTTAACTAAAATTATATTATTTTCATAAGGTTTTGTTTAACTTGCAATGATCGTTTTTTCAGTTTAAAATTTGTACTCGAACTTTAACTTACTTTCAAATGTCCGATCGAAGTTAAATTTTACATAGTGATTTAAATCCGATGACAATGCAGTATTATTATGATGTTCGACCCTTACCATCTTATACATACTTATATTAGAGGATAACACAAAAAAATTCGGATAGATTACCGTCAACAAGTTTAAGAAAGAGTTTTAGATTAGATAACATAAACCTACAATGGTTGTGTTTTTTAACTTTTATAATTACATTTTATGTATTTTTTAACGCTGAATCAAAAAATTACTATCACTATTAACCATCATGTCAAGATTTTTCTCAAATCGTAATTTTCAAGGTTAAAAAATAACGAAAAATTTGATACTATAAAATAGATGTAAGACATTATTATTCAGTTTAATTTTATTTAATTCAATAATTTATTAGATTTTTTGGCTTATACTGGGTTTCTTACAGCTGAACAGCTCTGGGGTCCGATGAGTTTGGGAGGGGAGGGGGATAAATTTTAAGTCTTAGCTTTTTAACTTTTAAATTTGCGATTTGAGAAAATTCCTGACGTGATGATTTAAAATGGTCATTTTCGGATTCAGTGCTAAAAAATACATAAGAATCAACAAAAGCTAAAAAACATGCCACAACCCAAAATTTGAAAGACAGTATAATCTAACAGCATTTTAAAATATACATCATTTTATAAAGCATTGAGGCTGTTGTTTTTCATAATTTTATTTAACAAAAAATCTGTTATTTTTATCCTCTTATAATGTTTAGTACAAATTGTACATTTTTCAGTAACATGTCAGAATGATTAAAGATTTCAAATTTATATTGCAATGCTAATTTTACTCTCAACCATTTCTTTAATATATCTGACGAAATTATATTTCTACTAAATTTGTGAATGACCCTTAATATGCAGCAAAAAGTATACTCCAACTTTAAACAGCTATTACTCGGTCAATTTTATCGTAGAATAACGGGACTTTTTTTTCCTTACTTGCCAGTGTAACAGGGAAATTTACTAAATATAGGGTAACTTCCCCAGTAATTGGCACCTTAAGAATTTGTCCTTAAACTTACCCCTATTTTCATTACTTAGGGAAAAAATATTTAATTGCAAAGATTTTTAAATCAAAGAGTGCATATCTGTGCATCTATTTTGCCAACTAAAATCAAAAATATTTGAATAGGTATTTTTATAAAAAAATATTTATAAAAAACTACTATAATCACCAGTAATTGGCACCAAGTACACCAATGTATGACACCTTGTGATCCAGTGATTGGCACATGTGTATATAAGTAAAAAAAACTCCACTATTTTTTACTTTTAGATTATATGAAAAATGTGGCTATGAGAAACACATGATAGAAAAGATTAATTATAACACAATATAAGCAGAAAATCTTGGTTATGAGATAACATAGCTTGATAATATTAATTTTAACAGCTTTACGCTGAAAATATTAATCATCGCATAAGTAAATTAATGCTAATTCACACATCTTGATGTTGGAAATATATTATAACTGTTTCAGACTTGTCTAAAATAGTTATAAAATAAAAACATAATTTGAAATGTTACATGGAAAAATAGTAATATAGAAATTAATGCTGTTTTATCTGTCAGTATGGAGTCTTGATTTTTCGAATAATGAATGACTCCAGAGAAAAAAGAAAATTTCCTGATAATTCCAAGGAACAATAAAAAAATAAACGATTGTCTACAGTCACTAATATCTGACTTTGATGACCAAATATATTTGTTTTCCATTGTTTCTCGCAAAATATTTAACAGTAGGTTCTGCAGGATCAAATCAGTTTTATGATCCATATAATATTTTTCATCATAAGAAACATCATAAAATACATTATTATTATTAGGAGCAGCAGAATCAGTTAATTTTTCAAATTAACTGTAATCAACTCCATCCGGATTAAAGGGATATAGGCCACAATGTCTAAAGCCATGTGAAATACATTCAGAACTAATGCTTCTAACATCAACACTTCAAGCATTTTTGCAAACGTAATTTTTGTAATAACTTCATGAAAGTTACTCTCCGTTCATGAGCTACCTGCTTCCACTTCAATTTCATCACTTTGAACAAGCTGATATCACATGATTGCATTGTATGTGTTGCATTTGGGGGAGAGAAATCATTACTATAACTTTTTCAGCACAATAATTACTTAAATGCAATGTAAGATGACTCTGATGAAAATCCATAAAAATTATTATTGGTAAATCAATCTGATTTTGCTGCAGCCATGGAAAAAAATATATTAGCTATGTATTTATAAAATGTTTCACCATTCATCTAGCCACTTTTACTTTTCCCTGAACCCCAACTTTTAGGAGCATTATTGACGAGATCTGATTGCACTCTCAGATAAGATAAATTATAAATGACGACAAACAACTCCATGAGCTCGAACTGTCATCAGTACAGTAAGAGATTCTTTGTCTGAGCCTTGCACAATTTCATAAACATCTTTGCATCCTCTTTTCCAGTTTTGGGACAAAGCAAAAATGCAGCCTCATCACAATTATTGTATATTCTCAGGGGATATTTGAAAAGCTCTTTGAGATTTTCTTTGCAAAAATAATCTACCATTTCTTTAAACATAATTCGCAAATCTAACTCAGTTAGTTTGGCTATTGAATGAGTAAGAGTTTCAGTTTCTGGAACGTTCAAAATAATTTCAGGATGATAAGCTAAAAATAATTTAAACCATTTTTTCCTAGGTTTATTATTTGTGAATGGAGTTTTCCTGTTTGACAGTCCAATAATTTTTTGAACTGTACGCAATAAATCCTCTTTTATCAAGGGAAAGCCATCTTTGGTAGGCTCAAAATTCATTTTACTATGTTAACTTCTGCTGCTGCTGTAAGAACTGGTGATGCTCTCATTCTTCTTTTTCTTGGAGTTTTACCATTAACTTAGTTTTCTAAAGTATTATGAGGCACACCAAATGTAAGATTAGCTTTATTAAAGCTCATGTTTTGAGTATGTGTAGCATGCATTGCATTCATCACTGCTTCTTCATAAAACAAGAATTTGGGTTTAATCCCTTTTAATGAATTTACTGTAGATGAAGATGCCATATTTCAGGTTTTCGAGAGAAAGAAAGCAGCATAATTAGTTCGAAATGTGAACACTTTAAAAGAATACAATATATTTATATTAATACCCAATAATTGTCATGCCATCCCCAGTAATTGTCATATGAAGCTTTAATGCATGCAAATTACTGGTAATATTTCATATTTTCAAATAAAAACAATTGCTAAACAAAATTAGTTTATAACTTTAAAAGAACTGCCAAAATAAGTGGTTTAATGTCAAATTTCATGATTCCCCAGTAATTGGCACATGTGCCAATTACTTGGAAATAACAAAACTGAAGCACCATTAAATGGCACCTATCATTAATTCAAAAATCCAAATATTTATGTCAAAAATACTTTTACGCAATTAAAGTAAGCCCTTTCAACTAAACAAAACTTTTGTCAGTCAAAATTTATAACATATTATAAATCAGATAATAATGAATTAATATGCATACTACCTTAAGCCAGAAAAGAAGCATTTGCAACGAAAATGGCTAATTTGACACAAGCCATAATTGTTTCTCTTTCTTATGCACTATTGTCATCTAGTAGCATAAATCAAAGTTATAATCTTTAAAGTAAATGTACATATAGCTGGAATATGGTCTTGCATTTTTAAAAGACTGGATGTAAATCTTATTTTAGGACATTTTTATAGGATATGCCAATCACTGGTGACCTACCAATCACTGGGGATGTTACCCTATCTTATAGGAACTGGAGACCGTATAAAAATTTAGATTCTGTAATTCTTCACTAAATTGTTTTTTGCTTCAAACTTTTTTTTATCTTAACCCTGCATCTAATTTTGAACTTTTTTGTTATTGGAAGTATGCATCTAGGACCAACAGTTGCGAAAATAAAGGTCGGTCATGTTATACTTGCCCACAATGTATATATACAGTCTGGGATGTATTATCACGCTCAAATTTTTTTATGTTTTTTTTTTTCAAGACAATCTCACTATTACATTTCAAAATGAATCCCCAATTTTACAATTTCTCCTTTTAAAATCCCACCAACTACATACCAGTTAACCTACAATAACGTACACAAAGTATCGTATTTAATGTTGATTCAATACATTCTCAACTTTCGTGATTAATCGTACATCATATGAAGAGAAAGTGATTCTAAAGTATCGTATTAAAACCGAGATTAGAGAATGGCTTTAATTATTTTTCTTTATCCTATGGTACTACACTAATTAATTGTAGTTTTAAATAGTAAAAAGCATTCTGATTCTCTTTTAATCTTTTTCTTGTCGATCTTTCCGGGTTAAATAATTGACTGATTTCTTTCCCGACTTAATGATACTTTTGCTCGCTCTTTTAACCAAAATAATTCGAAAATTAATGGAAGAATATACAAGATTTATGGAGTTTTAATACTTTCAAACAAAGTTAAAAAGTGCTTATGAATTCGGTTTGTCTGACCGTCTGGCCGTCGGTCCGTCGGTCCACATGGCCACGCTCTAACTCACGTAAATATACTTGGATTTTCATGCAATTGAAATATGTTAATGATGCTTACCATAGCATGTTAGGTAATGTATATGAAATGTGTAGTATCAATAACTCATTTACAAGGGCACTCAAAACAATTCCATTACATTATGGTATACTAGGGTAAAATCGTTTGCAGGGTATTTTAATGGCATTACGCTATTTCAAATGTATTGAAACTTATATAAATCACTGAATCTCACTACAAAATAATTACGATAGAATAGGGTATTCATAGTATTTGTCTTTCATTTATAAGGACAAACAAAAGAATCGGTTACAATACGTTAATGAATACAAATCTATACATCAAATAATAAATCTATATATCATATACAGAGCCGCTCAAAGAATTCGGATTATTATCCAGTTATAAATGGGATCAGTTGAAATTGTGTTTTCAAATGTGTTATGTGTTTCCGTATGGTTGAATTAGACGTAACATTTCAACTCACTGAACGGTGCAGTTTTTTACATTATTGCGAATGTGTTTCATAATCTATGCTTGACGCGAGATTTTTTTTTTCTTTCTTGTTGTTTATACAGTATATTCTAAAATATTCGTACAGATTTTTACCGACGATAAAATGCACAAATACAAACAATCTTTATAAATGAAACATATCTACTTATTTTTCAAAAATAGAGTTATTCATTTTAAGACTAAATCATTATTTTTTTGTTCCGAACAATAACATTTTTTGCAAAATGTGATAACAACGCAAGAAGTTATGGAAATAACTACGATTTGCATATTTGGGAATGTATCTGATAGCACATACGTTATCATTTGCTGAATTAAAATGAAATTAAAGCGCTTCCTATGATGTCATCATATTTCATATAAAGGGGAGTCTATTGAAAAAAAAATATTTTCAGTTTTTTCATAATTATAATCAAAGTTATGAATGAATATCGAATTTGACTTGAAGTGAAACACCTTGTATCTAGTAATAATTTTCCAACACTCCTAATGTTACATTTTAATGGAAACCTGCTATTTTAAAAACTCTGCTTTTAAAATAATAACAATAAATTTATTACACCATCCAACTACAATACAAGAATTGAATATAAAGTTAAAGCAAAGCATTTTTCATGTGATAAATCCTAACTATGTCAAGCGAAAGTGTTTCTGAAGAGTAGGTATTAAAACCGAAATTAATTAATGTCGATTAATTAATGCTCTTACTTTTCTTTATCCTATCATACTCATTATTTAAAGCTGTTTTGAAACAGAAAAAAATTGCACAGATTCTAATGTAATCTTTATTTATTTCCGACTTTCAGTGGACTAAAAATCGGCTTTCTTTGCCCGAATTATTAATATTTTTGCTTGTTTATTTACACGAAATAACTAGGGAGTTTAATGAACGAATAAGCTTGTAATTTTCTTATTTATGATATTTGGAATTCTCCATTATCCCTTTAAGACAGGGAAACTTTTTGCTAGAAATTTAAAGTTTGGGTGGTTTCCCCTTATCGATAGGACCGTATTTGATTAAAAAAAAAAAAAATTTAATACCCCATGTAAGGTTATGCCAAGGGAGGACCCACACAATTGTGTGGGTTCGGGCTTAATGCAGCTGTTTTAGGGCTGTATCTACACAATTGAGTAGTCTGGGATTACGTGTGCAAATATATAAAAATAAAAGTTTAAGCAAAAAAAGTTGTTGTTTATTGAGATCATTTTCATCAGCAACAATGAAAATGTATGAAAAAATTTTTGTTTGATTTTGGACAGACCACTCCACTACAATTTCATTTTCTGAGATGTGCTCAATGCTCGCACCCCTCTTAAGAGCCGTTGACAAATGGTATGCCCTTTACTCCGTTTGGATTGTGTCTGATCCTTCAAATTTCTTTTTTTAGTTTTTCCAGCAGCGGTATTTTGTTGAAATACCGATCGAAATACATAAAACTAGGTTTGAACCAGAGTAAGGACTACAGCAGGTCCTAAGCCCAGATCCTTGTGGACTACGTCTGTACTTTCCCACTGGTAAACTACAAAATTTAAAACTATCCCAGGTGATACTGTTACAAGAGAGTGTGGTTTATTTTTTATATACTGCTTTACTGAAGCACGTCCTAAAACTAGTTGGATGTGCCAATCCCAAAACTTTCTTCTATCTTATACATAATATTTAAAAATTAGTTACACATGTTAATACTTCAATATTATTAATTCAATAATATCCCAACTTTTATTTTCATCTTAAATTTCTGCTTCAGTCAATTAAACGGACTAAAAAATCAATCTCATGATATTTGTTAAAATTAATAGTTTTTGCTTATTCTGTTGTTATCAGATGTTTGAGAATAGCCGGCTTAGCAAAAAGCCAGTTTCCGCCTCTGCACGCGCCTCCGATGGACAACAGAACTACGAAAAATCAAGAAAAGCATACAAAAATCGCTATCACAGAGCCCCTTTACGGCGTAATATTTCCACATTAAAGGAGGACCCGTTGGCCAAAGCCAAAAATATGAACGAAAAAATTTGGTTCATTTGTATGCATAATTTTATACACTTTTCGATGGTACAATAAAGAAAATGGCACAAACATCGCTATTACAACGCCCCCCCCCTTCCGGCAGATTTTTCCAAATTCAGGGAAGACTTGTTTGCCATAGCCAGAAACGTACACAAAAAAATTGGTTCAATTCTATGCATACCTTCATACACGTTTCGATGGTACAATAATGAAAATGGTACAGACATCGCAATTATAGCGCCCCCTCCAGTGGAGTTTTTTCCAAATTCAGAGAGCACCTTCATGTCATGACCAAAAACAAACACAAAATATTTGGCTCAATTCTATGTATAACTTCATACACTTTTCGATGGTATAATATTAAAATCACAAAAAATTGCAAAAATAGCGCCCCCTACCGGCGATTTTTTCCAAATTCAGGGAGGATCTGCTTGCCATAGCCAAAAACTTAAAATAAAAATTTGGTTCAATTCTATGCATAACTTCATACACTTTTGGATGGTATAATATTCAAAATCGCACAACAATCGCTATTACAGTGCCCCCTACCGGCGATTTTTTCCAAATTAAGGGAGGATCTGCTTGCCATGGCCAAAAACTTAAAATAAAAATTTGGTTCAATTCTATGCATAACTTCATACACTTTTGGATGGTACAATATTCAAAAATCTCACAAAAATCGGCATTACAGCGCCCCCTAAAGGCGATTTTTTTCCAGATTCAGGAAGGATCTGCTTGCCATAGCCAAAAACTTAAAATAAATATTTGGTTCAAATCTATGCATAACTTCATACACGTTTGGATGGTACAATGGCGACAGACAGACAGACGGACGGATACACGGACAGACAGACATCTTCTATAAACATGTTTTGGGGGATCTCTGGCCCCTAAAACGTGTAAATCCGTCGAAAACCGGAAGTCGAAAAAAATTTCGATTACAATACTTTCTTCTATTGAAGATAGAAGAAAGCAAAATGGAATCGTCTACTCATCTATGGAAAATTTTCCCTGATCTCCTGGTAAATTCAAGCAGACACTACGGAATCTGTCGAGCATTTGCTGAACTTTCCATAATTTTTATGTGTTCCTGGTGGCTTACTTGTGTCGACAAAATGGAATGAATTTTTCAAACTTAAAAATCTATCTCGTGATATGCATATAACTCATATAAAACTTATAAATCATATATGACATCTAGAACTCAGAGCAAAAACATACAGTTCGTTACATGTGCATATTATATATCTAATACTACCAATTTTAAGTAGATGAATATAAATAAATATAAGATGAATATAAATAATGAATATTTTAAACAGAAATCATAAATAGAACAAACCTATTTAAAGTTAATCCGGTTTAAAAATGTAATTAATAAAAAATAAATTGCTAAAAACACAAGTTTAAAAAAAAATCACTTAAAAATAAAAAAAATTATATATTAGGAACTGTACCCATTTTGGAAACGGTAAAATCCGGACCCGTACAATTGTGTGGGTCATTTGTTTTTCAACATTTGTAAAGCCTAATTAAATTTATCAAAGACAAAATCAATTAAAATCATGAATGAAGTATATGGAAATAAAAATTAAATCTAAGCAAAAATTAAAAATCATATTTAAAAGAAATTACGTCAGTACATACTTTTTGTCTATTGCTGTCAGATGATATAGTCTTTTTAAAAGCAGAAAATCTAACCCTGTATTTTAGTTAGTGCCCCCTAGTGGTGTCTTATTAAAACATCTGAAGCCAATTAACTCATATAAATGTGCAGATTTGGTTTTAAATCTCACAAAAGCAGGAAATAGTCATTCTCTTTTACTTTAGTATCACCCACACAATTTTGTGGGTCAGGGCTTAAAGGCAGATGTGCCATGTTATGGAAATTTTTTATTCAAGATTGTTACCACTATTTCAAAATAGCTACCATCTCTTTATTTAAAGACATGAATTTCTTCATGAAATAAAGCTGAGATATAGTCTCTGGGACGAACATTGATATCGTTCATGCTCGTTTGCCATGTTTTGGGACTATAAAATTCTTTTATTAAACTATTCTAATCATTTAATTTCATTTGAAATCTCAATATTCCCACAAGTAAATGAGCACATTATTTATAAAATAACAATTATATTGCGAACTATATTTATTGTCGTGTTGTTTTCAGACATTCGTTTAATCACCTCTAGATGGCGCAGTCAAAACACAAGTTAAAATTAAAATAAAAACAGCTTTCTAATCACAATTATCTCCTTTTTATTTCATATTATGACATTAAAATTATTAATAATGTAAAATACATGTAATGTTTGACTTTTAAATTTATTTATTTGGCTGTGCATGTTTTGTGTTCTTCCGCAGTCTGTCTGTGTATGTTTTGAATGCCCGAATTCAATACTGTACGCAAAATTTTCATTTGAATGTAACTCGGTAAACATGGATTTGCTGCTCTTGTTTGTTGCATTCGTATCATTGAAGATTTAACTGACAATTTATAATCCTTGTCACCTAAAAGCTTTGAAAAAATAAGACAGTGCATGCAAGAATGGTTGTTTCTCGATGGAAAAGAAAAAAATCTAAATACTTGAGTATTTCAAACGGTTTCGGTAATTATGGCAGCATGGAAAAATCTGCTGAGAGTAACTATGCTTATCACAGAAAATGCTATATGCGATTTACGGACAAAACAAAAATCCTAACAGCAAAGAAAAGAATGGAAGTAATTCAACCACTTGATGTCACACAGCCATGACTCTTGCAACAAAACGGTCCAGTGCAGCCATCTTTCCTCATAGCTGTGTAATTTGTTCGAAATAAAAAATCTCTTTTCGAAAAGCATTCTTGAAAAAAAAAAAAAGAAAGAAAAATTTACATTATGCTAAACTTTCACGGCAAGTAGAGCGTTGCTAGGCAGTGCCATCAAAAAGGCAGATGAGAGATTACTGTGCAAAATACATCATTGTATCGCCAAAGAAGTAAAATCACAAGAGTTGTTATATACAAAAGAAAAACTTATCTACACAACCAAACCTCCATGTTCGGCATCTTATTCTGTGTTTCACCACATAGTGAATAAGAAAATAGTAAAAAACTCTGAAATTCTCTCAGTGGTAAAACTGTCTGCAATACTTCATAGCACTTTGCAAAATTTAAATCCCACACAAACATTTACAGTTTGTAATCGTCAATTAAAAAGTTGGCTGCAAAGGGATTTTCAGCAAATTCTGTTTGTAAAAACCAATGTAAGAAATCTGTCGGAACTTGTTCTGCACAATTTTACTCCTGATCATACTATCTTGATTGACCATAATTCTCATTCGGCTGAAACTGACACAATGGAAAGTGAAGAAGAAACCACTGAACTGCCAGTAAAAATTCCAATTATGCTAGTGAAATATAGGAAATTATATATAAAGCTGCACTGATTTTGAAAAATAGCCCACTACTTCCATGTGAATTGGCACCAACTGCTGAAGATTTGAATGAAGTCAGTACAAAAAAAAAATGATCCCATAAATATTATTTAACTTTTAGCTTGGTGTGTCAGTGAAGCTTATGAATTGGAAACTGATTTATTTGTCAG
The DNA here is from genome assembly GCA_963932465.1 of Maratus speciosus. Classification (NCBI taxonomy): domain Eukaryota; kingdom Metazoa; phylum Arthropoda; class Arachnida; order Araneae; family Salticidae; genus Maratus; species Maratus speciosus. Next base: position 128,920,052 of record OZ010792.1, on the reverse strand, counting down.
CACTGTTGAAAGTATGAAGTATAAACTTTTTCAGTTGCATAGAATTTAATATATATATCGTCTGCATGTCGAAAATAGACTCAGAAACATTTGTCATTAGCTAAGGCTGTAAGGCATATAACTGTGTCAGCTAGAAGTGTAAACATTTCAAATGGATTTGGCCATTGCATATCTCACTCAGCTGTACTTGAGTATGATACACATTTTGCTGAAATGCGACTGAACTCTATAGATTTCCTTCCTACTGGTATCGAAAGAAATTTGTTGCTATTTTCTTGGACAACATTGATTTTTGCGAAGAAACTCTCAAGGGACATGGCACTACACACGGTACCAACGGAATAATTGTACAGTCAAAAGTGCATGGTGATTTAGATAAAAATACATATTTGAAATGTTGCCAAAAATCTAAGAAAAGGAAAATAGATCCATCAGTTACTCAAATCTCCAACTATTTTATAGGCCAGCGTTGTAACCCTGAAGTTCCAGAAATTACAACACGTGATAAAATAATTGATAAATTGTCAGAAGTGTTTATACATGCTGCATATATTGTAGAAAAACTTCCTGAAAAAGACAAAGAACAACTTCCAAGTTGGACTGGTTTCAATTACATGTTAGAATCTGAGAATATTTCTGATATAACAACAATCAGGTATCTTCCTGTGTTAGAAGCTGATCCAAACGAGTTCTCAACATTAATGCTATCCTAATGAAAAGTTTAGATTTATGCAAAAAATTAGGTTTAAAAGATAGTGTGTTGGTCTTTGATCCAACTAATATATTCAAAGGTACAACAAATACGCTGGAAAGAGGAACAATATGAAACACCTCTTGTAATACGATTAGATGAGTTTCATACATCCATGTCCTTCCTTGCAGTGATAGGCAAACGTTTTACAGATGCTGGGTTGTGTAATATTTTGATTGAGACTGGAATTGTTGCAAAGGGTTCCATTAATAGAGTACTGAGTGGCAAATGTTATAATCGTAGTACACGCTGCCACAAAGTAATGTTTGAAGCAATAACCACATTATTATAGACCGAATTTCTGAATTCTGTATCGACTGAAGAGCGCATTAACTGTTTAGAAATGTCATTACATCTTTATCAAAACTATTAACTAGGAATTTAAAAAAAATGAACTCCCGGGAGATTTTTTGTCCATTTTAGAAACATTTAATGAATTTGTTGCAAAAAATTGCCAAGCTAATGTTACATTTGCATTTTGGAAAATGGAACGTCCACTGTTACTCTTGTGACCACCAGAGCAAATTTCCATATATTTTTTCAATTATTTTATTACAAAATATATTGAAGATAAATTTGATGCAACTTCTTAAAAATACATGTACTCTACTTTCATAAACCATATACAATTTGTAACAAAAAGCATTTTACTTGGCTAGATAATAGATGAAAATTTTGTTACTCTTGTGACCATAAAAAAATGCAATTTTCAAAAATTGTGTTTGACGCAGAAAACAGACTATAGAAGAGTAATTATATATTTTTAAAAAGCATTAATCATTGAACTCATCTGATAACACATGAATTAGTTATATTTGATTTTGAAAAATGCTAAGTGTTACTCTTGTGACATTTTGTCCATAATGTAATTTTAGCGAAAATTCAGTTTAAATACTAAACAAAATAATTAAAATAAGTTTAAAAAAATTATTTTCCATACAGAACTACTTTTAATGATGGTTTAATTTTAAAATAACATAAAATTCTGTAAAAAAAAAAATAAATCTAAAATTAACAAGCACTATAACCACATAGAAACCGCTCAGTTTCTGCTACTTAGCAGAAGAAGTCATTGTCTTCATTATCAATAATATCACTTGGAACTTCTCCTGTATCATGATTTACTTAATGAAACACAAATTCTTTGTACGAATCATGTTAGTGTAAGGTTTGTAGTAGATAGTGTCATTTTTCATGGTTTTAACAAATTGTATTTGTTGAATGCCCTTCGCTGTTGTAATTTTATTGCAAAGTAATGAAACTTTATTGTTTTATTTCTTTTGACAAAATAAGCAAAATATCTCAGAAATGCTTTTTTAGCACGCACTTCATTCCATAAATATCATTATACAACAACACAAAATAAATCTACAGCATCTATACCAGGAGTATTTGAAAAAAAATATATGGCCAAATAAGTAAATTGAGAAAGGAGTTTGATTCATTGTAGGCATATTTGCATAGTTATATTTTTGTTTAAATTGGAAAGCACAACCATCATATAACAAAGTAAAACAGGTACATTTTAGGAAAATACAAATTCCCTTAAAGATGCAATGTTGAAATTTTACATACGAAAGCATTTACAAAAAATTGGTTATGAGTTACATTGACTAAAATAATAGCATAAGATTTTACTTTATTGGGATGATACTAAATAAAAAGCTGAAAATACAGTCACTTGTGGATTTGACCAGTAATATAGTATTTCATACCAATATTTTGTCTTGGCATGAAAATAAAACAGTTTCCAGAAAATCCACTGGCATAACTATTCTTTGAGAAATGGTTATTTTTTTGGCGTTACGAAAATAATACCTTGTACAAGTTTCAATGAATGTGTGCAACAGAAATGGATTTAGTTGCTTTCGAAAATTTTTAAACCATCAGAAATATTTTCTTTAACTGTTACATTTTCAAAACGTTTATCAATATTTTTGAATAAGTAACAATACTGAGAAGATGTTGATATACGTTTTGTTAATAGCAAAACGTCTATCAACGCTTTGCTAATTTACAATAACTTATAAGAAGTTCTGTATTATGGACTTCCGTTTCAAATAATTCTTCGAGGTTATCTCCGCAAATTAGACATTCTGAATTCCTAAATTCTAATTATCATGTATCTTGGCAGACAAAGTCATTAAATCCATCACAGGAATGTTTAATGCTGGAAATACACCAGTTACTACATTATGAATTGCGTGAATGTTTTCGTGACAGCAAAAAATGGAGACATTCTGATGAGTAATTTTCTATTGTTTTATGAAACTAGGCTTTAAAGCTGCAAAGGAATCTCCAATTTTTCAATTTAGGAAAGCTTCTTTAACCAAAAAACGTATTCTCTTATTAAATGTCTCCTAGAATTGATGAAATTATGTGACCTTTTTCACCCTTAGCTGAAGTAGATTTAGCTGAAGAATGATCTCTTCTTAAATCTTCATCGACAAAAAATTCTCCAAAGCTGTGGTGTTAAATTTTTTTCCTTTACAGTATCTGAGGTTAGCTAGTTCTCTACTTTTTCCTTTTCTTAATATTCCCATTTTCTTTCTGAAGCTTTTGCTCGTTCTAAGACTTTGCCTCACCTTATTGTAATATATTTTGTTTTGTTTCTTTCTCAGAACAACATATTCAATCTCATTCTTATTTTCTCTCTACAATTTTTGGCGCTTAGCAGAATTTTTCATGCTCTTTAAAACGATGTCGTGTGTAAGAAGCAATATTAAAATCTTTCCTTTAAAATATACTATCAGAATCCTTTCCACAAGAGTTACTATAAGAACCTCTGTAGGTTATATAGCAGAATTTAGTAAACGAAGCTTTGCAAAGCCTATAAAATATCTAATCAAAGACCATGTGCTTCAAACCAAAAGAAAGCAACTTCAAATGACACGAGTTGAGTTGTTTTATTATATCTTTAATTACTTGTCATGATTATTTCATAATCTTAAGTAGTATCTAAAATGAATAAAAATAAATCTAACCATTAAAAAAACATTAATAAAGATCATTTATATTCCTTAAAATTTACAAAATAACCTTAGATATAGCTAAAACTATTTCAAGAACTGCTCTAATAACAGAGAAAAAACAACAAAACTTTAAGCATTCTGTTTGTTTTGGTTGTAACGCAGTTTTATATCAAACTATCGACAAAAGTATTATGTGTTACTCTTGTGACAACTCCCCAGAGCCTATTCCATGCATAGCATAAACAAAATATTTAATGTAAAATATGTCCTATACCTCGAAATCAGAGAATTAGAAGTTTTGGGTAAAAATGCTGAGTAGTTTTTTTTTTTATTAAAACTTTTGTATGTTTTCCGTTACTCTTGTGACATTTAAGTATTAACTTTTAAATACAGCCAAAAATATATTAAATACATTATCTAAAAGATTTTATCTATGTAGATCTTAAAGATATGATAATAATTTTTTGATTTGAACGCATAGTAATTTTATTGAATTCTAAAAAGTAAAAAAATCATACATTTCAATAAGTTGTATTTTAAGCTCAAATGTAAATGTAGTTTTATACGGTTAGTATTCGGCTCATTTTCAGTAAACACTTGTTCTTATGAAATTAAAACTTACAAATTCATATGCTTCAACTTTTTAGCTTTAACTTGATGTTTCACACTTATATTTCCGTTAAAAAAAAATTTCAGCAAAATTTTTTTCTCCCGTGGACGTTCCCATATCTTATTTAGACCTGGTGCGCTATTTATTAAGATTTCCACTCACAGCAGGAAATGCTGATTGGAATTTACACCTTGCTGTTGACGAAGAAATTATACCTTGGTTTTTCACTTATGATCACAATAACTATGCTCGGAACTTACCTGCTTATTTGCTTGAAATGCTAAATTTACCAAAGACTGATCCTTTGATAATGAGTTGAACTCTGGTAATTTTGTGGCTCGAAGCCAAAATAATTTCGGTTTTTGCGGAATTGCTATGGATCAAGTTATCGAACAAACAGCAAATTGTGATTAATTAACAAAAAGTGGTTTAAAAGGATTTAGCAGACAACCAGCTGCTGTACGTTTGAGGATACGTTCACATCATTTACGAGCTCATATTTGTCTCGCATGTGAACTAATTTCCGGATAAGCAAAAGCGGAATATATTAAGAAAGACATATATCCATCTGAAATTTAGAAATACGAGCACATGGTAAATAATGTTGTAAGCACAATAATTTCTATGATCAGTCCTTTCGCATGGAGGGAAGATAATTTAATAAATATTTCTAGTGGAGCATATGCCTCTGATTCTGTTCAGTTAGAACTCAGCAACATATAACAACAAAACATAAAGAAAGACGCTGATGAGAAATATTGCAAATAACGTCTTCTAGGAGGCCATACTATGGATATATATTCCCCAATAAATTAGAAAAGACACTTAACATTTTCCAGTAGTTATAAAAAAATTGTTTCTAAATCCCAAGTTGATCAGCACGTTTTTAAAAACTCAACAGATTTATCAGCACATATAATCGTTATGGGACTATCAAACTCTCTGGATATGAAGACAATTATAACTTATAATTTAAATCTATCTCCACCTGCAATAGCTAAAATGGATGGCTCACTTGTAAAAAATAGCAAATCAATCTTGATTAGTGGATTATAGGGACTGGCAGATAGTGAGATTGATATAAAAAATATTCCAAATGAGAGCAGTATAATATTTGATGGTATGGCAATACTTCAACAAATAAAAGATACATCTGCTTGTTTGGAGAGCCGGCTTTTAACATCCTAGAATATATCATTAGTGTTAGCAAGAAATATAAATGCAAAACTGCCCATTTTGTCTTTGACACATATCCTACAATCAGTATAAAGAACAGCAGCAGAGAACGCAGAAGTCATGGGAGTGAAGTTGCGATCAGTATTAATAGTCTAAATCAGAAAATACCAAAGCGGTTTAAAAAATTCCTTTCAAATGACGCAATAAAGAAGCTTTAATAAATTTCATTTATGAATAGTGGATCACATATGAATCTTTAAGTTTTAAAGTAGTAGCGGTATATTTTTCACACAGTAATACTTGCCATTTAAAAACACCTGACGAAAAAAGTGTTGTTATCAAAGAAATTCCAAAGCTAATGATTGATCATGAAGAAGCTGATGATCGACTTCTTTTGCTTGCTTACTGCATCTAAAACATCTCCTGCAGTTTTAATTAAAAGTGCAGATACAGATGTTTTCATACTTTCTTTAGCAGTGAGTGATAAATTTCCTGTGGATATATATTTGGTAACGAGTATTACTCATTCTCTCCAAATAAAAAATATTGCGCACATTGCTGATGTATTGGGTAGTGATTTTTGCTCGTCTCTGATTGGGCGACATATTTTTATTTGTTGTGGTACTTGTAGTGCTTCCAAAGGCAAGGGGAAAATCAAACCGTTAAAAATCATGCAATCCAATTTTATTTATAGGAAAATATTCCAATTGTTGGTTCTTCCTGGGAATTGAACACTTCTTTGATAAGAAATCTGGAAGCTTTTGTTTACGATTTGTATGGTTATCCGAGTGTTGGCAAAATTAATGAGGTCAGGTACAAAATATTTAAACTGAAATTCAGAATTGATTGAACTGTCTTAAAACAGCCTGTTCATTAAAAAAAATTGTACATGGAAATTAAACAACTCTTTATATTCTGAATTTTGTTCTTGTTAAAGTACCTGTCAAAATTATAACAATAACACTGATCATTTATACAATGATGATCTGAATTTTAACGACAATGATATTTTATGTTTGCAATGAGGAATTGATTGATAGTTATAACTCAGAGTAATGAATATTACACAGTATCTTAACGATAAAGTACTATAGCTAGCTTACTTTCCATAAATAAGCGCCACAATATGAAATAAGGGACTCACCGCTTCAAAAGGACCCGCCACTCTAGGCTTTAGTTTAAAAAAAAAATAATAATGAAATGATAATAAACATACAAGGTTTTCTCATGGATCACATCTATGTACAAATTAATTTTTTTTATTATTGGTATTATGGTTATTATAAGTAGTGTTTTTCTTATTAATATTTTGCATTTATTATATTTCATAATCTTTTGAACCAGGCAGCTATATTGAGAATCTTACAGTTTTTTATTTATTTACTACAGCATAAATATAAACACTGAACATTTATTTTTAACTGCTGCCAAAAGGATGGACTAACAAATTGGTTTCGGCCGTCCATAGGAAAACACTCGCATCTTTTGCAGCTTGTAGCTATGGTTCGGATTTCCCACCCCCCTATAATATATATCTACAAATTTAAGATTTGACAGAAGAAATCCTCTCTGGGGAGGAGGGAAAGCAACAGACGCATATTTTTCATCGCCCCACCTTCACTTCTGTGTCTCATACACCACTTCGCGAGGAATTAAGAAAAAACGCATTACCGCATATCACAATCATAACCTATTCGAATCGTGTCTCGTGGAATTCTGCAGAAAACTTATCGCAGGGAATCACGGGAGAAATCTATTTGATAGCCGCTAAAATTGGGACTGTCGTTTAGTACTGCCATCTAGCGGAATAATCTGTAACTATTTTTACACTACTTTAATTTTGTGTTTTCCATGCTTTCATAGATTATATTATTTATTGTGTGTTTTATCTAAATATAAAGGAAAATAAAAGTAACGAAAGTAAGTTAATATCTAATAATTTATTGTTAGTAGATCCATAAAATTCAAAATGTTCAACAATTGTTTTGGGTTGAAGTAATGTAGAATCACCCACTTACGGGGCGATAATAATATAAGGCACGTGTGAGTTAAACCTGAAAGTAGTAGCACAGAAAAAGTGAAAGTGCATTGCTACTTTCATGTTGTATTCGCCCTTAACTTACTTAACTTATCACCTGATGAAGAATTGTGTTATATTATTTTGACCCCAAACAACTGATGCATTTTATGGTGGTGTTATACAAGATTTTTATTCATCACTATTCAACACCAGGTTTTTTTCCCTTTTAAAATACAACATATAATTGTCAATAAAAATATAACATAAATTCTAACTAGAGAAGGATACAAGGGTGTCATTTTCCAAATTAATTGAAAAGAATATATGAATCTACTCATAAAATAAAGCAAAAAGAAAATTATTGGCTAAAGTTAATTATTAAGATAATAATGAAATTGTGCAACACAGCTAGCTATAATTCATTTCAATAATTTATATGAATTTAATAGTTATCTTCAGCAGATATTTTTTTCTTTCTTCTTTATTTCATGATTAATTGATTCATATATAAATTCCAAAATGGATAACAATTTTTCAAGTGCAATTAGTAATTGTTTAAATTAAAAATAATTGTTTTTTTTACCTAGAGTGTAAAATATACTTTTAAATTAGGAAATTTTATTTTATTTATTTATTGCTTGCATTTGTATAATTTGTTATATATATTAATAATAATGAAGATATCATAAGTATATTTCAACTGACTCGCTTTGTTTTGTGAAATATGATATGATGAGAAGTGATAAAAAATGCCATCATTAATAGCTAAAGAACTGTAAGCAAGATTTTCCTTTATTCAGTTTTCAGTCGATTGTATTTATACTGTGTCACTGACCAAAATATAGTCATTTTCAACGGTGTCATTACATTTATTACAAAAAAAAAAAAAATATGAAACAAATCTCGTTAAAAAACTTCATTATAGATACGAGGTGGAACCCGTCGAATTTCAACGAAAGAAAACGTTTAGAAAGGAACTGTTGCATTAAATTTATAATACATCGACAACAATAATTACAATAAAAAATCCATCTTACACTTGTTAGTTTAATTCTCCAAAGACATATTTTAACCTAAGATTAACAAAATACTATTTACATAAACTTCAGCTGTTAAAATTATTGAAAAATTAAACTTTATTCATATACGTAATCAGTAACATATAATCAAAATAAGTAATTTTGATTAAGTTATCAATTTATGCTTCGTATTACGGAATGAAAAATGGGCAAAAATGATTTCACATTGACATAATTATAGAATTCCTCCACCCCTTTGAATCTAAACCGAATCAAGTCATTTTCCAAGTATCACATCCATATTAACCATTTAAAAATATTTTAACAAGCAATAGGCTATTAATAAATATATTTTCAAGCTTGAAGTCACGTTTGTTAACTATTATAACTTTCCATGTTAAAATTCCCACTCGTGATTTGAGGTCTCAGTATAATCTCTGTACCTGCGCGTAAAAATTCCAGAAATTTATAACTTTTAGACGTATTCAAGGGAAAATATCTGGTTTTATCAAATAAAATTATCGTTTTCTTTTAAATATGACGTCATTTTCAGTCGTTGAAATATTTTGCCTATTGTCTCAAACTCAATATCAGCGATATAAAAAAAAAAATAGTGAAATATAACAGCATCATCTGCGAAATTGTGTCTTTTGTAAAGCGTAACGTCATTTTCTGTTTAAATTTTTAAGAAAAATATTTTTAATTGTAATGAGAAAATGGCATCAGTAAGAATATAATCAATAAAGATAACTAAACCACTTTTAATAGAAATGAAGTACTTCAGTTGCCACGATTAGAAAATTGGTATCAAAAACCATAAAAAAATTAATATCTCAAAAATAAATTGAGATACAGCTTTCAAACAAATTGCATTTAAAAGTGCATTTTTTTCTGTATACGACGGTGTAAACATTTAAAATGTGGGATGTTTAGAAGTTTAAAAATTTGAAATAGCGAAAATTGCAAAACCAAAATTTCATTTCAAATTTCAAAGTGTTGCCATTCGCAGAATGACGTATGCGTTACGCACAGATATGTTTGTCCTTTATAATATAGAAAGTTGTGGATAGAAATTCAGTTTCGACTTCTTTCACACCCGATATTTTTTATTGAACGCATTGTAATTTTAGTGAAATAAGTGGATTGAGATATTGTTTCTTGTTTAAAAAAATGTTTGTCTTTACTATATTATCCTTTTTGAAAGTTTGTTGCAAGGTTTTAGACACAACCTAAATGTTTACAATCTAAGAAAATGATCGCCCACTCCATACACTGATCTAGAGTGCATTTAAAAACTTTCTTGCTAAATCAAAGGGAGTAGAAAAGTTATTCTTGCTGTGCTGCCATTATTGGGTTAGATTGTACATTTATATTTACTTTAGTCTTTTCCTGACAAATAAACAGTATATGATACTGTAAAGTTTCCTTCCAACATTTTCACTATTTATGTTTGATTTTAAAATGTTTATTTTAACATGTAGAAAAAATCCACGAAATTTAATATGTTATTAATTAAAAAAGTTTTATAAATAAATCAAAGCAGATTTTTTTTCCTTATAAAATTTATTTATTAAAAGTTCTAGTTTATCAAAATGTATGTTTCTTCTATTAAATATTATGTAAAATTGTTTTTAAAAATGACATTTTAATATCTTTAAACTTTGATATATATAATAGTATTTGTCTATCCGAATATTCGTTATGCGGCCTAACAGTTACTATTCGGCTAGCCGAATATTCGGTATTCGGTTCACCTGTAGGCCAAATATTCCTCCAAAATCACTATTCGGTGCATCCTTAATATATATATATGCAGATAACTATGAAAAATTAAGTGCTTGTGCTAGTAAAAAATTTGTTCATGTTGAAACTTAAATATTCTGTGCAATCAAATTTTTATCACACAGATATACGTTTGAATCTTTTCAAATCTATCTGTTTCTAAGCAATTGTACTGTTTTTCCTTATTTCTTCATTATTTCTCCTTTGAAAATATTCCAAGGATTTAAAACCGTACGTGTGTATGCTGAATGTAAATAAACAAGTGGCGAATGGTAACAACATCATTTATATGTGACAACAATAAAGCAAAGTAACAAACATTTACTTATTTAACACTTACACGGAAAGAACGATTTTGTTAAAACAACAAAAAAATAGTTGTGCCAACCAAATTTTTCCCCATTCAAATAATTTTTGCTGGACTGAAAAAATAATTTTGTTAGTTCAATAAAATTTTATTGAACGAACAAAATCATTTGATTTGTCGAACGAACATTTAGTCAGTCCAATCAAATATTTTAGCCGTTTTGGGCATGGTTTAACATGTGTTTTGGGCTATATTAACTAAATCTTTTTTTCCGTGTAGTCCAAGAGTATTAATATATTTAACTATTAATATATTAATATATTAATAGCTGTATTAATATATTTTTTGACACAGTATAAAATAAAAAGCAGCATATTGTAATTTTTTTTATTTTATTTTTTTAATGGATTTTGATTGCCTAGTGTCGATTCTAAGAATGGCTGCAAACTGGATAAAATATATAGTTCCAAGTATATTTGCTGTATTTTAAGAAATGTGCAAGTTTCAGTGTTGGAATATGGCGATTTTCGATAAAATATATGCTTCAAAAATTTTTAATAAGAAATTTATGTAATCCCAAGAGATGGCAAATGAAATCTCATTTCTAAGCATATTTTGAGATTTCGCCCCGTCGTCGTAAAAAGTGGTAAATGCTTTGAATAATAATAAAAATAACCATCAACACTGTTTTATATTAGCTGAAAATCACTCATATACGACATGAGAAAAAGTGTTTTTTTTTTTTCTTTTTTTTTTTTTCTTTTTTTTTTTTTTTTTTTTTTAATCGGAGAATTGTTTTTCCGTCTTTTTAGTGACATCAGGGTTGATTAGATAATTAGGAACCAGTTCTTGGAAACCTTTGTTTTATTCATAAGCGTACACATTTCAATTATGCCAACTATTGAGATTATAATAAAAAAAACTTCAATTTTCATTCGTATTTTAACTTTGATATTTATTTTTATTTCCATTGTAGTCATATGAATGTTTTGATAAAAACATACATTAATACAAAAACGCCGCCGCACAGTGGGACGTTTTGACAATCTAGGTAGGCAAGATTATTTCGTTGAAGTTTAATTAGTTTTTGCTGTTTTTTTAAGGCACCACTAATAAAATACTCAAACAGTGATAAATATTTGGTTATTTAATAACAATATCTTAAAATAAAAATACAGACTGCCCACTAAAGACCGTTCCCACCCTCTTAACTGCCGAACGACTGCATATATATTCATAAACGTGGTGTCTAGGTATAGTAAAGAGGCTATGTGCTACTAGATGAGACCGCTTACAGCACCACCTGCTGAAAAATGGCGGCATTAGCTTTCCTATCGCGAAAACGGTTCGAAATATGGGATAAAAGTGAAAAACAATTTGTAGAGTATCATCGATTTAGTTCGAAAGGACACCTTGTGAACATGAATGCTAAATTAATCTCGTTCTGAGTATGAATCTCGTGTTCGAGATAGGAATACTAAGTCAGCTGTTTTGCACCAGGTGACGCTGGAAGCGGTGTCATTTGGTAGAAAATAGCCACTTTACTATACCTAGACACCACTTTTATGAGTATAGCTGCAACCGTTCGGCAATTAAAAGCGTTGGAAGGACTTTAGTGGGCACCCTGCATAATGCTACAAATAATGTGTTAAACACACTTATTTTACAATTAAGTAAAAAACAATTTAATGTACGCATGTAAGTTAACATTCATTTCTTTTTTGCATTTATGTCTACTCAGAATTTCTCGAGAAATTTGTGTAGTCATCCTGAAAAATAATTTTTTAAAAATAAAATCATATAAAAAAAACTTTAATGTTTTGTGGTACCCTATAAAATATATAAATGCTACCAAAATTATTTTCAGTTGAAAAAATGCTGTTGTGTGAGTAAATAACCTATAAAAAATTTTATTCAATTTGAAATAAAATTTCTACATATAGACGGTAATGTATTCGAATTTTTTATGTGTCCCTGCAAAAGAAATACAACTGCTACGCACTTTGTTGTTTTCAATTTTAAAAATGGTATTGTGTATCTCAATAACCTATAGTAATTTTGCAGAAATTTAATTAAAATTTCTGCTTTTTGCAAAAATCTTTCCACGATTTTTTGTGTGGCCCTGTAAAAAATACATAATTTCTACTTTCGTCAAATTATAATTTAATAGAAATGTCATCGGAAAAACACATGTAGGTAAAGTTTCAGCTCAATCAGATAATTGAAAGTGGTTTAAAATTGTCTTGCAATATTTGAACTAATCTTTTATGTGGCCTTGTAAAAAAAAGCGTAACTGCTAGGGTCCATAAATTATAATAATATTGCATTGTCATCAAAATTACATATCCTGAGCAAAGTTTCAGCTCAATCAGATTATTGAAATTGGTTTTAAATTCACTTGCAAGTTTTAATCTAAATTTTTTTGAAGCCCTGTAGAAACAGTTTTCTAAACAAACTTCTACGTTCTTTAAATCTTAATAATATTGTATTGTCATTCAAATCACACATGTATTCATTGTGTCGGCTTAATAGGATAATTAAAAGTGATTAAAATTTGACTTGAAAGGATTGAATTAAACATACATACATGCACTGGAAGTTAATATGATGCTTATTTATTAATAAAAACTTACTGATCTGCAGCTATCTGCAGGAGTTTGTTTAATTTTTTATTATTTTAGGAATGGCACTTTGATTTAAAAAAAATGCTTATTGCTGAAAAAATTGTTAAAAGTCAAGATGAAATTTTTAAACAACATCAAGGATCATCCAGAATTTCAGCCTTTGAAAAAAGCGGTAAAGCGGGTTTAATATCGTTTATTCTCAAACAAAAATGAGTTAAATCTGACTTCTACAAAGCTGTGACGTTAAATCAGCAAAATCGTGCTTTCAAATAAAACAGAATAGTCACAACGTGCTTTCAAGCTTAGAGGAAGCTAGTGCAACTTTTGAAATTCCCTCAAAGCAACTGCCCACTTTACGGTCACAATTAATCGAAATCCCTGATTTTTTACGCCAAAATTGTATGGATCTCGAAAATACATACATTCAGCTACCAGTACACGCTGTTTTGTCAAATTCCGAGATAATCGGAAAAATGGATTTTTTCCACCTAGATCAAAGCTACTTCAAAGCATCTCAGTCCTATGGCTTTGTGATTCTGGGGATACGTCAAAGCTAGCGTCTACAAGTACATGTGCAAACAGCAAACTTTGGCGGATTTGAAAGACTGTATAAAACCCAAACGTGAGATTGCAAACATCCTGTATGCTATGTCACGTTCTGCTGTATTGTCCATAGTTTCCCACAAGCAATGCGTAAATGTCTGAGATGGCACACATATGGAAAATGTGTAATCCAAAATAAATATTTCTTTTCTTTTATGTGATGTAATCACCGATTGGTGTCTTGCCTCTGCCGTATGCAAATTTCCTCCGTGCGCTCTGTTTCAAAAGTAGTAAAATCAAAAGAATAAATGTATATTGATTCGAAAGTAGAGCCAGAAGTATCGATCTAATCCAGTTATCAAGTATTCACGATCAAATTTCATGTTAAATTGATCGCTAAGTTTTGGAATTACTGTTTTTAATGTTATTTGTGTGAGTATCGAAGTATTGACTCTAGAACATTCGATATTAGAATTAGGGAATCGATTCTTATTGTGTTCGATGCCGATTTCTATCGATACCCAATTTTCCAGAATCGCCCACTAGTGCAAAGCATTAGTCATTCATTTACACAGACACACAAAATAATTCGGTTACAGTACTTTCGATCAATAATAATTGATAGAAATTAAAAGAACTTCAATGAAAGGTGACTGGTCGGCAACTCAATGTCAAAGTTATCACTCAGTCCAATTGAATTAACCTTCGCTACATAAAAATATGCAAATTTATGAGCACGTGTGTGATTTGAAGTCTAAATTCAAGGATTGTACATGTATTTGAAATAAAATTTCGGTTGTAGTAGGTGGAATATGTCGTCCAGAAGACACTTGACCAATTGTGAGAAATGACTGCCGATAGTAAGAATGGAAGAAAGGACATAAAATGATAGGCGTCTGTAAAGACTTAAAAATAGCCAAAAAGGTCTTGTCAAGAATCTGGAAGTGGTTTAAAGACAATGGTAAAGTGCACAGACAATCAGGTCAATGTCAAAAACATGTTACAACATACTCTCAGGACCGTTATTTGGTAACGATTGCTAAAAGAAACAGACAACTGACGTCAGTTCAGATTGCAAGGGCTTTCACTGCAGCAACAGGAACTCAAATATCCAGTTTTACTGTGAGGGAAAGACTGCATAAAAGGGGGCTGTATGCAGGGATGACAGGGATGACCGCCCCGGGAACCCAGCTTTCGCTTTAGAGTATAAGTGCAATCCCGGGTGGAGACTCAAATCCACTGCATATGGTAAGATACATTAACAATGACAATATTTTTAAAACAGTTAATAACATACAGAAAAATAAATTCAGTTTGCTGTTTTTGACTCTGAAACTCACAAGGAGTGTCATCAGTACATACATTGACAGCAATTGCACTATGTTGTATACATGCATAAACAATTACAAGACATGTTTTTTGAATATTAGAGCTGAAAAACTTTAAGTGAAATGCATATGCTGATAAATATAATGAAAATACTAAATAAACAAACCATAGGAAATAAGACAAATATTTACATTATGTACAAAACACGGGCTCCTGTCTGAAATGGGAGCTAAAAACAATGATACGAACTGAATATTTCCAACTGAGCGAAAAAATGCCCAGGCCGGGAATCGAACCCAGATCCTTGGCTTACAAGGCTTGTAAGCCAAGGATCTGGGTTCGATTCCCGGCCTGGGCATTTTTTCGCTCAGTTGGAAATATCCAGTTCGTATGATAACTTTACCAATCAGCTTGATTGTGTTAAAATAATAGTTTAAAAACAATGAGTTTGCTCAGCTAGCTCAGAAAGGGAGGGGATTGGTAAATATAAATTCGTTGTCTTCTAAAAATTTCATACAATCCGCTATACGTTGCAGGAGAACTGAACGGTCGAGCAGGTAAGTTAGCCAGTCAGGAAGTGTCATCTGTTGTGGCTTTTTAACGTGATAGTGGGGCGTTAATGTGCAATGTAAAATATAGTGTAATGATGTTGATAAGAGAACTAATGATTTGCATTTCACTAACTCCGGCAGCGATGTGGTTAAAGTGGTGCTGAGATCAACTTCATTGGGGTACCACGGCTACGCAACAAGTCTGCAAATATCCTTGAAAGGTATCAATACACAGGTCGAGGAATCATGGTATGGGCGGACATAATTTTGAATGGCCGCACTGACCTACATAATTTTACCAGTGCAACTGTGAATGCTTAAATATACAGAGATGATGTTCTTAATACTCATGTTATGTTGTTTAGGGGCGCAGTAGGTAATAACTAATGGATGATAATGTGCTTCCTCATCGTGCTGAACTTTGGTCTGATTATCTTGAGCGCAAAGGAATCCAGCGAATAGAGTGGACTGCATATTCTCTGGATTTAAATCCAATAGAACATGTATGAGACGCACTAAGATGCTGACTTGAATCTCAGCAACCCCCACCTAACAATCTCCATGCGCTTCGATGCTTCGAAGCGCTATTCGTCTTGAATATACTTTGTTACCGCAAGCACTTCTGGATAATCTAAACCATAGTATGGAAAATCGCTGTAAAGCTTGAATTTCAGTCAGGGGTGACCACATACCTGATTGATTTTTCCTGTGTGTCTCTAAAATGTTGTAAAATTACAATTTCCTTATCCCCTCTTATATCACATATTCCAATATTTTTATGGAAATGTATGCTTTTCAGAAATAGGCTGTTCCGAATTTTGAATATATGTCAGTCATGACAAAATAAAGATCTTGTGCAAGTTTCATGTTCTTATCTGCAAAATTATTCAAGTTTGATGAGTTTTTATAATTGTTCCTTTATTTTTTCTCACCAGTGTAATAATGTGAAGCTTTGTTAGGGTATTTTGAATGTGCTGGAAAGTTTTTCAGAAAATATACTCGATGCATGACTTTTTTTTTTTTTATCTTGATTTACTTTCTCGCGGATCGAAGCAGGTTTGTAAGCGAAAAAAATAATTCAATCTCGTATCAAATAAATTATTTTTTTAAGATTCTTACCGAGATACTTGCCTCCTGAATTTAAATGGTACATAATTTATCATTTTAATCAAAACTACCTATTAATCACAAAGTAAATTTATTTCAAAATTAAAGAAATTGTATATCTATTTCATTTAAAGAATATTTACTATTTGAAGTTTCTACATGAAAAGTTATGTCTGATAACAGTTTTTTCTCTTTGTTGAATTTCCTTTTAAAGTACCTAATGAACTTCCCCAAAGCTAAATTTTTAAAGACACATAGAAAAAAGAATAAGAGTTCTTTATTTGCTAAGTAAGGCGCATTAAATAAAAAAAACAGGGTTTTAGTCAAAAGTCTGGATAAAACCAATAATGTTCTTTTTCTCCTTGCGTTTAGAAGTAAAAAAAAAATAAATAAATTTTATGCTCTTTTGATTAGAACAAGCGGTCGATTGACATTTTCTTTAACTGAGTAAACGTTGTATAACACGAAGTATTATCTATGTTTAAAAAAAAATTCTTTAAATATGTGATTTTCGTGTGCGAAAAATAAATCTTTAAATTATTTTAACAGTGAAAACTATTGATAAAGTTGAATATTTCTCCTTTTAATATAGAGTTTGAATACAGAAATTTATCAAAAAATGTATTTGTTGGATTTATTTGATGTTATTTAATTTTACAAAACATCCACTCAAATAATAAATGACTTTTTATAGCATACATTGAAATGTGACTGTTTGCATGTAATTAGCATGTACCCCTACTAGAATATGACAAATTGCAATCAGAAACGAACGTGAAGGATCTCTAGGTAGAGGTTCTTGAAATATCGAAATTTCGATAAATTTTCGAAATGTTATATATTTTAATATTTCAATAAATTTTCTATAATAATCTAAATTCGATTATACTATTGTTGTTTTAAAAAGTGCAGTTTTTCATTAAATTAGGATAAATATTTAACAGATGAAATCGCTCGTCAAATATCGGTACCTTTGAAAAGGCCGTCATCTAAGTCATTCATTTCTATAATGAAAAAGGTAAAGTTTTACTATAATAACTGCATCAAATTAAACTTAGCGTAATGTGAGTTTTGTAATTTTAGCTAACATATATTGAAAAATTCGATTTCTAAGTTTTTTAAAAATTTAATAACAATAATATTATAAATCTTTCCACTATATAATAAAATTAGATTACTTTTTACCCACTCAACTCAAAAGATTTAATGCATTGCAAATGTGACACATCAAATTTTCCAACGCAAGTAGTTGATATTTAAAAGATTAGAAAGCTAGAAAAGACATTGTAGTTTTATTCGATTTCTAGCTGCAAGCAAGAAGAAAAAAAATACTATATCACGATAAAAATATTTTTTTTAATTCAGTTTTTACTAAAATTTTCCAGCAAAAGTTTGTAAATAAAATATTCCACATAGTCCATATGGAAATGAGCTGAAATGAAGTCATCATATTCCAAATATGCTATATATTACCCTTGCAAATATTTCCTATAGAATTCTATAAAAAAATCATATAAAAAGTTTTATATAATCCTATAGGCCCGTATGGCCCATTTCTATATAAGCTAGTATAACTAAAAGCTATAGGAATATCTGTAGAAGTTCAATAGAAATGCTTGTAAAGCTTCTAAAAAAATATCTATAGAAATAATATAGAGTTTCTATAAAAATATTCGCATTCATTCGAATTTCGTGAACAATGCGCATCTGTTTCCAGGTGGTCACCCTTGAAATACTAACCGATTTCGACGCTGCTTGTACAACGGTGAAGGGTACTTTCAGCTTGATACGTCCGTTGATATTTTCTAACTTCTTATTAGACTATTTCAACTTTGTTCCTTTTGTGATTTGCTTTCCCATTTGTTAAAATCGTATAGTATTTACGCTGATTCTCAAACTGTGTGAATTTAGAAAACCAAAACCATTTGGAACTAAGAAAAACAGATTGTAGGATTGAAAAAAAGTCCGTTAAGATAAACAATTTATTTATTTATTGATATAATTATGGATTGATTTACTTATTTATATTGTTGGTAATGTTTAAAAAATTAACGTATCATAAACAAACTAATTAATCATAATTTAAATCAGTAGTGCGACTGATAATTACATTAACAGTTGAATCACACAATTTATTAAAATTGAATGAAATTATAATCATACTAGCAAACCCCGCGGCTTTGCTTGCGTAATAGTTGAAATATGCCAAGTGATATTTGCATGACTATTTTTTATTAGAAGTACACTTTTTAGAATAATTCAAAAATTACAAATTAAACCACACACTGTAATCGGAAAAATAGTTGCCCTTATTGTACCGGAAATTTTTCTGACCCAGCTCGGAATAAAATCCGTAAAAAAGGAAACATTCATTAAAACGGTACTTTACGGATTTTATTCCAATTTTACGGATTTTGTTCCGATTTTACTGATTTTATTCCGAGCTGGGCCGGAAATTTTTCCGGTACGATAAGGGCAAATTTTTTTCCGATTCCTACAGGAAATCTGGTCCTTTTTTTTTTTTTTTACAGTGCACTTTGACTAAACTTCATTATAAAAGTGCAGTAGACAGAAATGAGATTTTAATTAATAAGAAGAACTAAAACTAATTCCAAATAAATGATAATTTAGAAAGTATTTTGAGACTTTTATGCTCATTTCATACGCTCAATTCAGTATTCATTTGAAGTTTTTAATGTTTTAGAAACCATCTTAGCACATTTACATCTTAAAATTAATCATCATGTCAAATTCCAAGCTTCTTGTCTAACAGTCTACCACCTCTCTGGTGTTAGTGAAATAGAATGTCTCGAAAAATGTTAAAACAGAGACTGTTATCATTAATTTGCCAACATTAACCTTGAAACAGGTTGGTATTTCCAAATATTCTATAGAAAACGGAATTTAGATGTTTTTAAAGGCTTTCCTGTTGTTCCTGTCAACCAGGTGGCAGGGGTACCGGCATAAAATATAGCCCGTATAGGATCAGGGACTCAGCGCCCTCCCTAAGACTTTTTATTGGTGGGGGAGAGAACCTTAAATTGCCAGGTCAAATTTCAGTATTTGATAACTCGCTTTATAAATTTGCCAACTTACCATAGTAAGAAAATGTAATATCGTTCTTATTTGTTAAATGTTTAATAATATTTCCAATTAGTTTTGTAATTTCTGCTAAGTCTATCAGAAATAGAAAATATATTATAGTTTTTAGTAAAGTTTAAACAAATTTGCCAACTAAGTTCGTAAATTTGCCAAGTGTAATAATATTTGCGAATGTCCCCCCCCCCCCCCCACCTTACCGAGGCCTCTGCGAGGGACTATCACTCTTGATGCGCAACCAATAACTTCTGTAACCGGTTTATTATTTCCTGAGATTCCATAGAAATCGTAATTTAGGACTCTTTTAGAATGCTCTTCGCTCCTTCCCCTCGCTTCACCCCTTTTTAATTTCGAATATTTTTTGGACTATTCTTAGAGGATATTTATATTTTATAAGTAACTACCGTGCTATATTTAAAGTTTCCAGCCTCTTCAGTACCGCAGAAATCGCAATTTAGAACGTTTTTCGATCCTGCAACCCTCTAGGGGTTGCCGACCGACATAAAATATAGCTTAAGATTGAGTAGGTTCTATCTTCATCAATTTACAGCCATTATGTTTCAAATCGGTTTCGTCATTCATACGTTTGCATAAAAATCGTAATTCAGAACGCTTATAGAACGCTTTTCGCTCACTTCATCCTTTTAAATTTAGAATTTTCTTTCGACAGTTCTAAGAAAGCATTTGCACCTTTGAAGTAATTACCATTCCAAATTTAAAATGTTAGACCCCCTGAGTAACACAAAAAACGCAATTTAGAATTTTTTTGCTCCTGTAATACCCAGGTGGTTGTGACAACAACGTAAAATATAAGATATGTTGGAGCGGAGGCTGTCACAATCAATTTGAAACCATTACTTCTGAAATCGGTTTATATTTCCTGAGATTGCGTAGAAATCGCTATTTAGAACGATTTTCGTTCATTTTCACACCTTTTAAATTTCAAATTTTTAAGGAACTCTTCTCAGAGAGCCTTTATATCTCATAAGTAATTACCATGCCAAATTTCATATTGCTAGTCCCTTGAGTATCACAAAAATCACATTTTAGAAAGTTTTTTAAAATGCAACCGAGGGGTGGTAGTGACTCCGACAGGATATACATCCTATATTGGAGCAAGGGCTGTCGTCATCAATTTTCAACCATTACTTTTGAAATCGGTTGGGTATTTTCTGAGATTGCGTAGAAATTGCAATTTAGAACGTTTTTCGTCCATTTTCACCCCTTTTAAATTTCGAATTATTTAGGAAATGTTCTTAGTGATCATTTATATATTAGGAGTAACTACCATGGCTAGTTTCAAGTTGCTAGCCCCTGCAGTATTACAAAAACGCAATTTAGATCGTTTTTTGCTCCTTCACCCCCTTCGGGGTAGTGGCACCGGCTTGAAATACAGCCTATGATGGAGCGAGGGCTGTCACCATCGTTTTCACACCATTATTTTTTTAAATCGGTTCGGTACTTCCTGCGATTGCGTAGAAATCGCAATTTAGAAAGTTTTTTAGAACGGTTTTCGTTCATTTTCACCTTTTTAAATTTCAATTTTTTAGAAAATGTTCTTAGAGATTATTTGTATCTTATAAATAACTGCCCTGCCTAATTTCAGGATTATAGGCACTTGAGTAACACTAAAATCGCAATTTAGAACGTTTTTTCTTGTGCAACCCCTAGGTGGTAGTGACACCGACATGAAATAGGGCCTATGTTGGAGCAAGGGTTGTCATAATCAATTTCCAACCATTACTTTTGAAATAAGTTGGGTACTTTCTGTGATTGCGTAGAAATCGCCATTTAGAAAAATTTTTAGAGCTCTTTTCGTGCATTTTCCCCCCCTTTTAAATTTCGAATTTTTTAAGAAATGTTATTAGAGATCATTTATATCTTATAAATAACTACTATTGTAAATTCCCTGTATCTGGGCCCTTCAGTAACACAAAAATCGCAATTTCGAACGTTTTTTTTTTTTTTTTTTTTTTTTTTTTTTTTTTTTTTTTTTTTTTTCTCCCGCCATCCCCTTTAGGATTAGTGGCACCGATATAAAAAGTAGCCTATATTGGAGCAAGGGTTCTCACCATGTCTCTCATTTCGACACCATTATTTTTTAAATCGGTTTGGTATTTCTTGATATTGCGTAAAAATTGCCATCTAGAACGTTTTTTAGAACGCTTTTTGCCCATTTTCACCCCTTTTAAATTTCGAATGTTTTAAGAAATGTTCTTAGAGATCCTTTCTATCTAATAAGTAACTACCATGCCAAATTCCCTGTATCCGGGCCCTTCAGTAACACAAAAATCGCAATTTCGAACGTTTTTTGCTCCTGCACCCCCTTTAGGGGTAGAGGCACCGACATAAAATGTAGCCTATATTGGAGCAAGGGTTGTCACCATTATTTTTGAAATTGGTTTGGTACTTCCTGAAATTGCGTAAAAATCGCCATTTAGAGCGTTTTTCAGAAAGCTTTTCGCGCATTTTCAACCTTTTTTAATTTCGATTTTTTAAAGAAATGTCATTAGAGATCATTAGTGACATATAAGTAACTACCATTCCAAATTTCATGTTTCTAGGCTCTTCAATAACACAAAAATCGCGTTTTTAGAACGTTTTTTGCTCCTACACCCCCTTTTGGCCAGTGGCACGGACATAAGGTATAGCCTATGTTCTAAGTTGGACTAGCACCATCATTTTGATACCATTACTTTTGGAATCGGTTCGGTAGTTCCAGAGCTTACTTCCTACAAATAAACAATTTTTACCTCTTTATAATAATAGTATAGATAGATATAGATTAAATCTACGATACATATATATATATATATATATATATACACTAGGGGGCTCTGCCCCCTGCAAGCTACGCTCGCCAACCCCCGTTCAGACACCGCTGAATCTAAAAACACGCTAATCTGATCGGTTTAAAAAATATTATAGAAGATTGAATTATATTGAAAAAAGCTGTGCAGATCTCCCTGTAAACGGGTTTCCATTCAATTTCCTTTGATTTCAAAAATTTAAGGTCGAATCAGTTGCTGTTAAGACATCCAATGGTTGTTTTCGTGTTTGATTAAAGAGGATCAGTTAAACGTTTGAAAAGAAGCTAAAAATAAAACGAATTAAGTGTACAGAGTCTTTGTCTTCCGGTATTTCATAACAATTTCTATAACAATAGCCTAAGTCATGTGACTATCATCAAGAGTTCCGGGCGAACCACTTCGCTTTTCACATTCCTGGTGCCATTTTGGTACTTTAATATTAGCCAGGTACATGTGATAAGTCCCGAAATATTATACTATCGCCATCATTTCACCTATATTATAATAGTCCAAGTCATCTAACTGCCATAAATAAATACGCTCTGATCCCTTCGCTTTTCATATGAAAGTTTGGCCCAGATATCATATACGGCCCCATATTGGCGCGATTTTTTTCCGACGCTAATTTGGGGAAAAGACAACAGCATAAACAACAACATCCGGCTTATCAAATCAAGCAAAATAACGATACTATGCCGCCAGTTAAGTACCCGTTGCGTATATGACATTGGCGTCAGAAAAAAATAGCGCCAATATGGGACCGTATGTGGCATCTGTGCAGAAAGTTTTCCATTTCGATTTAAAAAAATCATTTTTTTTTTCGAATAATACTACATAAAAGCATTGTCGCAAAGAATTCTTGGTATTGTTACGCTAGCCGTGTGCAAATCTCGCCAATAACTATTTTTCAACTCGCCAGTTAGCATTTTTTTTTTTCGAGTGGTAAATTAAAACATTGCTTTGAAGTTGAAATTAAATGTCATCGTTTGTTACATCATTTAATATTTGGCCAGATGCCATAGACGCACCTGGTTTGGCGTGATTTTTTTTACGAAAATTTGGCGAAATCCTCGTTTTCTAATACCAGTTACATATGTATTTTTGGTACTACTTAGTTATACCGTCGAACAAAAATCTATCACTAAACTACAAGATTAAATGCCAATAATACTTGATAAATGTCACATTCACTTGACTTTAAGCAAGTTACACGTCTTTACGTCATCAAGTGATTTTTATTTCGACGTTTTATTTGTATATTTATTAATGATATACCATTTTCTTTGTTCTTTCGTTATTTAAAATAAAAATTATGTCAATTTGTATAATTTGGCGAGTGGTTTGGCGATTTATATAATTTGGCGAAATGGGTCGATGGAATAACTAAGTAGTACCATATTTTTTAATTATTTTCTATTATTTTTTATTTTTAAAGGACAATAACCAAAAAAATAATTAACTATAGAACAAAACAATTTATGTAATTAAAAAAAAAATAAAGTAAATAAACGCTTCATTTTAAATAAACAACAATATCCGGGTTACCATGTCAACCAAAATGATGCCATTTTGGCGCCAAATAGGTACCCCGGTGCGTATATGACACCTGTGCCTAATATTTTTCTTTTCATTCCGTTTAAAAAAAATAAAGAAGTAAAAGCCATTTATTTTAAATGTTTCTGTTTGTATTAAATAAAATGATAATGAAATACAAATTGAATTATGAATAAAAGTAGCATGATACATTTCTTAGCATACATTTAAGGGAGGCTAAACTTCTCGCCAAATTAGTTTAAAATAGTAACCTTTTCTAAAATCTGAAAAAAAATCTGTTTGATTAAAATTTGAGTTGCCATAATTAGAAAAATGTATATGAAATTAGAAAAAAAATAATATTTCAAAAACTAATTCGAATTTAAAAATTCTAATACCAGTTTTGAAATCTGCGGATCAATATTGATTTTTGCTGTTAATTTCATCGCAAAGTATTCCATATTTTAGGAGAAATCGCCGTGAAACATAATCAGTTGTTTAATCAGTCGATTCAAAGAATCGTTACATTTCAGCCGTTTCATATATTCGTTTCATAAATTCGTTTCATTAGGATTTTATATATATAGGGTAGATACATATATATACATACATATAAAGACAAAAAAAAATCTATAGAATCAGTGGTCTATAGAAATGCTATAAGTTTTATGTACTGTACAGGAAAATTGTTCTATAGAAAAAAATTCTACAGAACTTCTACCAATTCTATAAAAACATTTTCTTTAGAAAAAATATTCTATACAATTCTTCAAAATTCTATAGAAATAGTAAACTGCAGAAAGGATATTCTATGAATTCTCTAGATATATTTTCTTTTAAAAAAGTGTTCAATAGAACTCTTCAAAATGCTATAGAAATATTAAACTATAGAAAAACTACAGAAAGGCTATTCTATAGAAATATTTTCTTTAGATAATGTATTCTATAGAACTTGTAAAGAATTCTATAAAGTTCTATGCAGCTCTATGAACTATTTTCGTAAGAGTATATTCCATATATTAGTATATGAAAGATATTGTCTTACAGCCTCTCTAGGTACCCCGTAAGAAAGACATGTGTTTCTTAATCCAGTAAAATACAGGGTGTCTCAACGGCGTAAAATGGTTAATACATAAACCATTAGTCATAGACATATATTTCCAATTACAAAAATGATTTAAATAAGGTAAAGAAATATTTTAAAAGCGATTTAGGTCAATAAAAACATTATTTTAAAAATTACGAAATTAAAATTTTTACATGGTCCCCCAGTCCTATAAGTTATATTTAGTAAAAGTTTTCTGCTACACTGATAATTAAGACAAAAAAAGTCCCGTTATTCTATGATTAACATTGACCAAGTAATAGATATTTAAAGTTAGAGCCTATTTTTTGCTGCAAATTAGGGGTCATTCACAAATTTAGTAGAAATATAATTGCGTCAAGAACAGTAAAAAATGATTGAGAGTAAAATTAACATTTCAATATAAATTTGAAATCTTAAATGGTTCTGACATATTAATGCAAAATATACAATTTGTAATGAACATATAAGAAGAGAAAAAAAAAACAGAATTTTTGTTAAATAAAATGATTAAAATTAACAACCTCGATCCTTTACAAAATGATACATATTTTAAAATGTTGTTAGATTACACTAGTCTGCAAACTTAGGGTTATGTCATCTTTTTTTGCTTTTGACAATTGATTCTTATGTATTCTGTACAGTTGAATCCAAAATTGACCTTCATACGTGATGGTACGTTATGGTACACTGTAAAAAAAGTGGTAACGTTCCATGTAAAATCCAGGAACGTTTCGCCTTTTCTCAGGTTTTCAGAATAATTTAGCTCTTTCCTGTGAAATTCTGGTTTTCTTATCTGAAACGTTCCTGAACAAAAGTTGGAAACAGCAAAACGCTGCGGCCGCCATTTATTATTTTTTTGTTATAATCCGTTGCTCGCGCGCGAGTGTCGAAAACGAATTCCTTAAATGAATGTAAAAAAATCAATATGGAATGCAAATAAATCAATAGACGACATAATCCTTTACGTCTCTTATGTCAAGACCATTCAGATGACAATACAATACCTCTGTGACATCGCTAAGAGATTATCCCTCGTACTTGCCTGTGGAATGTTTAACGAGCAGCCCGTGTAAAAAAAAAAAAAAAAAAAAAAAAAAAATACACCTATTATTTGGATCTTCATTAACCAGGGGACCATCAAAGATGATTCTCACAGATTTTGATTAATTTAAAGTATGTTTTAGAGTACTTACCTCTAATTATTCTTGTGAAAGGATTTCTTCAAATGGGCCTTAGATTTTCAGGAATTGGATGCCGAGGTTTAGCATACGTTTCAAATACCCATTAGTTTGCAGGTCTCAATGTTTCTTTCGTGGCGTGGATGCAGAAGGCTCGCACACCACCCATACGGCCCGAGTTCGATGCTACCTCTTGACTTTTTTTTCTTTTTTTATTAATTTTATATTTTGACACTTTACAATTTGATTTAAATTTGATATATATTTGACACTTTGAATTGCTACAAATTTGAATTTTTTTTTTATTTTCGGAAAAAATATACAATTACGTTTAGGAATTTTTTTTTTCATGAAAATTTATATGTATTTTATCTAACTTGTAAACTAACATAATTACTGCCAAAAATCCAAAATATTTTATGTCTAGATTTTTTTAAAATTATTATTTACATTTATATATTTTTATATTTTAAGCAAAGTTCAGAAACAATATATCATATATATATATTTACTTTATTGAATTTTAACTGAAAATTTATTTTTTCGTGTAAATTATAAATAATAATTTTGATGTCAATTTCAAAATATTTTTTCATTCTAACAAATAATGATAATAAAGCGAAAATTGTCAACTGGAAATGTAAAAATCGTCTGCGGATCCCGCATGATGTATAACTTATGATATATATTTTTAAAGAAATCGTTAGATAGCGTTTCATAATAATATCAGAATAGATTTTAAAAAATATATTGATATATTTTATGTTCCTTTGAATACAAGTACTAGGTAAGAAGTTATGTTCTATTATAGGAATTTTTTTTCGTATAAATATTCCGTTTTGAATATCTCTACAATATATATCACTCGATTAATTGTATATTTACTAAACTTAAATGTCAAAGTCAGTAATAGCAAACAATTTTGTATTTCGTCATTTGTCATATTTTAATATATTGAACAAACCAAATATTAAAAAGATATTTATTTATTTATTTTTTGTTTTTTCTAATAAAATACTGTGCATTATTTGAGAGTTGTATTTAAAATATAAAAAGATAAAGAATAATAATAATATGAAAACAAACTTTCTGCACATACTAATTTGTATTTCCGTCAAAGGAAAGGTTCGTTTAAAAATTACAGAAAAAATAGAAGTTTTCGTGAAAGATCAAAAACATAAATCGATTTTGAAAATATCAAAATTTCGAAGATGTAAAAATTCACAACTTTGATTAAAATTTGCAAAGTGTCAAAAATATGAAATTAATATTAAAAAAAATAAACAGTTAGGAGGTAGAATCGAACTCGGTTCCTCTGGCTGGCGGGTGAACACTCTGAGATCACTCCACGTAATACTCGTCGAAAGTTGCAAACTAATTAGTATTTGAAACGTATGCTGAACTTCGGCCCCCAATTTCTGGGAATCTAAGACCCATTTGAAGAAATACTTTCACTAGAATAATTAGGGATAAGAGCTCTACAATATACTTTGAATTCATAAAAATTGGTGAGCATCATGTTTGGTGGTACCCTTATATTAATTCTAAATCTTTAGTTTAAAACTAGGGATTCTATGTGAGCTTGGTTAATTTAAATGAAAAAAGAAATTAATCAATTATATAGAACATCCTTGTTGGACATAAAAAGTTTTTTTTTTTCTCCCATTTAAAGGATTATAAATTAAAAGAAAAAGATAATCGTAAAAGAGTAAGTTGCTATAAATATAATATTCTATCTTGTTCCGCTAATATTTTTTATATGCTATATTATTTTTAGAATAAATTTGTTTTTAACAAATATGCGCCTTAATATTATTTATGTTTTAATGGGTTTGCATTTAAGAATTATATATTTATGTCTAAGATTTAAAATTAGTTAAACCACATATACGCTATTGTTTTCTATTTTTTTTTTCATTTTCACTCTATCTATATAACATGCAGTTGTACAGTTTTATTTATTTTAGCTTAGTGAGCTAAATTCAGAAGCAATACAGAAATGTTATTTGAAAATAATGGGCAGTTGGGTTGCCCATTACTTATACGAAGTGTTTCTGGAAAATAACAGACACCTTTTGAGCACTTCTGAAACGTTCCGTAGAAAATAAGGTAAGCTTTCTGTGAAATGTCAGTAATGTTTTGCTGTCAACAGAACTATTCCTGGTATTTCGCAGGAAACTTACTGGCATTTCTGTGGAAAGTTTTTAACATATACCGTAAAGTTCCAGTCATTTTCAAGAAATGTTTCTTGGAAATAATGGGCAACTCAGCTGCCCATTTTTTCCCAGGAACGTTGCGGAATTTTTTTTACAGTGTACGTGATGGCACGTGATGGTAAAAACATCACGTAAAGATTTTTTGCAAATCATAAATTTTAAAGTTAAAAAAAGAAAAAATAACGAAAATTTGATACTATAAAATAGATGAGATTTTTGTGTGTTTATCTTTTGATAATT
Source organism: Maratus speciosus (assembly GCA_963932465.1). Taxonomy (NCBI): domain Eukaryota; kingdom Metazoa; phylum Arthropoda; class Arachnida; order Araneae; family Salticidae; genus Maratus; species Maratus speciosus. Next base: position 128,891,098 of record OZ010792.1, on the reverse strand, counting down.
GATTTTTATGTATTTTTTACCGTTGAATCCGAAAAGGATCTTCATTTTTAACCATCACGTCAGGATTTTTCGCAAATTTCAAATTTCAAATTTGAAAATTTCAAAGTTAAAATTGAACCTCCTCCCCCCCCCCCCCCATCGCATTCCTCAGCTGTTTAGCTGTAAGAATCCCCGTATAGCCAAAAAATTGAATAAATTATTGAATTGCATAAAATTAAATTGAATACAAAAAGTTTTAGAGTACCGGATTTTCGCTATCCTTTAACTTTGACATTTTCGATTTGCAAGAAAATTCTAACTTGATGGTTAAAAATGAAGGTCATTTTCAGATTCAGTGTTAAAAAGTACATAAAAATCAATTATCAAAAGTTAAAAAACGCAGCCATCTCCTCTATTTTGTAGTATCCGATTTTTGTTATTTTTTAACTTTGACAATTTATAATTTTGCGAAAAATCCTGACATGATGGTTAAAAATTTAGATAATTTTCGGATTCAGAGCTAAACAATACATAAAAGTTAAAATACAACCATCGTAATCTTGTGTTATGTAATCTAAAACCTTTTCTTAAATTTCTTGTCGATAATCTATCCGGGTTTTTTTTGTGTTATCTTGTAAAATAAGCGTAAATGGTAACCACCGAAAATCATAATAATATCAGATTGTCATCGGACTTATGTCAGTATGTAAAATTTAATCTCTATCGGATATTTGAAAGTGAGTTAAAGTTCGAGTACAGATGTTGAACTGGAAAAGGCATGCATACGATCGATGAAGTTAAATAAAAACTTATAAAAATAACATAGCTTTTGTTTAAAGGAATCATGAAAAGAAGCAGTCTCAAATCCTTACAAAATAAAACATTTGTTAAAATACAATTATTTTAGCCTTTTATTATTACTTACAATTATTTGAGCCTAAACTTAATAAAAAATTAACTCATCGTAATACTTGTAAGATTTTTTCAAAGCGGAGATATACATGAATCTTCGAATACTTTAAGCACATGGTTTATGACCCCTCAAACTCATTTGTGTACAACTGCCCAAAAGTGGCATAAGTCATGTATTTTTAAAGTTTCACAACTCGGTCAGTTTTAGTGTTATATGAGGGGGACATTTTTTGTCTTACTTGACAGTGTAATATTAAAATTTTACTAAATATAACTTATAGGACCAGGCCGACCGTATAAAGATTTAAATTTTGTAATTTTTTAAGGAATGTCTTTATTCACCAAAATCACTTTTAAAATAGTTTTTTACGTCATTTGTAACATTTTTCTGACTAACGGTTTAGGAATTAGCCATTGGACACCGTTGGGAGTGGACATCCTGTATAATGTAACTAAGAAAGAAAAATAGACAAAAAGCACTTCCGTAGTCCAAGATTACGAAATGTTTGCGTTATGTTTAGAAACAGCAGAAACATGAATTATTTTAGATTTAAAAAAAAAAAAAAAAAGAAAACATTTTTAAAATCAACGTTTTTTGCGTTCACACTAATTTTCGGAAACGCTTACGAGCAGTTTTTATAGTGTATTAATAATTTTTCTCAAAATGGAATGTAGGATTTTCGGATACCATCAACTGATAAGAGAACATTTACATGTTCAGCAAACATGTTTTACGGACAAGATGAAACAAATAACAGCATAACATTAAAAATTAACATTAGAATAAATATTATTTTGTTACTCAGTTACGCAGCTATTTGAGAACTGAAGCCTAAAAGCCGATTTGCGAAAACTGATTAATACACTATTAAAACCACTTGGAAACGTTTCCTAAAATCATTGGCAGCAAAATAAACATTTTTTTACATATAATTGCTTTATTAAATGTGGAAAATATATTAGTTTCTGAAGTTTCTAAAGATAAAGATTATTTTCTGGAATCGTGGTTAAATCGAAAGAGGTAATTATATATATTCGTACGAGATTATAGGTATTATACATTCGCAGATTAAGAAACATTAGCCTTTTTTGTTACAGTGAACAGACCTACGCTGAACTACACTACTGCGAAAATATGTTAAGGGGGTTCCCCGTGTGATGGGTTCGCCCCGAACGGCGCACGAGTGGCGTTGCGAAAAATGCCAGAATGGAAGCACGAGCAGAGCAATCCGCATTGAAATACCTTCAACAGGAAGAGGAAGGCATGCTCTATAGACCAGGCATCGCAGATTGATGGTAAGTTGAGGTTTTAACCATACTTGAAACTTTAAACACGTTTTTCTCAAAACGTTGATTTTGAAACTTTCCTCCATCATGCCTCGAGAACAGTTTGACCGATTCACTTGAAATTTATAGAGTAGACTCAGCACACGTAGACGCACGGAGTGAACTAAGACCATCTGAAAATTCCCTAATATTTCTATTTTTTCGTAACGAAAAATTAAAAAACTCATGAAATTTGAATTTTTATTTTCAGAAATCTACCAGAAACCCAATTTTCAATATTTTAAATGATTCTAATTCATTCGATGCATTTAGGCTTACAGATTAAAAAGCCGTTTCTTTTCTATCAGATAAGCCAATCAGCCGAAACCGTGGAGGAAGTGAGCGTCCTTTTTGTAGAGGCAGGTATCTTCAGAGTGGTGTAACTTACGTTCTAATAAAGATTTTTCCTTGCAATTTGCTTACATATTCTTGAAATAGCAATAAATGTATAACAAAAAACTCAAAGTTTTACTTTTTTAATTTGTCGTCGAAACAAATTCCCCAAAAATGCTTAAAATACAGGCCGTCACACGTGGGAACCCCCTTAAGGTAAGTCAAGATATTGTGGTAAGAAGGGGAGGGGGTATTAACTAATTCCCTCATTATCCCGAGTTATCTCGGGTTCGTATATATTATAAATAATTATTATCTCGAGAAAACTCGGGAGTGGCTTTTGTCACTTCGATTTGTTTTATCACTTTTTACTACGCCTGCAGCTTTAAAAGACAGAAAATATTCATATATTGTTATAGTTAATTTTATATAATAAATTATAAATAATATTTGATTAGCACTTTTCCAAGTTTTGAAATGTGAAAAGTACATGATGAAATGCAATGATGTAACCGCAAAAAGTATGATGATTTTTTGTAATTTTTTTCAAAAAAATTGGTAAGGGGAGCGATTAAGCAGAAGAATATCTACAGAATATTTGTATAGAAGTATCAACTAATCAGAATCTGATAACTTTTTATTTTTATTTTTTATTTCTTTCATGTTACAACATTGATTAGTAATCGTATTATCAATGTCTAATTTTTATATTACACTGAATAATAAAGTAGACTCTGGAATACAATATTTCAAGATAAAGGTAATAAAAAAAAACTCAGTCAGAAACCCCCCGAAAAAACTTTCTCTAAATATATTTTAAATACATTGTTTCTGAAGAAAAGAGTAATTTCAATTCTACGCTTTGATAGCTCAAACAAATTAATGTTATTCTTGATATCCGCTTTTATTGTAAAAAATAAGGTTGTGTTAAATCTTGTGATATTTGATTTTTTCTAAGGAGTATCGAATCAATCACATAAAGAATTATATTATGGCTTCCGAGATTACATGGCTGTAGAAGCACTCAATGGTTATCTGGAATTTTTTTAATTCACCGTTGAATGCATATCTGCTATTACATTAAGCAATCGAGAAAAATATTCTCTTAAGAAATTATTGCGCATAAGATCATACATGGCTTTCGTAATTGTCAAAAATCAGGTTATATAATTCGTTTAATAAGTTTAATTTTTTATTACAATGTTTAAATAGATCCAAAGGGCTCTTCTATTTTCGTTTGATTAAAGAATTGTTATTATCAGAAAATTTTAATAATATGAAGCAAGAAAGAAAAATCATGCGTTAAGCATAGACTATGAAACATTTTACAATCCTTCCTGAATGCTTTAACAAAACTTCGTTATTTAGGAAAATAAGATATATAAGAGAACTAAGTAAACATATTAGAAAACGCATAAAACATTTGAAAACTGATTTCAGCAGTTACCGTCCATAGCAAATATGTATTTCAATTCTTTTGAATAGCCTTGTATTTAACCTGTAGGTTGATATATATATACTATATAATGGGGAAATTTAGTTTAGTAAGAAAACGCATAACAGGTTGGATTTTCTCTTTCACCAATTTATACTAATAGATGAAAAAATAATTCTGTACTTTTGTACAACCCTGTAGTTAACCTAGTACCTTTATTACACGCCACTATTTAGCTAAAGTTTAATTCAAAGTAAAACACTTTTAAAACTACTGAAATCACATTTCCAGAAATTATCATTTATGGATGGCCTTGAATCCAATACTTTGCGTGACCCTGTATATCATTTTATCTATATTCTACAGACATGTCTTAGTAAATTAAATGCAGTTCAGTGTAAAAATGCATAAATTATTTAAAAACCACCTTTATGCAATTTGTAATCATACCCACTAACCATTACGAATTCTTTTGTGTAGCCCTGTATATGAATTACAACCTTTATACGCACCATATACTATGCATAAATATAGTGAAACATAAAAGCACATAACATAATTAAAAATGCATTTCCAGCAATCATCGCTACTGTACAGTACTTCGGATACAATATAGTATCTGAAATCTTTTGTGTGTCCCTGTAAATGCTATGAACTTCGTACACCTATATATTATTATGTATCGGAATTCTTTTGTGTGACCCTGTAAAGGAATAATAACTATATCCTACAGAGCGCAAATTTAGTGTACTCGATAAATGCAGATCAATTTTATTATGTTTGAAAGCATGTAACATCATTAAAAATCATTTTAAACGATTTTTTCCATCGGCCGTAACGTAGCGGAAAACTTTTGACTGTCCCTGTAAATGAACTAAATATGCTAGAAACTTCATTTGAAATAGGGAACGTGCAATGGTAAACATTAATAACATCCAAAAATTTCAGGGCAATCCGAGTATATTTACGGGTGCTATAGCGCGGACAGACTACCAGACAAACCGAAGTCTTAAACACTTTTCAACTTTGTTGGAGGGTGTTAAAAAATGAAACGTTCATTTAAACTAAAAATTAAAATTTTAAAAAAAGAATAAATCTTCTAAAAATAAGTTATTCTACGGAAGAGTTTTATTTATAACAGAGAGAGTGAAAGGACATAATTTTAATGACCTGGATGAGATGAATAAAAACAAAAAAGGCAGGAGTTTGCAGCCACACATACAGACGAGTTTGAACAATGTTTCCAACAGTGGAATCATCGATTACAAAAATGTTTAAAGTTAAATGATGAGAGTATATTGAAGGTGTTAAGATTATTTTGTAAAATTAAAGAAATAACTAAAAAAATAAACAGAAATAAATACAGATTTTTATAAAGAAATTAAGGCAATATTTGGGTCTACCTATATATTAACTAGTAAATCTGCAGATCAGAAGCCTCAATGTCAGCACTGCAATTCGTTTTTTTTTTTAGCACACTTTGCGTAATATTCAACTTCCTACAAGCGCAATTTAAAGTTATCAAATAGCGTAAATATTTATAAGGAAAAAAAAATACTTCGCAGTTTTCAAATATTAGAAGCGTTAAATTAAACAAGTTGTTATGTAATGAAATTCTGAAATTCTCATGAGGTACTTATTCTGGTAATTTCTTGGATAATAAAGCAGATTTATTCGGGGGGGGGGGGGGCGCCCCCTGAACACTCGGGGGTTTCTCATAAAAATTACGTTTGTAATGTTCTATTGATTGTGCTACGGATTATCTTGTTTTTTGGGTTTCTTTTTTACACTGTGATTTATAATATAAGCAACAATTTCCACAAGCATTTTACTTTAACCTAATACTTTTACTTGTCTGCTGTATTTATTAGCCTACCAACCATAAACACCTCCATGTGATGTTTCAGAAACTTTTGTAAATGTAAACTGAGTCATCTAACTTAGAAATCTAATGTTTTACAATTTTTATTTCCGAAAAATAGTTTTGATCGTCGTTCTATAATATTTATACCTAAAAATTTCATATAAATACATAATAATCTTATTTATAACATTAACTTATTAAAACCACCCAAAAATATGTATGTGATAGCCTTTTAATAGTATCCAAATTCATGTGAAATTTTGTATCAATTATTATAAACAATTGCGAAAAAGAATATGCAAGCAAGAGCTGGTTTTATCAGAGCCATATTAAGGCGGTATTAAAAAAAATATTTTTCCACGCTCAACAACTCGAAATTTTCTGACACAAATTCAGGCTCATTTTTAGAAGTAAAAACATGAAACTTGCTGACGTGATTTTTTTGAAAACATTTATAAGCGACCTGTGTTTATTTTTCGTTCAATTAATTACAACTTGATTTACAAACAATTATTTTCTCAGTTTGACCATTTTTTTTCGTTTCCAGCACTATCGCTTCGCTAAATTCGGTTCAAAATGCCACTTTAACAGCATTTTTTAAATTATATTTTGCCTTTATATTTTATAACAAGTTGGAAATTGCTCGTCAAACGTGGCAAATGAGGTGCGTTCGTACTATAACTAGTTTTATAATTATTTTTTGCACCCCATATTGTACTGAAGGTATATTTTTTGCGCTTCATAAGTGCATAGTCTGTAACATCATTAAAATGCACTTACAATAATTTTTTCCCCATTCCCCATAATGTAACGGAAAACTTTTGACTGTCCCTGTAATTAAACTATACATTCGATTTTCATAAAATTTGAAATAGCTCGACAAAATTTTGCAGCAATTATATATTTAAAATTTCAGACCATTCGGAAGGCTGTAAAATCATTAAAATGCATTTGCAATAATTTTTTCCCATTGGCCATAATGTAACGGAAAACTTTTGGGTGTCCCTGTAATTAAACTATACATCCGATTTTCATAAAATTGGAAATGGCTCAACAAAATTTTTCAGCAATTATATATTAAAAATTTCAGACCATTCGGAAGGCTGTAAAATCATTAAAATGCATTTGCTATAATTTTTTCCCATTGGCCGTAATGTAACGGAAAACTTTTGGGTGTCCCTGTAATTAAACTATGCATCCGATTTTCATAAAATTGGAAATGGCTCGACAAAATTTTGCAGCAATTATATATTAAAAATTTCAGACCATTCGGAAGTCTGTAACATCATTAAAATTCACTTGCAATAATTTTTCCCATTGGCCGTAATGTAAAGAAAAACTTTTGACTGTCCCTGTAATTAAACTATACATCCGATTTTCATAAAATTGGAAATGGCTCGACAAAATTTTGCAGCAATTATATATTAAAAATTTCAGATCATTCGGTCGGGTAGTTTTTGCTCTGTTATATGCGGACGAACGGACAGACGGACAGACAGACGGACTGAACGACGACTATAGGTGCTACGTATTTATATAATTACGAACGCACCTAAAAATCGAACAATGCAGCACATTATATAGTTTCTGAATAAGAGAACCTGACAATTGGATGTGTTTGAGAGCAAAAATGAATTTAAAAATGAGGCAGAAAATAAGCCGTTTGGGTTTGAGTACAGCCTTAACATGATAATTTTTTCTTAAATCCATATTTTTGTTTAATTGGTTTTGCTGTTAAGAAGATTTATAATAAATTTAAGTGAATTTGATATCTTACGAATAGACGAAGTTATGAATTTTATTAATCCCTAAAACCCTATTTCTCCCCCTTGAGTCCCTTTTTAATTTTATCAAAAATCTGTGATATCTAAATTTTTGGCCCTTTCACCAGAAAACCCGTCCTTAGTTCCACCCCCTTTCTACGATTTTGTCCTTAAACGAACTTGACTGAGATTTTCTACCCCATGATTTTATGTATTGGTTTAGAAGGGATTTATGCAGAATTATCGTGTCCAATATAAATATCTACACTATATATATAAAATCCTAATGAAATGAATTTATGAAACGGCTGAAATGAAACGAATTTGTGAAACGATTCTATGAAACGACTGATTAAACAACTGATTATGTTTCCCTGCGAATTCTCCTAAAATATGGAATACTTTGCGATGAAATTAACACAAAAAATCGGTATTGATCCGCAGATCTCAAAACTGGTAATAGAATTTTTAAATTCGGATTAGTTTTCGAAATATTAGTTTTATTCTAATTTTAAATAATTTTCTCTATTGATGGCAACTCAAATTTTAATCATAACAGATATTTTTTTTCATATTTTAGAAAAGATTATTATTTTATACTAATTTGGCGACCAGTTTGACCTCCCTTAAATGTATACTAAGAAATGTATCATATTACTTTTATTCATAATTCAATTTGTATTTCATTATCACTTTCTTTAATGCGAAACTTTTATTTAAAACTGAAACTTTTAAAATAAATATGGCTTTCACTTCTTTTTTTTTTTTTTTAAACGAAACGAAAAGAAAAATATTAGGCACATAACAACGGGGTACCTAATTTGCGCCAAAATGGCGTTATTTTGCCTGACATGGTAACCTGGCTATTGTTGCTTATATTTATTAATAAATGTTTATTTGAATTTATTTTCTTTTTATTTACAAAAAATGTTCTAAATTGTTTTGTTCTATAGTTATTAATTAAACTTTTTTTTATTCATTGTTATTTTATTTTAAAAATAATAGAAAATAATTTAAAAATGTATATGTAACTGTTAGTCGAAAACGAGGTTTTCGCCAAATTGTTGTAAAAAAAGATACGCCAAACCCTGTGCATATATGACAATGCAACAAATTATGACATTTAATTTCTACTTCAAAGCAATGTTTTAATGGTACTACTTCTCCCGTCGACCAATTTTACCAAATTATACAAATCGCCAAGCCACTCGCCAAATTATACAAATTGACATAATTTTATATTTTAAATAACGAAAGAACAAATAAATTAGTATAATATTAATAAAAATACAAATAAAACGTCGAAATAAAATTCACTTGATCGCGTAAACACGTGTAACTTCCTCCAAGTCAAGTGAATGTGACATTTACGATAAACCATTATTGGTATTTAATCTTATAGTTTGGCGACAGATTTTTGGTTGATGGGATAACCATCTAGCACCGTTTTAATTTACCACTCGAAAAATAAAAAAATGCTAACTGGCGAATTAAAAAAAAAAAAAAAAGCTATTGGCGAGATTCGCACCCGGCTAACATAAAAGTACCAGGAATTCTTTGCGATCATGGCAACTTTTATGTAGTTTTACTCGAAAAAATAATTTTGATTCTTTAATCAAAATGGAAAGCTTTCTTATAAAAAGCGAAGTGATCAGCCCATAATTATTTATGGCATTTACATGACTTGGATTATTATAATATAAGTGAGATAATGGTGATAGAATAACATTTGGCGACTTATTACACCTGTGCCTGACTAACATTAAATTACCAAAATGGCCACCTGGAATATAAAAAGCGAAGGAATCCGCCGGGAACTGTTGATGATAGTCGCATGGCTTAGGCTATTATTATAGAGATTATTTTCAATTCTAAAAACAGCGCAAAGATAATATTTTTTTAAAGATTAAAAATTTATTTACACGTGACTATTAAAAACAGAAAAAAAAACCCTTTAAAATTACTATTAAATGAGTGCGTATTAAAAGCAGGAAAATATTGAAAATTATGTCTTGAAAATTGTATATACACGTGAATATTAAAAGAGAAAGGAAATTTAAAAATAATAAATACATTAATATGCGTTTAACCCTTTCAGGGACAAGGTACTTCTATTCGTAAAATCTTGAAATCAGTGAATGGCACCAGAATTTACAAACAAATTTTGAAATACAAAAATGCTTTTGTTTACTTACTTAATAAAAGGAAAATTTTCATTCCAATATTCTGGTGCCAATGTGGTATTTAGGAATTAACCCTTAAATGCCGGGTGTTGCTTTTCGGCAACATACCCAATTTAGGCTCTAAAATACTATTAGAATAATATTGAAGCTCTAATGCCTAATGTTGCCAATAAAATACATTCTGAAGATATTATTGAATCGATTTTCAACATGTAGATAGCAACACTTGTGCTGTTTAAGAATAAAGATAGATTGATTTTTTTCAATTGTTGCTACTTGTTCTTTTTGTTTTGTTTCGAAGCTTGCGAAATACCCTATTTTGTTCTGCAGTGAGCAAGTTAAATTTATTTCATATTATAGTTCCTAAAATTCTTGTTTGTTTAATACTATTATAGAATTTTATTAAGGGAAATTATTCTTTCAATTAAAGAACGATTGATAGATATTGCCGATTAGTAACAAACGGTTTTTTAGCCGTAAACTATACTTAAAACAAAATAGGATTTTTTAAAGTATTTTTCCCATGATTTATTTAAAAAATGAAAGCCGAAAAACATTGTTACACTGATTTTTGAAAAAGTCAGGCATTTAACGGTTAAAATTAAGTGGTCCAAAAATGAACCACCGCCCTTGAAGCAGTAACTTTTATTAAGTGTAGTAAATTGTATTATGTCAATCGTTTTATAACGCTGTTAAAAAATACCTGCAGGAAAAGACTCTGTTTACTTAATTCATTTTATTTCAGGTTCTTTTAAAATGTTTAACTGATCTTCTTTAACCAAACACGAAAACAACCATTGGATATCTTAACAGCAACTGATTCTGCCTTAAATTTTTGCAATCAAAGGCAATTGAATGGAAACCCGTTTACAGGGAGATCGCTACAGGTATTTTCAGTATAATTCAATCTTCTCTAATCTTTTTAAAACCGATCAGATTAGCGTGCGTTTAGATTCTGCAGTGCCTGAACGGAGGTTGGCGAGCGTAGCATGTAGTGACAGATCCCCCTAGTATATATATAAAGTTTCGACTTGGGAGTGGTTTTGCGTTCTAGGGATCATTATCGGCGTAGATCTGCAAAACATTTTCAGAAATTCCAACATAGGGGAGATTGCAAGAGGTAGTATTTCTTACGAAATCTACCTAAAAGGAGGGCCAAGTAAAATCGTGGAAATCGACGAATCTTTCTTCGTAAAACGAAAAACAACGCAAAGAGAATACTACTACTGCAAATATTTTAGGTGGTATTTGGAATATTTGTATGTGTATTCATTGCATCCTATATGACTTTAACAAAAATCCATTAGAAAAAAAAAATATTTAACACGTCAAGCGCCACGTCAGTCACCGGTGACTGAACGTTCCGTTTAAAACGCGTCATTCACCGATGACTGACGTCTAAAATATGATGTAAAACTAAAAATATGTATATTATTTAAAGTAATTACTGAAAATTTATTTAAAATTTACCTACCTTTTATTTATTACAGGATTATACTTTCTTAAAATTTACTTTAAACACTGTAAATTTTTCAGCGCTTCAGTATCAGTCACCGTGGCACTCAACGTGTTAAAAAAAGCTATTTTTAAAACTGACAAAATATTTCCAATATACTTCGAGCTTCCGATCCTTAATTTCGATACTCGTGGGCTCAAAATGATTTACTTTGACGTTATCATATTTAATAATTTGGCTTTATGAACAAAAAGTGTAATTTCATTTAGAAAATAACGCAATTTTCATTCATATTTTCTGATATGAGGCGGCTTTTAAAATTAACATTCGTCAAGAAATATTTTCTCAAGCAATCGAATTAATTCTTTAGCTTTTAAGAATTAAAATATTTATTTCTCGATATATTGACGTCATTTTCGACATGGATAATTTTGCGTTGCATAATTTTGGCATTTACAATCTATTTGATTTATAAGTTTTTTTAATACTTTAATTTAAAATAAACTTTATTTACGTTAACCCCTTGTGGGGCAAAATACTTTGAATGCTAAAATGATTGATTGACACCAGAATTTACAAGAAAATTTATATGAAACTAACTAAAAGCGTTTCTTCGAGTATATAACATAAATCAAAACTTAGTTTTAAAATGCTGGTGTCAAAGTGGCAATTAGGAATGAAATTATGCGGTATATATAATATACCGTGCCCTTCAAGGGGTTAACCGTGTGCAGACTATAAACCGTAAAGTATTTGTAACTTTTTTTTTATATAATAAGAATTAATATCATAACACAAGACCCTTTTATTTCAACAAACGTATTCGTTCTATAATATTTATACCTCATGGTAATTTTCGATATGTTACGTCAAATTCGCCTGGTTTCTGTATTTCTGTTTTATTTCCAATATGACGCCGTATTCTTCTCTTTATTTCATTTTCCCTTTTCACGTGAAAATCTTTCAAATTGAAATTAACTGTTTAGGAGAAATTTTTATACCGGGTTTTGATTTTCTTGGCAACGGTAAAGAAAGACGAGAATTTTTTCTTTATGAAAATAATGGATTTTTTAATTTATAGGCAAAATATTTGAATAAAATTAATAAAACACCGCATTATACCTTCGCAATATATCTTCATTTCTGGATTAAAATAAATCTATTCTATAAGACACGAAAGCATTAATTAATTAATCCCTTTTGACACGTTGATTTGACTTCAAATAACTACACATATTTTCACATTTACGATGTTTTTAGTCGCTAGGTAACTGATAAAAAAATGAAATGTGTACATTTAAAATAAGTGAATTTATGCATTAAAAACAATGTTTTATATCATTGGAACACATGTATTAAATTCCCCCATAAGTTATACACCTAATTTAAAAACTATGAAAAATATATTGACAAAATTTCAAACTAATAGGAATGATTTAAGACTCTTATTGGAAATTTCATCCTCCATAATTTACCCTTTAAATTCTTTGAGCATATGAGCCATTTTATTTCAACAAATAAAAAATTTTAAATCGTCTAAATTAACATACAAAACCATTATTTCGCAAAATGAAATATTCCCAAACGAATGAACCAAATATAACAAAAAACTATAGAGCTAAATCCGGGTACATCACCAATATATCCACTTAATTTCAAGCTAATCAGAAATTTTTTCAGACAGTTATAGCGGAACAGACAGACTGACGAAAACCAAAAATTTTCGGCAATTAGCATGATTAAGATTTATTAATCTAGCTTATGAAAATGCAAATTTGGTAAGTAATGCGCAATGAATCATTAACGGCTCGTGCAGTTATTGGTATTATCTGTTTTTATTTAAGTGTTTATCAAGCTGCGAATTGTGCATAGCAAGGTTTTATTCCAATTTTCAAATATACATCGTGCTCTATACAGCTTGATTTTCTTATTTGTTGTATCTCTCCATCTAAGTAGTACTATTTGTATTCCATTTCTGATTTCATCATTCACTTCCTTACTTAATGCATCAATGGATTTTTTGGATTATGGATGTTGCGTTTTATCGCTGCTCCCATGGTCTTAATTTAATCGTTTTTATTTTGCGCTTCGCGCAGACGATATTTTTTTTGTTGACAAATGAATATTTTTTAGAACTTTATGAACAGAACTGTAGCTACGAAATTTTAGGATGTAAGATTTTTTGAAACGAAAGTATGTTCGCGAAAAGTTATGTGTTTTTGTGTTTGTGATGTTAAAATATAATATTGTTATGTATACAATTTGTCTCTGCCACACAGAATGAATTTTTAATCCGAAGAAATTTAAATTAGCTTTTTATCTCCCGATAAGATGAACTTAGGTAAGCCTAATCCATTTGCATGATTAAATATATTTTTAACTGTGAAATGAATATTGATAATTAAATATCAGTATAATAATATTGAACATAAAATTTTATAAACAAGGACTAGAATCAAAATTATTTGGCTTCCAACTGCTGGAATACGATATTATTTAAGAAATTAAAATAAGATAATGGAACAAATTAAAAAATTACGCACTCCATTAAGAAGCGCTTTTACGCGAATTGTTAATTTACTTGAGAACAGATTAACTGATGAAAATAAAGATATTGAAGAAATTGATATTTTATATGCTCAATTAGATGAAAAATGGGCAGATCTAAAACCAAAAGAAAGAGAAATTTTAGGTCTTCTTTTAAACGATCAATCATGTTCTCAAGAAAATTATGATAAAGAATACGAAAGTTCTAGCGTGTTTGAAGAGAAATTTATTAAATTAAAAAGTAAAGTTCAAAAATGTTTAAAGGTTTCCGAAGGTTAAAATATTACGAAACGGAAGTTTAAACTTCCTAAGATAGAATTTAAATTATTCGGGGGAGATATTAAAGATTGGTTGGCCTTTTGGGCTCAATTTGAAAAAATACATAACGATTCTGTAATCGCGAAAGAAGATAAATATCAATATTTGTTGCAAGCAACATTAAAGGTTTCAAGGGATAGAGAAATTGTTGAATCGTATTCCGCTACTGGTGATAGTTATGAAAATGTCATTGAATGCTTAAAGGCTCGTTTTGGTCGTACTGATATGTTAATAGACGTTTATATAAGAGAAGTGCTAGCTTTAATGATGAATAATACAACGGGAAAAGGTCCAAGAATTCCTCTTTTTAAATTGTACGACAAAATTGAAACATATTTAAGATCATTAAAAATGTAAGGTGTTTCAAGTGAACATTATTCTGCAATTCTTTATCCATTGATTGAATAGTGCTTGCCTGTTGAAATATTGAGAATTTGGGAAAGAAATTTAAATTCCATTAATTTAAATTCAAAAGATGAAAGTAATAATAAGTTAGATTGCTTGATGAAATTTTTACGGCCCGAAATCGAAAGCGAAGAAAAAGTCCGTTTGGCGAGAAGTTGGTTTAATCTAGAATATGTAAACAAAAATATTTATCCTGCGTCAACTAGGCGAGAAAGAGACATTCCAATGGCTACGGAATTATATAATTCATCGAAAATGAAAAGGGAAACGTGTATTTTTTGTAACAAGTCACATTTAAGTACCGAATGTAGACATGCTAATGGGTTATCTCATGAAGAGAAAAAACAAATATTAATGAAAAAGGGGATTGTTTTAAATGTTTAGAGATAAGAAAACACATATACCGTTTTTGTAAAACGGAAATACCATCCTGTGATTGCGGTAGATTTAATTTCAAAATAATGTGTCCAGCAAAAAATAATAATGAAAACCCGATTATGGAAAAGTCAGATATCGAAATTAAAAAAGATACTGTTTTATCCAATAAAAACAGTACTCGACACGTACTTTTACAAACGCTTATTGTACGTCTTAGATGTAATAATAAGATGAAATATATAAGAATATTAATTGACTCAGGCAGCAGTAAATCATATTTATCAGCTTTTGCACTGGCCGAGATGTGATATGAATGCATAGGGAAAGATAAATTGACACATAGTTTATTCGGTGGCACAGAGACTGTATCCTCGCATAAGAAGTATTTGATCAGTCTGACCGACTTCTTTGATAATTATCGCTGTCGTGTCGAAGTGTTAGATCAAGAAAAAATTTGTTCGGACATTCCTAAAATTCCTCGCGGCTCATGTATAAGTGAAATTAAGAAACAAAAAATCTTTCTCTCTGATTTGAATAACCAGATTGATTTGCTATATCAATTTTCACCTAACAAAATTCATGGACTTATAGGGACTGATGTAGCAGGAAAGTTGTACACCGGGAAAATAAAATAACTGATTTCTGGTTTAGTATTAATGGAAGCACGTCTTGGTTGGAATATGATGGGAAAAACTGGCATGTTTAACGTATCCGATAGCACGAACAGCCTTATGTCACTACATGTAAATGATGCAAAATTTTCAGATTTATGGCGGCTAGACACACTTGGAATTCTCGATCCTGGTGAAAGCGGAACAAACAAGAAATCGAAAAAGAACCGAAGAACATTTTAATAGAAATATAAAAATAGATGCAGAAGGAAGGTGTGAAGTGAGCCTCCCATGGATTGAAAACCAACCTCCATTGCCAACTGGTCGAAAAATCACTGAACAACGATGAAGAAGTTGTGTTGAATCATTAAAGAAAACGGGAACGTTACAAGAGTATGAAGATGTATTAAAAGAATGGATACAAAAAGGCGTTATTGAAGAAGTTAAGGACTCTTGTAATGACGAAAGTGAGCATTACTGCAAACACAGAGCTGTGATTAAAGGAGATTCTACTACAAGAGTTAGACCAGTCTTTGATAGTTCAGCAAGACAAAAAGATTCCCCTTCAATCAATGATTGTTTAGAGAAAGGTCCTAACATTGTAGAACTCATTCAGACTATTTTAAATAAATTTCGATTGAATAAAATTGGCGTGATTGCGGATATTCGAAGAGCCTTTCTACAAATTGGTTTGAATGAGCGAGATAGACCATTTCTGAAGTTTTTATGGTGGGAGGAAGATAACCCCGAAAAGTTGAAAATTTTCCAACATAAAAGAGTTGTTTTCGGCCTTACATGTTCGCCTTATTTGCTTGGTGCAACTATCCGATATCATTTGAAGAACATACCTTCAAGATTTAAAGAAACAGCAGATAAGTTGTTAAAGTCTTTTTACATAGATAACTGCGTTACTAGTGTAGAAAACCATGAAGAGCTTGAAAAATTTATTGAAGAATCCAAAGTTATTTTCCAAAATGCTAAATTTGATATTCGAGGGTGGGAGTATAATCTCCATAAAACGGAAGCAAAAAACTTTCCGTTATTAGAAGACAAGAATGTCCCAGTTTTGGGACTAATGTGGAATTTAAAATCTGATGCTTTGAAAATAGGTCTACGAAAAAATTTTGAAGACTGTACTACTGTAACGAAAAGAACAATTCTGAGTTCTGTTCATAGAATTTTCGATCCCATCGGATTCACGTGTCCTGTCACCTTGGGGCCAAAGATTCTCCTTCAAGAATGTTGGAAATTGCAAGTTTCATGGGATGCTGAATTGCCTGAATCTATTGCGAACAAATTTGAAAAAT
Organism: Maratus speciosus; assembly: GCA_963932465.1. Taxonomy (NCBI): domain Eukaryota; kingdom Metazoa; phylum Arthropoda; class Arachnida; order Araneae; family Salticidae; genus Maratus; species Maratus speciosus. The sequence continues at coordinate 128,874,281 of OZ010792.1, read as the reverse complement.
GGCGAAAGGATGTCTCTAAATTAAAGGAAATAGAAATCCCTCGTTGTATTATTTCCAATTATGAAGCACCAGAAAATCTGTCTTTGCACATATTCTGTGATGCCAGCGAGAATGCCTATTCTACATGTATATTTTTAAGATGTGCGACTGAAAATACAATATCTTGTCAGCTTGTACAGGCTAGGTGCAGAGTTGCTCCAATGAAAACCATTTCTATTCTTCGATTGGAACTACTTTCCTGTAATATAGGAGCTCGACTAGCACAGAGTGTGATACACGATCTTCAGTTGAAACATATCCCGAAATTTTTCTAGTCTGATTCAGCAAATGCTCTATATTGGATCAAGGGAACTGAAAATTGGGCTCCTTTTGTTTTCAATAGAGTTAAAGAAATCCGATCATTGACAGAACCTGAAAATTGGTATCACATCCCTGGATCATTAAATGCAGCAGACCTTCCTTCTCGTGGTTGTAATGCAGAAACTTTAGCGAATCTAAATGGTGCTAGGGTCTGGAGTGGTTGCGAAGACCGGAAGAAGAATGGCCGAAATCCAACGTTGTTCCTGATTTCAGCATAGTATAATCCGAAAAGAGAAAAACTGTTATTAGCATAACGAATCATGAAGAATCAACTGGAAAAATTTATAACAGATTTTCGTCATACGACAAACTGTTCAGAATTATTGCTTGGATTTCTAGATTTTTTACTAACTGTAAAGTGGAACGTGCCAAGCGGATTGCTGGACTCTTAACTCTAAAAGAAATAAATAGAGCTGAAATAGCTTTGTTAAAAATAGTACAAAACGAATCATTTTTAGGAACTGAAGATAAGCGCTTAAAATCACTTCAGTGTTATGTAGACTCGAATGGACTACTTAAAGTGAAGACTCGTATTCTGATGAGAGAAGATAAAAGAAATTTCCGATACTGTTACCCAGTAGCCATCTAGTTGTGGAAATACTTATTCAGACAAGACATCATAGTTTAAATCATGCTGGTACCCAGATATTGATGAGTAATTTAAGAGAAGACTTTTGGATTTTAAAATGCAGGAAGACTGTTAGAAAGGTAGTTAAAAACTGTGTATGTTGTAAAAGATTTAATTCAAGACCTAAACCGATTATAGAAGCACCACTTCCGGAAGATCGTATAAAAGAAGCTGCAGTATTCGAAGTTGAAGGAACTGACTACGCCGGTCCTTTACTTCTTCGATGAGGTCAGAAAGCTTGGATAGTTATTTTTACATGCGCTGTCTACAGAGCCATACATTTAGAGATAGCCACATCTTTATCGACTGACAACTTTTTGCAAGCTTTTAGAAGATTTATAGCTCGAAGAGGTAGACCTGCAATAGTATATAGTGACAATGGGAAAATTTTTACGGGTGCTGAAAATTTGCTTAAGAAAATCGATTGGGATGTCGTTTCTCAGTATAGTGAAGCTAAGAAGATCACTTGGAAATTTAATTCTCCATCTGCATCGTGGTGGGGTGGGTGGTGGGAACGTTTGACAGGCATAAGCAAAGGGATCCTTCGAAAAGTTTTAGGACGAAGCTCTTTGAATTTAGAAGAAATGCAAACTGTTATTTGCGATACTGAAAGTATTGTTAATAAGCGGCCTTTGACCTATGTTTCAGACGAAATTGATGATTTAATGCCACTTACTCTTTCTATGTTTTTGCAAGACATTAGAGAATCAGGTGTTCCTGATCTTGACATTTTTGATTCATCGTCTATTAGTAAGAGACATGCCTATAGACAGCGACTAAAACAAGATTTAAGGAAAAGATTCCGCACTGAATATTTGGGATATTTAAGGCAATCCTCGAAATTTGACAAAAATCAGAGACCTATTCAGATTGGTGATGTTGTTCTAATGTCTAGCGAGAATGTTAAGAAACTTGAATGGCCACTTGCCAAAGTTATTGAACTTTATCCTTCTAAAGATGGAAATGTACGATTAGTAAGGGTAAAAATGAAAAGTAGTGAATTTTTACGTCCTGTCCTCAGACTAACCTCTAGAGATACCTATAGAAGTAACTCATGAAAGAGGTACTGAACTGCATTCTATAGCTCAAAACTCAATATCTTGCGAACAGACTGTTCAACCGAATGGTAAAGAGTGTCCTTTAGATCCTACTTCTACTAAACCGATGATAAAGCTGACTGGTAAAAACTGTTCTTCAGACCCTGCGACGAGTAAGCCGATGATCCAACATTCTGTTAAAGACTGCTTTTTAGATACTGAATCTAATGAACCTATTTTCCAAAGAGGTGTTGGTGACTCTCCTGTGGTGACTGTATCTGAAAAACGATCCAAATATGGTCGTATATATAAACCCAAAGTAAAGTTTGAGTTTCATTGAATTCGAAACTCAAAGGTGGGAGTGTGTTGCGTTTTATCGCTGCTCCCATGGACTTAATTTAATCATTCTTATTTTGCGCTTCGCGCAGACAACATTTTTTTTGTTGACAAATGAATGTTTTTTAGAACTTTATGAACAGAACTGTAGCTACGAAATTTTAGAATGTAAGATTTTTTGAAACGAAAGTATGTTCGCGAAAAGTTATGTGTTTTTGATGTTGAAATATATTGTTGTTATGTCTACAATTTGTCTCTGCCATTACTCCTTACACAGAATGAATTTTTATTCCGAAGAAATTTAAATTAGCCTTTTATCTCCCGATAAGATGAACTTAGGTAAGCCTAATCCATTTGCATGATTAAATAGTTATATTTTTAACTGTGAAATGAATATTGATAATTAAATATCAGTATAATAATATTGAACATAAAATTTTATAAACAAGGACTAGAATCAATAATGGATTTCTTCTCTATCATGAATTGATTCTTTGGATAACCAATTCGTTAGGCATAATAGGGTTTGTACAGTTAGAGCGTTTTTGAATCTTTAATTATTCACTTTGATAAATTTGATATTGCTCATTGTTTGCCGCATATTCAATACAAATTCCAGATACGACATGAAAGATATTTCTAAGAGCTTTCTTATAAGAGCGCAATTTACTTTTAATTTTCTTATAGTACGATAAACAAGGATTCGTTACTAAATTCCGGACGTTTTTTGATTAAAGTCATGAAATATACATTAATTAGAATTTTTTGGATTTTTCTAACTGGCTTACATTCAGAGTTAGGCAGCTTGATTATGTTATACTAGCTGTTACCCTTGACTGCGTTCACGTAACATTTAAAAATAATAAATTCATCAATTAAACACAAAATTTCGATAATTAAAAGCATATATAATTAACCTTTTATCACATTTTATAGTAGAAACGCTTCTGATCATCCCAATTTGCTTATTTTTGTTTATATATATAGGATCATTTAAATTTCTTTGGTGAGCATGAAATTTTATACACCTTTTCTAAGATTAAATGAAGAATAAATTTACATCTCTGTTTTTCTATTTTATTATTTATATTTAATCTATTTTATATTTATTCCGTTCAAGGATATTGATTTAATTTATGTTTTGAGACAAAGAATGTTATTTAAAGAAATATATTAGTAAATATTTTTAAAGGAAAGTGGTTATTAACAGGTCACTTCAGACGTGACTTTGTTAAGATTAGAATAATCGAAAAATCAACATACAACATTATGTTTATATTCCAAAAATTCACATCGTCGAAGAAAACAAAAGATAAATTGTATTAAAAAATAATAATAAAACGTGGTGAAGCATCAAAGTTTAAAAATACACACTTTTATCAGCTGTAGATATCAAAATTTTTATCACGCTCTGAAGACTCTTGAGCCAAAATACTTATTATTTAAGCAATAAAGTTGCTTATTGCTTTTCCGGAATAAATCTATATATGGAAAAGCAACCCAATTATGAATAAACATTTTCATATCTAATGTTGTGATGCAATTTTGGCTGATGAAAGCTTTGAAATTTGCAAGAAAATGCTCCAATGGGGTCAGAGATTGGGTTTCAGAGAGATTTTTAACTATAGATTTCGATATTTTAAAATCGAAAGAAAATTACCCTTCTTCCTTTGCGCTTTTCGAAAATCACGGTACCTTTAAAAATTAGAGGGATCTGAGGTAACAGGCGAATTTATTGCTTAATTGGTGGTTTTGGCTCTTGTTTACACGTAAATGATGTCACATGTAAAGCCTAATCTCAAATTAAAATTACTTGCTAAACTTTTTTAAGTCGACTTTGATGTGCCATTTATTAAATTTTATTGAAACCAGTGTGCCTGGAGATTGTGCGGTAAAAAGGTGTTAAACTTATGTATTTGCGATTGTTAGATTCTTTGCAAATCACGCCATTTTGTATAACTGCTATAAAATGCTAATATTTTTTGAAAGAAAAGCAACTAATGATTTAAAATATGACGATGTTTTCACTAGGTTAGTTTTTCCTACGGAATGATACTTGTCGAAATAAAAAAAATATATCTTCTTTCACTTGATAAATCATTTAAAACTATGCATTTTACTTTATTTAAAAAATGAAATCCAATATTATTGTACATTTAGAAAAACATTGAAACATTATTTTTATTAAATATACTAAATTTGAAGTAAGAAAATGTATTTAAAATGTAAGCTAAAATTTCATTTTGAGATAGTGTGAATTTTGGTGCAAAATTTTATTTTCTGAAAAGTATATTTGTTATTTTAAGATTTCTTTAACCTTTTGTTAAACTTTTGAAGCTAGTACAATGAAAACGACATCGTTTTGACGAAATTAAAATAAATAGATGTTAATGTTTTCATATTAAAATGAATGCTCTCCATGAAAAAATATTACATCATTTTTGCTCGATAAAGGCTTTTACTAAAAACGCCTTTGTGACATGTTTTAACTACCATCTTTTAAAAATAATTAATTTAAATAGTATATGATTTTTTTCAAATTTAATTCGTATGATAAGTGGGCAATAACTATCCACTTAAATGTACAGAAGTTATATTTACATCCTTGGTTCTAAATGTCAATGTGTTCGCAGACGATTTTCGCTTCTGTGGAATAAATTCATTCATGAAGTTTCGATGTGCGTAAATATGTTTTCAGATTTGGAAAATTTACTTTAATCATGGTTTTGTACCATTTATACTGCTTGAAATTCAATTCTTTTTAATTTTAAGTAGAAAATAGCGTCAAAAAATATATTAATCTGTTTTAATTCCCTTTCTTCCACCAAAAATATCTTCTCCTGATAATCATAACGTGAATTTTTAAAGAAAACTCTCATATGTATGTAACATATATTCAAAATTTTAATCAGTATGGACAGTATTCCTGTGACGTCAGAATTAGTAAAATGGAGTTTTTATAGCCTCGAACTTAAAGCGAGAATAGGGTCCATTAGTAAAAAATATTTCTGTTATTCGTTTTAATATGACGTCATTATTTATCTATTTTCATTAGTTACTATGATATTCATTCCCCTTAAATTTTTAACGAATACTTGGAAACACCTGTTATATTTCAAATATGACGTCATATTTTTCCAAGCGAATAACTTTATTAATAATATGATTCTTTTCCATTCTTTTTCCTTCTAATTATGACTCCATTTTTGGCAGAAAATCCCTTATTAACGTAACCGATATTCATCCTTCATGTATAATAAAAAATACCCCATTTTTCATTTCAAATATGACGTCATAGTTATTTTCTTTTGAATTCTTTTTATTTTAATTTTTAATTAATTGTAGAGTAAAAATTCCGATTCCAGATTTAGATTTCCTTGGCAACAAGAAAGAAAGATGGTTAAATTTATCGGAAAAATGTCAATTACTTCTGTATGAAAAAGAATGAAGTTTTGAATTATTAAGAAAATTATTTGAATAAATTAAATAAATTATAGCCTATGTTCCTTTTCGTTTAATAATACACCTATATGCAAAGATACAAAAACATTAATTCATCCGTTTAGACGTGAACTTCATTCAAACTTTCGGACACACAATGACATTTATAATATTATAAGGATAATGATAGTTGGCAGTTATTTTAAATCATTATTTTTAATAATTAAATAAATATGTTTTATATATTGTTTCCGATGCGTATATTCAGAGTAATTTTTACACATAAAGAACAAAGTTACGCCTATCATTTATTTCGGAACACAACTTGGACCACATATATTCATTGGTCACACTAGAATAAATAGTTCATTTCTTTTTCTGTCCTTGTTTAGAATATACAAACTGTGAGAGCCAGTGAAGTTCGATTTTTAACTTTTTTAATAACATGACTACCAATATTCGATCAATTTATAAATTTTAAAATATAGTATTTTTTTCATAAATAGCGCACTTCAACAACTTATGTTTTAGTATAAATGGCAAATTCTTGATGTTGTTTTCTATATAACATGTGAAATAAATATTCATATCTGATAGACAGGGAGCCTGGCAGCACAGACAACCACCTCATCGAGTTGGAGGTTGAAATTCCAGAATTAGTTAAAACTCGATTCCCATATTAAAACGCAATTGGTCTGTCAAGTCATATCTTGGTGTAAAACACCTAAAAAGCCGATTTTACCAGTTGACTCGTAGGTTTACCATTATGTTTTCCTGCTCCCAGTCCGCCATGTTTTCATACGTTTGGGTGCAGGAAAACGCAATGGTAAACTTACGAGTCAACCGCTAAAATCGACTTTTTAGGCGTTTTCAACCAAGGTATGACTAGAAGTCCGACTGCGTTTTAATATGGGAATCGAGTTTTAGCTAATTCTGGAATTTGAGCCTCCAACTCGATGAGGTGGTTGTCTGTGCTGCCGGCTCCCGGTCTACGAGATTAAAAAAAACAAAAAAAAACAAGCATAATTAAATAATTACACAGAAATTAGATTTCTTCGACAAGTTTTTTACTAGACATTTTAATCAGTATTAAAAGGATAAATTTATCTGTATATTTTAAGAAAAATAATAAAAATATACGATTTTAATATTTTCTCTAAATCTTGTCGCCCTTATTTGTATTTATAAAAACCAGAGCCAAAGTATGCAAATCCTTATGCAAAGGTGGCAATTTAACTTAATTGGCAATTTGAACTTTAATTATATGATTAATATAAGTTTTATTTAAAACTACCCTAAAAATGAAGTATTAAGTATGAAATCGTTTCCAAAAAATATTATTTTTCCTAAAAAGGGTGGTTATTAAAAAATATATATTTTATTATGAGAAATATTGTATATTTATTTTACATGGATTTCTCATTAGTTTTATTTTCACTTCATAAAACTTGACTAACATGCATTAGAATTTAGAATTTCACAAGTCAAACAGTACTTTTAGCAAAATGTCAAAAAACTTAAGTAAATTACAGCCTTATTGAGATAAAATTTGAAATATTCAAATTTATTTTACCTAAAAATTTCTTTGAATCATTTAATATATTTTTCAGACAATACATTTATTTTTCTACCAAATTAAATTTCAAAAAAAGAATTCCCTTTTTTAAAAATATGTAACACATTATGATTATTTTTCAATTTTAAAGGAATCTTTAAAAGTTAGATTTATACGTTTGAATCGTGTAAAAATGAAATCAATTACTTTTAAAATAGTAATATGAAATATTTTTCTTTGAAATGTAAAACAATTGTTTTATAATATTGCATTAAATTTAAAGAAGATGAAATTTCTAAAAATTGAACAGCCTCCAGAACAGTAATAGTAGAATAATAAACGAAATATGACAAAATATATCACAATTTCACTACAGGACATCAAATATAATAAATTAAATTTTTCAGACATGTAAATTTACATGATAATGTTACTATTGTAGTATGATTTAATATGTGAAACAATTGTTCCAGAAAAGTACTTTTTACAGGGTTCGTACGAGTGCTTGAATTTCCAGACTAAAAAGTTCTTCGATACCAGTATTTTCTTATGGAAAATCTCTCCTGAAATAAGGCGAATTTTTGCCCGTTTAAACTAGATTTTTTTTCTAAAAAAAAATTCTTATACTTGGCCTTGAAAATAATGGTACCCGTACGAACCCTGTTTTCATAACGCTTTTACTGAAGTACGTTTAAAAATTTACAGCAAATATACCGATGAGATAGCACATACAGATCTTTGATTTAATGATTAATATTTCTTTTTGAACATCATTTTAAGATTTAGTGAATGCTTTGTAAAACAAAACTTTAGTACCATTAAAAGTTTGAAATTGGTACGCATACAATATTTAATTAGTCGGATGTGCCAATCCTAAAAGTTTTTTCTATCTCACACATGTTAATAATTCAAAATTCGCTATAACAGTGCCAAAATTAGATGACAATATATGCACATCATGAGGATTTAAACGTATATAGGTATCTTTGAATTGCATTTAACAAGAAGATATGACAATTGCATTGTTTCAAACAAATCATTGAATTTAAGAATCCACCCTCTTAGATGTCCGCAACCAAAATTTTCAACCCAAAGAATAGAAAATCAACACCTGTTGTTCACTATACACATAAGTCTAATAAGGGTCTATTTACTCGAAAATGTAACAGAATATTAAGTTTGATTAAATTGGTTTTTGAGATATAACTGTAGAGGGAATCCTGAAAAATTTACCATAGCAACTCCACCTGTTGTGCGCTTTACACCAAAACCTAATCAGTAACATATTACGTCAACGTCTAACTGAATCTGAAGTTTGATGAAAATCTGCGCATTAGTTCTTGAGATAGAGCTATTGCAAAAATCGCACAAAAAGCGGTACAGCAGCGCCACCTTTTGGGCGATATACACCAAAACATAATCAGCACCAGTTTATATCAAGGTCTAAGTGAATCTACAGTTTTATTAAATTCAGTACATTAGTTCTTGAGACAGATTTATTGCTCAAATCGGAAAAAACGCAGCATAGCAGCCCACCTTGTGGGCGATATACACCAAACCTAATAAGCAACAGTTTATATCAATATTCAACTGAATCTAAAGTTTTGTGAAAGTTCGTGCACTAGTTCTTGAGATAGAGCGCCCAGAAAAGTTTTGTCATTTACAGACACATAGACTCACAGAGTGACAGACGTACACTCTACGACAGTGACAGACACTCATGGACAGGCATTTTCGAAAAACCATCAAATCGGGTTCAGGACCTTTTAAAACGCATAAATCCACCGAAAACTGGAAGTGGATATTTTGCACGAATCCAATACGTCTTGTAAAGATAGAAAAATGTAAAATTATTATGAAGCGATACAAAAATAAATTTATGCATCAGATATAATCCGTATAAATGAAAGTATTGTATCCGAATATTATAAATTTAAAAGTTATGAGTGAGACACTTTATTTCAAAAAGAAAAAAATTAGCCAAAAAACTACTTCACTTTTATAAATGTATATATATAGTTTGCAGAATTTTGAAATATTCGTATCTTATTTTGTTATTTGGAAGGACTCTATCACCTAACTTTTGAAATTATCTAAGTGTTGCGAAATGTTTTAATTTTTTTTTTTAAATCTTCGAATAATATTTTATTTCATTAAAAAAAATTATCCTATCATCTAGTGATGGGCGATTCTGGAAAATTCGGGAATCTATTAAAATCGATATCGTATAAAACAGAATCAATCACAATAAGAATCGATTCCCAAAAATTCTAGAATCGATATTTCGATATTCACATAGATGAGCTCAAAATTATTAATTTCAAAACTTAGGGAATCAGCAGAGCCGTAGCGACCGCCTCCCATACCTCCAATTTAGGGGGGGGGGGGGGGAGATCTAGACAAAGTCAGGAGCCCAGTCGTATAGACTGGGCCCCTATTAAAGACCTTTGAGTCGAATAATAAAGTTTTTTAACTTTTAAAATCATTAGTTTTAAGATGTAATTTTAATAATATTGTAATTTATAATTTTTTTAAAGAAGATCTCGGTATGATTTTAAAAAAAGGAATTAATGATTTTTTATCTTTAGGAAGCAATGATTTCATCCGGAAAAGCAGTACTTTCTATTTTTACTTTCTTCAACCAAACAGATGGAGACTTACTTTCTATAATCGTCAATCTTTTTAAAAATGCCCAGATGAACAAAATTTTGAAGGCTGTAAATTTTACTTACAGATTCAAGTAGTTTTTAAGTATTTTTTTTTTTTTTAGGGCCCGCCCCTATAAGCGTGGGGGAAAGGTAGGTCCCAATGTTAAAACTTCAGGCCCCAAAATATTTTATTCTAAGATATGTGATGCTACTATAAGAAGGATCCATTCGCCGCATAACCGCTTATGTTCGGACTTTTTTTTACTAGTTTCTCTTATATCCATAAATTACGTATGCTAATCACACAACTTATGTTTTGTATTACTTATTTTTTCTTATGTACTTTTCAAGATAGAATTCCAAAATTAAACGAACCTGGAGTTGGGACTCCTTCTGCCGTCTCGAGCGTAGCTCATGAGGTCTACATCCGCTGCGGTCTCGAAACAAACAATCTTTGAATTATTGTGATTTTCTTCCGGCCTGATTTAAAATTAAAATTTTCAGGGATATAATTCACGTTGCCGTAATAACCGATTTAGTATTCTTACAATTTGAGTTTAATCATGTAACTAAAAAAAAAAAAAATTACGGAAGTTCTTTTATTTAAAAAAAAAAAAAATCACTGCGAGATGAGAAAATTTAATTTTCCCAGAAGAAAAACAATTCAATTAATTTTACTGTCCTTAAAAAATAGTGGACGCTTATTTATTAACATAAATTTACTGATAAAAATATGTGTAATAAAACTATGCAACTATTCCTTAACTGAACTTTAATTTTTTGTCTTAGTTCTAATTAAAAAGCAGAAAAACAACGTTTAAAAATGCACAAATAATACATGAAAAGCAGCAAGCAGGTGTTTCGAATCTACTAGCGAGATTCTTTTTCAGTGCAAGATAGGAAAAAGGGAACTGCGTGCTAGAAAAAACAAGGCTGAGCAAAATGGCAGTCAGAGACGCGCTGGCTTATATACCCTATGCGGGCAGCGAAGGCGCCAAATACAGCCAATGAGAGAAAAGCAGTAGAAGCCACTGGGTGGATAAGTAGCGACATCTACAGGAGAAGGAGAGAAAAAGAAACCAAAAAAAGGGGAAATTAAATTAATGCTTTCCAAATACTTGGAAAATCAGGAGTACTAGATAAGTCATTGACTAAAGAGTGAGAATTTTTAATGATGTGGTAAGCTTCCCAAAAATCAAGATCAAGGGTAGAAGAAGATTTTTGGATAATGATGGCTGAGGAAAAATCGAACCTATGTTGAGAAGACCAAGAATGTTGAGCTATGTTGATGTCTTCTCACCACAGGTTCGATTTTTCTTCAGCCATCATTATCCAAAAATGTTCTTCTAACCTTGATCTTGATTTTGGGAAGCTTACCACATCATTAAATATTCTCACTCTTTAATCAATGACTTATGTAGTACTCCTGATTTTCCAAATATTCGGAAAGCATTAATTTAACCCTCTAAGTGTTTGGGGCGTATTATTCCGTTCACTAAGCTCCAGGTTTCACAGCAATACAAGCAATATTTAAGATAATATAATTCTATAGATTTATGGAATTTTAAATACATTGAAGAATTATTAATACTCTTAAGGATTACATTCATATTTGTAATTGAGTTTTTTTTTATAATGTTGAAAGAATCATATTTTATTAGCATTTAAAACAAAATGCAAAGAAGACAACATTACAATTTTACCCTTTTGCAAGACGCTCGGAGGGTTAATTTCCCCTTTTTTGGTTTATTTTTCTTTCCTTCTCCGGTAGATGGCTCTACTTGTCCACCCAGTCGTTTCCACTGCTTTTCTCTCATTGGTTGTTTTTGGTGCCTTCGCTACCCGCATAGGGTATATAAGCCAGCGCGTCCCTGTCTATCATTTTGCTCAGCCTTGCTTTTCTAGCACGCTGTTCCCTTTTCCCTATCTTGCACTGAAGAAGAATCTCGCTAGTAGATTCGAAACAGCTGTTTGCTGCTTTTCATGCATTATTTGTGCATTTTTAAACATTGGTTTTCTGCTTTTTAATATTGTTGCACAAAGGCTTTATTTGCTATTTTTATTAGTTCTAATTATTGACTTAAATTTCATGTTATATGTACATAACTGTATATTTGTGTCTGTGTATGTATTTTATTGCTTAAAAGTTTTTTATCTTTCGAAGTTCTGTATCTAAGATTTGTTTTATACATGCATATTGCTTGGAAATCTGTAACGTCAGAGCTAGTAATATTAGAAGAAATTCGATAAAAAATGTCTCTGTGTTTTAAGAATACGTAATCTCAATACATTATCTCAAATTCATATACTTTTCTGGAATATTTATTTATCCAATATTCGCCGGATGTTTTTCGTATAATATTCTCTTCTAATCCATTTGAAATTACTGATTCTGTAAAGGCTTATATTTTTATTTAGTTTTATAATGTTCCTATATACAAACTTGATATTTAATTGCAATATCCTCAAGTGTATTCTCAAGTGTATTCTTCTATACTTATACTGGAAATAAAAAACAGTACAAAATTCTCAGGGATCACTTTATTTAAAATTTTTAAACATATTATTTGAAGAAATAAGTTTTAAAGCATTTTAGGACGTATTTTCATACCTATGCACTTGAAAAACATTAATAACACACAGAGGATCGTTTAGTGTCGGAAAGCTCCGAAATTTCATAAAATTCAAAGTATCATAAATTAGTAAGTTTTGGTGTCAAACGAATGGAATTTTTAAAATACAACTTACACAAACACTTTGACAAACTTATCACTTAACTAACGAGAAGCTTGAGTAGCGTGGCTTTAAAAAAAAGAAGAATAAGTTTAAACTGGAAAAGAGCCAAAATTTGTTATTATTGTTCATAAATAGTGCTGACCACGAGCTGCAGATATAATATCAATGTTTAGTTGGTAATCAAACGACTCGAGAAGAGTGTCAAAAAAGGTCCCATTAAAATCGGACCAAAATTAAGAAAATTGGGATGGGGAGGGCATGAGGTGGGAATTTGATTGTTGACGAAATGGAAAAGTACAGCTTAGTAAACTAGTAATCCAAATGACTTGGCTCCTAAACTGAAAGTATAACAATTTAATCTAGAAAGAAAAAGACTCTTATGCGAAATTTAACAACAGTTCTGCCTTTAAACTAGTAAAACCGAAAGAATAAATATACAAATAAACAATAAGTACGGTTAATAAGTGTATACAATATATTTAAAAATTCATAATTAAAATCACATACTACTCACAATAATAAAAAACAAATATCTTCCAACAGTTTCGGACAATGGAAACTTGTCCTTTATCAGGGAAATATCCAGGAGAGACTAACACGCTGGAATATCTGCATTACACAATTTTAAAAAACAAATACTGACATCATTAGAGGGAGTTTCCCAAGGTTAATTTCTAAACAAGGTAGAGGTGCCATCTGTTGTATAAAGTTCGATTTAATGTTTATTGAAATTTAATTACAGTTGTGAGAAATTCGATCAAAGCGCTTGGCATAATACAGGATACATTATTGTTACAGACGTGGTTTTTTCTTGTTAATATTTCTAGTGATTGACGAATCTTGGCTTTGTGGGGGTTCGTTTGCCGAACAATATTTGCAGCAATGACTAAGTCGAATTGATTTTACTTCAACATTGGAACAAAGTCTTCTGATCCTACCGTTACCGGTAGAATCGATGCGTTCATTTTTTCTTGCTTTCTTTTGTCTTTAGAGAAAGAAAGTGCTGAATTTGTGAAAATTTTCGACTTCCGGTTTTCGAAGGATCTATAGTTTTAGAAGGTCTTATCTGGAATATGATTTGATTATTTTTATAAATTTTTTGACTGTCAGTCTGTCTATTTGTTTGTCTCTGACAAAAAAATTGTGGGCGGTCTATTTCAAGAACAAATGCATGGAGTCTGTTGAAACTTTAGATTCAGTTAAAACTTTATATAAATTAGAGATGATTACTTTTTGGTGAAAATCGCTCAACAGGTTGCGCTGTTATGCTGCATTTTTCATGATTTCCGAAAGATCGCTATCTCAAGAACTAAGGCACGAATTTTCATCAAACTGCAGATTCAGTTTGACGTTGGCATAAGCTGTTGATTATTAGGTTTTGATGTAAATCTACCGGCAGGTGGCGCTGCTATGCTGCATTTTCTCCGATTTTTCGCAATAGCTGTATCTCAAGAACTAATGCATGGAATTTCATCAAACTTCACATTCCGTTAGACGTTGGTATAAATTGTTGCTTATTAGGTTTCGGTGTAAATCGCCCAACAGAACCTGATTTTATCAGCAGTGCTGAATTCAGACATTTTTCTCCGGAATGGATTTCTGCGGATCCAGGGAGAGACAGTTTAGAGGGGGAGGCAATTGGACTTTTGTACATTAAGCATAAAACCTCAAACCTTCTGGGGGGGACGTCCCCCCCCCCACCGGGCTACCCCCTGAATTCAAAACATTTTTCAGGATTTAAACGATTTTTTAAGATTATATCTCAAGAACTAATGAACGGAATTTCATCAAACTTTAGATTCTGTTAGACACTGTCATAAGTTGTTCATGATTAGGTTTTCGTGAAATGATGTAGCAGGTTGTACTGCCATGCTGCTTATTTCAGCTGTGTGGAATTCAGAGATTTTCTCCGGGAGGGATTTCTATCGTTTTGGAGGCGGACATTCTAGAGTTATGGAGGGGGGGGGGGGGGATTGGACTTTTGTCCATTAAACATAGAATCTCATATCTTCCTGGGGGACATTTTAATGTTCCGGGGGGGGGGGCTGTCCACCCGTACCAGCCCCTGAATCCAACACTGTTTTTCGGGATTTATACGATTTTAGTAATCTCAAGAAGTAATGAGCAGAATTTCATCAAACTTAATATTCTGTTAGTCATTGACATAAATTGTTCCTGAGTTTTTCATGTTAATCACGTAACAGGCTGTGCTGCTACACTGCTTTTTTCATGATATCCGTGATAGCCATACCTCAAAACTAATGCACGGAATTTAATCAAACTTCATATTCTGTTACACTTTCATATAAATTGATCCTTATTAGGCTTGTGTGTATACTGCCCAACAGGTGTCGCTTTTATGCTCCTTGAATTGAGATTTTCCGTTGCGGACATCCATGAAAGTGTGGTCCGAAATTCAATGATTTTTTAGAAAAATGCAATGCTTATATTTTCTTTTAAAATGCATATACTTTAACGAACTTATACTTTTTGAATCCGCATGATGGACATAGGTTATAATTTAAATTTGATACTGTGATAGCGAATTTTGAAGTGTTAACATTTATGTGATAGAAGAAATTTTTGGGACTGGCACATCCAGCTACTTTACCTTCAAATTTTGAAGGAAAATGAAAATGATATTACCTTTAGAGACATCGATTAAAAAATTTATAGTATCGAATAAATCGAGTTGGCCATAGTATCGATTAAATCTATTAAAAAATCGAAATCGCCCATCATTACGTGTCATCTATATATTTAAAGTGAAAGGCTGTTTTTTTAACCATCTGGCCTGATCTTTCTACTGAACCGATCTTGATATATATATATATATATATATTATGTAAGCAGTTTATTTGTAGATGTATCCGCACTCGCTACTTTTTAAAATAATACAATTTTTATATTTTAATTGTAATTTTAAAAGTCCATTATGAAATTTCTTCACGTTAGTGACAATCATGTTACTTCCATTGTTGAAGAGAGAGGGGAAACAATGGGGTTTACCATATCATTAAGCATGCCATTTTCGTATTACAATTAAAAAAAATCTTTTAAACTAGTCGGAAGTGGCAATTCTAAATCTTTCTTTTATCTCATACATGTTAATACTTCCTGATAAATGCAGCACAGCAACGCCACCAGTTAGATGATTTACACCATATTCTAATCAGTAACAACTCACGTGAACTTGTAACTGAATTTGAAGCTTGATGAAAATCCGTGCATTAGTTTTTGAGATAGAGCTATTAAGAAAATCGTGAAAAGTTCTGCATAGCAGTGGCACCTTTTGGCAATTACACTAAAAACTTGTCAGGATCAATTTATATCAGGGAATAATTGAATCTAAAGTTTGATGAAAATTCATGCATTAGTTCTTGAAATACAGCTATTGCGGAAATCGTGAATAATGCAGCATAGTAGCGCCACCTGTTGAGAAATTTACACCTAAAACTAAAGAGAACTAATTTATATCAGGGACTAACTGAATCTGAAGTTTGAAAATAATTCGTGCATTAGTTCCTGAGATAGTGCTATTGCGATAATCATGCATAATGCAGCATAACAGCACAACCTATTGGGCGATTTACACCAAAAAGTTATCAGCACCAAATTATACCAACGACTAACTGAATCTGAAGTTTCATTAAAATTCGTGCATTAGTTTCTGAGATAGAGCTATTGCGATAATCATGTATAATGCAGCATAACAGCGCCACCTATTGGGCGATTTACACCAAAAAGTTAGCAGCGCCAAATTATATCAACGGCTAACTGAAGCTGAAGTTTTCTGGAAATCCGTGCTTTAGTTCTTGAAATATAGCTATTGTGAAAATCATGGATAATGCAGCATAGCAGCACCACCTGCTGAGCAATTTACACCAAAAAATAATCAGCACCAATTTATATCAAGTACTACCTGAATATAAAGTTTTATTAAAAAGTTTTATTAAATTCCGGTCATTAGTTCTTGAGATAGAGGGCCCACAAAATTTCTGTCACACACAGACACACAGACAGACATTTTGAATAAACATGTTTTTCGTGATCTCTGACCTCTAAAACGTATAAATCCGCCGAAAACCGTAATTCGAAATTTTCACGAATCCAATACTTACTTCTTATAAAGATAGAAGAAAGTAAAAATATTAAACTGAAAATGACGTCACAATTAAAAAAAAAACGCATTTTTACTCATCAAACCGTTACATTTCAATATTTTTTCCGTTCCGTTTATGGGCTTCAGTGAGTGAAAATGACATCCTAGTAAAAATTAAATGAGTATTTACTTTGATAAAACTAAATATTTTATTACGAATGGGTCTAAAGAGGTATAAATTTCTGGATTTCGCAGGCGCTCAGATTAGAATCACAAGCCAAGTGTACTAATGTGCAGATGCAAAATTGTAAATGGCAAACGCGACATCAAGTATGGGACTATATTTATTAATAATCAATGGAAGGTTAAAATATTTTTAAAAGAGTGAATATGAATATGAAAAGTATGCATGTAAATTTTGTGACAGTGAAAACGAGTTATTTTTAGATTTTGTGGAAAGAAAAAATTACGATCGTGTCACAGTAGCTGAATTTTCGTTGATTTTTAGGTGCGTTCGTAATTATATAAATACGTAGCACCTATAGTCGTCGTTCAGTCCGTCGGTCTGCCCGTCTGTCCGTCCGTCTGTCCGTCCGTCTGTCCGTCCATCTGTCCGCATGTAACAGAGCAAAAACTACCCAACCGAATAGTCTGAAATTTCAAATATGTGATTGTTGCAAAATTTTGTCGAGCCATTTCAAATTTTATGAAAATCGGATGTATAGTTTAATTACAGGGACAGTCAAAAGTTTTTCTTTACATTACGGCCAATGGGAAAAATTATTGCAAGTGGATTTTAATGATATTAGAGCCTTCCGAATGATCTGAAATTTTAAAGATATAATTGTTGCAAAATTTTGTCGAGCCATTTCAAATTTTAGGAAAATCGGATGTATAGTTTAATTACAGGGACAGCCAAAAGTTTTTCTTTACATTACGGCCAATGGGAAAAATTATTGCAAGTGCATTTTAATGATATTACAGCCTTCCTAATGGTCTGAAATTTTAAAGATATAATTGTTGCAAAATTTTGTTGAGCTATTTCAAATTTTAGGAAAATCGGATGTATAGTTTAATTACAGGGACAGTCAAAAGTGTTCCGAAAAAATTATTGGAAGTGCATTTTAATGATGTATCAGACTATGCACGTTATGAAGTGCAAAAAATTATACATTCAGTACAATATGGGATGCAAAAAATAATTTTAAAACTAGTTATAGTACGAACGCACCTCATTTGCCACGTTTGACGAGCAATTTCCAACTTGTTCCTTATGTAATACCAAAGATCAAAGCCTTAATTAATAACTTCATAAATTCTTATCTTAATTGTATATTACTGATTACGTATAGGAATACAATTTAATTTTTCAATAATTTGAAAAGTTGAAATTAAATTTTAGTTTAAAATATTATTTGTTATAAGAGTTAGGCCAGCCAATAGACGATTGATTATTAATTGTAATATTTTTTTTTGTAATTTTTATTAGAAATTCAATCAATTATTTCCTTTAAGGTATGTACCTACCTTGGGGAAACTTTTTTTGAAAAATATGAAATTTTTATCAAACACATGTGTTTTTAGTTAAAACAGGGAATAAAACTATGAATTCATATAAATTTTTAAAGGAATTTTTATTAACTTTTCAAATTTAGGCAATATTTAGTCAAATTTTAGTACAACAATCGTTTATACTAAACATTCTATAACGAAATCTATTCAATATATTTCCCTTTTTTTTCAACAGTATATTTCCCTTTTTTATCAACAATATATTAGCAAACTACTTACTTGTGCTATAAAGCACAATATTTGCAAAACCTCTTAAATATATTAATTTATGCCGAATTTTGTATACAAAACATGATTTTATTCTAAAAAATGTGTTTTTCAATAAAAAGGGCTCTTAAATTAATATATACAAACTTACAAGCTATATTTTGCTTCACAATATACCTATAAATGAGCAGAACCTTGTCACAAAATTTTATTTCAATATCTTAAAAACTTTTAAAGAAATGATGTTTCCCGTAAACGTACACAATGAAAAACGCAATTTTCCTGAAAACGCAAATTAAGATTTTGATAGAGCACAGGAAATTATGTATAAAGTTTACACTTTTGAAATACACCATATTTGTAGGCGTTTATATATTTGTGTATATGTTATATGTTATATATTTGTGTATTAAAATGTATTCTTTACCTTTCTGTGGTTCTTTAAATGGTCACTTCCGGTTTCAGAAAGTTCATTTGCGGTTTTTATTTTGGGCTATAGCTTTGCTTCTTATTATCGCTGAGCCAAAAAAAAAAAAAAAAAAAAGAGTTTTTGGAATCCTAAATGTTCCAATTTTAATTTAAAATAATAAAAAAAGAAATCTAAAAATTTCGCAAAAACTGCGATTTAAGGGTAGGCGTATACCTTAAACCATTCCATTCATCGAATTCGACTGGTTTCGACTCCTTTTTTATTAAAATGATTTTAACTTTTCGCCAAACTAGTATGCAACTACTGATACCTTGGTCGGGAAATAATTATCGATATGGTAGATGAAGCCTGAAACATTTCGGGCGGAGGAGAAAGCTGAAAATTATTTGCAAATAAAACCGTTTCTAAAGCATGCCATATTTACACCGGGAGTACGAAGAATGCGATGCTGTAGTTTTGTAAACAAAATTTGTAAAAATAGCTACAGGAAATTAATTTTTCGTCCTTATAGCAAGAAATGAAACTATTTCTGATTACTACGCAGAAACAGAT
Organism: Maratus speciosus; assembly: GCA_963932465.1. Taxonomy (NCBI): domain Eukaryota; kingdom Metazoa; phylum Arthropoda; class Arachnida; order Araneae; family Salticidae; genus Maratus; species Maratus speciosus. The sequence continues at coordinate 128,854,677 of OZ010792.1, read as the reverse complement.
TAAGCTGTTATGGTGTCTTGTAGACGGTAATACGTATGGTCTCTTGTAGAAGAAGGTACTGTTCTGTGATCAAAGTGTATTTTGTTTCGGTATATTTTAACCCTTTGTCTACTGACTGTCTTAAAAATTGTTAAACATTTATTTCTGATTAATTTTGCGCAACGAAATTAAAACTTCCTCTATAAATAAAGAAAAGAACGGTATAAAAAAACACAAATTTAACGTATATATGTAATCGAACAATTTAAATTTTTACACCGTCAAATAGGAAAAATAAATTCGAAATGAATTTTGTTTTGTTATGGTTTTAAAAATAATTTTCCAGCATGAAATATTTTTAAATTTATCTCTATCGCGTGGACCACGACTACGAAAGATTAATTCGTTTGCTTTAAAACGATGTAAAGAGTTCCGCATTTTCTTACGGCTAATATTACATAAAAAAATTAAAACTTTCTCTGTAAATAAATAAATAAAATAATATTAATAAAACGTAAATATAACATACATATAATTGAACTACGCGCTTGAAGCACTGAAATGATCAGAATAAAAAAGACTGCCATAAATAGCAAAATCTTGGGCTGATAACTCTTAACATACAGCTAATAGGAAAGTATTGCTTTTGATAAATTTCAAAACTTTGTTTGATTGCGTAATTGATATTTTTCATATAAAAATGCTTTTTTGGTTTTAGTAGACAATCTAAAAAAAATATTGCATGCAAAAAAATATTAGAATTAAAAAAAAAATAATTTTTCAGGAAGTCATATGATCGTCGACGGATTAAAGGCCACATTCTGCCTAAATACGTTTTGTGAAGTATATGTGTATAATATCTTGCATTAGGTTAAATTTATCTTCCAAAAAATTAAAAAGCAATAGAAGAAAATAAAAATATCAATTAGAGGTCCATATTTACAGTAATTGTAGCGTTCCCTCATACATTTTACAGAGGAAGAAGTTTCATATGCCTTTCGGATAACCAGTGCCTGATTGCATACAAATAAATCAAAAGCAGCAGAAATTCATTTTGCCACTTATTAGTAAGAATTCACGATTACACTTATTTTTTATTTTCTACATAAAGTCTAATTATGAGATTTGGTGATGTTACCTGAACTTTCAGTTCATTTAACTGCGCTGTTTCCCACTGACAAGTTTTCGAACCAGGCGAAATACAATCAGTATTTCAACAACAATTGCAAAGCATGTCCTCCGCCATAATTAATAGATTACGAATAAAATCGTTGTATATTTAAACAGACAAACAATCTCAACAAAATATTTTTTTTTTTTTGAAGAAATGAGTTACGATTGTTTTGAAGTAACAATCAGTTTTATCAATATTCCAGATTTTACGAGGCACTATAACATGATAAAGCCTATGGAAAACGTTAATTTATTGGATACATCCGTAACGGAGAACTTATTGAACTATTTTATGATATGGTATAACTTTTTATTTGATTGTATATTTCTTTATTTATTAGTCGGGTCTATTACGTGCAATTGCTTTATAAACTTTAATAAATTTCGATGAAGAGAATAACAAAGGAAAGATGTTTCAACGACATAAAAAATACGAGAAAATATTTTAATATACTACCATACATGAATGAATATTTTTAACTAACCCCCTGATAAATGCATAAATATTATGATTTTGTCAGAGATAAAATTCAATTTATAAATTTATTATTTTTTCAATAATAAAATATTAAATAATAGAGAAAATCAAGAAAATATACACGTCATTTAGCTAAAGTATTTATGGGTAGGGAAGCTTAAATTATAGTAAAAATATATTCATAAATAAAATAAAACATTCATACATATAAAATATACTTTACGAATAAACGTTATTTAAGATATTAAGATAAATACAATTATTGTGTTGGAACTTGTTATCCCATTAATATGTTACTGGAAAATCCCTATTAATTAGGTAACATATCTGTAGGAAAAGAGTCTCGTGCTGTCATATCTGGAAATTCGGTTCAAAAAATTAACTTTGACACAATACTTGAACACATTAAATAAAAAATAAACAAAACACGCTCCTTTCAGTCAGTGTCGTAGCCAGAGGTGTGTGTGTGGGGGGGGGGGGTCCAGATGCACTTCACACCACTAAAATTGTAATTTTTTTTTTGCCTTGATTAACAGCTTAAAATTCTCTGATTAGATGAGGCGAAGAAAACTTTATAAAATTAGTGGTGTCAAGAGCATCTGGAGCCCCCGCCTCTGGCACGCCACTGCTTTCAGTACGATAGATATCGATTCAGAAAACACTGATGACGCAAGTCCTTTAGATAGTGTAAGACGAAAAAAGTGCCTACCAAGTCCTGACTCAGTGTTGCGATCTTTTATTGATAAAACACCAGATTGCAAAATACGCAATGCGAGAACAACTGGGAGACAATAACATAGCTGACCAAACAATCGGCAGTATTTGCTGTAATTCAGTCCTCAGAAGCGCCTGAAAAGCGTCCGAAAGCAGCCCTCGAAGAATTTTTGAAATCGGACGAATGGAGACTGTGAAAAAAATTGTGGGCAAATACCGAAAAGAAATTTCCAAAATGAAATGAAAAAGAAAAGTTCTTAGGTTTAAAAAAATAGTAATTTAAATGTAGAAAATGTACGGGGTGTCATACAGTGGACTAACTGATTTTAAAATTCAATAACTTGCAAGTGGTGGCAGATATTTAAAAAAAAATGCCAGAGAATTATTTAAGGCGTCAGGAGATTTTTTACTGTGATTCCTAGTTTTAGTTCCAAATAGCAGCGATAGATGGCACTGCAAACTAAGCGCTAAATTGAGGCTCGTTTTTTGTCGTCATCCCTGTTCTCCCAGCATTGTTGAGAAGGAAGATGATAAAATATATGGAGTGGGTCCAAAAGAACAAAGTTGTATTGGCGATAGAGATACAATCCATATATTTAATCTCCTTCTTTCTCATCAAAGCTGAGAGAATTGGGAGTCCAAAAAATTCAGCCTAGATTTAGTGCCTATTGCTTGCAGTGTCATCTATGGCTTCTATTTAGAACTAAAACCTGTAATTGTAGTAAAAAATTCCCTGACATCTTACATAAATCTCATGCAAGAATTGTTCTAAGAGCTCTAACCATTTGCAATTTATTGAACTTTAATGTCAGTCAGCCCATTTTAGGACACCCCTTAAAAATATATGTGTATAATGGTAAATACAGAAATTTTATGTATGCCGAATTTAATAGAAAAAACAAAATCCTCGTGTTTTAGATTTTCAAAAACTGGGGAAATTCCCGGAAAATCAATTTTAAAAGCAACTTGCCTTACTGAAAATCTTTTCATGATACAACTGCCTGCAACTTTCTTTTTGCTTTAAATCTAAGTCATTCCCTATGTATTTTTTTATCAATTTAATTAACTATTCAATACCGGCACCATTATTTACATTTTCCCCCTAGAAAATGAGAATTAGAGCAGATTCAATTTGAAAATTTATATGTCATTAAATTTAAAATAAGCAAATAGTGAAGATGCAATTATGGTAGTTTTCTCATTAAGAAGTCTCTGTGAAAAGCCATCGAATAAACTTCTCATTTGAAATAAATTTGTATGTTCAAGTCAGATTACCGAAATTCAAACAAGCATTCTGTTCGATGGAGAAGTCTAAGACAGCAATTATTGTGAATTTCAAATAAATAAATTGTATTTTCCATTTTATTAAATCCCTGTCAAAGTATCTAAAATCACTTATTGAATATTGTTTTCATCTGTATTTGACTAAAGACTCAAATGAAATTTGTAAAATGCTTTTAATGACTTTTCTGAAAACAAGTCATATAATTAACAGAATTATCACATCGATCAGATTTACGAATTAATCGTTTCACAAATAACTTGACAGAAATATATGTTTTAAAATATTTTACACTATATTTCATCAATTTAAATATTTATAGTACAGTATAACTTCGAGAATCCGGCATCATCGGGACCGAAACCAAGCCGGAGTTTTGAAAATTCCGGATTTCTGAAAGAACATCAAAAGTACTTCCAATATTCTTAATAGAGCCTTTAGTCTTAAATTAATTAATAACCAATGGATAATTATATGAGAAAAAGAGAAATTTAATATTAAAAAAATTGGTATTTTCTGTGTTAGAGAAAAATTCTAATAAACAGTGAAGTCATTTCCTTCAATTTCTTTTGGCCATTCTTTAACAAGTTTTTCTTGCCTTTTATAAAAGTGAAGAATATCTATTTCCAAAATACAGTTTTGTTTCTCTAAAGTAGATATTAATTCTGCAGTCAAATGTATGCATTTTCCCCATTGACACCTTTTCTTCTACTGGATCCTCGTTTTCTGAGCTGTAACTAGCGTTATCCGTAGTTGCATCTAGAACAGAGCGAGCAATCTAGATGTCTATTAAATAGTGTATTGTTTTTAATTTGTGAAGACTGTTTTTCTTTCTCTCGTAAATTGGAAGAGTAAAAAAAGGAGAGAGGAAGATGACTTTGATGCAGAATTTTAAGTCACACCGTACATATAAACATCCGTTTTTTTTTTTTTTTTTTTTTTTTTTTTTTAATATATCGTTTTGTTTTTAAGCAGGAATATAAATTATGTCAAAATAAATTGATTGGTCAAGTATTACAAATAATAAAATGAGTCTTAAAATACAATATATTGTAATCCTCTAAGTATAAAAATTTACATAGGATAGTTTATATGTAATATTTGTATTTTTTCTCATATGTTTTATTACCGAAACGTCAGTGAAGGCTTACTGTGGAGATTCGAAAAGTTTTTGGTTTCCGTCTGTTTGTTAGTCTGTTAGTCTGTCTGTCCCGCGATAATTGCCGTAAAAAGCATCCGATTACCTTGAAATTAATTGGGCATGTTGGTGAGGTACCCGGATTTAGCTCTATAGTTTTTGTTATATTTTGTTCATTCGTTCGGAAAATATAGAATATTTAATTTTGCGCAGTAATGCTTTTCTATGAAAATTCAGACGATGTTCAATTTTCTATTTGTTGAAAGGAAATGGCTCATATGATTAAAGGATTTAAACGGTAAATTATGGATGATGAAATTTCCCAATAAGAGTCTTAATGCTCCTATTAGTTTGAAATTTTGTTAATACATTTATCAGTATTTTTAAATTCGGTGTAAAACTTATGGTAGGAATTAATATACGTGTTACAATAATGTAAAACATTTTTCTTGAATAAATTTACTTCATTTAAATATACGTACATTCAAATATATACATTCCACTTTTTTTTCTTTTAGCAGCTACCTAGCAACAGTACTTGACATAAAAGTATCATAAATGTGAAAATATGTCTAGTTGTTTGAAGTCAAATTAACTTCAAAAGGGATGAATTAATGCCTTTTTGTTTTTACATATAGATGGATTTTAACCAAGAAATGAAGATAGAGTGTGTTTTATTTATTTTATTCAAATATTTTTCTTATAAATTCAAAGATTCATTATTTTTCTAAAGAATAAATTGACATTTTTTAATATTTCTTTACAGTTGTCAAGAAAATCTAAACCCGGAATAATAATTTCTCCTAAAGAGTTAATTTTAATTTGAATGATTTTCAATTAAAAAAGAAGATGAAATAAAAATGTTAAGAATTTAAGAAAAAAAAAAAAGATGAATATGGCGTCATACTGGAAAAAAAGAAAAACTCATTTATTTTTTAATATTACTAAGTGGAAGAATTTGAGTAGTGCAGAAAGCTCACGAATACGGCAGCATTTATCGAAAACAAAGATACTGAAATAAAATAATTTTGGGTTATGATATTAATTCTTATTATTTAAAGAAAACTGCTAACAATACTTCAAGATTTATAGTCTGCGCATGATTAACATAATGATTTGATTTTTAATTTTAAATTTAAATAATAAAAAAAAACTTTTGAAAAGCGAATAGATAGTAAATGTCAAAATTATGCACCGTAAAATTATTCCTGATGAAAATGACGTCATTATATCAGAAAATAAATATTTTCATTCTTAAAAATTAAAAATTAAATAGATTGCATGAAAAATTATTTTTTGGCGGGTGTTAATACGTAAAGCCGTCTCATTTCAGAAAATATGAATGAAAAGTACTTTATTTTTTAAAAGGAAATTACATTTTCGTTATAAAACGCAAGCTTTTAATTGGATTGCGTCAAAGTAAATTAATTTCTGTCCACCAGTATCGAAATTAAGATGTTAAGATTCGGAAGCTCAAAGTATGTGAGAGACACATTTGTAAATCGTAGTTTGGTAACCGGATTTTCATCCCACATTTCTTTTAACTTTAAAACTAAAAAATGTTTTGTTATTTAAAAAAAATAGCCTTTTCAAATACTTTTGTTATGATGGATTTTTGTTAAAGACACATAGGATGTAATGAATTTGAATACATACATAAATTTCACAAATACCACCTAAAATATTTGTAGTAGTAGTAGTATTCTCCCTGCGTTGTTTCTTTATTTCACGAAGAAAGATTTGTAGTAAGTAAGGATATTACAATAACGTAAAAGCTTGTCCAAACATATCCTTATAAATCACAGTGTAAAAAAAGAATCTAAGATATACGATGACCATTAGCCCAATAAACAGAAAATTACAAATGTAAATTTAATGAGACTACGGGGGGTTCAGGGGTCGGTGCCCTCCCCCCCCTCAAGAAATGTGCTTTGTTATCTAAAAATTACCAGAATAAGTAGCTCATGAGAATTTCAGAATAGCATTGCATAACAACGTGTTTAATTTAATGCTTCTAATGTCCGAAAACTTCGAAGTATTTTTTATTCTTATAAATATTTATGTAATTTGAAAACTTTAAATTGCGGTTTGTAGGAAGTTGAATATTACGCAATGTGTGTTTAAAAAAATGACTTGCAGAGCTGACATTGAGGCTCCTGATCTGCATATTTACTAGTATATATACATATATGTATATATATATAGGGTGTTCCAAAAATTGACCGACAAATTAAGAGGAGTGATAGAAGAATCAAGATGATGAAAAATTACTGTAGAAAATGGGATCGCAAACCACGTATTTAGTCACAAATACAGGGTGTTTCATCCTAACTGTTAGAAAGACCCCAACGAAGGGCACTCCCCCCCTTAGGTCCAATATCCCTCGTGTTGATAATTGGCCGTCATAAACACAACCACAACCAATCATCCTAACTGAACTTGCGTTGACGGTAATAATTTAGAGAAAAATCAAAACATTACAATTGAAATGCAGCGATATGTAGCTTATTTAGTATTAAATGTTATAAGAACACGAAAAGTTATGGAAAAACAGATGCTCAAGCAATCGATGATATGTTATGAACTGGCAATCGCAGTCCAAAATGTGGATCGTCAAGTGCATACTGCTGGAGCGCATAATGAAAACTGCTACTATTTTTTTTTTATTATCACATTTACAACAAAGGTAAGAATGTCTAATAAAAGTTTTATTATGATATACTTCAGTTTTCTGAAAGTTGTTCCCGTCAATACAAACTGAATTATACACACAAAAATAATCCTGTAAAATTACGGGCAGAGGCGTTGCCACCGAAACACTCAAGGCCTGAGGACACGAGTTGTGACGTCATCACTAATCGACCGACTTCTCACTAGTGTTGGAATTCACACCGGAAGATTTTGAATAGCAGTTTTCTTTTATTTTATTTGTACAAGAATTATCATTTGATAAAACAATAATAACTATTTAAACTTACTGGTGAGAATTTGGAATCCCCCAATAAATAATCCACTAGATGAGGCAATACTGAGGCATTCCGCATCTGGCTAAATTTTTATTTAGGGATTTCGAATTCTCACTAGTAAGTTTAAATAGTTACTATTGTTTTATCAGATGACAAATATTCTACAAATAAAATAAAACAAAATCGCTATTCAAAATTTTCCGGTGTGAATTCGAACATTAGTGAGAAGTCGGTCGATTAGTGATGACGTCACAACTCGTGTCCTCAGGCCTTGAGTGTTTCGGTAGCAACGGCAGAGGCCGGCAGCAGAGATTCCAGTCATACCCCGTAAAAAAAATCCTTATCCAATTACCAATCCGTATTTTTGCTAACAGATGGGCTAGAACTCTAAAAATTTATGGAATGGCCTTAACTTTAACTTTCTAAGTATCCAAGGGATAAGGCGGTTTATTTAATTGATCAGACCATTTTCCATCAAATAAGGCTATTACCCGTGAAAATTGAAGGGCAAACACTCATAAATTTATAGTTTTTTCAGAGAGTGTAGGGCAGAACACCTTAAAAAAAAAAAAAAAAAAAAAAAAAAAAAAAAAAAAAAAAAAAAATCAATATGTGGCTTGCGATCCCATGTTCTATGGTAATTTTTCATCTTCTTGATGCCTTCTATCACCCCTCCTAATTTATCGGTCGAATTTTGGAACATCCTGCATATATATATATGTGTGTGTGTGTGTGTTTTATAAGAAACTTTTTTTTACAGACTAGGGGACCCTGACCCCTACGAGCTACGCTCAACCCCCGTTCAGACACCGCAGACTCTAACAGCACGCTAATTTGATAGGCTTTAAAAAGATTTGCGGAAGATTGAATTATAATTTGAATCTGACAATTATAATCTGACGTAATTTTCACCAAACTTTTCTTTCTCTTTTTAATATTCACGTAAAAATACTTTTGTTAGAAATGAAATATTATGATCATCTTAAAATATCAAATAAATGTCTCGCACAATTTTTAAATTTAAACTGTTTTGCAATATTATTTTTTGTTCATTTTACGTAATAAGTGTAATGTGACGTAAATGTGACGTAAATTCTTCTATTTAAGACTTCTAATGCATGTCAATGAATTTATTATTTTACGATATTCTTTCTCTTTTAAAATTCACGTGTAAATATAGTTTTTATGACGTAATTTTCAATGAGTTCCTGCTTTTTATTTTTAATTATTTTGTTCTAATTTGAAAAGTTTTTTCTGTTTATAATAGTCACGTGTATTTCATAAAATGTTCACATGAAATTACGATTGATATTAAATGGCACAAAAAAATATGTTGTCTTTAAAAGAGAGAATACATTTTTTTATTATTATTAGCAAAGACACTTTAGTCTTTACGTACTGTAAAAGCTAAATTTTCAACCATGTCTAAAGCGGTTAAAAGGGGAGAAACATCATGTGATTTCATCGTTTTATACTATTTAACATCCTTGATAAATTATTTTAAATCATTTTTATAACATGTCACTTTAAAACTCAATGCTTTTACTTTAACTGTCATTTTCTGGTTTCTAGATCTGAAGGATAACACCCATTAAATTGTTATAAAAGTTGTGTCATTGACTATCCTAAAACAACTGTGTTTTGTTTTAAAATATTATTAGATTTGCTGTTTTTGGTAAATACTCATGTTTTATATGAATCTAACATATAAAATGCCTATGCAGTAGCCGAAAATTACATATTTATACACATAAATTAAATTTCACTTGATAAAAGTTCATTCTTTTTTTTTATTCTTTTTCGGTTTTGATTTGAATATGAATCAAATCGATTTTTTATTGATTGTAAGAGAGAAAAACGAAAGGGTATTTCAATAATTCATTTTTTTTATTTCATGGACCCGATAGTGGCTATCACTCATAACTTACGTCGCATTTAGACTGTGAAAAATATAACCACTAAGTACAGATTACATGCATAAACTTTAAATAAAATTTTCTAAAAAAAATCTTTTTTTTAACTTCGATGTAGGTTTGTATGAAAACTACAACATATTCAGTGGCGTGGCGTCCGGTCATCGCTGGATGCGGCGATGACCAAGCAATATTTTAAAACTCTTAATAAGCTTTTAAAACTCCATGATCCAGTTTTAGCAGAACATTTGGAGTTCATGTATAAGTGAAGGTAAGATTTAAAGTTTCTTTTTTGAACATTCAACCATTGAATTTTAGAGTTAATAATTTTTCACCACAAACTTAAATAATTGCGATGACCACCGAAAATTTTCACGCCACGCCACTGAACATATTATTGCCTATGATCTTGTCTGAATACTTTAAACATATCTCTGATCAATCTGAAGTGGACTTTTGTTACGAACATATGTACAATATTTTTATTAAAACGGTTTTATTTTTTAGAAAATTCAAGTTTTTTGTTAATTAAAAGTGGTTTATATTACAGATATTTTAAAAATAAGTAAAAAATATCTGTTAATAAATTTGACTTCCCTTTATTAAAAATTATTAACATTATGTAAATGAAATAATTCAAATGATTATCTTTGGTAGTTTATGAAAAAAGACACAGTCGTGGGAAAAAAAGTAAACATCCCCTGCTAACTCTGCAACAAATTATTGTAGAAGAAAGTTATAGATACCAAAAGATTGGCAATATAGTCTACTTTTAAATTATGTATATAACATTTGCCTTGGGGGCCATCTACAAATCAAAACGAACACAAACTTTTTTTTTCAATAGCAATACGAAAGTCAGAAACCATACATAAATTCTACACCCTAAAATTAACCTAAATGCAAATTTTCTTGAAATTCGTACGATTATTTTCAAAGAAATATATATATATATTTTTTAATGAGCATATTTTAGGGGATGTATTTAAATTGAAGTTCGGTACTCGATTGTTGAAAGGCTACAGAATGACTATGTCATTTCTATTAATGTATAATTTCTTGCCAACATGACCATTTCACTCGCTTAGTATGTTTTGACTACTGCCAGCCAGCCCAAATATTTCAATAAAATGAGTAAAATATATATTTTTTTAAATTATGCTTTTCCGTACATCATCAGCGGCCCCTTAAACCATCGTTTTGATGTTTTTTAATGATAATTTGAAAACTACATGAAAAAAAAAATTGAGAATTCACATAAAGCAGAATATCATAAATATAAATCTATAAAAAATTGTCGGTTGCAATTCATATTTTTTTCGAATATCAATTTCATAATTTATACTTCGTATTATAAAAATTAAAAAAATACAAAGTCAATGTATTTATGATTGGGTTTTTTAGTATTGTAAACACATATAAAATTATCGCCTTAGGATTATAATTTCAAGAGATATTAATAAAAAATATGAAAAAGTAATTTAACATTAGAAGCTCTAATTTTTAAACACTTATAATTCAAAAACTTATCTTTCAAATAACTAGAAATTACGTCTTTAGGCATAGTTTGAAAGAAAGGTTTAAAATATATTGTCAAAATGGGGTGTTACCATTGAAAAAAAAACAAAGTTTGAGTTTGTTTTGATTTGTAGATGGCCCCTAAGCAAATTTTACATATGTTACGGTCAATTTGATAAATTCGGTAATTATTAATAATAACCATTTATTATTAATAATAACCGCATCTTTCGGTAAATTTGATAAATGTTACATATTAATCATATTTACCGCTTATTATTAATAATTACCAATGAAGTTCGGTCAATATGATTCATTAAACGTAGAAAAGAATATGTCCTGTACTGGATCACGTTCTATCATAACTGAACATTCATATACTATGAAGTTAATAACAAAAAATATTATTAAGAGACAATAATACTCAATGCAAAATGTGTCCTATTAATACGAAGAAAAGTCTAAAGTGTTACATAGAATTATTTTTATAATTACTGAATCAATTAGGTAAAATTTTGAAACACTGAAGTATCAAAGAAAAAATAATTTAGATTTAATGAGCATACTTTCAGCAATGAGTTCTAAGAAAAACATAGCATAAGTAGAAAGTTTTAAATTTAAACTTCTATTAAACTGTTTTTAACATATAGCTAATATATTAAGATAAGTTACTGACGGAATTCACGGAATGAGACAATTTTTACACCAATCTTCTAGAATATAAAAAGAAGAAAAAGAGGCCAAATTAAAAGGCCATCAAAGAGTCAAAGAAAATATATCTTGTCAATACGAAAGATGGACTGAGGTTTTCGAATACAATTATTAACAAATTATTTATTTTAGCAGGAAGAGTTTTTTGGTATTTGGAGTTAGAAAAGGGTTTTGGATTTTTTAAATTTGCAGCAACTTGTGTTTCAATTGCCTTTACAATTGTGAACGACTATTTGCACACTTTTTGTTTCAACAAGAAAAAGAAACACCTTCCTTAGCAGGTGTTTCTTTTTCATCTTAAAACAAAAAGCGTGCGAATAGACGTCATATCATATGTACTGCGATATGTCCCAGATTGATATGCTCTATTTTTCATAAATTGAATGAATTTTATTCGTTCTGACCTCTTTGTTATATTGTTAGTTTCAAGCCAGTTAGCTAACTTTTTTTTCAATGTTATGACTTCCTCTTTTAACTGAGCCTTGCAGATGACTGTCTCTTGGTTTTTCAGTAAATATTTTGAAAAGATTCCACATTCCACAAATTTCTTCAATAATTTTATTGGCAAATTCTTGACCATTGAAACTTTGCAAGATGCTCGGTGCTCCAAATATTGAGAACACATCCATTAGGTGATAAGCAACTTCCTCTGCCCATCTTGTTTTTAACGCTTTTAATTGAATACATTTCAAACTCACAACAACAAAAAAAAAACATCAAATTGACGCTAAGTAGCACGCTAAACAATCGAAATTGGCGAAAAATAAATATTAGGAGGATCCCAAAAAATGCGGCCTTCTGCATCTAAAACAAACAATAAGCTGATATCGTTAAGTTTTTGCCAACAGACAAAAAGAAACATGCGCGCTTAAAAAAGCTGTTATACGATTGCACAATAGTGAGGAGTTGACACGGAATAAATATACGCATACACTGTAAAAAAATTCGGACAAGTTTTTCTGTAGGGATCGGAAAAATAGTTGCCCTTATCGTACCGGAAAAATTTTCGACCCAGCTCGGAATAAAATCTATAAAAAAAAGGAAATAGTCAATAAAACGGTATTTTACGGATTTTATTCCGAGCTGGGTCGGAAATTTTTTCGGTACGATAAGGGCAAATATTTTTCCGATTTCTACAGGAAAACTGCTCTTATTTTTTTTTTTTTACAGTGTACCTAATGCAAACCTGAAGCTAAACCAGTTGAAATTTATTAAATTGACCGAGCTTGATTGGTAATTATTAATAATAACCGGTTAATTTGATAAATTCTCATAAATTAATCATATTAACTGGTTTATTTGGATGTTATTTGCACTGTAAAAAAATACTACCAATTTTCCTGTAGGAATCGGAAAAATAGTTGCCCTTATCGTACCGAAAAATTTTCCGACCCACTTCGGAATAAAATCCGTAAAATACCCTTTTACTGACTATTTCCTTTTCTTTACGGATATTATTCCGAGCTGGGTCGGAAAATTTTCCGGTACGATAAGGGTAACTATTTTTCAGATTCCTACAGGAAAACTGGTCGTATTTTTTTTTACAGTGTGGTAATTATTAATAATAACCGATTAATCAAATTTACCGTAACATTTACACCATTTAAAAGTAGACATTATTTCCAATCGATTGGTACCAGTAACTTTCTTTTATTATAATTAGTTGCAGAGTTAGTAGGGGGTGTCTACTTTTTTTTCCACGACTGTACATTAATTTAACGTAGCAGGTGTAGGGCATTCCAACTTTTCGTTTACAAAAATCAACTTTTAGGTGAAAATACACTATTTTTAGGTTTCGTGCATTCGAATAAATTTCAATAATAATACAGTGATTTCTTAATTGGAAATTGTTTCATTGCCTTTTAAGTAAAAGGCTTAATTTTATAACATTTCAAAAAGATTTTAGTAAAATGCATAAAAAAACAACATCATATTGACAATATTTTGAAGTGAATCACATGAAACCTTAAAAAACATATTTAAATGGTAGCACTTTTCATTTCATTTTAATCATTTTTAATTTTCTCATTGAAATATTTGAATTACGTCATGATGTAAAATTTTAAAGAAAACTAGAAATAACTGACAAAGAAAAAAAAAAAAAAACCTGATATTTTATTTTTGAAAAGAAATTCTGTGAGAAATTTCTGAAAATAGTTTAATAAATTAAAGGCAAAATTCTTACGTGAAATGAAATATATTTTACAAAGTATATAAAAAAAAACAATTAATTTAAATTTTGAAATAAGTTGAACACGCTCAAACATATCTGTAATTTTGTCTAATTTATTCAAAACTGGAAAATTTACACTGCAATTCAAATCTGCCTAAATATAAAAAAATATTGTAAGCTTTAATACCTATCTAATCCTCTCATTAAGTACATGCTTGCTAAAGAAATGTGGCACTAGTTTAAAAACCTACGGCCGCATGCTTTTTAATAAAAGGAATTACATGTCATTCGAACTTAATAAATGATATTTAAACGTCATAAAAATTAGTACTATATTTGATATTTCAGAATTATCTTTTACGATTTAATTTGATTATGTTTTAAGGTAAGTAAACATTCATTTAACTTGGATGTTTTCCAATCAAAGGAATTTGTGAAAGAACAAATCGGCATATTATTATGTTTTGAATTTCTGAGAAAAAAGTTTAGTTTTTTATACTTTTGTATTTTTAAACAGTTTGGTTAAAAATTGTATCTTAAAAAATAATATAAACATCTTTCAATACTCTTGTGTAAATTTTCGTTTTCAAATATTTTAAAACGTAATCTGTAAACAAAAAAAAATCTTTTTAAAATTTCTGTTATTATAGTTTATGATTAGTTTCTGCAAAGTTTTGAATTTTATAGTGAATCTAAGTTTTACGTTATAAATACTGCAGTTAGTAGAATAAAATCGTTTGAGATTTTAAAAGATATTCGTTAATTTACATAAATTAGCAAAAGTTTTACTTATTAGACATTTATTTATTTATTTTACTTAACCTATTATTCTCATGGGAGAAGTGGGTTTTTAAAACAAATCCTCTAAATATTATAAGCATGTTACTTCTAATTTATGATGATCGTAATCTGATTATATTAATGAAGCTCGTTACGTTAACATACTAAAAAATATTAATTTTTCTAAAGCTAAATTAAACATACTTAAATAAAAAAAGGAAATGAATTTCCTCTTTTTTTAACCATTTATAGATATAGGGATGTAGTAATTTGATTGCAATCAAATAAAGCTAACGATTAAAAAAAAAGGTTTCGCAGAAACAATATCAAAATATAATTTATCAAATTGCCCTATTGCTTCATATTTCATTAAATGGAAAAAATGAAAGCTTCTCTCGCCGGAAAAAAAATACTATATTGAAGATGATAGTTTAGAATTTGATTTTGAAAAAGTTCATGACGTCAGCATTTTACTGAGATATACAGTGAACTGCGGTTAGTACGGATATCCATGGGAGAGGTCATTTTTCATCCACAGTAACCTAAGTCTGCATTAACCCTTTCAAGGGCGGTGGTACGTTTCTGAAACCACTTAATTTTAATTCCCGAATGACACAATGGCACCGGAATTTTGGTATAGAATTTTCCGTTTATTACATATGTGAAATATAGACTTTTTTATATTTCTTATAAAATTGTTCGTGAATTCATTCATTTCAACATTTTCGCAATAGAAGTGCTTTGACCCTGAAGGGATTAAACAATGTAAACATTTTAATGATGGCATTCCTTAGTTTGAATTAATCGAATTCAGTTAATTAACTAGTTTACCAATTTAATGCTGGCAGAAAAAAATTCTTTCGGTAATTTTAGCTAAAAAGCAAGCTAATAACAATTTATTAATACAAAAGAGTAAATTAGTAAGAACAAACAAAATATGCAAAGAAATTGCCGTGCTTATATAACTTATATAAAGAATGTTCCAGAATTATCGGGACAAACTTTAAGTGGAGATAGGGGACATCACAAGGATTCAGATTTCCATAGCAATCCATAGTCAGAAACGTCATGGGAAAGTACCGGGTGTCCCAAAAAGGAATGACTGATTTTAAAATTCAATAACTTCCAAACGGTGACAGATATTAAAAAAATTCTTGCAGGAGGGTTATGCATAAAGTCAAAAGTTTTATTACAGTGATTTTCGATTTTAGTTCGAATTGCAAACAATAGATGGCGCTGTAAGCAATAGTCGCTAAATACAGGCTCGATTTTTGGTCCTTTCTGTTGTTCCATGCAGAAAAAGGAGATGGAAATGTATTATCCGGGCCACGAAGTACCAAAAATCGAGCCTGAATTTAGCCTCTATTGATCGCAGCGCCATCTATTGTTTGTAATTCGAACTAAAATCGAAAATCACTGTAAAAAAAACTTTTGACTTTATGCATAACCCTCCTGCAAGAATTTTTTTAATATCTGTCACCGTTTGGAAGTTATTGAATTTTAAAATCAGTCAGTCCTTTTTGGGACACCCGGTAGTATGAATGTAGCAAGAAACAAAGAGACACAAGATTGATATCATCTGAAGTATTTTATTCGTCAAAAATATTACATGTGCTGTGGTAGATGATATGTGAATATGTCACTAAAGATTTTCAAAGTTTCCACCATTGCTATCGATGCATGCAATTCACCGTGGGGCCATGGATTGGGGGACTCGCTCAAATACACCTGGAATTTGTTGGATATTCGCAGCAGCGCAGACGAGTCTTGCAACCAGATCCTTATCGGAATCCACAGGCGTTGCGTGCACAGCACTTTCCAGTGCACCGTAAAGAAAGAAACCAATGCTGCTTAAATCAGGATAGCGTGGTAGCCAGGGAGCCGATCCACCACGACCCATCGGTGACTCAACACCATTTAACGGCGAACGAAACCATTTCCGACCGTGGGCAATCTGAATGCTTGTGATGGCCCTACCTCCCTTTAAAGTTTGTACTAATAATCCTGGGACACCCTGTATATAAACTCGGTTTATGGCATCAGAATTCGCCATCCAAAACCTCTACAAGAGCCTACTCCACACTGTAAAAAAAATCCGACCAGTTTTCCTGTAGGAATCGAAATAATAGTTGTCCTTATCGTACCGGAAAATTTTCCGACCCGGCTCGGAATAAAATCCGTAAAAAAAAAGGAAATAATAAAACGGTATTTTACGTATTTTATTCCGATTTTACGGATTTTATTCAGAGCTGGGTCGGAAATTTTTCCGGTATGATAAGGGCAACTATTTTTCCGATTCCTACCGGAAAACTGGTTGTATTTTTTTTTACAGTGCAGTTCTTCCGGTCAAGGGTCGTAACGTAATTTTAATTAGAGTAATCACACATTTTTCTTAGAGAATTTTTTTTTACCACATCATTTTAAAAGTTATGAGACATACTCAAAAATTTGGTCTATTACATCACATTTAAATGGATTATATTGGCAAATAACAACTAGCTATTTTTCTACTTTTCACATTTTTACGGTTTAATGTTTTTTTTCTCTTCATATCTGTCGGTGACATTTGTATTATTTGTGTAACTAAAGTTAAACCAAAGTTTCTTTCGGAGAAAAACTGTACAAGAACTATTTCGATATTTTCCAGTCAATTTGTGACAAATCTATCTACATTATGCGATAAATTGTCCCACTAAACAATGAGTCGTACGCAATAAGAGACGAATTGCACGCATTAGGAGATTTAAAATCAGAAAAAAAGACAATTTTCAACATTTAACATGAAACATATGCTTTGAAAATTTCACGAAATGTATTCAGATGTTTTTGAGATATCCTGATTATGCCCAAGAACACCATTTGGAGCAAAATGACTTCAAAGTTACGGAAATGCCACTTTAGCTATTGAACGGGTGTAATTCTAATTGACATAACTTCTGTTCCAATAAGAATTTCAAGGAAACAATCATACCAAAATGTTCAGAAAGGACAGAAATCTAACGTCTAAAAAAATGAACATTTAAAAAATTTTGAAGCTTTAACAGTCCAGAGACCCCTTAATTTCAAATGGAAGATTGAAAACAAAATTGTCCTCATTAACAGCAGGTAAGTCTTAAGTGGAGACAATATCCACTATTGTAACTAATATCGGTAAGAGACGGATTTTATTAGCGTAATTAAATGTAAGTTTTCAGTTTTAACTTAAATCAAAGAAATTCCATGAAAAATGTTTTAAAAACATTCTTAAAAAAAGAAAATTCAACCATGAAAACAAAACTGTAATAACATTTATTGTTATAAAGTTTGTAAGTAATAGATAAACTTTCTGTAAGATTTAAATTTTCTTAATGCATTTCAATTAAAGCCATTGTGATTTGCTTCTTACTTGATAAGCAAACATTTTATTGATATAAATATAATCATTTCATTGATACAGATATAAATATAAAAGAAATTCTTAATTTTTAAATAGTAATGTTTATCTCAGCAATATTATTCTTTTATATTTTGGAAGCGTTTCTTATTTACATACAATTTATTCTCAATCCCTATTTAAAAATTATCTCCAACTGTTATTATTATTTACCAAACCACACTTATCATTGAATATTTATTTCCTCATTTTACATTTTTTTTTTTTAACTAATGGAAGTGAAAAAACGAAAAAAAAAAAAAAGAAAAAAAAAAAAGTCTTTTTAAATGCCCTTTAAATAGGATCTCATTATCCCTTGGAAGTTTCCATTCCCTGTTCACTTTCAACAAGAAATCATTTTTATTAAGTACATTCTCTTCGATCAGATAAAAACCATTGCCGCATGAATTACTACCGTAGGGTGCTATCAACTAAAACGAAACAAACTACAATCTTTTTACAGAAAAACACAAAGCCCATGTGTTTTTGCCGCATTTGTGTCATTATCTTTTATTCTTTCATAAATTTTCTTTTTAGCAGAAGGTTATTTTCTATTGTGTTAAGATTTATCGAAGAAAAAAAAATTACACACTGTTACTGTACATTAAAACTTGTGATTTAAATAACAAGAAAGGTGTTTTTATATATCACGTTACAATTGCATTAATTTTAGCATCTAGGCGGCTCACTTTTTTTTCCCTATAGGTATTATAATTCACAGTAGGAGCATTTAATGTTACAATTAGATTAATTTTAACATCTGGATGTCTGACCTTGTTTTTGTTTTGTTATCGGCATTATAATTCACAGTACGAACATTCTGATGTTTCTCTAGGGTTGCATTACATTATCATTACAGAACGCACTATCCATGATCGTTGGGTAAGGAGGATAACGAAAAAGACAGGCTATCGCAGTGCATTCCACGTATAATTTTTTACAGACCGCTGGTGTCATGTGATGCTCGAATGCACCAATGGACTCTATTCAGGTGACGTCAGACGCCAGAGCTGGCGGTATGAAGATCTGTTATTCTAGTTACTGCACCGGCAGAATACCAGTATGCGCAGGCGCAAACACCGCTAGCAGACGACTTTAGCCTTGACCCAGGTTGAGTGCATACATTTTAACTGAAAATTTGCAAACTTAGGGAATTTTCTCGCATACAGAACAACATTTTGAATTTAGATTACAATATATTAAATGTATGCTGCTGCATCAAAGAATTGTTTTGCGGTATTTTTAACAAACAAGCATTAATAACTCACACTCCATAGACTGCTATGCTAAACACTGCCAGTAAATACCGCCAGCAGACGAATTTTAGCCTCGACATCAGGTCGCGTGCATAAGGTCCATAAAAGTGTGCGAAAAGAGAATCACGTCACTCTACCAGTCTGTAAAAAAAAGCTCCTGTGATGCACCGCGGTAGCCTATCTTTTTCATTAGCCGCGATCGGATAACGGATGACGTTGTACTGCGTAGAGCGTGGCCGGTAGCGTTATGGATGTGGTTTCGTGATCGGGATATTTTATTGCTCTCTTCGAAAGCAGCGATTTCGTTTTTCCACACTAGGGGGCTCGGCCCCCTACGAGCTACGCTCACCAACCCCCGTCCAGACACCGCAGGCTCTAAATGCACGCTAATTTGATCGGCTTTAAAAAGATTTCGAAAGATTGAAATATAATTTAAAAAACAGTGGCGATCTCCCTATAAACGAATTTCTATTCATTTCTCTTTGATTGGAGAATTTTAACGCCAAATCCGCTGCGGTACTACTTGATTATCCCGTCGACCAATTTCGCCAAATTACATAAATCGCCAAACCACTTGCCAAATTATACAAAGTGACATAATTTTTATTTTAAATAACGAAAGAACAAATAAATTCGTACAACATTAATAAAAATACAAAGAAAACGTCGAAATAAAAATAACTTGATGACGTAGACACGTGTAACAACATTTCAAAATAAGCAAATATAAAAGGAATTAAGTAAACAGAGTCTTTGTCTCCTGGTATTTTTTAACAAAGCGAAAAGAAAGTTCTTTTAAATGAGACATTTTAAATTAATCGTTTTTAATGTGACGTAATTTTGACCAAGCTATTCTTTCTCTTTTAAATAATCGCGTGAAAGTACTTTTGTTAGCAATGAAATATTATTTGCGCTTTCCTAACAAAAATAGTTGAAAATATCCTCTCAAAATATTAAATAAATGTCTAGCACTATTTCTAAATTTAAACTTTTTTGCAATATTATTTTGTGTTCATTTTATGTAATAACTATAATGTGACGTAAATATGACGTAATTTCTCCTAAGACTTCTAACGCATGTTAATGAATTTATTATTTTACAATATCCTTTCGCTTTTAAAATTCACGTGTATACTTTTTATGACGTAATTTTTAATAAGTTCCTGCTTTTTATACATAATTATTTAATTTTAATTTGAAAGTTTTTTTCCTGTTTATAATAGTCATGTGTAAATAAATTTTTAATTTGAAGCAAACATTATTGCTTGCGCTTTTTATACAATTGGCAACAGTTTAAATTAGTACAATTTTCTGAAATCTGTAAAAAATATCTCTAGAGATGCTGAAAATTTGAATTTAAAATAGAAATAAAACCTGAAAAAATGAGTCAAAATAAAAAAATTAATGCAATCTGCACTCCGGCAAATTCTAACGCATAAAATGATCTAAAAATGATTACACTGCCATGTATAGTTTTTGATGCTATAAAACTTTTTTAGTGGAACGATTTTGTCCAACTTTAGCATTAAATATCTCTTAAAATAATTCTTCGATTTGAAAACTGTCTGCATCAGCGTGTTTATCAAGCATTTTTGTATAAGACCACTGATTTTCATATTTTTGTATGCATTATTTTTCTCAATATTAACGAAGAAAGAACTCCGGTCACAAAAAATTCAAAACCGGCGGCGGAGGTGACAGCGGTAGTTACTTTTTTTTAGAATAGAGAGATATAACTTTAAATTGTTACGTATTTTAATTGTTATGTATTCCCGATTTTATTTTACAAACCGAGCTTTTTGTTAGTTTGATTTCTGATCATACTGGTGAGAATCAGTCGAGCCTCACCGTTTTTTTTTTTTTTTTTTTTTTTTTTTTTTGCATTTATGGGATTCGCAATCCGGAAATTTGCATATATGCTATAGAAATATAAATAGAAAATATAATTAAGGAATTTATATAAAAAAAAAATCAGCTATACTTATTTCGAACGATATTTATTTTTAGATTTCTTTGTCATACAGAAATTAAAAGCTAAAAAACCCTCGTTTGTTGACGTGACTCTGATGCTTATCTGGAAATATTATTGCTCGAAAGTTCTAGGCAAGTTATACAATTATAACTCGGTTATTGCCTTAATGAGAAACCCAAACACATGCGTTGGAGTAAACATGTAAACCTCTTTTCATACCTTAATTTTATAGATAGCAGGCAAACAATAATTAATAAGGGTCATGTAAGTTCCTAGTTGAGAGGGAAAAGTAATTAAATTTAAATGCATACAATTAAATTAAGATAAAGCATTGAGTTATTTTTGGGCGACTCTCAAGCTTTCGGACAAAGACGACACTAAAATTTAAAATTATAAAAATCTAGGAGGTCAAGTTTTTACGACAGCCTGACACTCGGAAATCGATGATGCATATTAATAAGTAACATACCTCTCAAACTCTGTGCAAAAATAAATTAAGTAAACTACATAGGCATAGAGAGATAATATGAGAGACTATTGTATCAAGAAAGACAATAAAGAGAAAGTTATTAACATTTAACAAATAATTTATTTACCTTATTTACATGCATTAATTAAAGAAAGAGTACAGACATTATGATAGTAAAAGCAATTTATTTAAGTAAGTTTTATTTTCTATAAATTTTCATAATAGACATACTAATTTAGGTAAATTTTCTACTAACTGTAGACAGACCCTATTGTATTTTTAAAAATATTTCTTTTATATACAAACATAAGATATATAAGAGGCTACCTTTGATTCCATAGCTTGATATCATCATATTTTAAAAGCTCCATCAGACCATAACACAGTCTTTACAAAGTATGTTTTTGAGATAGTCCATTTTATGCAGTGCACTTTTTATCAAATTTTGTAGGATCATTCTACTATGAAAACCTTATAAAAATATTTATTTTTCAAATGTCAATTACGGCAAACATTTTCTTAAGAGAGTATAAAATCTCTTAATACGGTATAGTATCACAAGTCTTATAACTTGCTAATTAGACGTAATATTTTTTCAGGAGTGATATTTTAAACTGCTAACTGGGCGATCATTTTACCAGTGATACTTCAACCTATTCATTACACATAACAAATACTAGACATACTGCACCATCTCACTAGACATAAGAATTCTTAATCCTACTCTAGATGAATATTTTTTTCTCTATAGGTGGTGCAGAAAGGCGGGCTCCCTTTTTTGGCTCGCTGCATCATTGGAATCGCGACGGCCTCGGGTCCCATTCTTTTTCGACCTGAACTTGATCTCAATGCATTTTCATTGGTCATTTATCCAAAACGAACATTACTTAGGATTGAATAGTCCCACATCCCCCACAACCTCAGCCCTGCGTCTCTCCTCTGATGTACTCTAAGTTTATTTACGACTGACTGATATTGCCATCATAAATAAGCGTTCACTTAAATGTCGTCCTATTGCGCCACTGAGTTTTATTGGTATCCATGTAATACATTCAGGTCGTAAACAAATCTCCTTGTGTGGTCTAGGCCCACCCATACCCGAAATTCCCGTATGTGGACAATACAATATGTACACTTTATATACATTTTACATCCATGCATATTCGAAAAAAAATTAATTATTATACATTATTTCTATTTAATCAAGTTTGCATTTTTGCTGGAACTTGAGGTGCGGTGTAAATACACCAGCAAGTATTTTCGTTCATAAAAATATAATCATGATTATCTATTACGAAACCTTCATAAATAATCATCCAGTATTACATTCGTTAATTTTAAAATTTTATTCTACTCTTAATCATAATTTAAATTGCAAAACAACACGAAACAAACGTGGAAAAGGTTCATCAGCAGTAGTAGTTTCTAAAAAATATATCACTAAACAAATACATAATCTTCAAAGTAAGTATTTAAAACATTATAACTGGTTATATTAATTCGAAAATTTACATTTGCTATTAAAAAGAAACAGATTCTACAACATTTAAAGGTATTTTTAAGTAAATCTTTCTCTAAACATTTCTCTGATATTTTTTTATCTCATTATGACTAGAGTTAATCTTTTAAATATTAATTTACAGAAAAAACATAAAATTCAAAACACGAATACTCAAATGATAATAACTTTTTCAAATCAAATAATTAATAAAATTAATATCAATTCTATAATTAATGATAAAAACTGTTATTTTCCTATTAATGATCTTTATATATCAAAAACCTTTAAATATCCGAATACAATTGGTAGAAAGATTTTTAACTACAATACATTTTCAAAAAATACATCTGCTGCAAATAATTTTCCGTATAAATGTAATGATCCCACTCTAAAACAATACATAAATAATGATCATCGACATATAATATCTTAATATTGTTAATGATTTTAAATTGAAAAAACTAATGGGTTATGGTACTAAATATAGACGTCCATCTAAATTTAATGTTAAATCTATTATCAAACAGTTTACATATGATATAGATATTTTTACATATAAAATTTCAATCTCTTACAATAAACCCATTGAACATTTTAATTAATGGAAAATATTAGTAATTGAAAAATTAACTATGGCTTTAGAATATAATATTTCTGATTTGGTTACTATTAACACAAAGCATTTTTCTAAAAAATTACTAAACTACAAAAAAAAACTACGTTATTACACATGTAGACAAATCTCCTAATAATTATGCAATTATATGTAAATCTTATTATCACCAACTTCTTACATCCTGTATTTCGTCTAATAAATCTTTTCAAAAAAACTAATGAAATTGTAATTGTAAATAATCATAAAATTCAAAGTTATTATAAACTATTAAATATTCTCTCTACTAACTTTAATTATCCTTATTTAGTTCTTATTCCCAAATTTCATAAGACTCCAATTAAATTTAGGACTGTAACTATTGGTTGCAATACATATAATAATAAAGCCAATAAACTTCTATTAAAAATTCTTAATCAATTATATATATTGACTACAGGCAACGATAATACACATTGTATAAAAAATAGCTATCAACTGGTCAATATTATGAAAAATCTTAATTGTACATATAATGTAACGACATATGATTTCAAAGATCTTTTTAATAATATAGATTTATTAGATTTACATAATATTATAAATGCATTATTTAAGAAGTATCATCAAAAACTGGATTTACCATCCAATATAGACATACCTGCCAGCTGCTACGAAAAAATCGTAGTTGCTACGATTTGGACCTATACGAAAATCGGTGCTATGCTACGAAAATCTATCTATGCTACGAAAATCGGTCTTATACTACGATTTTTTGAAAATAACACAAACGCATTTTTTGTTTCTAGTTGCGATTTTTATCTTGCATAGCATATTTTTCAGGAGTGATTCTGTTCCGAAATTTCCAAAATTTCGAAGTATTCATTTCGAAAGTTTAAAAAAATTGGTCATTAGTCCGAAAATTCGGAAAAAGCGCTCATGGGGAAAAAATCTAGGCTGCAAAACATACTTCTTAACACAAATCCCTCTTTATGTATATTAACCACGAGTGAATCGTGTTTCTGTAAATATTTATACAGGAATTCCCTTTCTTAGAAACAGGGGTGCCATTTTAAGAATTTCTGGAGACGGGGAGGTGGTTCTTTGAGGAGCAAGGTTTGAAATAGTGTGCAAAATCGCATGATTTGCACACGGAAAAGGAAAGTCCTGCATAATGAAAATTGCTGTGCAGTATTTTCCCCCTGGAAATTCTTCCACAGAATGATTCTTTTACGAGTATATTTTGAAATTTCTCCGAAGTCCGCGAATTTTTTTTCTTTTATGGAATTTCCCCAAATTAATTCGTGAATCAATCGCGGAGAAACTTGATAATTTCTTCAAAGGATCGTGTAAAATTATCGGGTATTTCATCAAAGATCTCGGAAACAAATAGTGATTATCTTCAATTGGTCACTGAATAAAATCTCTAATTTCGTTAAGAATTCAGAAAGAAATTGCGAATTTTGTCAAATGATTGCTCGAAAAATCACGAATTTCGATAAACTATCGAGGGAAAAATATTGCAAATTTCGTTAAAAGGTCGCGAAAACGAGTAGGGAATTTTGTTAATTCGTCACGAAAAGATATCGAAAATTTTACCGATCGGTTGCGATAAACTATCGTGGATTTCGACAAATGACCGTGTAAAAAAAATCAATTTCGTCAAAGTATCTGGGTAAAAACGTGAATTTTGTCAAAATATCGCAGAAAGAAAACGCGAATTTCGTCAAAAGATCAGTAAGAAAATGCAAATTTCATCGAAAGATCAGTAAGAAAAGGTAAATTTCATCGAAAGATCAGTAAGAAAGCGCAAATTTCACCGAAAGATCGCGGTAAGAAAGCGCAAATTTCGTCAAAGGATCGTAGTAAAAAACGCGAAATTCGTCAAAGGATCGCGGTAAAACATGCGAATTTCGTCACAAGTTCACAGTAAAAAGTGCGGATTTCAACAAAAAATCGTGATAGAAAAATATGAATTACGATTGTGGGGAAAAAATTGTGAATACCCGGAAATGATCGCAGGAAAAAAATCGCGAATTTCCTCAAAATCTACTGCACTGGGCTGAAAAAATTGGAACCAGGCTCCTTTTACGTGCCAAAAAACGCTTCAAAACGAGAAGAAACTCTAAAAATCGTATAGAAATTTTCAGAGGAAGAAATTTACTATATTGAGTTGAAAGACTGAAACCTTATTCCGTTTACTAATGTCAAAAGATGGCTGCGAAACTCGAAAAACCAACCAACCAACCAACCTCCAGATTAATTTTAATTTTGTGTGCTACGATTTCTCATTTTCAAAGGTTGGCAGGTCTGAATATAGATATCGCTTATTTTAAATCATTAACAAACTTCATTATCTATAATAATTATATCTTGCAAGATAACACATTATATTTACAGCATGTCTTTATACCACAATGTGGTTGTACATCCAATTTATTATCAGACTTATACTTATATCAATATGAACGTACTTCTACTAATAATAATCTACATTTATATCGTTATATTGATAAAATAATTTTAATTGTCACTGATCAAACTAAAATTTCTCAATTTCCAGTAGATTATCCCACTAATTTGAAATTAACGGAAAACCTCTTATCTAACAATACAGTTAACTTCTTAGATCTTACAATAAAAGACAACAAATCAATAACAGATCTGTATGATAAACGTAAAGAATTTAAATTCAAAGTTAATACATTTACAAATTTTAAATCTTGTCTTCATCATTCTGTATATCGAAATATAATACTTAATCATTTATATCAAAAAAAATTTTTATGTTCGTCTCATCTAATTAACAAGAATATTAAAAAACTAATTTATGATGCATTAAATCATGGTTTTCCAAAAAAAAATCATATATTCTAATATAAAATTAGTACTTAAATGATCTTTAAAAACAAATTAACACATGCGTAAACAACATTACAAAAAAATTTATAAAATAAGATTTTTTTATAAAAAATAAAAAATTGTAAAATAGTAATAATAAATTATTATAGGACGGTTAAATGGGTAGATGTTAAAGTACGGAGGAGGGTGGTATTGTCTGGATAATACGCAATGGTTAATTTATTAAAAGAAAATGATGGGGCATTTGAATTATAACTACATTGCTAATACACATTTTATAATGGATGTTGATTCGATATTTTATATGTATATGGTGACGTTATAATTATATTTCAATTCATATTAAATTTATTTAGCTTAATTAATATTTAATCAAGTTAACAATTAACTTATTTTTAATTTTTAGTCTACTCAGAACAATATCATATTAATTTCTAATAGTATACCATCTTTATATAGAATAATACGCATAATGAGTTTATTTGATATAACTACTGTTATACAGTTTGTATTAAAATTGGGTTATTAGTTTTTTATTATTCCTTTATAATTTTTAATATTGTTTAATTTTGAACTAAGTGTTCAATGATTAATTATCGGTTTTATCTGTCTGTTAGTCCCAAATTCATATTCTTTAGCTTTTTTTTTATGGCTGATATGAAAATAAACCACACACTGCATTTGTGAACTTTGGGCATTTAGGAACTGAAGATTCTGACAAAATTCTATAAAAATCCATTTTTTTCCTGTTCATTTTATTAATTAATTATTTTTTATATTTAATAGTAATTCTTAAACATTTTTATATTTTTATTATATATAATTTATTTTATGTTATAGCATATAGCTATATAATATTATCAATGTTCTACAATTATTTAAATTCTCCGAATAGATTAATTGGGTATGATAGTAGAATATATTGTAAGCATTATATTAACATTTGTATTTATTTAATATTTTTGTGAATAATGATATATAATATAGTATTATTTATATATTAGGATTTGTGGGATAAAGCAGTTGGTAAATTTTGAAAGCATTAGCTTCTATTAGGTTAATCTTACGACATTTTGGTCATAATAGTTTTAAGTTATCATACTAGATGGCAGCACCAAAATGTAATTTTCATTTTGTCTGTAGTTTGTATTAGAGTAATATTTTCAATTTTCAACACTAGGTGGTACTAAATGCTGGTTAAAGGCGTTATTGTAAAATAATAGTTTTGGTATTTTTTACTTTAATATTAACACATTTAAAATTATAAATTTCTTAGGTATTTTAAATACTAATAATGTGATTATTTTCTATTTATATTATATTAATTGCATTTATCATGGTATTTCAAAATGGATTTAATTGTTTCAATGTCTGTGTTAACTTAACTGCAATAACAACCTTAAACTTATCGTTATTTTGGTTACCATGTGCAGGAGTATATTTGGATAAATAAAAACTGGGATTTTATTAGGTATGTTGTGTAACATTAATATTTTTCCTTGCTATAAATTAAATATTTAAAAAGTTGTATTGCTTTTTCGATTTCATTCATTAAATATTATTCTGTTTTCATCTAGAAACTATTCTTTTGGTCATTTTAGGCGTTCGCGTACAGGAGGAAAAAAAAAATCAGCTTTTAGCTTTTTTTCTCACAGAAAACGACTATTTTGCTTATATAATTGAATTCTGTACTCTTGATAACGTAATTCAATATATAAGCTTTTCATTTATTTTTATCGGTATCCATATTAAGTGTGTTAGGGGAAACTGTATTATTGTCATTTCATTCATATTATCACAATTTTTGGTAGTGGTCGGTAATGTTTAATTAATGTATATATATATATGTATATGTATATATATATATATATATATATATATATATATATATATATATATCACATTTTTATGGACACAATAGCTTTCATAATTCTGCACAAATCTTTTAGAAGCTGATACATAAGATCAACAGGCATAAAATCTCGGTCCACTTCGTTAACGGACAAAATTGGGCCAAAAGGGTGGAAATAGGGAGGGGTTTTGTGAAAAACCAAAAGACCCCATAACTTCTTAATTATAACATATAGCGACTCAGTTTAAAGTTATTATTACTTCTAAAAAATGGGCCAAAAGTTTATGTATGACAGATTTTTGATAAAACTAAAAATAGGCTCAAGGGGCGAAAAAAAAAGTAGGGCTATGGGGAGAAAAAAATTCATAACTTCGCCAATTATCAAGATATCAAATCCAATTAAATTTATTATAGATTGTCTTAATATTGTCAACAACTTTTATATTGAAAAGTTTTTGATAGGATTAATTCTTACCGCAAAAAATAAATAAATAAATAATTATAAAAACGAAAACAAAAAGGGGGGGGGGGTGAAGAAGAAAAAAAATCATAACTTCGTCATTTCACAAGATATCAAATCCGCATGAATTTATTATATATCTTCTTGATATTATCTACAATTTTTGTTTTCACAAGTTTTTGATAGAACCCATTCTTACAGCAAAAACAAATAAAAAATACATAGAGGTTGAAGAAAAAAATATCGTATTACTCAAATCCAAACTTCTTATTTTCTGACTCATTTTTAAATTAATTTTTGCTTTCAAAAGCATCCAATTGGTAGGATCACTTATTCAGATACTATATAAGGTGCACATATGGTCGATTTTTTGATAGAGGCAGAATATATTTTATTTTTTTAAATGATCTTAAAGTGGACATTTTGAACCGAATTTCTCGAAGCGATTGTGTTGGAAACGATAAATTTGGTCCTACTGACAAAATAATTGTTTATAAATCAAGTTCTAATTAATTTAACGAAAAATAAAAACATTCGCCGCTTGTAAATGTCTGAAAAATTCACGTCAGCGAGTTTCATGTTTTTCCTTTTAAAAATGAATCTGAAAGTTTCGAGTTGTTAAGCATGGAAAAATATTTTTTGAATTCTGCCTTAGCAGAATTCTCATAAAACCAGCTGTTACATAAAAATGAAATTAAAACTCGTCAAAAGCTGCCAGATAAAATTTTTAAAGTGTGTTTATCTCTAATCATGATTTAGTTTTTGTTGGTGAAATTAGTACTTAACTTCGAAATCTACCAGCATCTGTAGGCCGAGCCGGCAGGGCTTTTATAAAGTAAATCCACTACCTTTAAATTCTACGATCTATTAAGAACACCGTTTTTAAAACGAGAGCGTCCAATACATAAAATACAATATCCTTCAAAAGAAATGTTAGATTAATTTGACTTTTTTATTACTGCATGTTCTTGTTTAATAACTAAATTTTTATACATAAAAATACATTATTTTAAGTTACTTTTTGAGGCATATATATCTAATGACCAAGCCCTCCAAATAACAATGAAAGTGAATGACAATAGAATTCAACGAGAAAAAAAACTATATCATACTTAATATCATTCAATGCTAATAATATAGCCAACCATGGGTAATATAGATATTTCCTCTTGAACAACCTGCTTCAAATTATAAGCAAAAAGTATAAAATTCCTAAATTTGCATCTGTGTATAGAAATATAAATACAAAATATAATTAAAGAATCCAAAAAAAAAAAAAAATCATGCATAAAGTTTTCTACTAATATTTATTTTTTGAAGATTTATCTGCCATAGAGAAAATTATTCTCCGATTTTATTGGGTTACAAATCTTAATTATAG
Organism: Maratus speciosus; assembly: GCA_963932465.1. Classification (NCBI taxonomy): domain Eukaryota; kingdom Metazoa; phylum Arthropoda; class Arachnida; order Araneae; family Salticidae; genus Maratus; species Maratus speciosus. The sequence continues at coordinate 128,824,095 of OZ010792.1, read as the reverse complement.
AATATTATTATTTTCATACGATAAGATAACATATTATTGAAATATTGGATACATAAAAAAATCCATGCTTCATGAATAATAATTTGTATTATAGCAGTGCTCATCATCTTTTTTAACTCTTTCCAATATATTTTAAAAGTTTCTATGAGATCGGTTTGCCTGTCTCTCCATGTTCTAACTCGGTTAAATATTCTCGGATTACCATATGATTCATATTTGTTATTAAGATTTACTATGAAATGCTTGGTATTGAAAATTAAGTATATAACATTGATAGTTAATTTACAGGGACATTCAAAAGAATTCATTTGACTACAATCTGCCGTGTATTTTAATCATATTGCGCTACCTCAAAATATTGAAATTGATATATACAAGATGTTTACGCTAGACTATCGTGAGCACAGCATTCATCATTCAATTACAGGGCCACAGAATAGAGTTCCGTTAAAATATTGTATGTAAACAATAACTGCTGGATGAATTTTCATTTGTGGTACGTGTTTTTAAATTTAACTAATATTTTGCATTTTATATGGTATGTATATATTCGATACAAAGCTGATATAAAGGGTTGCACAATAGATCTTAAGTACATTTCCGGTTATTGGCAGACTAAATTTGGCAGACTAAATTTTTAGCAGATTATATGTTATTGGCAGACTAAATTTTTGCATACAATGCAGTTCATATGCAAATATTTAGATCATATACAAGGCTGTAGAAATAAATTCGGGTCTATTCCAAAGAAAGACGTCAATTGATAAAATTGGGTTTTCAAGTGCGTTATGCGTTTTCCAAATTTTATATACAGACTAGGGGGCTCTGCCCCCTGCAAGCTACGCTCGCCAACCCCGTTCAGGCACCGCAGAATCTAAAAACACGCTAATCTGATGGATTTTAAAAATATTAGAGAAAATTGAATTATACTGACAAAAGCTGTGCAGATCTCCTTGTAAACGGGTTTCCATTCAATTCCCTTTGATTGCAAAAATTTAAGGTAGAATCAGTTGCTGTTAAGACATCCAATGGTTGTTCTCGTGTTTGATTAAAGAGGATCAGTTAAGCATTTGAAAAGAAGCTAAAATAAAATGAATTAAGTATACAGAGTCTTTGTCTCCCGGTATTAAAAAAAAAATCTCTATAAAAATAGTCTAAGTCATGTGACTGTCATCAACAGTTCCAGGCGGACCTCTACGCTTTTTATAGTCCAGATGCCATTTTGGTACTTTAATGTTAGCCAGGCACAGGTGATAAGTAACCAAATGTTATTCTATCGCCAGAATTTCGTCTATGTTATAATAGTTCAAGTCATGTAACTGCTATAAACAAATACGGTCTGATCCCTTTGCCTTTCACATGAAAGTTTGGCACAGATGTCATATACGGCGCATACATTGGCGCGATGTTTTTCAGACGCTAATTTGGAGAAAACATCACCAGCATAAACAACAACATCCGGCTTACCATATCAAGCAAAATAACGATACTTTGGCGCCAATTAAGAACCCGTTGTGTATATGACATTGGCGTTAGAAATAAATCGCGCTAATATGGTGCCGTATATGACATCTGTGACGAAAGTTTTCCATTTTGATTAAAAAATCAAATTTTTTCTGAATAAAACTACTTAAAAGTTGCCATGGTCGCAAAGAATTATTGGTACTGTTACGCTAGCCGGGTGCAAATCTCGCCAATAGATTTTTTTCAACTCGCCAGTTAACACTTTTTCTATTTTTCGAGTGGTAAATTAAAACATTACTTTAAAGTTGAAATTAAATGTCATGGTTTGTTGAATTATTTAATATTTGGCCAGATGTCATATAGGCACCGCAGGTTTGGCATGACCTTTTTTTTTTTTACGAAAATTTGGCGAAAATGTCGATATCGAATACCGGTTATATATGTACACTGCTAAAAAAAATTAGGGGAGCAAGCAAAAAAGTGATGAGAACAGTGCAAGACAGCCATGTATTGCATAAAATGAATAGTACACGTGTATCAATGCGCAATGCATAAAAAAAAGACGCAAAGATTGTAAGGGAGCTTTTATTCTTTGAAAAGACGAAAAGAACATGAAAAGATGGTTTAGGGCAACAATTTGGTTTCATGTAAATGATGAAAAAAAAAGTATTGTCTAGAAAAGATGCAAGATTTTTAATATGACGTGTGGTCTTCTCAAGCAGCTAAGACTGCTGTACACCTGTTTTCTATGGATGCGATGAGGTTATCGATAAGAGTTTGGGGAATACTGTTCCACTTCACAAGAATTCCAATCTCCAAGTCCCGGACAGTAAAAGGAGGCCCCGGTCTCCCAGCAATGCGTCGTCTGAGTATGTCCCAAACATGCTCGATCGGATTTAGGTCAGGAGAGCATGCTGGTCATTCTATACGCTGTATTGTTTTAGCTTCAAGCATGTTTTCCACAAGACGAACTGTATGAAGTCTAATAATAAACACACATACTACAATATACATTAAAACACACATTCACACATAAAAAACGCCTGCATTCAACAGTTAAAGGTATATATAAATATTTTATAGACATACATACAATAAATACAATAAACCCAACTGGAGTGAAAAATTAGCCAGAGCCAGGAATCGAATCAGGGACCACTGCATTCCAGGGAGTCGCTCTAACCACTGAGCTACTCCGGCCGATGCCTGAGTCTGCAATTTCTCACTAATAAACCATGTTGGGGAAGTCACCAACATGGCTGTTGTAAATGGCTGTTGTAAATGGCTGGTGACTTCCCCAACATGGTTTATTAGTGAGAAATTGCAGACTCAGGCATCGGCCGGAGTAGCTCAGTGGTTAGAGCGACTGCCTGGAATGCAGTGGTCCCGGGTTCGATTCCTGGCTCTGGCTAATTTTTCACTCCAGTTGGGTTTATTGTATTTATTGTATGTATGTCTGTAAAATATTTATATATACCTTGTATGAAGTCTGTCATTATCATGCATGGAGAAAAAGAAATCACTAATTGCTGCAACATAAAATACAACATGAGGTCTCAGTATCTCGTTTGTATAACTTCGGACCGTCAAAGTGCCATTCCGAATGATATGCACTGTTAAAAATTTTCCTGTGAAATTACAGAGAATCTACAGGTAATCCATTATCTTAAGTCTTATGTAAAATTACAGAGATTAGAAAAACAGAGATTCTGTTAAATATCAGAGAAGTTATTTGGTAAATTTACACAAGACTCTGTAAATTAACATCGTTAAAAATACACAAGTCTCTGTAAATTAACATCGTTAAAAATACGCAAGACTCTGTAAATCAATTTATTTTTTTAATTAAAATAATTAGACTTAGTTTTTGAAATCAGTGAATTTTAGAACCTTGAAATATCAGAGTTATTCAAGCAAATTTGAACTGCTGTGCCATTTAATTTTTTTTACACAACTCGCTTCTGGCTGTCCTGGGGTTTGAACCCAAGACCTCTGGGCAGAAGAGAAACATCTTACTGACTGCGCCATAGGAGCTGTTGCTGGAGTGTATAAAGGATGTCTTTTATAATAAAGCAGGGAAAAATCTATTGTGCTTTTCAAAGATTTCGCTTCAAATATATTCGTTAGAAAATTTCTTAAACGGTTTATTTTAATTTAGTTTGGACCGAAACATAACACCTATTATTTTTTTTAATCAAATTTAATTTTTTAATCCTTTATTTATCGAGAAATTGCTTCTTCTCAATAATTATCTTCTTTAATATCTGAAGATATACTGGAATTTTTAAATAATAATAATGTGAAATTTAGGTGTATTTTTTCATTAAAACTGGTTAAATATATTGCTAATTATAACTTTTTTTAAAATATTTACAAAAATAATCAGATTAATTATCCAAAATTACTTTTAAGGTTATATCACAATTCTTATAAAAGCAATGCATTTAAATGTATTATGATTCTAACTAACTAAATGAATGAAAAAAAAAAATGAAACTAAATTTTTTTTCTTTAATAATTCTAATAAAATTACAAAAGAATTTTAAACGTGTGTATTTGAATTACGAGTTTTAACAAAGCTGAAAATATTTTTAAATAAAAACATGGGTATCCCTACAGGGAATTAGATACAAGATAACGGAAATGTCTGTAAATCAATGGCCGAGAAACTCAATCACATGCATTTAACCGAGAACTAGTGTAAATTTACAGAGAGTCTTGACCGAGAAACTCAATCGAATGCATTTAACCGAGAACTGGTGTAAATTTACAGAGAGTCTTGACCGAGAAACTCAATCAAATGCATTTAACCGAGAACTGGTGTAAATTTACAGAGAGTCTTGACCGAGAAACTCGATCGAATGCATTTAACCGAGAACTGGTGTAAATTTACGGAGAGTCTTGACCGAGAAACTCGATCGAATGCATTTAACCAAGAACTAGTGTAAATTTACAGAGAGTCTCGATTTTTTTTCTGTGATTTTACAAAAATTTTTAACAGTGTGCAGGCCCGTTAGTCCACCTATGCTGATTCCAGCCCATAGCATCAACCCACCTCGTCCGTAATGTGATCTTTCACGAACGAATGTGGGATTATTTTGAGTGCCTCTTTCTCTCCAAGCAACTCTCCAAAAACGTTGCCTCCAAACTCGATGTTCAATTCCTCACCTTCTTTGGGCCGCGCAGTGGCTTGAGGTCAACGGAATACAGAGCATTGGCTTACGTGCATAGAAACCACCCTGATGAAGCCTATTTTGGACTGTTTGGCTGGACACCCTTCATCCTGTGGCCAAGAACAACTGTGTTTGCAGCTGAGTAGCATCGTCCGTTCCGTCTTGACGAGCTGTTAACAGGATATATCGATCACCAGCTTCTGTGTTACACATATTCGATCTTGCCCTTGTCGATGACTACCATTCCAGGTGTCCTGGAATCGATTCCACAGCCTTTCATGGACACTTCTTGCGACTCCAATAGCGTCCACTACACTTCGTTGTGTTTCTCCAAATTCAACTGTACCGATAACATGTCAAGCCATGGATTGCGGTAAATCAAGTTGTTGTGACATTTTCAAGCCACCTTTTCTCAAAACACAAGCTGAGCAATTGAATTTTACAACTGAGGGAGTGAAACAGACATTTCTGCAAAATCCCGATTTCTGCACTTATCTCCTTTTTCTAGTTTTTGACGTCATAAACTTGAAGTTTTCTTTATCTATTTTCTACAACACTTTAAATTCTGGATGTTTTATTTTACGTTACTTATCGGTGTAAATATTTGCGTAATTTCGTTAAAACCATGTGTTCCATAATCGTTTTAAGCAGTGTATTTTTGGTACTACTTAGTTGTCCCGTCGACCAAAAATCTACCGCCAAACTATAAGATTAAATACCAATAACGGTTGATCGTAACTGTCACATTCATTTGACTTTAAGCAAGTTACACGTGTTTACGTCATCAAGTGATTTTTATTTCGACGGTTTATTTGTATATTTATTAATGTTATAATAATTTATTTGTTCTTTCGTTATTTAAAATAAAAATTTTGTCAATTTGTATAATTTGGCGAGTGGTTAGGCGATTTATATAATTTGGTGAAACTGGTCGACGGAATAACTAAGTATACCGTATTTTTTAATTATTTTCTATAATTTTTAAAAGGAAATAACAAAATTAATAATTAATAACTATAGAACAAAACAATTGATGTAATTAGAAAAAAATAAATAAAAGGGTTACCATCTCTATTAAAATAATGTCATTTTGTCGCCAATTAGGTACCCCGTTGCGTATATGACATCTGTGCCGAATATTTTTCTTTTCGTTTTGTTTTAAAAAAAGAAAGATGTAAAAACCATCAATTTTAAATGTTTCAGTTTTAAATGAATGTTTTGTATTTTAAATAAAATGAATGGAAGGATTATATTTTAAATGAAATTAATGAAAAAAAAAAATGCGACGGGAAAAAATGTTTGGCGATTTACCACCTGAGTCCCGCTAACATAAAAATACCGAGTTCTTGATTTCTCTATCAGAATCTTTCGATTTGGCGAAAAATTGTTCAATTAAATTGAATTTTGAATAAAAGTAACATAATACATTTCTTAGCACACATTTAAGGAGGCCAAACTGGTCTCCAAATTAGCTTAAAGTAATAACCTTTTCTAAAATATGAAAAAAAATATCTGTTATGATTAAAATTTGAGTTGCAATCATTAGAGAAATGTATTTAAAATTAGAAAAACAAATATATCTCGATAACTAAGTCGAATTTTAAAATTCTAATACCAGTTTTGAAATCTGTGGATCAATACGGATTTTTAGTGTTAATTTTAACACTAGTATTCCATATTTCCGGAGAAATCGCCGTGAAACATAATCAGTTGTTTAATCAGCCGTTTCATAAAATCGTTTCTTAAAATCGTTTAAATTCAGTCGTTTCATAAAATCGTTTCATGAATTCGTTTTATTAGGAATTTATATATATAGGGTAGATATCATCTTTCGCATTGTTAAACAGTGAAGTTTTGTTACAATATTCTGAATGCAAGGATCCCAAGCTTCATAATTTCTAATGAATATGGTAACGCTATTAAAGATAAGAAAATCTGTATTAAAATTTTAAAACAGAAATTGTAACCGGCTCGTTTATTCGCAGAATTTGTAATATTTTTTCAACAGTTAAAAAAGGTAAAAATCTTATTTGTAATAGAAGTGTCCAAAACCAGTTAATGTGTTGGAAAGGGTTTCACAATCTATGCTTAATACATGATATTTCGTCCTTGTTTGTGGTATTGTAAAAGAGAGCCTGTCGGGTCTCCTCAGAGATTTTTGCACTTACGTTTTCGTGCAGTTTTTTTTTTTTATATATGATCGGAATAAGAAGTTGTTTGAGCTGATCTGATATGCAGTGGCATATAGTAATTATTTCTTCGACGATGTAACCTTTTTATTTTCGTATATGTTAATATTTTATGTGTGTAGTTTCAATATAGTATTTATTTAATCGAAAATTTAGCCTTTTGATCATTATTTAAGAAAATCCTGTTCATAATATCATTTCCTATTTTATTTCCATTCCTAACTCTAACTTTATAATTAGTTGTATTTGTTATTATTAAGTTGACAAAAGGTACTTTTCATCAAGTTCATCTTTGCAAAAATGGCAAACATTTCATCAAAATGATTTTTTTTTTTTTTTTTTTTTTTTTTTTTTTTTTAAGAATAGTATCTTATTATCCAGTGTATTTCGAATTCTCTGCTGACGTTCAAGAAGAAATCACTTTTATTAAGGATATTATTTCGATCAGATAAAAATCATTGCCGTGTGAGTTACCACCGTAGGGTGCTATCAACTAAATAGGAATGAACCGCAATACTTTTGCAGAAAAATTAAAACTCCATGTACTTGATTCTTTAACCCCTTTTTAACACTTTCCAACAAATTGAAAAGTGTTTATGACTTCGGTTTGTCTATCCTTCTGTCCGTCTAGCCGTCTGTCCACGCTCTAACTCTCGTAAATATGCTCGGATCGTTCTGAAATTTTTGGATGTTAGTGACCTTTACCATAGCACGTTTCCTATTTCAAATGAAGTTTGTAGCATGTTTAGTTCATTTACAGGGACAGACAAAAGTTTTCCGTTGCATTACGGCCAATGGGAAAATATCGTTTCAAATGATTTTTAATGGTGTTACACTCTTTCAAACATAGTAAAATTTATATTCATTTATGAAGCCCACTAAAATATGCATTCTGTTAAGTATGCGGTGCAAAGAATAGCTATTATTCATTTACAGGGCCACACAAAAGAATTCCGTTCATAATTGTATAGGGGAAATTGTTTGCGGTGTATTTGAAAAGATTTCAGATACTATATTGTATCCGAATTACTGTATATTAGAAATGATTGCTCGAACTGCATTTTTAATTATTTTTAATTTTTTTAGGGTTTCGTTCAGCTGACAAAACCCTATTCGTCTCACTCCTCTGTCTGTCTGTCCGTCTGTCCGTCTGTCACAGAGCCCGTTCTCAGAAAATATACATGTTGGAGACTTGAAATTTTCCATACTTATAGCTGAATACCACACATCATACAATAAATCATAAAATTTTCAAAAAGTCGTACATTTAACCCTTTTGGGCTCCCACATGTGTATTTTAAACAATTCTTTTTAAGTGAGCCTATAATTAAGTTGGAAGCGTGAAATTTTACATACTTATAGCTAAGCACCTCACATCAAACGACAAACCATAAAATTTTGAAAAAAGGCGTACATTTAACCCTTTGGGATCCTAGATGTATTTTTTAAGCAATTCTTTCTAAATGAACCCCTAATTAGGTTGGAGGCGTGAAATTTTGCATACTTATAGCTGAACACATCACATCAAATGACAAACCATAAAAGTTTGAAAAAGCCGTCCATTTAACCCCTTGGGCTCCCACATGAGTATTTTAAACAATTCTTTCTAAGTGAGCCAGTATTTAGGTTGGGACGTGAAATTTTGCATACTTATAGCTGAACACCACATATCATACGACAAATCATAAAATTTTGAAAAAAATCGTACATTTAACCCTTTGGGCTCCCACATGCGTATTTTAAGCAATTCTTTCTAACTGAGCCTCTTATTAAATTGGAGATTTGAAATTTAGCATACTTATAGCAGAACACCTGAGGTTAGGCGATAAATCATAAATCTTGAAAAAGTCTTACGTTTAACATTTTGAGCACATATGTATTTTAAGCAATTCTTTCTAAGAGAGCCCCTAATTAAGTTGGAGGCATGAATTTTTGCATATGTATAGCTGAATACCTCAGACCACACGGCAAATCATAAAATTTTTATAGAGTCTTATATTATCTACTCCTCCGGGCTCTAATTTGTGTATTTTAAGCAATTTTTCTAACTTCCGCCCTTTTCCAACTTTTGCCGAGACCCCCTTGACCATTTTTTCATATTATGCACCATAGCCTCACATATTTTAGTTCCACTTTTTACCGCCAGGAGCACCTACTTATCTCGGGTGCTATCGGCCCAATCCCCTCAACTAATATATCTATGGATAGTATATAAAACGGAGTTTCGTTCGGATAGAGGTTTGTGTAAACGAAACCCTCTGTGTGATCTGTGATCACACTTACCTACTTGTTCACTATATTTATGCATACTATAAAGTCCGTATACATGCTATAGTTCATATACAGAGATACAAAAAGGAATCAGTAAAGGTTACTGAGTATGAGCACAAATTGCTTAAAGATGGGTTTTAAAGGAGTTATACATTTTTACGGTGAACTGAATTTAGTATAGTAAGAAATATTTGTAGAATATAGATAAATTGATATACAGGGCCACGCAAAGAGTTGGATACATGACCGTCTATGGGTGATAATTACTAAAAATGTAATTTCAGCAGTTTTAAGCGTGTTTTAGTTATATTTAAATTTTAGCTAAATAGTGGCTTGTAATAAAGGTACTAGGTAAATTACAGGGCTGTACAAAAGTATTCACGTATGTTTCCATCTATTAGTATAAATTGCTGAAAGATGAATTTCAACCTGTTATGCATTTTCTTGCTAAACTAAATTTTCCCGTTATATAGTATATGTATCAACATACAGATCGAACACAGGACTGTTCAAAAGAATTAGAATACATATTTGGCTATGGGCGGTAACTACTGAAATCAGATTTTTAAATGTTTACTTAGTTATCTTATTTACCTTATTTACCTAAGTAACGAAGTTTCGTTAAAGCTTTCTGGGAGTGTTGGAAAGTGTTTCATAATCTATGCCGTACGCATGATTTTTCTTACTTGTTTAATCTTATTGTTGGTTATTTATAGTTTTTATAAAATTCTTTTTCGGAATGAGATTTTTTTTCCAGCGTATTGAGATTAGCGTAAGAAAAAAAACACACGATATTCTGCATAAATTTCTTATGTACACATTTAGGGCAGACAGTAATAAATGATTTCATATACTTTCTTACAAAAGGAGTTACTTAACCCTCTCGCTGCGTAATTTTTTTTAAATAAAAAAAAGTTCAAAAATTGAGAATTTATTTTATTACATATTTCAACACTACATATATTTTAGAGTCAAAATATGTAAATTTTTTGTAAAAGAGTTCTTTTTTTTTATAATACAGAATTAGATTATAAAAAAATGGTTGCGAAAATTGTGGGTTGCGAAAATTTTGAACTTTTACGTTAAACGTAGAAATCTCGTTATGCGTAGCAAGTGTTTTTTTATGTAAATGTAGTGATAAGTTACATTTAGTAGGAATTAAAAGAATCGATATCAAAATTTTCATAAATTTCTAATTTTAGTAGGGACCACTGATTTGTTACATTTGTAAATGATTTATAAAAATGTATCTGTTGTGTCCTATAAAAAATAGAAGAAAAATAGTAGAAAATGACAATTAAAAAAATACGAGGAAACCATTTTTTTCATCAAATATCATCCCACAGAAAATATGTAATGACGCATTTATTGATTTTACTTTTCTAAACAAGCGACAAAATATATTATGGAGACTGCGACTTACACAGCTGAAATAACGTCAGAGTAAGCACCGAACGCTCTTAGCTACTGCTTCAGCACAATATCCACAAAAACAGTTATTTTAATGGTGACAAGTTACAGATGCAAGTGTTTTGGTGAAATAATGATTTTTGGATGCCATTGTTTAAGAGAAACTGCCCGTAAAATATTCGTAGTAGATGTTCATGTAATTTTAACTGTTTAGGTTTCAGTGACGTGGGCTCTAAAAAATACTCCAGCACGCGCTTTGAAATGTCGATTGAAATATAGAGTCGTCGCTAAATATTTATGTAATTATTTTGAAAAATAAAAATGAATGTTAGTTGTATCTATAATTACCATGATTTTATTCCATGTTTTATTTTCTCGGTTTTTATAAAACGGATTTTCTACAACTCAAAACAGTAGGCGCATTTCATCTAAAAAAACAAAGAAACAAAAACAAAACAAAAAAGAAAAACGTTATCATAAAATCCCATACATTAAATTTTCGATAACACAACATTTCAGGGGGTTCTCAAATGCGTGTCGAGTTAACTGATACGTCGAGGTGACCAAATACGTTTCAAATTAGCGCAATGAATTATTTTACGATTTTTGACATGCAGTGCATTAAATTTTTGTAGCCTATTAATAGATGAATGTTAGTTAAAATTAATAAAGAGCGAATGAATTAGAATTTTTTTACTGAAAACGTATCCACTTTAGTTGCCTTGGCATTTTGAAAGAAAATTTGGCAACGCAAATATCAGCGTAATGTTTCCCGGACTGAGAGTCAGAGAGTTATAATGCTATAATGTCAGATTTAGCGTCGAGTAATTTATCATCAGTAATCAAACCTTTTAATGCATGCATATTTTCTCTCACTCTTTCTAATATTTCATCATATTCTAGGTACCCGCATAATGAAGCATCGTTATTAACACCACTGCATTCTTCAAAAGGTATATTTTCCACTTCATCCTGAACATCTGAAAAAATAGTTGCATCTATACTTTCTACTGTTCTGCGTCAATTGGTCGCGCATAATTCGTCGCGGAACAATTCATCGCGAGCGGCGTCAATTCGCCGCAGCTACAATTCATCGCAGCGTCAATTCGTCGTGGTATCAATCGAAAAATTTTTTAAAGGCGAACATGATTTTTCCCCCAGGTATAGCTAATTTTGACAACTAACATTTTACAGGCCGTTTCTTGATACAGATATACTTTTTAAAAAATATATAGCATATATGTTGTTTTTTTATTGCCTTTGTCCAAAAATATCAATCATTGAAAAGGAGAGGAATTTTTTTTTTTTGTATGTGATATTAGTGAATTTCCCAGTCGAGAGCATGAAAGTTTAATGAATTAGTGCAACAGATTTCTGATTTAAATTAGTGATAAAATATATATTGTTTCGATGACTAGGGCAGATAATAAATAAAAATTCTAGGGAAAAAATAAACATTAGTTGACATGTGTGTACACAGGGAAAAGGGATTGCAAGTAGCGAAAATGTTTTATAACATATATTTAAAAAAGAACCTGTATCTAAAATCGCTCTATAACATGTTAGTCATAATTTGGTATATATGAAAAAAAAGCACGATCGCATTAAAAAAAAAATTCGTTATGATGAATTGACGCCGCGATGAATTGTGCGAGATGAATTGTTCCACAATGAATTGTGCGCGATGAATTGTTCCACAATGAATTGTGCGCGATGAATTGACCCGACATCACTTTCTACAGCAGCATAATTTACAGGATTTTATTCTCCAGTTCGACATTACTCCCACCAACACCTTTTTACGTGAAATCGTCAAATCAGACTTGAACTTTGTCTTTCTTTTAGAAAAAAAAATAACATTTATTAACATTTAATATTGTCTTCCAATAAAAGTGCTGTTATAAAAAATAACGTGGTTATTTTTCTTACGCTAATCTCAATGTGTTGGAAAATAATCTCATTCCGAAAAAGAATTTCATAAAAACTATAAATAATCAACAGTAAACTTAAATAGAAGTGTAAAGTAACAAATGCATGAAGTTTTAATTTTTCTGTAAAGGAATCGCGGTTTGTTCTTATTTAGTTGATAGCACCCTACTTTCGTAATTCACCCAGCAATGATTTTTATCTGATCGAAAAGAATCTGCTTAATAAAAGGGATTTCGTCTTGAATGCCAAGAGAGAAGTGGAAATTAAGATGGATTTTCTTATAAACTTTTCAGTAATCTCAAATATCGGAAATGATAGGGAAAAAACAGGAATTAAAATATATTTTCAAAAGGCTACAATTATGACGTGTTAGTTTATTTCTTAATAAGAACAGCAGATCTATCGAGAAATTTTGTATGTTATAAATGTATTGGCATGAACGAGAATAATGTTTTATTTCCAGTTATCTGATTGTGGTGTTACGATAATTCCACAGTATTTAACACTACTTATATCCTGCTGAGACCTGGCATCCATTTAAATGGATGTTTTGCTTTCTCCTTTTATTGCGTTAAAGTTGATTATAGCAATCTAAAACCAGTTTTGCATGGTAAATATGAATCTAAAATCAACATTCAGCTTTTGGATTTTTTCAACGGTAACTACTTTGTTTACAAAATGGCGTAATAAATAAGTCAAGTTGGAATTCTACGTTCCGCTGGTAAGATTCATTTTTATGTTATTTTAATTTGTTTAAACTATTATTTTTTTGCAATTTTAATAGCAGAAGTTAATACTTGCCTTATGTTCTTTATAATAAATTCTATTCGTTCCCATACTTTTAGCATTTTTAAAATTATTTTAAAGCGATTTATGGCCTGAACATCCATTAGATGGATGTGCTGTAAAACAAAATTAAAAAATCGAAATTTATTAATTTTTTTAAAAACATCATTTTTTATGCCTATTTGTTGAAAAAAACTCATATTAAAAAAATATATGCATTATATTTTGTTTGGGTCTCAGGAGGTTACAATCTACTTGTTATTTTATATGTGTTCTTATCTCATTCATGGTTATGTCCAGTATATCGTACAGCATTATGACAATATTTATCGCCACTTGAAAATTGGGTACTTGTTAGTTATCCCGTCGACCAAATTACTGTCGCCAAATTGTAAGATTAAATGCCAAAAATAGTTGATCGTAAGTGTCACATTCACTTGACAACACGTGTTTACGTCATCAAATGATTTTTATTTCGACGTTTTATTTGTATTTTTATTAATGTTATACTAATTTATTTGTTTTTTCGTTATTTAAAATAAAAATTATGTCAATTTGTATAATTTGGCGAGTGGTTTGGCGATTTATATAATTTGGCGAAATGGGTCGACGGGATAACTAACAAGTACCGATAATGGTCTTATAGTCACGTGGAAATTAGCCGCATTCAAGTCTTTGTCACTTCGACAAGTCCCCTTTTTCAGACCAGTTCAATCACATGTAATAAATTGAAAAAATTATTGTAACGTTAAAGGTATATATAAATATTATACAGACAAACATACATCAAATACAATAATTTATTGTAGTATACAATAATATATTGTAGTATGTGTGTTTTATTTTATTGTAACGTTGTTCATCAGGTGATTTTAACCGCTTCATAAGTGAAAAGCGTCCGAATTCTGAATCCCATGTTATGTGTGCTTCATGATAATTTGAGATAAAGAAACAGTCATAAACAGTCGTCATGTTTTATTTTAAAATGTTTTGATTTAAGTATAATTTTTTTTTTTTAAATGTAACTTTTATTTTCATGCAGCTGCCATGCAGTACTGTCTGCATCAAAATTACTGTTGTTATGAAATAAAAATTGTTTCCTGTTGCACATGAGAATACGAAAACATAATACTTATATAGATTTTAAATATTTCATTGTGAATGAATAAGCATAGATAAGACGCTTGTTTATCAGGTATATAATAGCAAAAACTGCACGAATACCAATCCAATAGGAAAGTATACGGATCCACTTTTTACCCTGCGGGGTTTACTGTAGAAAGGCGGCATTTTGACTGCCCTTTAATTGTGGCCCAAAATTTCTTTCCGTTTTTTTTTTCTTTTTTTTTTCTGTGTCTTTCTTTTTCCATTGGGATTTATCCCTTTTGGTTTTTGGCATTATATTTTTCTAAATTTTTAATTATTTTTAGTAAATTACATCATTGTATTGACTTCTAAAACATCCAGTGTACGTGGTTCTTTCAACTCACATGCACGTAAAAGATTTATTTATTATTGTCGGTGAACATGTTTCCCATTTCATTACAGAAAAGTTGTAAATTTATTTTATTACAATTTTTGTCTAAGATTCTGCTTTAGATCCATAGAGTGAAATGTCATTATAGGTCTCCGCTTAAAACGTGTCTGTGGTTGATGCAGATAATTTCGTTTTCACAGTTATTTTCTATTTGCAATTATTGATAAGGAGATCGCTTAATGAGTACTACTCCACAGATAATTCAGAAAAATTTTCGCGAACTAACCGGACAGAATGGAAAGTGACTTTGTATATTATTTCTTCGAAATAAAATTGGTCCCACAAGTGGCTGAGAGGCTCTGCTCTCAAAGCTGGTAGACGGGAGGTGCTGGGTTCGAACCCAATCGCGCCCGTCGGTATAATCGTTCGGAGTTTTCCGTGGTTTTCTTCGAAAGTTGCGTAAATACGGGTTAGTATCACTGAGAAGGAACACCCAAAGAGAGCATCCCCCTTCGGCCCTGTACCCCTAGTGCAGATAATCGGCCGTCATAAACAACAGCAGGAAAAACATCAAAATAAAACTGATGTAATACTATTTATTGAGATCAAGAAATTTTCAGTAAGTTTGTTAAAGACATTACACCACCAAACACACAAGAGGTTCAAAAACTGCTAGCGGCTGTTCAACGTTATTACCAATCAGATCAAATTTTCTAATGCGTCGCAAAAATGAATAATGATGGCGGTAGAAATATCATTCGTTAAACTATCACAATGAAAAATGAGAAATTACATTAATTAAACTAAAATGATCTAATTTGAGCAATTTCTTTGCATATTTGGTTTATCCTTAGTAACGTAATCTTTTGTATTGTCACATTGTTATGAACTTGCTTTTAACTAAAATCATTAAATTAAAGAAAAGGTTATTTCTTTTTTCATAAAGTTGGCAACCTATTTAATTTCTGTCAAAAACTGAATACGATTTATTCTATACAAGGATTACTGTACACTATTTAAAAGTTTACGTCTTTTCTTACGTATACGGACTTAAATCGCCTCCCTTTGGGTCTACTGTATTAATATAGATGCTACATGTTTTACCGCTTGAATTTTCATTAGTGATAAGCAGAAAACATGTTTATATTTTAAAAACCAGGCTGTTTTTTAGTCATCCGGCCTGATCGTTCTACTGAACCGATTTCGATAATTATTTTTTAAAATGAAAGCACGTTATTTGTAGATGCTTTCGCACTCGCTATTTCTAAAAATAATCCCATCATTATATTTTAATTTCAATTTTAAATGTTGTTTTATGAACTTTCTTCCCATTGCTAGTAATCGGGTTACTTCTACTGTTGAAGAGAGAAGGGGAAACAATGGGAATTACCATATGATTACGGATTTCAATTTCATATTATAATTGAAAATAACTATTTAAAAACTTTTGAACAGAAGACGTCACGATTCAAAATAAAGCATTTTTACCCATAAATCTGATACATTTAGGTATTTGTTTCATTCCGCTGATACTGAGACTGACACGCTCTTCTCTGACGGCTTCAGTGGGTGAAAAAGATGTCATAGTAAAAATGAAATGTGTATTACACAGAATTGTAACTGGCAAACGTGACATCAAGTTTGGTAATATATTTATTAATAATATGTTGCACATTAAACTGTTTTTTAAATAGTTAATATGAATATGAAATGTATGCATTTAAATTTTGCGACGGTGAAAAAGATGTTATTTTTTGGGTTTCGTTGAAAACAATATTAAAATTGTGTCATAGTGGCGCAATTTTCGTGGATTATTATCATTACATAATACGAAAGATCAGCCTCAATTAATAACTTCATAATTTCATTATCTTAATTGCATATTACTGAAGACGTATAGGAATAAAGTTTAATTTTTTAATAATTTGAAACGTTAAAACTAAACTTTATTTAAAAACTTGTTTTAAGAGTTAAGCTAGCCAATATAATATTGATTAATAAAAGTGAGGAAGGATTGTACTTTGTGCCGATATATTAAGAAAGAGTGACAACGTATAAAGGCACAAGTATAAATATGTTTAAAAAGCATACAGCTGTTTCGAAACCTCTAGGTTTCATCATCAGTGCTTAAAAATAAAAAGTAAAATAAAACTCTGAGTAAAAGGCGGGGGGGGGGGGGGGCAGAGAATTTCGCCGGCAGAGCGGCATTTCGCCTTTGACAGTAGAGCTGAAAGGTACGCCTGTCTGGATCTCTGTCCCCCCCCCCCTTTTACTCAGAGTTTTAATTTTACTTTTTATTTTTTTAGCTCTGATGATGACACCTTTGAAGTTTCGAAACAGCTGTATGCTTTTTAAACATATTTATGTTTGTGTCTTTATACGTTGTCACTCTTTCTTAATATTGATTAATTATTGTATTTATTTTTGTGATTATTGTTATACATTCAGACGATCAGTTCTTTCAAACATTTTCATTCGTCGAATTCGACGGGTTACAACTGGTTAATAATTATTCCATTGAAATTATTTTTAAATAGAATTAGGTAAATTGTAAAAAATAGTATCTCTGTTTATGGTTACAGAATTAAAGTGACTGCAGTGCACAGTATTAGTTATATAATGATAAATTTGATTTGGACAAAAACTATTTATCTTGAGCACCGTTGAAGATCCAAAACAGATGAATATGCGCCTTACATCTACATAAATAAAATAATTTTAAAATTCATGAAAATTGACGTAAAAAACATTTATAGAAATACAGGGTATCACAAATTTATCTTTACAACTTTGATCCTCTATAAAACTTAAACGAAACTAGATAACAAAAATCTGTTTATTGTATAATGAAGAGCAAGTTTCAAAGTTTTATCCTCCATTTTTATCCCTCCTATACGTTCCGTATATCTTCTTGATTTGTACTTGTCTGTTCAGCGCCTTTTTTATGAAGCACAATTCCGGTCCCCAGAAACGTCTTGTGCCACGCAAGTATTGAAGACCTGGATGGTGGGTGACGTCAGTATTTTGTTTGGAAATTCCTTTGAACTTTGTCTCTATATGAACCACGACACAAACTGGGTTTTTTCCCGCAGTGTAGCCATCATCAATTATAAATCTAACTGGGTCGTACATGAAAGCAAAAACTTTCTATTTAGTACAAATAAAACCTTATGAATTGCTGTTATACGCACACAAAAACAAACTTCGCTATCTTATACCTTTTAGGTTTTGTGGGGGATCAAATCCGTAAAGACGAATTTAGGACATTCTGTATAATTTTTATTTAACCCGGCAGTCGTCGCGTGTCGGTCTTTTTGCCGCCTATATAAATTATCTTCTCCAATATCATATCCCCTAACAAATACAATGGAGAACTACTACCTAGCTAGCTGACTTTATATGTTTCTTCACCACCATAGTACTGTAACAAGACATCTCTGTTTTTCTTCGGGTACATTTTTAAAAGCAAAGTTGAAATTGATGTAAAAGTCTACGAGCGATCCCTAATGTCAGTTCATTTTTACTTTTTCCAATTTTCCTATAACATATAATTTAACTACATACTATACATATAATTTAACTACATACTATAACATATAATTTAACTAAACTGCAAATTTATAACTTCATCAGAATGTAATATTCGAATATTAAATGAAAAATGTTTCTTATATTACATATTTTGTATGCGCCGGGGGGGGGGGGGGCAGAGCGCTACTGATAACGTTCTGAAAAAAGACGCGACTACTCTCGGCTTAACACCACAAACAGCTTTGTTAAACAGTCGTCAACATTAGTAAGTTTCAAAATGGCATTAAAACGTATTAACATAAAAAAGAAAAAAAAAAGAAAAGAAGAGAAAAGAAAAAAAAAAGAAAGAAAGAAAGAAAAGCCTACACAAGATTTTTAACGTAATCAATGTATTCCAACTTTTATCAATAAATAATTGTTTCTTTGTACTATTCATGTTATACCATAAAGCGGGCGAAAATAAAATCATATGAGATTTGAAATGTTTTTATCCGAGTTAAAATATCCATCAAAATGCATTTTTCCCGATAAATTTCTGAAAAAAATATTTTTTATTGCAAGATTCCATTTTTTTTCTTTTTTTTTTTACTTAAATCCCTAATTTAAAAATTCGCATGGAAATTATATAAATATTACGCGATAATCGTTTTTCTCGGTAATTATTCTCAAATGACTATTTTCTATCAGAATACAATAATTTAAGATTATTAAAAAGCAATTACAAAGAATTAAGTATTTTATCTTTCATAAACACAAGCAATTTTATTTTAATTTACGAGCTGTTTCTTATGAAAATTAAAAGTAAAAAGCTGATGATGGAAAAACAGAAACGGATTTCAGCATTCATTTTTTCTTTTTTCGTATAATAAAGCTTTTGATAATAGTATTTTAAGTAAAGTTAATGGAGCATTTTCGTTCTAAGGTTTTCCTTCAAAGAAAATTGAATCAAACGTTTCTTAATCATACTGATTTTGAATTAACTTTGATTCAAAGGATAAGTTGCAATTTTGTCTAATTTTTTACTTTAAATAAAAACAATATTTTATATGTTTATAAGTTCGGATTAGATGCATTTTTAATATCGAGAAATATAGGTGCAAATAAAAAATCTACACAATTGTGTAGTTTGGGATTACGTGTGCAAATATCTAAATATAAAAGTTTAAGCAAAAAAAGTTGTTGTTTATTGAGATAATTTTCATCAGCCACAATGAAAATTTTTGAAACAATTTTTGTTTTTGGACAGACCACTACAATTTCATTTTCTGAGACGTGCTCAATGCTTGCACCCCTCTTAAGAGCCGTTGACAAATGCTATGCCCTTCGCTCCGTTTGGATTGTGCCTGATCCTTCAAAATTCTTTTTTTTTTTTTTTTTAGTTTTTCCAGTAGCGGTATTTTGTTGAAATACCGATCGAAGTACATAAACCTAAGTCTGAACCAGAATAAGGACTACAGCAGGTCCTAACCCCAGATCTTTGTGGACCAGGTCTGTACTTTCCCACTGGTATACTACAAAATTTAAAACTATCCCAGGCGATACTGTTACAACAGAGTGTGGTTTGTTTTTTATGTGCAGTTTGCTGAAGCACGTCCTAAAAAAAGGAATCGTCTGCTCATCTATGGAAAATTTTCCCTGATCTCCTGGTAAATTCAAGCAGACACTACGGAATCTGTCTAGCATTTGCTGATCTTTTCATAATTTATTATTTATTCCAGGTGGTTTACTTGCTGTGTCGACAAAATGGAATGAATCTATCAAACTTAAAAATCTATCTCGTGATATGCATATCCCATCTAAAACTTATAAATCATATTCTCTATCTATAACTCAGAGCAGAAACATACAGTTCGTTACATGTGCATATTATATAACTAATACTATCAATTTTAAATAGAAATTATGGATAGTACAAACCTATTAATTTAAAATTAATCCGATTAAAAAATGTAATTAATAAAACATAGATTGCTAAAAACACAAGTTTAAAAAAATCACTTAAAAATAAAAATTTTATGTATTAGGAATTTTGCCCATTTTGGAAGTGGTAAAGGCCGGACCCGCACAATTGAGCGGGTTATTTGTTTTTCAACATTTGTAAAGCCTAATGAAATTTATCAAAGACAAATTCAATTAAAATCATGAATAAAGTATATGAAAAGAAAAATTAAATCTAAGCAAACACTAAAAATCATATTTAAAAGAAATTACGACAGTACATACTTTTTGTCTATTGCTGTCAGATAATATAGTCTTTTTAAAAGCAGAAAATCCAACGCTGTATTGTAGTTGGTGCCCCCTAGTTGTGTCTTATCAAAACATCTGAAGCCAATTAACTCATATAAATGTGCAGATTTGGTTTTAAATCTCACAAAAACAGGAAATGGTCATTCTTTTTTACTTTAGTATCACCCGCACAATTGTGCGGGTCAGGGCTTAAAGGGCTATTTCGAATTCTGCTGCATGGATTTTGATGGAAATTATACTGTTAAATAGGTATCGTTTCATTAAAGGTTTTAAGCTATAACACATCGTTCTACGTAGATTAGTTATAGAAGGATGACGGAAAGTTCTGTTATTTTGGATAATAAGGTTACCATTTTATTTTTTGGCGAAATTTATCGTTGATAAAAAAAAATTGAAAAGGCTGTTATACCTCAAAAAGTAAAAGAAAAAAACTGTTACTAATTTTATTTAAAAGAAAAAAAATCCGTCTTAATGAGTGAAAATATTAAGAAACGAAAATATCTAATTTAAACGTGAAAGGGAATGTTCTTAATGCTTAAAAAATTACACAGTAAAAATATTGCAATTGAAATAAGATTTGGCTATTTATCTTTTGCGTCAGGTTAAGAAAAAATGCATCTGAAAAATTGATAGGATGATATCAAGGAAGTTTCCATAAGCGCTCAGAAATATTTGAAGAAATATCTTCTCATAAGGAATATATAGAATATTCTCATGACATGTAATATGTTTATAAAAAAATCGGCAGAACGTCGATTTAGCGTTGGTAAAAAAATAATGAAAATTTAATTTTTTTTGGCGATTTAATACTGGTTGGCGACACAATAAAATTTTGAAGGATACTTTTTTTAGGATAAATAATTTTTAAGTAAAATCTTTTTCTACTCTTCATACGAAGTTAGTTAGATTAAGTTTAACTTAAATAAATACATTTTTATTACTATAGTTTTGTCATATACCTTGATACATGTTAGGAACTGTCGCTCAAATGATCCTTATTTATACACAAAAATAAATTAAGTTTAAAATAAATACATTTTCATTACTATAGTTTTGTCATATACCTTGATATATGTTAGGAACTGTCGCCTCAAATGATCCTTATTTAAACACAAAAATAGTTAAACAAACAAGACATAACAATTTTATTCCCTTCATTACATATATATGTATACTAGGGGGCTCTGCCCCCTGCAAGCTACGCTCGCCAATCCCCGTTCAGATACCGCAGAATTTAATAACACGCTAATATGATGGGTTTTAAAAATATTAAAGAAGATTAAATTATACTGTAAAAGCTGTGCAGGTATCCCTGTAAATTATCTTTGATTGCAAAAGTTTAAGGCCGAATCAGTTGTTGTTAAGACATCCAGTGGTTGTTTTCGTTTTTGATTAAAGAGGATTAGTTAAACATTTAAAAAGAAGCTAAAATACAATGAATTAAGTATACAGAGTCTTTGTCTCTCGGTATTTTAAAGCAATCTCTATAACAATAGCCTAAATCATGTGACTATCATCAACAGTTCCGGGCGGACCACTTCGTTTTTTATACTATAGGTGCCATTTTGGTACTTTAACATTAGCCAGGCACAGGTGATAAGTCGCCAAATATTATTCTATCGCCACCATTTCGTCTGTATTATAAGAGTTCAAGTCATCAAATGCCATAAACAAATACAGTCTGATTCCTTCGCCTTTCATATGAAAGTTTGGCACAGATGTCATATACTCACATATATTGGCACAGACGTCATATCCGAGTTTTGCACCCGGCTAACGTAACAGTACCAAGAATTCTTTGCGACTATGGCAACTTTTATTTAGTTTTATTCGAAAAAAATTTTTTGATTTTTTAATCAAATGGAAAACTTTCGGCACAGGTGTCATATACTGCCCCATATTGCCCCGATTTTTTTAAGACGCCAATTTGGAGAAAGCATCAACAGCATAAACAACAACATCCGGCGTACCATATCAAGCAAAATAATGATACTTTGGCGCCAGTTAAGTACGCGTTGCGTATATAGCATTGGCGTCAGAAAAAAATCGCGCCAATATGGGGCCGTATATGACACCTGTGACGAAAGTTTTCCATTTGATTAAAAATCAAAATTTTTTTTCGAATAAAACTACATAAAAGTTGCCATGATCAAGAAGAATTCTTGGTACTTTTATATTAGCCAGGTGCAAATCTTAATAGCTTTATTTTTAACTCGCCAATTAGGCATTTTTTTTTTCGAGTGGTAAATTAAAACGGTACTACTTGGTTATCCCGTCGACCAAAAATCTATCGCCAAACTATAAGATTAAATGCCAATAATGGCTGATCGTAACTGTCACATTCACTTGACTTTAAGCAAGTTACACGTATTTACGTCATCAAGTGATTTTTATTTCGAAGGTTTATTTGTATATTTATTAATGTTATGCTAATTTATTTGTTTTTTCATTATTTAAAATTAAAATTATGTCAATTTGTATAATTTGGCGAAATTGGTCGACGGAATAACTAAGTAGTACCGTATTTTTTAATTATTTTCTATTATTTTCAAAAGGAAATAACAAAAAAAAAAATTAATAACTATAGATCAGAACAATTTATATAATTTAAAAAAAGGAATAAACGTAAGTAAGCATTTATTATTAAATAAACAACAATAGCCGGGTTACCATGTCAATCAAAATAATGCCATTTTGGCTCCAATTAGGTACCCCGGTGCGTATATGACATCTGTGCCTAATATTTTTCTTTTCGTTTTGTTTTTAAAAAAAGAAAGAAGTGAAAGCGATCAATTTTAAACGTTTTAGTTTTAAATGAAGGTTTTGTATTTTAAATAAAATGAATGAAAGGATTATATTTTAAATGATATTAATGAAATATAAAAGAATACGACGGGGAAAATATTTGGCGATTTATCACCTGCGTCTCGCTAACATAAAAATACCAATTTCTTGATTTCTCTATCAGAATCTTTCGATTTGGTGAAAGATTGTTCGAGTAAATTGAATTATGAATAAAAGTAACATGATACATTTCTTAGCACACACTTAAGGGAGGCCAAACTGGTCGCCAAATTAGTTTAAAATAATAACCTTTTCTGAAATATGAAAAAAAAAATGTGTTATGATTAAAATTTGAGTTGCCATCATTAGAAAAAGTATTTAAAATTAGAAAAAAAAAATAATATTTCGAAAACTAATACGAATTTAAAAATCCTGATACCAGTTTCGAGATCTGCGGATCAATACGGATTTTTGGTGATAATTTCATCGCAAAGTATTCCATATTTTAGGAGAAATCGCCGTGAAACATAATCAGTTGTTTAATCAGTCGTTTTGTTTCATTTCAGCCGTTTCATAAATTCGTTTCATTAGGATTTTATATATATATGGTAGATATACTAGGGGGCTCTGCCCCCTGCAAGCTACGCTCGCAACCCCCGTTCAGACACCGCAGAATCTAAAATCCCGCTAATTTGATCGGTTTTGAAAAGATCGAACTATACTGAAAAAAAACTGTAGCTATCTCCCTGTAAACGGGTTGCCATTCACTTTCCTTTGATTGCGAAAATTTAAGGCCGAATCAGTTTCAGTTTAGACATCCAATGGTTGCTTTCGTGTTTTATTAAAGAAGATCAGTTAAACATTTGAAAATAATATAAATAAAATGAATTAAGTAAACAGAGTCTTTGCCGACCGGTATTTTTTAACAGCGCTATAAAACGATTGACATAATACAATTAACTAGAATTACTACAATTTACTGCTTTAACCCCTCCAATCTCTGTGGATCATTTTCGGACCACTTAATTTTAATTCTTAAATGACCCATTGGCACCAGAATATTGGAATGAAAAATTTCCTTTATTAAGTAATGGAACAAAAGTATTTTCGTATTTCGAAATTTGTTTATAAATTCTGGTGCCAATCGCTGATTTCAACATTTTACGGATAGAAGTACCTTGCCCCTGAAAGGGTTAAACGCATATTAATGTATTTATTATTTTAAAGTTTCCCTTCTCTTTTAATAATCACGTGTAAATACAATTTTCAAGACATAATTTTCAATATTTTCCTGCTTTTAACACATACCCATTTAATAGTAATTTTAAGGGGTTTTTTCTGTTTTTAATAGTCATGTGGAAATAAATTTTTAATCGTTAGGAAATGTTATTCTTTGCACTGTTTTCGGAATTGAAAACACTCTCTATAATAATAGCCTAAGTTATGTGACTATCATCAACAGTTCCTTCGCTTTTCATAAGAAAGGTTTCCATTTTGATTAAAGAATCAAAGTTATTTTTTCGAATAAAACTACATAAAAGTTGCCACGATCCCAAAGAATTCTTGATAATTTTATGTTAACCGAGTTAAAATCTCGCCAATAGCTTTTCTTTAACTCGCCAGTTAGCATTTTTTTATTTTTCGAGTCGATGATATAAATTGATGCTGATTAGTTTTTGGTGTAAATTGTTCAACAGGTGGCGCTGCTATGCTGCATTTTTCGCAATAGTTCTATCTCAAGAACTGAAGCACGGATTTCCATCAAACCTCAGATTCTGTTTATCCTTAACATGAGTTGATGCTGTTTACATTTTGGTGTGAATCGCCCAACAGGTGGTGCTGCTATGCTGCATTTTTCACGATTTCCGCAATAGCTCTATCGCAAGAATTAATGCACGAATTTTCATCAAACTTCATATACAGTTTTTTCTGGCCCACGGCGTGAACTAAACTAAGGAAATGTAAGTAGTTTGCGTTGGGCCTGGAGTAAGATGATTATCATTAGAGACCGGGTTCAAAATTTCAGCCCAATTTATAAATATGGATCAGACAATATTACTCCCGTGTTATTTATGTCTAATAATAAGCTATTTTTAATCTAATATTTTCTTTAATATAGTTTTGCTATGTAACGCTTTAAATTAAAGAACTTAAATTCGGAATTTCAACAATACTGACATCTTTTAAACCTTTTAGGGGCAGAAGAGTTCTGTTTGTAAAATGATGAAATAATTGACTGACACCAGAATATTCAAACGAATTTCTTAGCAAGTAAAAACTTGCTATTTTTCACTTTCATTACAAAAGCAAAGTTTTATTAAAATATTCTTGGTGCAATTTGTCTGTTTTGGAATTAAAATTAGGTGGCTAGACCCTCCAGCCACCGCCCTTGAAACTGTTAATTATTATTTCCACAAATTTACAGTTACATTGCTAATGCATTTAACTAGCCAAAGGCCAAATTATGGGATGATTCTGGGGGGGGGGAAATATTTCCGTTCATACATATTAGTTGAACCCTAGGAATCCAAACCAAATTTTGAAAAAGAAAAAAAAAAAAAAAAAAAGGCAAGCATGGTAAATAAAATCTAATTAAAAAGAAAAAAAAAGTATTTAGAATTTAAAATTTATGCTATATTTTCGCGTGTACATTTTATTTACATAATATATCTGTTTCGACTTACCAATTTAAATTTTAGCATGTATATTTTATTTACTTAATGCTGTTCTCAAATTCAAACTGGCTAATTTCTGACACATTTTTTAATTCGTTTTTAGAGATCCATACTTAAAAAGTAAAAACGGAACCATTATAAGATTACTCCTGTGTCTGTCTGTTTGTCTGGCACAGCCATTTTACTCGTATACTACGGAACGTGGAAAGTTCAAATTGGGCGAAGTAATAAAGACTATTGACCCACATATTTACAGATTATTATACATTCACAAATATATTTAGGAAAAATGTAGAGAGCTAATTAAGTTGCTTAAAAAAATATTTTTTTTACTGTATTTTAAATGTATTTTTGGACTCAAAAATACATTTCTTTTGATTTTAGGTATTATATTTTCAGAGGTATCGTCGAAAAAGTAGTGCAAAAATATGCGCCCCCCCCCCTTCCATCTATTTCCAAATCTACTGAAACTAAAATTATGAAAAAATTACAGGTAGTAGACGTTAATTTAAACCTTATGACTTACAATATTTACAGATTATTATACATTCACAAATATATTTAGGAAAAATGTAGAGGGCTAATTAAGTTACTTAAAAAAATATTTTTTTTTTCTTTGTATATCGTGTGAATGCTTTCGTAAAGCTGGACTCAAAAATACATTTCTTTTGATTTTAGGTATTATAATTTCAGAGATATCGTCGAAAAAGTGGTGGAAAAATATGCCCCCTTCCATCTATTTCCAAATCTACTGAAACTAAAATTATCAAAAATTTACAGGTAGTAGACGTTAATTTAAACCTTGCAGGAAAAATATAAGCTATTACCCTAGGCCACATAGTTTTTGAGAAAAGCTGATTTTTCCGTCACACACAAATTTTGATTTGCGGGCATTCAGCAAAAGGTATTGAGAAGCGCTGGAAGTACCTATTGTAGCAGAAGTATAAAAGAATTGATGATGATTTTCGAAAAAAATCATCAGTAATTAGCCGAGAACGAGGGGTGACGTATTCTGCGTACCATCGATTTTTAAAATCTAGATAACAACTTTGGATTATATATTTGTTTAATACATACCCAGTAGCGGTATAAAAGCAATAAAAGCCAAATTGTTAAAAACAGACTGAATTAATCGCATAAAATACTATGGCATTCGCGACTAGTTTGCATTGAGGGGATCTTTCAATAAGCATCTCGTGTCTTACAAAGTTAATTAAAAACCTATCTGGAGAAAGGAGGCACGGACCAATTCGGCATTGCAACTTCGCGACCTCCTTTTGAAGCGCTCTTAGCACAATGCAAGTTTAAACTTTGAACAAGGATTTTGTTTTACCTACACTTTAAAAAGAAAAGATTATTACTGCGCTGAATTTAGTTTTATGAAATGCCAAATGAAGTTTAAATATGAACTACTTTTATTGTCAGTACCAAATTAAGATCATAAAAGAAAAAAAAAAAAAAAAAAAAAAAAAAAAAACAGATTAAAATATAAAAAAGAAAAAGAAAAGTGCCCAGTTAAACTGATGGCATTGAGCTCACAGGTTATTCACACTAATTGTATATTATACTATTATTTCAAAGAATAATGCCCTCAAAAATAAATGAAGGAGGACTAGCCCCCGTTTCCCCCCGTTATACTTAACCAATGAACCTACAAATCTAATCAGGGAACCTCCTTAACATAATAAACCGGTATACCAAATTTGAAGCAAATCAGATAATTCTGCATGAAAAAACCTTATCGCTAAATTAAGAGGGGATCTAACACACCCCCCCCCCTTTATACTTAACTAATGAATCTCCAAATCTAATCAGGAAAGCTCTTTATCAGAATGAACATAGAAAAAAAAATAAATTGGATAATTCTGCATGAAAATCCATTTAGCTAAATTAAGGGGAGGGGACTTGCCCCCTTTCCCCCTTTTATACTTAACCAACGAACCTCCAAATCGTAATTGAAGAACTAGTTTCTTTTTTGGTAAAGGCAAAAAAAAAAAAAAAAAAAAAAAAAATATCCGACAAGTCTGTCAACCGAATTTCTTGTCGTGACAGAGAAGCGCAAGAAAAGAAAAAAACTGTCACTCTGAGACAACAATCGCTTATACCTAAAGATGCAGTTATTCATTCATCGGAAAATGAAAAATCTGCCCAATTACAAATAATTTCAATAATCATCCCTACAAGTATCTAGCTTTAATATTTATAAATGAGTCAGAAAAAGTGGCAAGAATTTCCGCGTTGTTCAACAAAGGATTTTTTTTTTTTTAACTTTAAATTAATAAAAAACTAATAAAAATATCCGAAAAATGCCTTGAGCGTACGTTTTGCTGACACATTTCTTATAAAATCTCGTATTTCTGTGTGTATTTTTATAAGTTAGAAAATGAACTAGTTCAAAATAATAATAATAATTCCGTGCGCAAGCGAGGATATCGGAAATGTTCTTGCAACTCTTTTTTTTTTAAACCTCCAATATTCTATTCCTTGCAGGCAACAATTAAAATGTCATCCCTAAAAAACAAAGATACGTTATATATAAATCAGCTGTAAAACGAAGCAGATGTATCATTGTACCGTTCAATACTGATAATCTCTACTACATTTTTTTTTCTAAACATCGCACATTTTCAATTTTTACAACTTCGTATAGGGAAGAAAAGTAACTGCAATTTATTTGAAAACTGCATCATAATTTATTTTTGAGATATTAATATTTTTGTAGTTTTTTATGACATTTCTGTAATGGTGGCAACTGAAGTACTCCATTTCTGTAAAAAAAGGAAAATAGTAGATTACTATATCTTTTTGTTGCCATTTTCTCATAACAACTGAAAAAAAAGTAATTAAAATGAGTGCTACTTTGAAAAAAAATATAAGAAAGATTATTTTTTCTCATCGGGGGCGGCGCTAAATTCTGAAATAGCAGAATTCCTGCATTTTTTTTTTTTTCTTTTAGCAGGAACGGTATCTAAAAATTATGTTACCAAACTTCTCATGATAATCAATACTCCCGAAATTTTCAGATTTGAAGTTGCCTGTTCATTAGTTTCTTTGCATACAATGAATGAACAATATTTGTTATATATTGAGTGAAACATTTAGTGTTTTATAAGAACAGATACTGGATATATTTTTTAGACAAATCAGAGCCGAGTAAATGTTGTTTTAACTTGTCAAAACGAGCTTTACCAATGAAAGTTGCGTAATATCTGAATCTCCAGTAAAATGATCGCTTTTCAAGGAGGGATAAATTTCATTTCATAGAAGGAAGAGATGTCAACAAATGCCCCGTCTCTTTCCTATCCCTTTCAAAGGAAGGTCAACAGGTCAATCGTCGTCTTTCTAGTCGGAAAAAGCGCTTCTCCTAGCTGGTCTAAACGGAATCCTCTAGGTTTACTGTATTTTTGGGAAATATTCTCATTATGGCATGTTATGCATAGGCGTAACCAGGCGGGTGCCCTGGGTGCCCGGGCACCTTCCCGCTTCCGCAGACTCAAGCACAGTTATTTTAAAAAATCGAAATCTACAAAAGAAAAAAGAAGTGAAAGCAGAGTTCAATTGGTTTAGCAAATTAGTTTAGTTCAAAAAACTAACACCCTAAGTTTTGAAATGTGATAAAAATGAAACCCTCGTTCTTTTTTTCTTTCTTTCTTTTCTTTATAAAGAAAATTATGTTGTTTATCTTTTTTAAAATTAGAACATTTACAAGAATCCCTATTAGTCTAGTAAGTCAAAAAGGTGGCTTTATAATTCCACTTTGACGTCTTTTGTTTCTTGGAAATTTTTTTTAAAGCCGTTCCTTCTATTGCATGTTTTTGCAATTTCATGAGAAATTAACACAAGTTCTTAACGAACTAGAAACTATTGTCTCTTTGCTCTCGTAGTTTAAAGTCTAGGCGTCTAGAGAGAAGAAAAAAAAATTGAAAGGGAATGCAGATGTGAAACAACAATTCTGAAATGCGATTAGCCGGGGGAAAGGGGAGGGGGGGGGGGGGTACACTGAACCTGCCTCCTTTGAAAATGAAAAATTCAACACAGAAAATAGCACAGAAAATTCAAAATAATCTGGAGGTTGGTTGATTGGTTGAATTTCGTGTTTCGCGGCCATTTTTTGATATTCGTAAAAAGAATATAATTTGCTGTCTTGCAAGTCAATATAGTAATTTTTTTCCTCTGAAAATTTTTTATACGATTTTTAGAGTCTTCTCGTTTCGCAGTGTTCTTTTGAAAGTAAGAAAAGGAACCCGGTTTCAATCTTTTAGCCCAGTGCAGTAAATTTTGACCGAACTCGCGATTTTATTCTGCGATCATTTCATATTTACGATTTTTTCCCAAAATCGTTTGGCGGAATTCACGTCTTTCTACGCGATTTTTTGTCGAAATCTGCACTTTTCACCGCCAACCTTTGACAAAATTCGTGTTTTTTACCACAATCCTTTGACGAAATTCGCAGTTTTTTACTGCGATATTTTGACGAAATTGGCATTTTTTTAGCACGATCCTTCGATGAAATTCGCTTTTTCTTTCCGCAATCTTTTGACAAAATTCGCGCTTTCTTTCTACGATCCTTTGACGAAATTCTCGTTTTTACCACGATTCTTTGACAAAATTTATTTTCTGTTGCGACTGATTGACGAAAGTAATTTTTTTACAGGGAGATCATTTGGCAAAATTCGCGATAGTATTGCTCGACCGATCGGGAAAATTCTCGATATTTTTCCGTATCAATTAACAAAACTCTCTACTCTTTTCCGCGACATTTTGACGAAATTTGCAAATTTTTTTCATCAATCGTTTACAGAAATTCATAATTTTTTTGCGCAATCTTTTGACGAAACTGGCGATTACTTTTTGCACTCTTTTATCGAAATTCCCGATATTTCTCCACGATCGTTTGAAGAAATTCTCAAATTTTTCCGGGACCGATTCACGAATTGATTTTAAGAAATGGCATAAAAGAAATAAAAATCACGGACTTCAATTTTTTTTTTTTAAATACTCACTGAAGAATCACAGGTCTGTGAAGAATTTGGAGGGGGGAAATACTGCACAGCATTTTTTAATTATGCGGGACTTTCCTTTTCTGTGCACCAATCGCGTGATCCCGCACGTTATTTCAAAGACTATACATCAAAGAAGACTTCATTACTAGAGGAAATTCGTTGGTTGGTTTTTTTAAACGAACATAGAATTAAACAAATCTAGGATTGGGGGAAGGGACTGCCTTCAGAAACGTATTCCCGAGCAAGCTACGACCTCTTCTGTCTTGAAACAAGCAAATCTTGAATTATTGCGCTCTTTATTTCGAGCAAATTTAAATTTTCAGCTTTCTTATAAGAGCTGATTTGACATTATTCCAATTCGAATTCAATCACGGCAATCGCAAAAATTACCAGAAATTTTTTTCTGTTTCAAAAAATCGCCTCAAAGCACGAAAACACCCGCTAAAAATCGCATAAAAAATTCGGAAAAGATTAAAAAAGCCATAGGGAACGAAATTAACTATTTGGGTAAAAGATTTAAACCGGATTCCTTTTAGGAATGTCGAAAAAAAAAATCATCGCGAAATGCGAAAAAAACCCTCTAAAAATAACATTAAAAATTGTTAAAAATAGAAAAATCGCTGTAAGAATCTCGAAAACACTTTATTGAAAAGAAGACAAAGTTTACTGGATAAAATATTGAAATAGGATTCTTTTTTACTAATTTGAAAAAATTGCCGCAAAATGCGAAAAAATTCGCATAAAAAATTAATTGAAAAATTCCAGAAATTATCTTCGATATGCATGAGTTCAGGCATACAGATCCTGTCAAATCTCACGGCTGTGCGAGCTCCATTGTTTCTTTAGAGTTCAGTGCGCGCGCCGCGTAACACACACACACAGAGACGGACAAGTACCTATCTTTATTATTATAGTCGCATCATGATAGTATAATTTGTATCATCTGGATAAAATTTAGTGTATATTATCATGACCTGTTTTACCTAATATACTCGACACATTTTGAAGTAAAAATATGAATTATCGTAATTTACGGCCTGTAATCCGCGGATCAAACAATTATGTTCGGACCCAGAAATCTTGTTTCATAAAACGTAACTTGTTAAATCGCGATAAATATTTAACTTCAATAATGAAATAAAATTTCTGGGTCAAACTATGATTGTTTGATCCGCTGATTACAGGCCGGAAATTACGGTATTAATGAATATTATAATTATTTATAATATTATAATAATTATTTATATAGGCTTTCCTCCAAAATTCCTTTGGTCCCTCCGGTGATCCCTAAGAAGTGATGGAGTCACATTCTGAAAAACTTTCGTGCGTATGTACTGGTGTACTGCATGTAATATCTGAGATTTATCATCCGGCAAAATTTCATGCAGTGTTCCCTGTGCCTACAGAAGTTTCCAGCATGGTTAAAGGCCTTTTTTAATTTTTATAAGAAGTTAGGTTGCAAAAAGGTTTTGCACTTGTGACCACACTTAGTCACTGTCTTATCTCACTGCTGCAAGAACGTTTACATAACTTTTTTTTTTTACCATTAGATCTAGTTTTAATGTTTTGAACTCTTTCTCATCCCTCTTACACGGATACAGAAATCGCTTTTGAGCCCTTTTGAAAAGAAATACCACACAAATATACCTTCTAACATAAAAACCTGTCTAAAACGAAAATTCGCCCGTTTCCTGGATTTCCGTTTTAGAAGGTTTTACTATATAAGATACTGTTTGCATCCAACATGTTCAGGTTAAAATGTCTGGGCACCCCCCCGTTCAAAAGGCTGGTTACGCCTATGTTATGCCAAGAATAAAATAGCATTACGAAAAAACTAAAAGGCTTCTTGGAGGATATTTTATATAATATTGTCTAAAATATATCACTTATTAAATTTACAAGAAAAATAATGATAATAATTTACAAGAAAATATACAAAAATGATAAAATATATTGCTTCGTACTCGATTCCTTCATAGTACAGGACATCTAATGCCATCTGGTGATGTCTACTGGAACCAAAGAAAAAAAATTTAAAAATAGATTTAAAAAAAATAGGCTATATATTTCATTTATAAAATTAAACTACGTTGAAGAAATAAGTTATATCAATCCCCTCAAAAAATTTTAAAGAAATTGGTTCAATAGCAAATGCGCAGGTGTGATTTGAAAAATGTAACATGGGCAGCATAGAGCAAAATATAACTGATATAACTGACAGTTACCCGTAAGTCAAGTCAACGCGGTGCTTACGGAGTACCGATGTGGATCGTTTTACCGCCACGCGAAACCTCTAACGAAATTGTAAAAAAGCAACATAACTTAAATTTAGAAACAATGCGTACAAAAGAATAAAAGAATTTAGAAACCCTGGTGGAGAGTCCTAAGGCTCATTCCGGGGTTTGGAAGCACCTGATGCACAAATCCGCCTCAAAAAAATAGGGCGCGTAGAGCATCCAAATAACTTTGGCTGCCCTACACTTCGTTGACAGACTAATGTTTGACCTGGCAATAGTCGGAAAATGAAAAGGCAGGTGGCGCCAGGAGTCACAGCAAGCCTGACATCCAGGAAAACCAGAGGCCCAAACTAAAACTATCTTTGAAACCTTATAAATAAAAGGGGGGGAGGCACATAGCTCACTAAATTTTGAAAGTCAAGCCTTGTGTCCCTCACAAGTCGCAGATCTCCCGGCTTTCGCACAAATGGGGAAGCCTTGAAAAAGGCTTTGTGGTACTAGACATCGAAATTTCCATGACTGCAAGTTTCACATTGGCGTTGACCAAGATCTAAAATATGGGGTATTTTAAATTTAATCGCTCAACCGCAAGAAAAGTGACACATCTCGACAAAAGTAAATTTCACAGGAGAGGCAAAAGAATGGGGGATTTGCATGAATTTACTGTAACATGAAATTATAGCACTTAGCTCAGCATGCAGCAATAGAAACATGCATAGGAGCTTAAAACACTTAAGAATGAATGAGTAAGATGAGGTTTGGAGAGTTGGGTCATTTTACCTCCTCACACAATCCACCCCTCTTCTGTGGTCACAAATGGACGTATCTCCGCTCCAGGCGTAGTTCTGCTTTCAGCCTTTGTTTCAAGTTAATTAAACCAGGAAGGAAAAGCATATTATGTCAATCATTAGCGAATAAAGTGTGCATACATATTTGAAACAACCTGTGTATTTGGTTTAAGACTCTTTGTAATTATGAATCTCTTTTCTTTATGTTTTTAGAAAGGCTTGTTAGCATCTGTGAGAAAAATCACTAATGAAAAGAAACTAATTAAACTAATTCCGAATGTAGCACAATTTATTAAGAAATTGCAGGCACTTTAAAAATTATTATTTTTTTGTGCGTATTGTGCTTCCGGAATTGAAAACAATGACTAATGTAAAATATGTTTTTATAACTTCGATAATTTTTCTTTAGCTCGATAAATTTATAAAAAAGAAATTCTTTAGGAAATATCGGCATTTTATTTAAAACACAAAACAATATTTTAACAGTTTATTCTTAAAGTTTTCGAGTTTAAAGCAAAATAAATTATAGGATTCTGGAGAGAAATATGACTGATATAATATATGCTGCGTAAAAATTCTCTATTTTAAAGTATTCATGATATATTTCACTATAGTAAAAATAACGTATTATGCTAGTAACACATTTCCCAATACGCGTTGCAAGTTTCTTTTAGTGAGGAAAAGTAAATACAATATAAAAAGAATTTTAAATCACAACATTTTATTCAATATTCCTCCAGAGCCCATATTCTGAGAATTAAAA
The DNA here is from genome assembly GCA_963932465.1 of Maratus speciosus. Classification (NCBI taxonomy): domain Eukaryota; kingdom Metazoa; phylum Arthropoda; class Arachnida; order Araneae; family Salticidae; genus Maratus; species Maratus speciosus. The sequence goes on along the minus strand of OZ010792.1, from coordinate 128,789,368 downwards.
ATATTATGCGCTTAAAAAACCTTATATATGTCGCTTGTTTCTCAAAAAATGATGCGCGTTTTATATTTCTCGACTTTTTTGCTACTTTATAAACAGAATATTTGAAAAACTATAAAAAAAAATTTAACTTGAAGTTCAATTGAAATTTGCGTAAGAGTTTTGACAACTATATTTTACTACTTCGTTTCAATATTTTCGTGAATAAAAATGCTAAACTTAAAATTACTCTGTTTTATGAATATATGTTTACTTTATATGTCAATAAGCAGAAATATGTTGTAGCGAAAACAAATATCGAAGGAAATATTGAAATGAACATTATATATATATAAAAAAAATGGAAATACGATTTGTTAATATTTTTAACAGAGCTTTTATTTTCGAATGATATATTCTTCTACGCGTTTCAAAGGATCAGTGTCCATAAGCCGCGTTTTTGACCCATGAAATAGACTAGAATTCTCTGATACTGACTTAATTATTTCACTTTTTAGCTCACAGGCTATCAAAGCCTGAGAGCTTATGTGCCCGCCTGTTCTGTATATACATATGTACGTATGTACGTAACGCGATAACTCTTGATAGAAATATCCGATTTGCTTCAAATTTTTTTTCTAGGTTCATTTTGATAAGGCGCTTCCCTGATTAGTTTTGGGGTTCATTGTTTAATGATAAAGGGGGAAAAGGGGGGTTACACCCCCCCCCCTTAATTTAGATAAATGGGTTTTTCATGCAGAAATATTCGATTTGCTTCAAACTTGGTATACCGGTTTATTATGTTAAGGAGCTGCTTTGATTAGATTTGGGTGTTCATTGTTTAAGGATAAAGGGGGAAAAGGGGGGATAGTCCCCCTCCTCTTAATTTAGATAAATGGGTTTTTCATGCAGAAATATTCGATTTGCTACAAATTTGGTATACCGGTTTATTATGTTAAGGAACTTCCATGATTAGATTTGAAAGTTCATTACTTAAGTATAAAGGGGGAAAAGAGGGGCTTTATCAACCCCTTAATTTAGATAAATGGGTTTTTCATGTAGAATTCTTCGATTTGCTCCAAATTTGGTATGCCGGTTTATTATGTTAAGGAGCTGCCTTGATTAGATTTGGAGATTCATTAGTTAAGTATAAAGGGCAGAAAGGGTGGTAACCCCCACACCCTTAATTTAGATAAATGGGGTTTTCACGCAGAATTATTCGATTTGCTCCAAATTTGGTATACCGGTTTATTATGTTAAGGAGCTTCCCTGATTAGATTTGGAGGTTAATTAGTTAAGTATAAAGGGGGGGGGGAGGAGAGCTAGATCCCCCGCTTAATTTAGATAAATGGGTTTTTTATGCAGAGTTATTCGATTTGCTCCAAAGTTGGTATACCGGTATATTATGTTAAGGAGCTGCCTTGATTAGATTTGGAGGTTTATTGGTTAAGTATAAAAGGGGGATGGGGGCTAGTCCCCCCTTAATTTAGATAAATGGGATTTTCATGCAGAATTATTCGACTTACTTCAAATTTGAAATACCAGCTTATTCCGATATGGCGCTTCCTTCATTTGATTTGGAAGTTCATTGGTTAAGTATAAAGGGGGAAAACGGGGGCTAATCCTCCCTCATTTAGTTTTTGAGGGGCATTATCCTTTGAAATAAAAAATAATATACAATTAGTGTGAATAACCTGTGAGCTCAATGCCATCAGTTTTAACCAGCACTTTTCTTTTTATTAATATTATAAGGTATATATTGTACGATTTTAACAATAGATTTTTGTACAGGGTTCTTACAAATGAATCATCGGGTTTTGATACGTTACTACGTGCGAACTAGGAAACGTATATGTTTCCCTGACAACTCAAACGAGAAGGCGTTAACTACAGTTTCGCGGTGTGTATGTGCCATGCGCGTGTGGTTGCCATGGTTGCTGCGCGAACGTCATATTCAAAATGGCGATTGAACAGCAGAAATTTTCCATACAGTTGGGTGTGGAATGGAAAGATCGCGGCTAGCGCGATTTCTTGATTTCTTGGGACTAAGGATGAAACTCTCTCTAACTCTTTTCACTGTTTCTTCAGTAACGCTTGGCCGGAAGTTTTGCCTTTACATAAACAACCGGTTTCTTTGAACTGTCAATACCAGCGCAGAATGATTTGTTGTTTGGTGGTTTTTATTTGCATGTCCTCCGGAATGCTCTCTGAACAGTTATAACCGATTCACAATTTGAAAATTCTAGTACACAAAACGCTTTCTTCTGTCCAGTCGCCATTTTGAATATGACGTTCGCGCAGCAACCTTGGGAAGCACACGCGCATGACACATACGCAGCGCGAAACTGTAGTTAATGCCCCCTCGTTTGCGTTGTCAGGGAAACATATACGTTTCCTAGTTCGCACGTAGTAACGTATCAAAACCCGATTATTGATTTGTAATAACCCTGTATTTTGTTCGGATTTATATGACTTAAACAAGCTCAAAGTGCGTATAATTCGTAGTTTTGATGAAAAATACGTAATTCCTGCTATTTTTACCTTAAGTGTTTATATGAGCGCAATCGTGCAACACTTTCTTCTTGACATATATTATTCAACACATCAAAATACACAAACTATGTTAAAATAAAAGTGTTGCAAAGCTGCGCTCATGGTAAAATATTAAAAATAAGAGAATTAAGTAAGTGCATTCCTTCACGTCACTAAGAGACTTTAGGATGCAGCGGTGTGCTTAAACTTGTTACAATGAACCTAAATGTTATTTGTAAGCATGTACATAGAATAGCGGAGGTCTTCAAACGAAATAGTGTTAGTATCAAGTCGCGACTTTGTACCTAAATATGATAATGGAAAGAACCCGCATAGAAGCGTGTACATATCAGCATCTCTAGCGGACAATGCTCATTGGCTGGCTCTCAGTTATCAAATAGGTTATTGGTAGAGCATATTGAAGCAGACGAACCGAGTAGAACTGTGCTACGTATAACGCCACCTATTTCACAAATTTTTCGCGGGACGGTTTTCTTCTTCGAAAAGCTATTTCGTTGAAAACCTGATCTATTCTATGATCATGCTAATAAGACATGTTGTTTACGTTTGATATTACTACGGGTAATGTTTTTTAATTTAATGTGATGAAATATATTTTAAGTAAAAATAGTTTGATTGCAAAGATGTTACATTTTTTTTTTCAAAATAAAAATCATCATACTTGTAAATAGGCGAATGAATCGAGATTAATAACATCTGTTAGGTGGGTCATTAAAGCCGTAAATGGTTCAATAAAAAGATGTAAAGATTTAGTCGAAGTAATGCCCAATTCGTAAATACCATTGATAAGTGGACATTTGTAATGCTTTTTGACCACCTAGAAACAAGCAAAATAATGATGACGAGATTGTTTCTGAAAGAATTCTGAACCTAGCAAATCAACCCAATCAACTAAAAACGTTAGTAGAGTCTGAAAAGTGGATGAGAAGACGAGTAGTTTGGCAGAAAATTGAAGCAAAGGCATTGACGGATTTCCTAATTATGGATCAATGAATTGCTTAACTTAACACTTGGAGTGTATCAAATATAGCAAGGAAATTCTTAAACGGAGGACCACTTCCGTGATTCAGGACTATGAATTTATTTGTTCATAAAAAACGCAATGTTATTATCAGTGTTTAGCTGCAATCGAGACGTACGTCTTCAAAGCTTTTTAACGCATGGATTCAATACAAAAACTGTTATTCGCCGCCGATTAATTATTGGTATTGTCATTGTAAAGTAGGATTCCGTGAGATGGGTTGTTGTGCACATATTGCAGCCGTTTTGTGGTATTTGGATATCAATTACATGTAGCAGAAAAAATGCCTCACACTGCTGACTACAAGTATTATGTTCTGGATTTTGCTACCAGAAAGTCAGAAAGTCAGGAAGTGAGAAATCAGTCACAGAAGACTCTGACAAATTAGTTTTGATCTTATTTTACATGTTTTATTCATTCCACAATGTTTAATTAATATTCTAATACATTAAAATATTTAATGCCATGTCTACTTTATGTCATGAAATATCATGTTGTTATTAAAGTTTTCAACCTGTCTACTCTATATTGATAATTTATATGACCTACCCTATCACGTACACATAAATATAAGCATCAAACTCTTTTGGGCCAAATACCCCGCTTATAAACCCTGATCATTTGTAGGACTTTTATTTAATACCCATTACTACAATACATTTGATTTAAATTCCGAAAATCAAAATTAAACCTTTTATATTGTAGTTTTATTACTTTACAAATGTAATATCAGCATATTGAAATATTTTAAAATATTCTGCTGTAATGGCTAACAACAACAACAACAAAAACAGGAAAATCCTAATGCTGTATATTTTCTAAAACAGTGTTATTGCTACTCTACTGTATAAATGTATACTGTTTAAGAAAAATAAATAAATGCATTACATGTTCTTCGCAAATATTTAACTTCTATATGATATTACAGTTTTTAAGTCATTGTTGACAATAGCGTATAAATGCTTTCAATGTTTCTTATTCTTCCTGTTCAGTATACGTAAATATTTCAGGGTTATATAATCCTCAAATATCTTACTAAGGAAAAGAAAAATATGATACAAGAAACAGATCCTAAAGAGGATTTTAATAAATTTAACATAAAAGATTTTCTTATACAATATGTACATTCTACATTATAAACGAGAGCAGTAGCAGGAAAAGCTAAATAAATATGCAAACAGATAAAATAATGAGTAAATAGAAATAGTCATATGAATGAGGAAGGAATGCGAACAGTTTATTCGATTATATCTTATAGCCTTATAGTAGATAGTTTTCTTGAAGGAATGTATAAAGTTACTTTTAACCGTAATTACGTATTTTTTGTATATTTTTAAAAATATTACAATTTATGCATTTAAAGCGTACAAAAGATGCCCTTATGAATATACAATATTTGGAAAAACATGGATTCAAAATCTTCCAATTGTTTGAGTACCAATTTGGAAAAATACAGATATTACGGAGAAAGTCATCCTGCATGTTCACTGAAACGCTTTTTAAATTTGAAAAAAAATAAATTTTGTGCATTATGATAGGGCAATATCATAAAGTTTGTTTTCACTTCAATTGAAAATGTCTTAATACTTAGAAATTAGTTAATCTGTTTGCGTTAATAAATTCATTTGCTAGTTTTACCGAGTTCATTTTATTTTCACAATCTGAGATTTTCATACATTAAAATAAAACTCTTATTAAGGAAAATAAATTAAAAAAAACAAAACGAAAAAAATGTAAAAAACCCCCACAAAAACATACTTTTAAGTAATCAACAAATCCAGAGCAACAAGTTATTCACAAAAGAATAAAAATCTTTATCTTCAATAAGTTAATTTTGCTATCTATATTATAAAGGACAAACATATCTGTGCGTAACGCATACGTCATTTTGCGAATGGCAACACTTTGAAATTTGAAATAAAATTTTGGTTTTGCAATTTTCGCTACTGCAAATTTTTAAACTTCTAAAGATCGCATATTTTAAAATTTTACAAAGTCGTATAAGGGAAAAAATGTACTTTTAAATGCAATTTGTTAGAAAGCTGTATCTCAATTTATTATTGAAATATTAATTGTTTTGTAGTTTTTAATGCCATTTTTCTTATCGTGGCAACAAAAGTACCCCATTTCTATTGAAAGTCATTGAAAGTAAACGGAAAATAGTCGAAAATAGGAGATACTGTATCTTTTTGTTGCCATTTTTTCATAAAAACTGAAAAAAAAGTTGAAATTAAAATATGGGCTATGTTAAGAATATTGTCTGTTATTCTGTGATAATGACGTCATATGCATAGTTTTCTATAGACGAAGTTTAAGTCTGGATTGAAAAAGTGGTTTGCTTTATCGGATGCAAATGACGTCATTTTATAAAAAAGCATGTATTTTAATTCTTAAACCTAAATTATGTTTTGTAGAAGTGCGTCATTTTCACAGCCCAGCTGCTTTGAAATTCTTCACAGGTGAAAATGCTTCACTTTTGAAAATAATTTAATCGAAATCACACACTGATAAAGCGCAATGTTTTACAAAAATTTCAAGTGTCTTTATAGAAGAGGTGAAATGCAAATAATAGCGATTTATATTACAGAAATTGATGATTCTCGTCTGGATGGATTTGCTTCGCCGAGTTAGACAAGCAAACAAATAATTCGTGATTTAAAATAATATGTTCCTGAAGTTTTTGTCCAAAATTCTCTCGAATAAGGAAATTTTAATATTATTCTATAGGACATTCTACTATAATTTTATCAAAATAACATAATGAGCTTAATTTAATTTTTCCTAATTGTATATAATCTATATATTTAAAACACAAGTGTGTTTTTTAGCCATCTGCTCTAATATTTCCCCTGAACCAATTTTACTAATATTTTTTTTAAAGCTAAAAGCTCTTCATTTGTAGATGTGATCGCACTATCTGTTATTATTATTTTTAAATTGCCCCACTTTTATAATTTAGTTTTAAAAGCATTTTATGAAATTTCTTCAAAATGGTGAAAATTAGATAACTTTCATTATTGCAGACAGGAGAAAAATAATGAGGTATTTTTATCTTTATTCATGCTATTTTCTGATAAAAATTCAAAATTGTTGATAAAAATTGTTGTATAGAGTTTAGTGTCGCAAAACCCCTTTAGGAGCGGACTGTTATATTAGGGACATAACAACGGAAAATGACATACTGCTTTTGAAAACACGCATTTCCCTCATAAATTTTCTATATTGTTTTTTCTTCTGCATGTGTACTGATATTAAATTTCATACACTAGGCGAAATGCTTATTTAAGTGAAAATGAAGTCATATTTAAAAGAAAACGATCATTTTTTTAGATAAAACTAATCATTTTAACACAAATGCGTCTAAAAAACATAAATTGCGGAAATATTTACTCTCCGGAATTCAGATTAGATTCTCAAGTAAAGGGTGTGTCGGTTCATATAAAAGATGTTGCTGACAATCGTGACTTCAAGTTTCGAATTAAAATGATTTTTAAATGATCAAATAAAATACAATTTTTTAAAAAATGATGAATATGGAGAGGAGAAGTGCGTATGAAAATTTTGAGAAGCTGAAAATTGCTGTTTTTCATTCCGGAATACCAAGCATAAGAGCCTCATTTGATAACCATATACTAATAACAGATCTTTATTATATTTTACTGATTAAGTATCTATAGTATAAAGAACAAACGTATCTGTGCGTAACGCTGACGTCATTTTGCGAATGGCAGCACTTCACGATCAAATTTCGGTCTTGAAATTTTCGCTACTGCAATTTTTTAACCTTCTAACCATCGTACATTTTCAATTTTCGTCGCATAGGGAAAAAAATTCCTTTCAAATGCAATTTGTTTAAAAACTGTATCTTAATTGACTGATATATTATATTTTCTTAAACTAGGGGGCTCGGCCCCCTACGAGCTACGCTCGCCAACCCCCGTCCAGACACCGCAGACTCTAAATGCACGCTAATTTGATCGGCTTTAAAAAGATTTCGAAAGATTGAATTATAATTTAAAAAACAGTGGCGATCTCCCTATAAACGAATTTCTATTCATTTCTCTTTGATTGGGGAATTTTAACGCAAAATCCGCTGCGTTACTACTTGATTATCCCGTCGACCAATTTCGCTAAATTATATAAATCGCCAAACCACTCGCCAAATTATACAAATTGACATAATTTTTATTTTAAATAACGAAAGAACAAATAAATTAGTACAACATTAATAAAAATACAAATAAAACGTCGAAATAAAAATAACTTGATGACGTAGACACGTGTAACAACATTTCAAAATAAGCTAATATAAAAGGAATTAAGTAAACAGAGTCTTTGTATCCTGGTATTTTTTAACAAAGCGAAAAGAAAGTTCTTTTAAATGAGACATTATAATTAATCGTTTTTAATCTGACGTAATTTTTACCAAGCTATTCTTTCTCTGTTAAATATTCACGTGAAAATACCAATTGAAAAGTATCCTCTCAAAATATCAAATAAATGTGTAGCGCAATTTTTAAATTTAAACCGTTTTGCAATATTATTTTGTGTTCATTTTATGTAATAACTGTAATGTGGCGTAAATATGACGTAATTTCTCCTATTTAAGACTTCTAACGCATGCTAATAAATTTATTATTTTACAAATTCCTTTCTCTCTTAAAATTCACGTGTAACTATAGTTTTTATGACGTAATTTTTAATAAGTTCCTGATTTTTTTGTACATAATTATTTAATTCTAATTCCAAATGTTTTTTTCTGTTTATAATAGTCACGTGTAAATAAATTTTTAATTTATTTACACGTATAAATATTTTTTTTGAAGCAAACATTATTGCTTCCGCTGTTTATACAGTTGGCAACAGTTTAAATTAATATCACTTTCTAAAATCTGTAAAAAATATCTCTAGAAATGCTGAAAATTTGAATTTAAAATAGAAATAAAACCTCAAAAAATGAGTCAAAATAAAAAAATTAATGCAATCTGCACTCCGGCAAATTCTAACGCATAAAATGATCTAAAACTGATTACACTGCCATGTATAGTTTTTGCTGCTATAAAACTTTTTTAGTGGAACGATTTTGTCCAACTTTAGCATTAAATATCTCTTAAAATAATTCTTCGATTTGAAAACTGTCTGCTTCAGCGTGTTTATCAAACATTTCTGTATAAAACTACCAATTTTCTTATTTTTGTATGCATTATTTTTCTTAATATTAACGAAGAAAGACCTCCAGTCACAAAAAATTCAAAACCGGCGGCGGCGGCGGCGGCGGCGGCGGCGGCGGCGGTGACAGCGGTAGTTACTTTTTTTTAGAATAGAGAGATATTTTTAAGCATATTTTTTTTTTTTTTTTTTTTTTTTTTTTTAGTTTACTAGGGGGCTCTGCCCCCTACGAGCTACGCTCGTCAACCCCCGTTCAGACACCGCAGACTCTAACAGCACGCTAATTTGATCGCCTTTAAAAAGATTTCGCAAGATTGAATTATAATTTGAATCTGACAATTATAATCTGACGTAATTTTCACCAAACGTTTCTTTCTCTTTTTAATATTCACGTCAAAATACTTTTGTTAGAAATGAAATATTATGATCATCTTAAAATGTCAAGTAAATGTCTCGCGCAATTTTTAAATTAAAACTGTTTTGCAATATTATTTTTTGTTCATTTTACGTAATAAGTGTAATATGACGTAAATTCTCCTATTTAGGACTTCTAACGCATGTTGCTGAATTTATTATTTTACAATATTCTTTCTCATTTAAAATTCATGTGTAACTATAGTTTTTATGACGTAATTTTCAATGAGTTCCTGCTTTTTATATTTTTTGTTTATGACAGTCACGTGTAAAATAAATTTTTAATTTGAAGCAAACATTACTGCTTGCGCTGTTTATGCTGTTGGCAACAGTTTAAATTAATACAATTTTCTAAAATTTGTAAAAAATATCTCTCGAAATGCTGAAAATTTGAATTTAAAATAGAAATAAAACCTCGAAAAATTATTCAAATTAAAAAACTAACTGCAATCTGCACACCGGGAAATTCTGACGCATAAAATGATCTAAAAATGATTAAATTCCTATGTACAGTTTTTGCTCCTATAAAACTTTTTTAATGGAACGATTTTGTCCAACTTTGGAATTAAATAACTCTTAAAATAATTCTTCGATTTGAAAACTGTCTGCATCAGCGTGTTTATCAAACATTTCTCTATAATACTACCGATTTTCATATTTTTGTATGCAACAGTTTTTTTAATATTAACGAAGAAAGACCTCCGGTCACAAAAAATTCAAAACCGGCGGCGGCGGCGGTGACAGCGGTAGTTACTTTTTTTTAGAATAGAGAGATTTTATCAAGTACCGGTTTCAATACATAATAATAATAAACATTTTACGCATTAAGCAACAAACATTTTTCAGCATTTGTTTCTGACTATTTTTGCATAACGAAATAAATACTTCCTTTATAAACAAATAAAAGAATAATATTAAAAAAAACCACCAAACTAATATATTTGTGAAAGATAAATTAACGAAATTAATACTTCTTTTATAAACAAATAAAAGAATAATATTGTAAAAACACAAATCTAACATATTTGTAATCGTACAATTTAAATTTTTAGATCACCAAATAGAATTTTTTTTTCAAATGGAATTTGTTTGCAAAGTTCATCTCAGTTTACTGATTGTCTATGGTTTTAAAAACAATTTTAAAGCATGAAATATTTTTTAATTTATCTATATCGCGCGAAACTCGATTACGAAAGATTAATACGTTTGCCCTTAAAACAAAATAAAGAGTTCATCATTTTCTTACAGCTAATATCCATTAAAAAAAAACTTCCCTATGAATAAATAAATAAAATAATATAAATAAAGCACAAATTTAACAGACATGTATAGGCTCTGAAATTATCAGAATATAAAAGGATGCCATAAGTAGCAAAATCTTGGTCAAATAATTCTTAGCATGCGACTAATAAGAAAATATAGCTTTTGATAAATTTCAAAAATTTATTTGATTGTATAATTCGTATTTTCCATATGAAAAATGCTTTTTTAATGTAAGTGAGCAATCTAAAAAAATTATTGCATATAAAACAATTATTAGTTTTCAATAATAATAATAAAAAAATGTTTTCACCTATATTCTTTAACCCGGGAAGCCCGGGTACGATCCCCTAGTTTAGCGATAAAAGCTTTAATTCTTTTAATCGAAAATTGCGCATCGCATTTAACGACATAACGCACTTTTCCATTTCATAAGTGTAGCTATCATTGGAATAAGAACTCTTGAACAACCATTGATCTAGGTTTATTAAAATAACTTTACGTATTTAAGAGAAAAAACAGGAGTTCTCAAGAGATTTTTCTTTTCTATTTTTTTAATGCTATTGAATTGTTATTTATACTTTACTTAGAACCTCTATATGCACAAACTACATACAATTGAAAAAATGATTACAGAAATCTCATGAATCTTCAAAACTTTCGCGAAAGTAATACTTATGATTAAGAATTTATTGTTGAAATAAATTCAATTCAAAATGCGATTTTGAGAGGTATTGCTAAAGAATATTTCGATATTTCGTTCATAGCATATCGTATCCCTTAGAAAAAAAATTCTGATGAGATTCAATCTTTATTAACAGCTGGTTTAATTAAAGAAAGCAACTGTGCTTATTCTGGCTCTATTACTTTCGTTATGATTCGTGATGAAGGCCAAGAGACTAGATTATGTGTAAATTATCGAAAATTGAATGCTATAATAAAAAATGTTGTTGAATCGTTACCTCGTATCGATAGTGTCCTTGATAAGTTAAGTAGTGCTCAGTATTTTTCCTCCTTGTGCTGCATTCAGCTTTTGACTACTGGCACATAACCATACATACATCAGATACAGAAAAATTAGCTTTTACTATCAATTCTGGCCTTTTTGAGTGGACTGTCCTCCCCTTCTGTGTAAAAGTTTGCGCCTCCATTTTCAATAGAACCCTTAGAAGAATTCTTGTTAAATATATAATAGACTTTCCTTATCATTATTTTGATTATATAATTATTTTTCCTTCCTATTTCGCACATTCATTATCTAACTAAAATTTTGTAGATTGAACTAAAACTCTCTCAATGTAACTTTTTAAAAAATAAATTAAATTTTCGCAATATTATACCCCTTCGCCAAAAACTCGATAATACTTGAAGATCGTAAGACCTACAAGGTTATTAAGGGGAAAAAACGAGTTCGGATGACAAGAGAAGCCATAAGAATTAAAAAAATATATTTGCTCATTAAAATTAGCTATTTTATTTCTTTTATTTGACTTCATGATCGTTACTTCCTGATGGCTGTAATCCGGATTCCTGTTTTCCCCTTAATAAAATTGTAGGTCTTAAATTTTCTAAGTTTCATCAGTTTTTGGGGAGGGGGATAATATTAGGAAAGTTAAATTTCCGCGCTATATTAAAAATTTTCTATAAATTATTTCTATCTAACATAATTGTATAACCCTAGTATATCTAATTCTTTCCCGACTTCTACACCCTATTCCAATCATTCATTTTACTTAAATTCATTTCTATCTAAATGCGTACAATAATATTTTATCTCTCTTTAAAAATTTTTTTAAAGAGTCGTATTATTAAACTTATCGTATTATTATTTTTTTTTTCAAGGCTTTCTTAAATGCCGATATGAATTTATTAAAATTATTTTTTCCGTAATTCTCATTTATTCCTGTTTTCTTTTTTTTTAAATTCTAATTTTTCCATTTTAATTTTCGCGCTCACTTCGGAAAACGGTTTACTTCCTTTTTCTTCCACGATTAGTAAGTATAGCTCTCGCTTTTACATGATTCCATTGCGTAGTTGGTCTATTTGCAGTACCGTAAAAATCTCTTAGCTGTCTAGTTTTTGTATGGTATTATTTATGAGATACCATATGGTGGATAGATAAATAAAAGCTAAAGCGGTCCGATACCGTAATTATTCTTATTCAGTAAGATAGATTCGCAGTTGTGGCGGATGATTTAATTATGTGCGACGTTCTACTGATCTAATAAATATGTTTCCATGACGGACAAATTTCTCCTAGTCATTTTTGTGGGAAACACCACAATTTTTTGATTTGTACTAATTGTAATAGTGACGGCTAAAACGTTTTTACAATAACAAGTTATTAACAAGTTGCATTAGTCAGAACTTCTAATTAACAGAATGGTGCGATCGTTTAGAGTGGAATCTTTGCTAATAAATCCAGTAAGCTGTTATGATAATATTACCCAGAGTTTATCCGATCACACACACACACACACATGTGTATATTTATATGTATAACCATTAAATAAATATTACCGACCACCAACAAAAACTGTGAAATTATGAATAAATATATATATATATGATAAAGATGAAATCACAAATATATGAACAAATTGGTAAAATTCTAAAGATGAACAAGATATGAACATAGGAAACCAGTATGTAAAATATGAAACTATGAATAATCCACAGAATCATCAGAGGAGCTTGCAGGTTTAACTCATAGTGAAGATGCGTTATTTCATCCAATTTTGTCGGCATTAAGCCTAAAATGACAAAATTTAGCTTCTAATAACGCATCATCAAACAAAATAAATGATAAAAAACCAAGAGATCTAAAGAAAGATACACCTCACACAAGATATTAAAAATTGAAAAATTATTAGAGAACAGTACCTCAATTATAGACAAGAATCTAAATCTTCAGAAAGTTGTCTACTGCCATCTGGTGTTAAATAGGAAAACTATATTGTAACTAGATTTTAACAAAATGTTTTAGTGCTGCCATCTATACCCATATAAAGGAGTCAAATCAATTAAAAAAAATCAAGAAATGACTTAAATTAACATTTATTTAAAGTAAAATGAAAGAAATAGGAATAAACTTAATGAGTACTGAGTAAATATAAAAAAAATAATAATAAATAAATAAATATAAATAAATAAATAAAAGGGCATTGATTAAATTAACCATTTAAAAATAAATATGAAAAAAAATAAAAAATGATTATATAAATAACATTTAAAAAACAATGAGGATTATTTTGAGATAGTAAAGTATAGTTTTGTATTATGTACCAATATGCGTAATATTAATGGAAAATATATAATGTAAACTGCATAATACCCTTCATAATATTCAACATATGTAGCGGAATAGTTAAAGAATTCCTAGTAAAATTAGAAATTGCTGTATTTTCTCTTGAATAAGTCCTTTTGGAAACCGCTAAAACGCAAACAAAATTTAGTCGTTGATATATCTACCCTATATATATAAAATCCTCATGAATCGAATTGAAACGAATTTATGTAACGATTCTATGAAACGACTGATTAAACAACTGATTACGTTTCACGGCGATTTCTCCAAAAATATGCAATACTTAGCGATGAAATTAACACCAAAAATCCGTATTGATCCACACATCTCAAAACTGGTATTAGAATTTTAAAATTAGAATTAGTTTTCGAAATATTAATTTTTTTCTAATTTTAAATACTTTTTTTTCTAATGATAACAACTCAAATTTTAATCATAACAGATATTTTTTTTTTCTTATTTTAGAAAAGGTTATTTTAAATTAATTTGGCGACGAGTTTGGCCTCCCTTAAATGTATGCTAAGAAATGCATCATGTTACTTTTATTCATAATTCAATTTGTATTTCATTATCATTTTATTTAATATAAAACTTTCATTTAAAATTGAAACCTTTAAAATAAATGCCTTTTACTTCATTTTTTTTTAAACGAAACGAAAAGAAAAATATTAGACACAGATGTCATATACGCAACGGGGTACCTAATTGGCGCCAAAATGGCGTTATTTTGCCTGACATGGTAACCCGCCTATTGTTGCTTATTTATTAATAAATGTTTATTTGAATTTATGTTCTTTTTATTTACAAAAAATGTTATAAATTATTTTGTTCTATAGTTATTAATTAATTTTTTTAATTTATTGTTATTTCATTTTTAAAATAACATAATTTAAAAATACATATGTAATAGGTATTTGAAAACGAGGTTTTCGCCAAATTGTCGTAAAAAAAAAAAAAAAAAAAAAAAAAAAAAATACGTGACAATGCAACAAATCATGAGATTTAATTTCCAATTCAAAGCAACGTTTTAATGTTATTACTTCTCCCGTCGACCAATTTCGCCAAATTATATAAATAGCAAAATTATACAAATTGACATATTTTTTTATTTTAAATAACAAAAGAACAAATAAAGGCTTAGATGTTATATATTCCCGCGGCCGCCATCTTGGATTTCTCGGCGATGTTTTGTTGGCGTTTATCGATAAGGCAACCCCGACGAGTAACGTGTTCTGGCAACCCCGTTAAGCTTAACATGTGCATAAATCTGCTTGGCGACATTTACTTGGCGGAAAAGGGGTTTTCACACCAAGAAAAAATCCAAGATGCCGGCCGCGGGAATATATAACACCTGTTCCCAAATAAATTAGTATAACATTAATAAAAATACAAATAAAAAGTCGAAATAAAAATTACTTAATGGCGTGAACATGTGTAACATCCTTAAAGTCAAGTGAATATGACATTTACGATAAACCATTATTGGCATTTAATCTTATAGTTTGGCGGCAGATTTTTGGTCGATGGGATAACCAAGTACCACCGTTTTAATTTACCACACGAAAAATAAAAAAATGCTAACTGGCGAGTTAAAAAAAAGCTATTGGCGAGATTTTCACCCGGCTAACATAAAAGTATCAGAAATTCTTTGTGATCATGGCAACTTTTATGTAGTTTTATTCGAAAAAATAATTTTGATTCTTTAATCAAAATGTAAACCTTTCTTATGAAAAGCGAAGGAATCAGCCTTTTGTTTATGGCAGTTACATTACTTGGACTATTATAATATAAACGAAATAATGAGGATAGAATAATATTCGGCGACTTATCACACCTGTGGCTGGCTAACATTAAAGTACCAAAATGGCCGCCTGGAATATTAAAAGCGAAGGGATCCGCCTGGAGCTGTTGATGATAGTCAAATAACTTAGGCTATTATTATAGAGATTGTTTTCAATTTTAAAAACTGCGCAAAGAATAATATTTCCTAACGATTAAAAATTTATTTTCACGTGACTATTAAAAACAGAAGAAAAACCTTTAAAATTACTATTAAATAAATACGTGATAAAGGCAGGAAAAAATTGAAAATTATGTCCTGAAATTTGTATTTACACGTGAATATTAAAAGGGAAAGGAAACTTTAAAATAATAAATACATTAATATGCGTTTAACCCTTTCACGGACAAGGCACTTCTATTCGTAAAATCTTGAAATCAGTGAATGGCACCAGAATTTACAAACAAATTTCGAAATACAAAAATGCTTTTGTTCACTTACTTAATAAAAGGGAAATTCCCATTATTCTGATGCTAATGTAGCATTTAAGAATTAAAATTAAGTGGTCCAAAAATGAACCACCGCCCTTGAAGGAGTCACAGCAAATTTTAGTAATTGTATTATGTCAATCGTTTTATAACGCTGTTAAAAAATACCGAGAGACAAAGACTCTGTTTACTTAATTCATTTCATTTTAGCTTCTTTTCAAATGTTTAATTGATCTTCTTTAACCAAACACGAGAACAACCATTGGATGTCTTAACAGCAACTGATTCTACCTTAAATTTTTGCAATCAAAGGGAATTGAATGGAAACCCGTTTACAGGGAGATCGCTACAGGTTTTTTCAGTATAATTCAATCTTCTCTAATCTTTTTAAAACCGATCAGATTAGCGTGCTTTTAGATTCTACAGTGTCTGAACGGGGGTGGGCGAGCGTAGCTTGCAGGGGGCAGAGCCCCCTAGTACATGTATAGAATCATACATCCGACGATCCATTTTTGTATTTATTGCGATAGTATTGAGGAAAACGTCGATCTTTTCCTTACTGTTATGACCCACAAAAATAACCATTTCCGACATGTTTTGAACAATAATAAAATTTTTTTGCTATTTTCTGTATTTAATGCTACTTGGGGATAGTACCCGGGCTTCCCAGGCTACAGAATATAGGTGAAAACATTTTTTTTTTTTTTTAATTGAAAATTAATAATTTTTTATATGCAATAATTTTTTTAGATTGCCTATTTACATTAAAATGCATTTTTCATATGAAAAATACGAATTATACAATCAAATGAACTTCTGAAATTTATCAAAAGTGATATTTTCTTATTAACCGCATGCTAAGAATTATTTGACCAAGATTTTGCTACTTATGGCATCCTTTTATATTCTGATAATTTCAAAGCTTATACATTTCTGTTAAATTTGTGTTTTATTTATATTATTTTACTTATTTATTCATAGGGAAGTTTTTTTTTAATGGATATTAGCCGTAAGAAACTGGTGAACTCTTTATTTTGTTTTAAGGGCAAACGGATTAATCTTTCGTAATCGAGCTCCGTGCGAAATAGATAAATTAAAAAATATTTCATGCCTTAAAATTGTTTTTAAAACCACAGACAATCAGTAAATTGAGATGAACTTTTCAAACAAATTCCATTTGAAAAACAAATCCTATTTGGTGATCTAAAAATTTAAATTGTACGATTACAAATATGTTACATTTGTGTTTTTTTAATATTATTCTTTTATTTGTAAAAGAAGTATCAATTTTGTTAATTTGTCTTTCGCAAATATGTTAGATTGGTGTTTTTTTTAAATATTATTCTATTATTTGTTTATAATGGAAGTATTAATTTCGTTATGCAAAAATAGAAACAAATGCTGAACAATGTTTGTTGCTTTATGTACAAAATGTTTATTATTATTATGTATTGAAACTGGCCCGTGATAAGATAAACTTTTAAAAAAATCATGCTTAAAAATTATTTTAGAAAACATAATAAACCAGTCAACTAAGATACAGTTTTTAAACAAATTTCATTTCAAAGTACGTTTTTTCCCTATGCGACGAAAACTGGAAATATAACGATGGTCAAAAGATTAAAAAATTGCGGTAGCGAAAATTTCAAGTCCGAAATTTGATCGTAAATTGTTGCCATTCGCAAAATAACGTCAGCGTTACGCATAAATACGTTTGTTCTTTATAATGATACTTAATCAGTAAAATATAATAAAGATCAGTTATTAGGATGTGGTTATCAATTGAGGCTCTTTTGCTTGGTATTCCGGAATGAAAAACAGCAATTTTCACCTTCTCAAAATTTGCATACGCACTTCTCATATTCATATTCATCATTTCTTTTAAATGTATTTTGTTTCATCTTTTAAAATTATTTTAACTCAAAACTTGAAGTCACGATTGTCAGCAACATCTTTTATGTGAACAGACGCACTCTTTACTTGAGATTCTAATCTCAATTACGGAGAGTAAAAACTTCCGTAATTTATGTTTTTTAGACGCATTTGTGTTAAAAGGTTTAGTTTTATCTAAGAAAATGATCGTTTTCTTTTAAATATGACTTCATTTTCATTTAAATAAGCATTTGGCCTAGTGTCTGAAACTAAGCATCAGTACACATGCAGAAGGAAAAACAATATAGAAAATTTATGAGGAAAAATGCGTGTTTTCAAAAGCAGTGTGTCATTTTTCAGTTATTATTCCCCTAATGTAATATTTTATTCCCCTAATATAATATTATGCTCCTACTGGAATTTTGCGCCACTAAACCTTATACAACAATTTTTATGAAACATTTTTATCAACAATTTTGAATTTTTTATCAGAAAATGGCATGAATAAAGATAAAAATACCCCATTATCTCTCTCTTGTCTGCAATAATGAAAGCTATCTAATTTTCACCATTTTGAAGAAATTTCATAAAATGCTTTTAAAATTAAAATATAAAAGTGGGCATATTTAAAATAAAAACAGATAGAGCGATCTTGTCTACAAATGAACAGCTTTCAGTTAAGCAAAAAATGTTAGTAAAATTGGTTCAGCAGAAAGATCAGGGCAGATGACTATAAACACACTTGTGTTTTAAATATATAGATTATATAAATTTATGAAAAATTAAATTAAGCAAATTATGTTATTTTGATAAAATTATAGTAGAATATCCTAAAGAATAGCATTAAAATTTTGTTATTCGTGAGAATTTGACAAAAACTTCAGGAACATGATATTACTTTAAACCACGAATTATTTGTTTGCTTGTCTGTCTCGGCGAAGCAAATCCATCCAGGCGAGAAGAATCAATTTCTGTAATATAAATCACTACTATTTGCATGTCACCTCTCTTTTATAAAGGCGCTCTAAATTTTTGTAAAACATTGCTTTTTATCAGTGTTTGATTTCGATTACATTATTTTCAAACGTGAAGCATTTTCACCTGTGAAGAATTTCAAAGCAGCTGGGCAGTGAATATGACGCACTCCTATAAACCATAATTCAGTTTTAAGAATGAAAATACACGCTTTTTTATAAAATGACGTCATTTGCATCCCCTAAAACAATCAACTCCTACAATCCATTGTTAAACTTCGCCTATAGAAAAGTGTGCATATGACGTCATTATTGCGGAATAACAGACAATATTCTTCACATAGCCCATATTTTAATTTTAACTTTTTTTCGGGTTTTATGAGAAGATGGCAACAAAAAGATACCGTAATCTCCGATGTTTGACTATTTTCCATTTAATTTCAATAGAAATGGTGTACTTTTGTTGCCACAATTTGAAAAATGGTATTAAAAACTACAAAAAAATTAATATCTGAAAAATAAATTGAGATACAGCTTTCAAACAAATTGCATTTAAAAGAGCATTTATTTTCCTCATACGACGGTGTAAAAATTTAAAATGTGCGATATTTAGAAGTTTAAAAATTTGCAGTAGATAAAATTGCAAAACCGAAATTTTATTTCAAATTTCCAAGTGTTGCCATTATCAAAATAACGTATGCGTTACGCACAGATATGTTTGTCCTTTATAACATAGATAGATAGACGTTTCCTGTTTTTTAAAAGAACTAAATAGTTGACGACTAAATATCGTTTCTTTCGTGGGAGAATTAACGGGTTGACTAATGCACACCCAAATTGTGCCATTTACAATAAATAAATAAATAAATAAATAAATAAAATAAAAAAATAGCAATTTATCAAATTACATCGACCATTTGGAAAACGATTTTTTTTGAAGCCTAAAATTTAAGACATAAAAAATCGCACGGAGTTGATCATACATTACGTACGCCATGAATTAAACATTAATAGTGTTATTACACGTAAAAATTGCAAGCCAAAAATATCGCCTGCGACCCGTCAGATTTCATGAAACTACACCATAGTATTATCCACCTGAAACTTAAGTAAATATCCAAGCATTTCATTGGCTGTTCGGGAAAAGGCTTTTCCATCGTCAGATTTCCAAGAACTTTGACGGCCAATTTTAAATGAAATTTTATTCTTAAACTTCTAAACATCCGACAACATTACTTTTTACACCGTCGGATAGAGAAAAAAATGTACTTTTAAATGCAATTTGTTTGAAAGCTGTATCTCAATTTGTTTCTGAGTTTTTTTTTTTTTTTTTGTAGTTTTATAACTTTTTTGTCATAGTGGCAACAGAAGGTATCCAATCATAAGACCAATCATAAAACGAATAAAATGCGGATTAAACCAATGAAAACCTTCAGATATGCTTTTAATTTCCCATCCTGACGAGAACAATAACCATTTTTCCAAATGGTTAAAAAAAAAAAAAAAAAAAAAAAAAAAAAAAAAAAAAAAAAAAAAAACAGTCAACAAAATAAAGTTGACTTATAGGCTGGATCGACTTACTTACAGGAAAATGTGGTACTTTTGAAACATATTGGATACTTGTTTCTGCTACGACCTACAGTTCTCTTACATGTTATATCCCACTAGAGAAGGTAGAGCTAAATGAAAGAAGCAGTTATCCGTTAAATTTTTTTTTTTTTTTTTTTTTTTTTTTTTTTTTTTTAACAAAACAATATACTACATTTAATTGCTAAAAGGCGTAAATTAAAACTTTAAAAACTGTAAAAAAATGTTTTATTCAACTGTTTACATGTTTTTACTCTTCCTGAGTAATTTTCAAAACAGTAGTAAATAAAAATATTCTAAAACTGCATGGTCTATGAAACGCCATCGTTCAAATTTTCATGTTTACTTTCATCATATCATCACTTCATTTTTCTACTTTACGTAGATGATTATTACTTTCTTCTATCTTTGCAAGACAAAAGTATTGGATTCGTAAAAATTTTCGACTTCCGGTTTTCGACGGATTTACACGTTTTAGAGGTCAGATATTCCGAAAAACATGTTTTTACAAAATGTCAGCCTGTGAACCTGTCTGTCTCCGTGTGACACAAATTTTGTGGTCGCTCTATCTCAAGAACTAATGCACGGAATTTAATAAAAGTTTATATTCAAGTAGTCCCTAATATAAATTGGTGCTGATTAGTTTTTGGTGTGAATCGCCGAAAAGCTGGCGCTATTATACTGAATTTTTCGCGATTACTGCAATAGCTCTATCTCAAGAACTAATGCACGGATTTTCATCAAACTTCAGATTCAATTAATTCTTGATATGAATCGGTGCTGGTAACGTTTTGGTGCAAATCGCCCAACAGATGGCGCTGCTATGCTGCATTTTGCAGCATTTACACGATTCCCGTAATAGCTCTATTTCAAGAAATAATGCACGGATTTTCATCAAACTTCAGATTCAGTTAGTCCCTGACATGATTTAACGTTTTGTACCTTTTGGTGTAAATCACTCAACAGGTGGCGCTGCAATGCTGCATTTTTTGTGAATTCCGCAATAGCTCAATCTCCAGAACTAATGCACAGATTTTCATCAAACTTCAGATTCAGTTAGTCCTCGACATGAATTGACGTTTTATGCATTTTGGTGTAAATCTCTCAACAGGAGGCGCTGCTATGCTACATTTTTTGTGATTTCCGCAATAGCTCTATCTCAAGAACTAATGCTTGTATTTTCTACAAACTTCAGATTCCGGTATACCTTGATATGAATTAGTGCTGTTTATGTTTTGGTGCAAATCGCTCAACAGGTGTCGCTGCTATGCTGCCTTTTTCATAATTTCCCCATAGCTCTATTTCAACAACTAATGCACGAATTTTCATCAAACTTCAAATTCAGGTATACTTTGATATGAATTAGTGCTAAATTGATGTAATTTCTTGTACTATGAGGTTGAGCAAAAAGTTCTGGGGAATTTTTAATCTAATAGTTACCAGAATTTGTATCGTATATAAGAGTACTAGTGGTATATCTATAGGAATTCAGGAATTTCTGCTCCAAAATGCCTGTTGAACAGTATGATTGGCGTGTGTTGATCCAGGATTATTGGAGAAAAGGTCTAACGATTCTGTAAGCCATCGGTGAGTTTCCACAGTTGGACGGCGTCGAAATTCTTCGACACCCTGCCTACAGTCCAGACGTGGCTCCATCCGATTATGGCCTCTTTCGATCAATGCAACACCTCTTTCAAGGGACGTCGATTTGAATCCTTTAATGAAGTTGAAGAAGCATGTCAAGAGTTTATCTATTCCAAGGATCCGCCATGGTACATCCAGCAAATTCGGTTTCTGGCAGAACGATGAAAGAAAGTCGTTCACTATGATGGTCTCTACTTTGAAAAATAGTCCTTGTTGCTTTTGTTGTTAATTTGCGCATAACAACGCAATTTTCACAAATTTCCCATAACTTTTTGCTCAACATAGTATTTAAGTGATATTTAATTGACGTGATTTATATAGAAGAAAGTTTTGTGATGGCCACAACATACTAGTTTTTATTTTCGTAACCATTGAGTAACTGGAAAAGTACAAGTATTACAAAAATAAACGTAAACATCTAAGTAAAATAGAAAAATAACGTGCTTAATATGAAAGAGTACGCGATAATTTGAATGATGGCGTTTCATAGACGTTGAAATTTTAGAATATTTTCATTTATTTGTTTTGGAAATGGCTCGTGTGGAGTGGAAACACCTAAACAGATAAATAAACCTATTTTTACTTTTTTAATGTTTTAATTTACGCGTTTTAGCAATTAAAATTAGTATATTATTACAAGGTGTTAATTTGTTATATATTAAAACAAGTAAGAAATATCATGCGTACAGCGTAGATTATGAAACACTTTCCAACACTCCCTGAAAGCTTTAACAAAACTTCGTTATTTAGGGAAATAAGGTAAATAAGATAACTAAGTAAACATTTAAAAATCTGATTTCAGTAGTTGCCGCCCATAGCCAAATATGTATTCCAATTATTTTAAACAGCCCTGTATTCGATCTGTATGTTGATATATATGCTATATAATGGGAAAATTTAGTTTAGCAAGAAAATGCAAAGCAGGTTGAAATTCATCTTTCACCAATTTATACTAATAGATGGAAGCATACTTGAACACTTTTGTACAGCCCTGTAGTTTACCTAGTACCTTTATTACATGCCACTATTTAGCTAAAATTTAATTCAAACTTAAACACTCTTAAAACTACTGAAATTACATTTCCAGAAATTAATCACCCATAGACGGCCATGTATCCAACTCTTTGCGTTGCCCTGTGTATCATTTTATCTATATTCTACAAATAGTTTTTAGTACACTAAATTCAGTTCAGCGTAAAAATGCATAACTCCTTTAAATCCCACCTTTAAGCAATTTATGCTCATACTCAGTAACCTTTACGAATTCATTTCTGTAGCTCTGTTTATGAACTATAGCATTTATACGCACTTTATAGTATGCATAAATATAGTGAACAAGTAGGTAAGTGTGATTACAGATCGCACAGAGTGTCTCGTTTAATATTCCTTTCAAAACACTTTATCCTTTTGAAAAATCTGTTAGTTCCCCATTTCGCAACCTGGGGCGCACTCTATTCTAAACAAACCTCTATCCGAACTAAACTCCGTTTTATATACTATCCGTAGATATATTAGTCGAGGGGATTTGGCCGATTGCACCTGAGATAAGTAGGCGCGTACCCTGGCGGTAAAAAGTGGAACTAAAATATGTAAGGCTATGATGCATAATATGAAAGAATGGTCAAAGGGGTGTCTTGGAAAAGTGCTCCCCGGGTGAAAAGGGCGGAGGTTAGAAAAATTGCATAAAATACACAAGTTAGAGCCCGGAGGAGTAAATAATATAAGACTTTTTGAAAATTTTATGATTTGCCGTGTGGTCTGAGATATTCAGCTATACGTATGCAAAAATTCATGTCTCCAACTTAATTAGGGGCTCTCTTAGAAAGAATTGCTTAAAATACATATGTGGTAGCTCAAAGGGATAAACGTAAGACTTTTTCAAGATTTTATGATTTGTCGCCTGGCCTCAGGTGCTCTGCTATAAGTATGCAAAATTTTAAATCTCCAATTTAATAAGGGGATCAGTTAGAAAGAATTGCTTAAAATACGGATGTGGGAGCCCAAAGGGTTAAATGTACAGCTTTTTCAAAATTTTATGATTTGTCGTATGCTATGTGGTGTTCAGCTATAAGTATGCAAAATTTCACGCATCCAACCTAAATAGAGACTCACTTAGAAAGAATTGTTTAAAATACACATGTCGGAGCTCAAAGGGTTAAAGGTACGGCTTTTTCAAAATTTTATGATTTGTCGTTTGATGTGAGGTGTTCAGCTATAAGTATGCAAAATTTCACGCCTCCAACCTAAATAGTGGCTCACTTAGAAAGAATTGTATAAAATACACATGTGGGAGCCCAAAGGGTTAAATGTACGAATTTTTCTAAATTTTATGATTTGTCGTTTGATGTGAGGTGTTCAACTATAAGCAAAATTTCACGCCTCCAACCTAATTAGGGACTCACTTAGAAAGAATTTTTTAAAATACCCATGTGGGAGCCCAAACGGTTTTTGACGTACGAGTTTTGGTAGTTTTGGTAGTCGAGTAAGGGTTTTTGTCTACGAGTTTTTGAAACTCTTATGGTTTGTCGTATGATGTATGGTGTTCAGCTATAAGTATGCAAAATTTCAAGTCTTCAACATTTTTGTTTCTGAGAACGGGCTCTGTGACAGACGGACAGACAGACAGAGGAGCGAGACGAATAGGGTTTTGTCAGATCAACGAAACCCTAAAAAAGCGCATATCATAATTAAAAATGCATTTCGAGCAATCAATACTAATATACAGTAATTCGGAATCAATATAGTATCTGAAATCTTTTCAAATACACCGCAAACAATTTCACTTTAACCATTATGAGCGGAATTTTTTTGTGTGGTCCTGTAAAGGAACAATAACTATTCTTTGCACCGCATATTCAACAGAACGCATATTTTAGAGGGCTACATAAATGAATATCAATTTTACTAAGTTTGAAAGAGTGTAACACCATTAAAAATCATTTGAAACGATTTTTTCCCATTGGCCGTAATGTAACGGAAAACTTTTGACTGTCCTTGTAAATGAAATAACCATGCTACAACTTCATTTAAAATAGGGAACTTGCTATGGTAGAGGTCACTAACATCCAAAAATTTCAGAACGATCCGAGTATATTTACGAGAGTTAGAGCGTGGACAGACGGCCAGACGGCCAGACCGACAGACGGCCATACGGGCAGACGACAGACAAACCGAAGTCATAAAGACTTTTCAACTTTGTTGGAAAGTGTTAAAAAACTGCAAGTTTTGATTATTTCATCCCAGTCCTAACTTTTCTCATTTGTGTAATCATCATTAAATATTAATAAAAGGTTTAAACAATTTCCTTTAAAAATTCGGCTTACGTTATACTTGATTGTTTATTTATTTAAAAGCTCTATGTACTTTACTGATACTGTGCAGGGTATACTATTTTACGTTTCCTGAAAGTAAGTTTAGGTATTTTTAAATTTTTCTTAAAACATGTATATTTTTGGTACATCCTTTTCCTGTAACAAAAGTTTAATCAGAGCAGCACAGTGCATAAAAAAAACATAGACTAAGAAAATTAGAGAATTCGGGCGTATTCTTTTTTTATCCGGATTGTTCTTTCGCCTTATTAGGCAGGATAGTTAGTAGTCCATAGTTAGTAGTACAGAGAGAGAGTGCATAAAGGAAAGCTGTAGATAGACGTTATAAGTACTCGACAAGTTGATAAATATGTATTTTTTTCTGACTGAAAGAGTAAATGGTTACTCCATGGTAATAAAACTTGAATGTTCTGACACATTTAATGATTGTTTCCTTTGTTGATAGATTTTGGAACCACCCTGTTTTCAAAAAGAGATATGCTTTCAGAAGAGGCATCATTAAAATATTTATTTATTAGTTAACTATACTTATCAAGTAAATCACAAGCGGTTACAGATATAGACATTCGAATTTCTTTTAGTCGTTTGTACATGAGAGCATTCTGAGTAACGGTATCTCTTGAATCTCTCTAAAACAATTTACTGATTAAAATAGTGGGTTTTTCTCATTTCTTATGACGACTCTGCATGTGGGCGTATCATAATTGGCCAATTTCAATGAATAAAACGTTTCGTACTTTGATGCAGTACACTGTAAAAAAAAAAAAAAAAAAAAAAAAAAAAAAAAAAAAAAAAAAAGATGGCAATTCTACAGATGTAGGTATACTTACAAACCTTTTATCTGTACACTGTAAAAAAAATATGTAAATCTACAAAAGTAGTTTTTGTAAAGCTACAGAAATCTTTACAAAAGAATACACTAAAATTACAGCAATCTTACTAAAATTTTATCTGTAACCCGGGTGGCAGTTGCATAAAATGTTCAAGGCATCCCAGTTTCCTAAAGAGTTCTTAGTAACCTTACGGATCTTTTGATATACAGCGCAAGAGTGTATCTGTTACATGAATTTTTGTTGGTGTCGTTTCATAAAAATTTCTAGGCATCCCGGTTTCCTAGAAATTTCTTAGTAACTTTACAGATTTTTAGAAAATTGGTGTGAATTTTTTTAGAAAATTGATTTTTAGAAAATTGGTTTAAAGTGTGTGTTTAGAAATTTTAAAATGTTTCTCGCTCAATCCATAACAGAAGCTGTATTTAGACTAAATGTTCAAATGCTCTATATTTTTTTGTCTATTAAAATTGGTTTGATTCTAATTATCACTTAATTTTAATGTGATATTTAAGTAATGTGATATTTAAGAAAGTGTGGGATGTATAAGTATTGCGCGACAGCGCAATACTTATTTATTTCCAGTGTCACTTCTCAATGTTAATTTAACATAGAAAAGCCTATGGAGATCATAACTTTTTTATTTTTTCCTCCCACCTTTTTGTCCCTGATGCCAATCAGTTTTAATTCTAATAATATTATAAATTCAAAGTGTAAAAACATTTGCCTAACATCAGGGTCAAAATGGATCATAAAATGCCTTTGCATATAGGTAGATTATAATCTAGAGAGTAACATGGGCAAATTTTTATTTACATTATTCAAATATTTTTCTTAACAATTCACAATTTCGCTTTTTTCATTGAGAAAATTCCAAATTTAAAAAAATGAAGTGAGTGAAAAGTGTTTTTATGTAATCTTATCAAATACCAAACCGATTAAAACAATAATGATGACAAATTGTTGGCGATAGAACCTGCTCAAACATAAGCTATATTTTATGTCTGTGCCACTACCACCAGAGGGTTGCAGGAGCAAAAAACTTTCGAAATTGCGATTTCTGTGATGCTGAAAAGGCTAGAAACTTTAAATATTGCATGGTAGTTACTTATGAAATATAAATTCCCTCGAAGGACTGTCGAAAATAAATTCGAATTAAAAAGGGGTGAAGCGAAGGAGAGGTGCGAAAAGCATTCTAAAAAAGTCCTAAATTACGATTTCTATACAATTTCAGGGAATATAAACCGATTATAAAAGTAATAGTTGCGAATCAATGGTAACAGTCTCGGATCCTACACAGGCTATATTTTATGCCGATGATTCTACCACCTGGGGTTCACAGGAACAACAAACGTTTTAAAAAAGGCCTTTAAAAGCTTTCTAAATTACGTTTCTGTGGAATATTAGGAAATAACAAACTGATTTAAAAATTAATGTTGGCAAATTAATGGTGACAGTTCCTATTTCAACATAGCCCTTTATGTTGACAGAGGTGGTAGGACTTGGAATTTGACATGATAGTTAATTTTAAGATGTAAGAAGACGGTTTCTAAAAAAATTCAAAACTTCAAATGAATACTGAAATAAGCGTATTAATTGAGCATAAAAATATCAAAATATTTTCTAAATTATCATTTATTTAGTTTTATTTCGTTTTATTATTTTAAGTTTCATTTCTGCCTAATGCAGTGTAATAATGATGTTTAGTCAAACTGTGTTTTAAGTAGTAATTTTTTATTTATTCCTAAAAGTAATAAGTACCTTTTAATAAAAAAACATTTTAATAGAATAAAATATTACCTTCTAATAAAATAACATTTAGTTAATAGCTTTTAATAAAAATTAGACATATAAATATCACTTGACATATTTCAAATCTTACGCGAGCAAAGCCGCGGGGTTTGCTAGTCTAAACTATAAAAATCAGAACGTACGAAAATGGAACTTTGTTTTGAATATCTGTAGGTAAATCAGCGACGACTAAGTGACTAAAAATCTGATTCATGAAAAAACTGTAAACATTTAACATGGAAAAAGATATTTTTATCTTATTAAGATAAACACCGAAATAAATAAGTGTTTTTCTGCTATTTTTATTGTCTGCCGCCTGTTGTCTGTGACCTTATTCTTAGCATCTGCTATATTATTAAATCAAAGTTTCCGGTACTCGCAAATTTCGAGTATGCCCTTAAAGACATGTACTGTCGAGCCCCGTTCAATTCATTCATTTATTTTTATTTAATTGAGACCGTGCACCAGATTTGTTTGTTTGACAACTTCTTTGCTTGCTCATAAGCGTTCGTCGAGATGAAGACATTATGTGATGATATGTGACAAAATGTGAAACATTTCGGATTAATTATGGCAAATTTACATCACAAATTGCGATGCGATACACCATAAATCAAACCCGAATTATAGAACCATCTGTTAATTTTGAAATGAGTTCGTCTGAACGCAGTAGTTATTAAAAATACTTTACATATTAAACAAAAACATAATTTGCAGAACACATTTGAAAAAGGCAATTTATTTCCTACATTGTTCAGCCATGAGAAAGGATAGATATTAAAATATTCCTTCAGTCGCTTCTACAGTTAATGTTAAAGTTTTGTAAGAAATATCTTTAAACAAATTCAACTTTACAAAATAAAAATAAAATTCAAGCAGTATGATGCTTAAGCTGTCCTAAAAGTTTAGATGGCACCGTCCAAATGAAATGGAAATAAATCTTATGACTTTTTTCTTTTTTAAGCTTCATAAGCTGCATATACTTGTATTCCACATTTTGTACTATGGTTATGATAATTGTTTAAAAAATGATAAGGTACATGGAAAATGCAAACCTTTAAAAAAGTTTAAGATTTATTTCCATTTTATTACAACTGAATCTAAATTTTTAGGATAGCTTTATAATATTGTCTGAATTTTATTTTTATTTTTTAAAGTTCAATTGGTTAGAGCATATTTGTTACAAAACTTTAACATTCACTGTATATCCAACAGAAGAAGTATTTTAATATCTATCCCTTTTCGGGACTAAACAATGTAGGAAATAAATTGCTTTTTTTTTTTTTCTTTTTTTTTTTTTTTGTTCTTCAAATTATGTTTTTATTTAATTGTTTTAAATAAGTTAGTGAAAATAGGTTTAAAAGCTATTAAAAAAAAATAAATTTCAAATAAAATCGTACTGTTGATTTCAAATAAATTTTAAAAGTATAATTAAACTAGTTGCTTACAACCATCATGATATTTGATTAAAAAGTTTATTTTTAAAAATAATCAATAACTAGTTGCTTAGAACCATCATGATATTTGATTAAAAAGTTTATTTTTAAAAATAATCAATAACTTATTAATAATTTAAAAGTCTTAAGCTTAGCCTTTAACAACCTCGACTCCAGTTCCCATGTCATATCGCCTGCCGATTTATTTTAAATATTTAATATGACAAAAATGTTCTTTGCAGGTTATTTTATGGCTAAAGTATAAAAAGTAAACTAAGAGTCGCTGATTTTATCTGGCTTTTCTTACTATTTTATGCTGTAATATAAAAAATTATAAATGTCATAATGGTAAAAGTAGATAGAGAAAGTAAAGAAGGCACAAAAGTACCTTAGAGGAAATTCAGTGTATTGCATGTCAGTTTCCTAAACTTTATCACATTGCTTTTACCACAAAAATAAATGTAATTAGATGAATTTGTAAAAGTTTCTTTCTCGGGCGAAAAGCCCCACACGCAACATGGCGCCTCTAGGTAATTAAACTATTTGCTTAGAACCATCATGATATTTCATTAAAAAGTTAATTTTTAAAAACAATCAATAACTTGCTAATAATTTAAAAGTCGCAAGCTTAGCCTTTAACACCCCCCCCCCCTCCCCCCAAGTTCCCATGTCATATCGGCTGCAGATTTATTTTAAATTTTTAATATGACAAAAATGTTCTTTGCAGGTTTTTTTTATGGCAAAAGTATAAAAAGTAAACTGAGAGTCGCTGATTTTATCTGGCTTTTCTTACTATTTTATGTTCTAATATAAAAAAAAAATTATAAATGCGATAGTAGTAAATGAAGTAAGAGAAAGTAAAGAAGGCACAAAAGTGCCTTAGATGAAATTCAGTGTATTGCATATTAGTTTTCCGTAAACATTATCACACTGCTTTTACCACAAAAATAAATGCAATTAGATGCATATGAAAAAGTTTCTTTCTCAGACGCAAAACCCCACACACAACATGGCGCCTCTCTATAATTCACTTGATTCTCGAAAAAAAAAAATTAATAATGATAATAAAACAGTTGTTTTATGTCTCACGATAAGTCTCGCTTTTAAGTCTTATTTTTGTATGCTGCAATATGAAAAATATTTAAATGCGTGTGTAATAATAATAAATGGATAAGAAAAAGTAAAGAAGACATAAAAGTGACTTAAAAGAAATTCAGTTTTTTACATGTTAGTTTCTATAAACATTATCATACTGCTTTTACCACACAAATAAACGCAATTAGATACATTTGAAAAAAAATAATTTCTCCTTAGAAATGCCTAAAACAACATGGCGTTTTTTTTTTTTTTATTTATTTATTTTTTTTTTTTGTAATTTCTTTGCTTAACGTAACACAGATTTATTTTACGGTTGTTTGCTGTAAAGGAGAGAGTGTGAACGATGCTTCGGAGATAAAAAGAAGCATTATAATAATATTTAGAGTTCCGTACTTAAATAGTAAAAACGGAAGATAATAGGTGTGTTATAAGATAATAGGTGTGTCTGTCCGTATAAGCCATTTTTCTCGAAAACTATGCAACGTGGAATGTTCAAACTTGTCCGAGTTGTAAAGGATATCAAACCACATATTTGTAGACTATTAGCCATTCACAAAAATTTTTTATGAAAAAAAAAAAAAAAAAAGGAATTAATGAAATTACATGAAAAAGAAATTTTCTATGTGAAATCGTGTGGAGTTTTGTTCGAAAGAGCTTGTAATATCGAACTCAATAATATACTTGCTTTACTTATTTTTATTTTTCCCCAGGATATTGTCCAGAATGTATTGCAAAAATATTCCCTCACCCCTCTATTTCCGAATCGATTGTTAATAAAATTATTAAAAAAAGAGGGTGTGTAGGTGATTAGTTAAACCTTTCAGAAAAACTATAGCGATAATCCAACATCACATAGTTTTTGAGAAAATGGCATTTTTCCGTTACACACAAACTTTACTTTGCGGGCATTCAGCGGGGGAGGTGAGGGGTGCTTGAGCTATCTATCAAGTTCTAACTAGGATGTTCCAAGGATTATTGATAATTATAATTAGCCGAGATATTAATTAAAAACCTACCTAGAAACAGCAGCACGCACCAAGGCGGCGCCGTAACATTGTGACCTCCTTTCGAAGCGCGCTTGGCCAACTGCAGTTTAAACTTTCCACAACCTCTTTGTTTTACGGAAACCTTTATGCGTGAGTAAAACTTGCAAATAACCTATTATTGAATTTTTGAAAGCTATGCCAAACATAACAAATTATTAAAATGCAAGATATAAATTATTATTAGATACTTTAGAAAGAAAGTGTTTTATCTTCACTAGATCTTTCTGGACCTTCATCGGCACTTTCTTGAAAATCTTTACGAGATAGAATTAAATGTTCAGCATATTACCATTCTGCATATCTAAAAACTCTAAAAGCAGCTAAAATGGCGAAGAAAAAAAATATTATTTTGAAGATTTGTATATTACGTAGTATACAGATGGTTTACCTAATAATAGTATACTGATGGTTTGCATACTAGTAATATACAGATGGTTTATATAATTGCAGTATTTAAATATGTTATAAATAGATCTCGAGTATTACTTGCACAGTCATTTCAATAACGTTCTTTTGAAGGCTATCGTGTAAACTGATATTAAATTGAATATCAAAGGTAAACGTAAATTGATTACCTAACATTATTTTTGGTCTTTCTCTCTCAGTATTGTTCCGTTCTAATGGACATCAAGAAAAATGAAAGTGCAGGAATGGATTTTCGGTTTTCCCATTTTAAACACACTATAAAGACAATAATCAATCAAAATGCGTGTGTATTTTTTTTATTTATTCTATTGCAATGAATGGTTATGTAACTGTCAACAAATAGTAAATGAAATTCGTATATCATTGTTCCATTGTAGGATATAATTATTATGTCAAAATCTTGAATGGAAAATGGAATTTCAAACATTGTCTTTGAATTCAAAATCAAGTGACATCGAATGTAATTTTTCCGGGTTAACTGTATATAAATAAGGCAAGTTTCACTTGAATCATTCTTGAAAAATTTCGGTGTTTATCTCCAGTCTCTCTTGCTACGTCTTACTACCAATCTTGAAATGAATAAGTTCTTACTGTTCCTGTTTTTCGCCTTCGCTTGTGTTTACTCCGCTGAGGGCGCACCAATAAAGGAGGAAATTTCAACCATCGTATACAAAAAAGTCTGCGGTGAGTGTAATTTTCTTTTCCACTTTCTTTTATTTATTGATTATTATTATCATTATTTTAAAGTATTAAATTTTTCATCTGATCTCCACAAATTTTATTAAATCAATTGACTGAGTTTAAGGTACTTTCTTGCATGAAGTCGTTTCTTTTTAGGGTTTTTAGAAGAAATAATTAATAAACTTAATGAAATTTTACTAAAAATTAAATATTATAATTATAATTTTTTTTAATGTATGATTTGGGAGATTTCGCTCAAACAGTGTTTACTATGTTTGGCAAATTTATCTCTGAAAATAAAATAAACATTTTTGACACTAGATTGTTTTGGTTTTGTCGAATTTCTTTTGATTTTGACCAGTTCCACACTATAGATTTAGTAAAATTTATGTGGCCATCACATTCTTTATTAATTAAAATTATCTCAAAAGAATGCTTTTCTGTTCTTTTTTCTGCTCTTTATTCGAGAGGAGGGAGCCTTTGCTTAGCAATAATTTTTCAGATGAATTTTGCTTCAGTAATGTAGTAATATAATATAAATAGATTTTTTTTTCATTTATTTTAAAATTCCTATAATGTTCTGTTTTCCCACGCGGTTGTTAACACAGTTTCTTTATTTCGTGAGCAAATACTAGGCAAGAATCTTTGATGTGTTTTCCGTAGAACATAAGCTGTCAGTTGTGTAATTTTTCACCCATTTCATTTATAACAGAGATCCCTCGTCCCACAAATAAGAAACAGAAGTCACACAATTTTAATGGATCTTATATTTAGAGATTCAATTGGCATTTTCAACTCAAACTTTACTTTTGATTTAAATGACATAAACTAATTTATTATTCTGATCAGAAGTAATTTAAACAAGAAAGAGAAAAAATCATTCGTCAAGCATGGATTATGAAACACTCTCCAACACATTCAGAATAATGTAACAAAACTGCACCGTTTAATAAGTTAAAACGCTATGTCTATTTCAATCACTAGGGGGCTCGGCCCCCTACGAGCTACGCTCACCAACCCCCATCCAGACACCGCAGACTCTAAATACACGCTAATTTGATCGGCTTTAAAAAGATTTCGAAAGATTGAATTATAATTTAAAAAACAGTGGCGATCTCCCTATAAACGAATTTCTATTCATTTCTCTTTGATTGGGGAATTTTAACGCCAAATCCGCTGCAGTATTACTTGATTATCCTATCGACCAATTTCGCCAAATTATATAAATCGCCAAACCACCACCAGCCATTTTATGTAATAACTATAATGTGACGTAAATATGACGTAATTTCTCCTAAGACTTCTAACGCATTTTAATGAATTTATTATTTTACAATATCCTTTCTCTTTTAAAATTCACGTGTATACTTTTTATGACGTAATTTTTAATAAGTTCCTGCTTTTTATACGTAATTATTTAATTCTAATTTGAAAGTTTTTTTCCTGTTTATAATAGTCACGTGTAAATAAATTTTTAATTTGAAGCAAACATTATTGCTTGCGATTTTTTATACAGTTGGCAACAGTTTAAATTAGTACAATTTTCTGAAATCTATAAAAAATATCTCTAGAAATGCTGAAAATTTGAATTTAAAACAGAAATAAAACCTGAAAAAATGAGTCAAAATAAAAAAAATAATGCAATCTGCACTCCGGCAAATTCTAACGCATAAAATGATCTAAAAATGATTACACTGCCATGTATAGTTTTTGCTGCTATAAAACTTTTTTAGTGGAACGATTTTGTCCAACTTTAGCATTAAATAACTCTTAAAATAATTCTTCGATTTAAAAACTGTCTACATCAGCGTGTTTATCAAACATTTCTGTATAAAACCGCCGATTTTCATATTTTTGTATGCATTATTTTTGTTAATATTAACGAAGAAAGGCCTCCGGTCACAAAAAAATCAAAACCGGCGGCGGCGGCGGTGACAGCGGTAGTTACTTTTTTTTAGAATAGAGAGATATGGAAACGCATAACACATTTGGAAACCCAATTTCAGCTATTCCCATCTACAATCAGAAAATTATCCGAATTCTTTGAGCAGCCCCGTATATGATTATATAGATTTGTATCTATTAACTACACGCATGCCAAAATTTAGTTCATTTAAGAGATACGCATACCTCAGTTGAAAATTTCCCTTTAGCAACTTCCTCTAATGAGAAGCATGGTACGTGAATACTTTTGTGCAGCCCTGTATATGAGTTTATAGAATTTATATATGTAACGAGTAACATGAAAAAAATTAGCTAAATTCAAAAGCACTTACCGAATTTTAAAGCGCATACTCCAGCAATTATTGCTCACATACAGTACTGTAAACGATTTCTTTTGTGTGTCCTGTAAATGAATAAAAAATGCTATGAATGCCCTGTTCTAACATATTCGTAGCAGTGATTTATATCTATATCAATACATTTGAAGTATCCTAATCTCATTAAATACTCTGCAAACGATTTTTCCCCATATACCATAATGTAATGGAATTCTTTTGAGTGCTCCTGTAAATGAACTATTAATCCTACATACTTCATATACAATACCAAACAAGCTTTGGTGACCCTAAATAACTTTTATCAATTGCATGAAAATCCGAATATATGTATGGGAGTTAGAATGTGGACAGACGGACAGACAAACCGAATGCATATGATAACACTTTTCAACTTTGTTGGAAAGTGTTAAAAATAATATTATTCATATTATCACCCTTTTTTTTGGCCTGAGACCTACTTCTTTCACTACGGAATTTTCTGTTCTCGCCTAAAATGGTTTGTTCTTTTTGGATGACTACCAAAAATAGGTTGCTACTTTTATTTTAATACTTTTAAACACTGCTTAGATAAAAATTTTAAATCGGCAAATGAAGCAAAGAGCAGTTTTCAATAAAATTTATTTAAAAATTGTTGTTCAACAGTTAACCGAGCCTGTTATTGTTTTTTAAATGTATTACTAGGTGGTTTTCAAGCATGAATTAAAAGAAAATCTCTCTGCACAATGACCATCTGTTTGCTGTAACAATGTAAATTAACTAGTGACAGAATTACGGAAATGGTCGTTTTATTTCCGTTTGGTCGTTTATTTATTTATAGTAAAATATTAAAAGCAGAGAACAGCATATTAACCATAAATTAACACACTTTGGTAGTAAACTATAATCTGTCATCAAAAAGAAAACTTTTCATTTTATGTTTAATATAATTTTTTTATCAAATCAATTTATAATCGTTAAAAGGTACGCAACATCAGAACATTATCAGAATTGTATTTAATTTTAATTTTATTATCTTTTTAATATTTTTCAATTGCTTTTAAAATGCTAGATTATTTATAGAGTTCTTATTTTAGGTAAAGATGAAAAGATTCAAGAAAAATATATGAAATGTTTCGAAGACAACCTCCCTAAAAAAGTAAGATTTATTATTGTATATAAGTACTGGGATTTTCTAGACAAGAATAAAATCTCTAAATGTATCAAAGTACCAATGTTAATAAACGAAATCATAGTATACTTTTTCTAACTAAAATATATTTTTAAAAATTAATATTTTGCATATTTATTTTATTGAAGAAAAGGCCATTAAATGGATAAATGACTGAACGCTTTAATGAATAACAGTAATATTAATTTATTTAAACATGATAGTCATATCCGTGGATAGAAAATATCGTTGCAAAAATTTTGCCTTTTTTTCACAATCTTGATACATATTAATAAGATTTTAAATAAATTCAAAGCAATTAAAAATGATATTTATGACATCCGTAATTTGCACTGTCTACGGACATATCTTTAACGAACATTAGAAGTGGCGTTTGGACATTCCATTTGGGGTTCCAAGCTTCATACGCAGGGAAATCCATAAAGATAAATTAAAAGTTTGTGCAATATACTGGTAGAGGTTAATTTGATTTAATAAAAAAATAAAGAGTGGAAACGGCAATTTAGACATTTTAAATTGATAATTATTAAAATAAAATAATTTGAATACAAAAAGCGATACCTATATTATTATAGTCCAAGTCATGTGATTGCCATAAACAAATACGAGCTTACCACTTCGCTTTTGAATGCAAGGCTGTCATTTTTAATTAATATTATTTTTAGAAGTAAACTACATAAATGCTGTCATGGACGCAAAGTGTTCTTGGTACTTTTATGAAGCAGGGGGAAAATCTCGCCAATAGCATTTTTTTTATCTTGACAGCACCATTTTTTGCATTTCGCCTGGTAAATTATAAATTATAATATTTACGAAATCCTATCAATTTTAAAATTAAATGTCTTGGTTTCTGGTGTTATTTTTTCTTTTTAATTTTTATTTATTTATTCCCCCTCTTTTTTTCTTTTTAAAGAAATAAGTGAAATTCGTGAATTTTAAATATTTCAGGTTTAAATTAAAGTTATGTATTTTAAATATAATGGGTGAAAGTATTATATTTTAAATAAAGTTAATGAAAAACTAAAAAAATGTGACGATGATAATGTTTGGCGATTTATCGCCTTCGCCCCGCTGACATAAAAATACCGAGTTCTTGATTTATCTATCAGAGTCTTCCGCGTTCGCTAAGGATTGAGCATTAAATTAAATTATGAATAAAAGAAACGTGATACAATGCTTTGCATGCATTTAAAGGAGATCACTCTGGTCGTCAGCGGCGGCCAGATAAAAAATCTGCTTTGAAAAAAGAAATTGGGTCCAAGGTGGTACCTGTACATGAAAATGACTTTGGAAATGTTTCTTTATGGAAGAATGACCCAAATGCTTGAAAATGACTCGAGTTTAATTGTGTAGCACAAAACAAATTAAAAACATTTTCTCATTCCAGGCAGTACAGATAATAAAAGACGAAACTCGAACAAAAACGATGACAGATGCAGCAAACGAAATGTGTGATGATTTAGTGATGCTTACCAAGGTAATGATGACATGTCTTTTTCTGTATTTGTAAATAATTGCATGTGTAGATATATACAGGGTGCAATGTGTTATCAATCGCCGACCTTTAATTTCTCAACCGTTGGTCGTAGACATATAGTTCGAATTACAAAAAAGTTTCAAATGAGGTAAATATTCATGTTGTGACATTATTGAAAGTAAAAAATTATTTTTTTAAAAATTGCAAAATCTAACTTTTTATACGATCTCCTAGTTTCTGTAGATATATTTAGTAAAAGTTTACACATATCATAACAGATATAACACAAAAAGTTTGACCTCTGTACTACAAAAATTGACACAGTTATTAAATTCCAAAGCTTGAGATTTTTTCTTATGATTTTTTCTTTCATTGAGGGAACAGTTAAAAGATGAATTAAAGTAATTCGAGATCTAAATCATTATGCAATGTCCATTCTACGGCGAAACCACCTTTAGCCAGTATCGCCAAATCGGTGTATCACCATAGAGGGTTATTTTATCTAAAAATTTGAGCTGACTTTTAGGGGTCGAACAACATTCAAACGTCAAAGTAGGTAGAATCGACAACCGGAAAATAAAACATACTCACTGAGGACTAGATAAATGGCAACAGAATGCAAAGGACCAGCCGAGCTATAACAAGAATGAAAATTGGGATTATATGAATTACAATAGTACCACAGCGCCACACGTCACATCTATCAGTGGACTGGACATGCTAGTCATCGCTGAGGTCGTGATGGCAAGCTACGCATTAGGGTGGTCACAAGCAACATGGGGAAATTTTTTTTTAACGTTTTCTTCAGAGGGACCCTCCTAAAAGTTGCCAATTAGTTAGAAAATGAGATTGACAAAGTTTCAGCTCAAATAAATAATATTAACCCATGCCTCATCGAGGTTGAATTCTTGAAAATTTGCAATTTTTGGCAAAAAATTGTCGTTTTTCTTTCCTTACGTGAAAAATATTTGTCTTAGAAACCGGATTCTTGTTTTATTTCATAGAAACTATTGTTGCCTTGAACTTTTACTCTCATTAAAACTTATATTTAATGAACATTTAGTATTTTTCAGGACATCTAGTGAACCATACCCTCAAACTCTGCATTTTTCAAACATAGGTTAAAGATGACAAATTAAAAATTTTATTACTTTTGATAATTTTTTTGTATCATTTTTATTAATAGGCAAAAATAAGTGAACAATTTTTGTAACTTCAAAAATATTTCACGAATTATAATTGATTATTAGTTATCTAGTTCTGTGTCTAGTAAGAAAGAGTTTCTCGATTTGTGTTGCAGTTGAACCCCTGAATTTCTCTTTTTATTACAAGGCTGTTTTTGTTATCTGTTATGGTTATCTACTTTTAGAATTGACGAAACATTCCGTAAAACCCCTTCCCCCTCTTGATATGATGGCAGAAATGTAAGATTTTTTAAATTGGCCACATGTCTCATCAAATCATCGACAGTAAGCAGCTAAGTAATTGTCAAGTTTTATGTATTTTATTTTATAATATTCTCAAAATCAACTGAACGCCAGAGAAGCTGCTACACTTAGAATACATCCACTAGCTAACCACAGACATCGACTCTGCAAATAACTGTTTCGTAAACAAAAAACTGAGCTTATCAAAAACAGATTTTAAAATTCCCATTTAGAGAGAACTGTTGTTCACTGGGGTGGAAAACTGCTTCACCATTTTTTGAATAAAGAAAATGTAGAGTGGATAAATGTTTTAATTAGTTGTGGGGATGAAGAACAGTTACTACGAGTTCCTCAACTTGAAAATAGTATCGGAACAATTCAGGCGAAAGCTGTATTTTCAGCAGTTGAATAGTGGGAGGAAGTTGGTAAAATCCAGGCAATATTTTTTTATACAACTGCAGTAAACACAGGTCGCCTCAGAGTTAACCTGCATTTTTCCGTAGCAATTGTTAAAGGAAACGTTTTCTGTATTTACCATGCCGCCAGCATAATTTAGAAAGCTGTTCTTGATTTTAAAATGGGCATAATCACTGCCCATCAGCCAGATATTTAAAAAAAAAACCAATTCTGATTGGGTGGTCTAAATTAAACCAGAGTAAGTATACAAATGTTACTGAAGATGAAATACTAGGTATAAATAGTTAATTCAGAAGAAATTTCAAATTTTCTTACAGGAACTCTTAAAAATTAACAGCTCAGGGATGATTATAAAGAGTTTATCCAACTTTGTTTAATTTTTATAGAACTCCTTCCTGCAAAAGACTTTTTTTCAAAGCACCTGGTACTTTTAATCATATCAGATGAATGGAGGCACAGGCCATTCATTCTCTTAAAATATATTGTTTCAGGGATCATCTTTCAATAACAAATTTAGAAAAAGAAGGTATCAGAGATCTTTTCTTATTTTTAATCAATATTTATGCAAAAGCGTGCTTCAATACTTCCACTGCCAATTTAGCCCCCAATTCAAGACCTGCAAATAATAAAATCACTTGTTCACTACAGAAAATTTGATAAATAGGTTACAGACAAAGCACTTGCTAAAATGACAAACCGCCTTTGGTATCTTAACTCAGATCAAGTTGCATTTTCATTTTTAGATAATACTTTGGTAAAAAAAGTCAACATAAGCCACCTTATCTAACCACTTCAATCCTTTCCGGTGCAGTGTCCCACGCCGGGACCACCTAACTTTAATTCCAAACTTACAAACGGCACGAAGAATATTTTAATAAAATTTTGCTTTTACAAAGAAAGGTTAAAGTAATGTGATTTTAATTTCTAAAAATGTCGTTTGTAAATTCCGGGGTAGACCATCATTTCATTTTTTTACGAACAGAATTTTTCTGTGCCGGAAAGGGTTAACGTGACAGTTGTAAGGGAAAATAATTTATTTTCTTTATTATGCCTCCTTTCTTGTGACACAACTTTAATAATAAAATGCAATTGAGCATTATTTACTCTCATTTCTATACTTCCTTTGCCCTCCCTTTTTTTAAAAAATTCTTTCAGTTTAAAATTCGATTTTTTTCCTTTTCTTTGGATTTTTTTTTTAATCAAACACTTTATTGGACTTCACAAAACGAAAAAAAGAAAAACAAAAGGTGGAAAGCAGATGAAATGCAATGTTACAAATTTTTTTTTCACGTTTTCATAAAAAGTCAATTTTTAGGATTATGGTGAAGTCTGGTCCTGAAAAATGCGCATATTTTTAAATCTATACATTTTTTGAAAAAAAATGGTGTGTGGTTCTTCAAAGCAAAACTTTTTTTTTTATAAAATGAGACCTGCATTATGTTCCTAGGTTTAATTGTATTCATTTCATGAAGGAAAAACAGTATTTTTTGGCGAATAATCACGTTTTTTTCAAACTTAAACCTCAATGAGGCACGGGTTAATATTATCCAAATGAGCTGAAACTTAGCCAATCTCATTTTCTAGTCAATTGGCAACTTTTTGGGGGGTCCCCTCCGAAAAAATTCGAAAACTGATTTCTTGTGACCACCCTACTACGCATACATGCAATATGCCGAAATGTTATTTATGGTGAATGTCAAAGGAATGCCGAAGAGGCTGCGAGTGTTTATTCAGAACGTTTCCCTGAGGATCTACATCCAACGCATGAATCATGCTTTGCACCACCTTAGAGAGACCGGCTCTGTTTCACCACGACCCAGAACAAGTAGACGGGTAAGGTGTAATGTTTGAGTAACACCGGAGGAGGTGCTGGCATATGCCCTTTTAATTCCAGAACTGAGCATGGCGGAAATAAACGAGGCATGTGGTCAGTATGTCTGGTATTTATT
Organism: Maratus speciosus; assembly: GCA_963932465.1. Taxonomy (NCBI): domain Eukaryota; kingdom Metazoa; phylum Arthropoda; class Arachnida; order Araneae; family Salticidae; genus Maratus; species Maratus speciosus. Next base: position 128,747,966 of record OZ010792.1, on the reverse strand, counting down.
ACATTCACAGGATGCACATCCATACCATCCGACACTGGTGCAAGCATTGATCCTGGTGACCACGCACGATGATTTGATTACTGTAATTTTATGCTCAACACCTTAGAGGAAAATCCGTCGTTTCTTTGTGACATTCTGTAGACAGATGGAGTGAATGTTTACACGGGGTGGCATTGCGAACTTGCGCAATGTGCATTACTGGTCTCTGGAAAACCATCACATCGTTCGTACACCACGACACGTGAGATGCGGTATATGGGGAACACAGATTGTTTTACCCCTCTTCTATGATGGGACCTTAACGGGCGATCGTTACCTGCATCTGCTACAAAACACGGTACGTGACTGGTATGAAGATCTGCCACTCCGACATGCATGCCAGGTGTGGTTTCAACATGATGAAGCCCTATCCGCATAAAACATCAGTCCGGGCGTATCTGGCAACAGAATTCGTTCAACACATCCTTGGATATGGTGGTCCGGTAGAGTGGCCACCGCTTTCGCCGAACTTCAATCCCATGGATTTCTACCTCTGGGGTTGCATCAAAGCATAGGTCTATGTCACTGAGACTACTTCTCTGGTTTATCTGGCAGCGCATCATCCTTGATTGTCGCACAGTTTGCACACCTACTATGCTCTAACTTTCCCCGGACTTAGTACTGTCACCCATTCAATTGTACATTGCCACCAATGGAGAACACTTTGAGCAGTATCGCTAGTGGATTCCGCCGTTTGGTGTATTAATTTTTTTTATAGTAGACCGTTATCTGATTTCATAATAAATTAATATTCATTTTTCTGTTAAATTTCAATATTTCATTATTCGCTTTGTATGCGACCCCTAAAAGTCAGCTCAAATTTTTAGATGAAATAACCCTTTTTGATGATTCCCGGATTTGGCGATACCGTCTAAAGGTGGTTTCGCCGTAAACAGGACATTGCACCCTGATTTTTATCTCGAATTACTTTAATTCATCTTTTAACTGAATCCTCAATGAAAGACAGAATCATGTTCAAAAATCTCAAATTTTGAAATTTAATAACTGTGTTAATTTTTCAGTGCAGAGTCTGGCGAAAGTTAGTTAGTCTTGAGCCTTTGAAGCGCACGGTTCACTCGTGAAGCAAACAGGTGGTTGAAAATTGCGTTAGGTTTTCACACTGTAAGAAAAAATCTGCAAAGTTACTAAGGATTTTCTAGGAAACTGGGATTCCTAGAAAATTTTATGTAACGGCAACAACAAAAATTCCTGTAACAGCGTCTGTTACAGGAATTTTTCTTGTTACCGTTACATAATAAGTTCCTGGAATCCCAGTTTCCTAGAAAAAGTTTAGTAACTTTACAGATTTTTTTTTACAGTGCAGAATGCAGAAGAGTATTCAGCAGCTATACGCATAAAGTTTGCTTAAAACTAAACAAATCGGCTACTGAGACGCATGCCATGTTTAAAATACCTACGGGAAGGATTCGTTGTCCAAGGTTTAAGTATTTAGGTGACACAGAACCTTCAAAGACAAAGAGTGACGAAAAACGCGCTGGGCGTCCAGCAAGTTCTAGAACTTCAGACAATATGACTAAAATTGTAACGCTTTTAGTCTCTGGTCGTCAGATGAGGGTCCGAATGATTGCGGAGACTTACAAAATTGATTGGGCATCAAATTATCAGGGAAGAACTTCAAATGTAGAAAATTTGTGCCGAGACTGGTTCCAAAACATCCTTCAAAGTTACTCAGTTCCAGGCAAAACACAGCGTGATAACGCTGCCCAACAGTACAGCCCCTATCTGTCACCGATGTATCTTTTTTATTCCCTTTGTTAAAATCCAGCTTAAAAGAACATTGTTTTGACAATTTGCGGAACTTGCAGAAAATTGTAACACCCGTTCTGAACAGCATTCCAGTTGAAGTCTTTCAGGCGGGCATATAAGGGTGGCAGAGTGGTTAGCAACAGCGTATTAATGCAGGAGGAGTCTATCTCGAAGAATATTATGTGTTTGTGAAATTATCTTCAAACAAGCAAATTTTGTGAAATCTGTCTCACTACTTTTTGGACGTTGAAAAGACCAACAATGTTGAGCAATGGAAGAACGTTTAAGCTCTTGATTTTGAACATAACCTTCATGCTCCTTTAAATGAAGCCCCACCAGTAGCCGAGAGGTTCTGCTCTCGAAGCTGGGTTCGAACCCAATCGCGCCCGTCGGCCTAATCGTTGCGGAGTTTTCGTGGTTTTCTTCGAGCCATGAATTTTCATGCGTAAATACGGATTAGGTTCCCTTAGATAGACCCCCACGGAGGTCACTCCCCCCGGGCCTATATCCCTCGAGTAGATAATCGACCGTCAAAAATCAACCCAACCCAACCCTTTAAATGAAATCTAAGACAACGTTTAGTCGGACCAATATAAGAGAAACCACACTGGCAAGAGATTTGGCAAATCGCAAAGTTTTCTATACAATCAATGGGTTTTTCGAGATTTGAAAAAGAGATTTTATTAACAAGAAAAAAAAAAACATTGAAATCAAACCTTCTTAAAATTTGAGCAACTTACCGCCTGTTTTTAGGGAAAATGGCAAAATAACTGAAGTATTACAGTTGGATTTAAGATGCTTTTCAGAAACTTGTCTATTCCAACTGGGGTATGTACCAAATCTCTTGCCAGTGTAGTCTCTGTTATATTGGTCAGACTAAACGCACTCTTAGATTTCGTTTAAAATTGCGTGAAGGTTGTGTGAAAAATCTGAAACTTAAAAGATCTTCCATTGCTCAACATTGTTGGTCTTTTGAACATAGGTTCAACTTATCCTCAGCCAACGTTATGGAAAAATGACATTACCATTGATCTTGATATTTTGGATACTTAACACATCATTAACAATTCTCACTCCTTAGTCAATGACTTATCTACTCTTACTACTCACGATTTTCGAAGTATTTGGAAAGCACTAACTTGATTTCTCCCTTTTGGTTTCGTTTAGTTTATCTCGTACCGCGGTAGATATCTTTACTTGTTCACTCAATTGTTTCATGAGGCTTTCTACTCGTTGGTGGATTTTGGCGGGTTGTCTACCCGTATCGGGTACATAAGCCACCGCTTCTCTGTCGTTATACCCAGTCTTTTTTTTTTTTTTTTTAGCATGCTCTCTCTCGCACTGAGAAGAATCTCGCTTGTGGATTCGAAACAGCTGTTTTGCTTCTTTTTGTAAATTATTTGCGCATTTTTAAACGTGTGAATTCTGCCTTTTAATAATTATAAAAAATAATAGTTTATTTTAGTTTCCGTTTTAAGCAAAGAGAGACGAGCACAGGAATGATGAAATTCACATCTGTCAGATTTCTTGAGACGTAGAGAATGGTTCCCTGTACTCTCTAATTCAGCTATCCTTCCTTCCGCGATGGCTACAAACATAAGTTTGCTTCTTTAGGTGTGGGCCTCAAGACACTGAAATTATGCAATCTCTCTATTCTAAAAAAAAGTAACTAATGCTGTCACCGCCGCTGTGAATGAATTTTTTGTGACCGGTGGTCTTTCTTCGTTAATATTAAAAAAAACGTTTCATACAAAATATGAAAATCAGTGGTATTATACAAAAATGTTTGATAAACACGCTGATGCAGACTGTTTTCAAATCCAATTATTGTTTTAAGAGATATTTAATGTTAATTTAGTCAAAACCGTTTCTTTAAAAAAGTTTTATAGGAGCAAAAACTATACATAGGAATTTAATCATACTTAGATCATTTTATACATTAGAAGTGCAGACAGCATTTAGTTTTTTAATTTGATTCACTTTTTGAGTATTTATATTAATTATAAATTCAAATTTGCAGCATTTCGAGAGATATTTTTTACATATTTTAGAAAAGGGTATTGTTTTGAATTGTTGCCCATTCAAAAAACAGTGTAAGGAATAATATTTCCTTTAAATTAAAAATTTATTTACATGTAGCTATTTTAAACAGAAAAAAAAACTTTCAAATTAAATTAAATGATTACGCGTTAAATGCAGGAAAATATTGAAAATTATGTCATAAGAACGTTATTTACACTTGAATTTTAAAAGAAAAAGAAAATTTTAAAACTAGAAAACAGTAATTCTGCTTTTTCAGAATTTAGTGTCGCCGCCTATGAAGAAAAAAAATATATGTATATAAAAATAGATAGTACAAAACATATTTCAGTTTTAAGACTTAAAACACATGCTTTTATTTTATATAAAAGGACGTTATTCACATCCGGAGCAAGAATCCCTCATTTACGATCTAGTCTTAAACAACATCTACAGTAAAGTATGCATATGACGTCACTATCTCTAAATAATACACAAATAAAAAAAAAAGGAGATGTCGCCATTCAAGAAACTCGACAAAAAGAACCGGCTATCTAATGATTCATGTGCCTTCATTTGATTCTAATATTAATATAGATGCTTAAAATTAAATATAGTTTATAATAGCTCCATGTTTTATCAGAAATTATTCATTTTTATTTTTTTCAAAATAGCACGTATTTTAATTACTTTTTTTTTTTTTTTTTTTTACTTTATTCCACCTTTACAAGAAGAAAGTTTTGGATTTGTGAAAATTTTCGAATTCCGATATTCGACGGATTTACACGTTTTAGGGGTCTGAGTTCCTGAAAAACATGTTTTTACAAAATTTCTCTCTGTCAGTCTGTCTGTGTGTGACACAAATTTTGTAGGCACTCTATCTCAAGAACTAATGCGCGGAATTTAATAAAAATTTATATAAGTTAGTCCCTGATATAAATTGGTGCTGATTAGTTTTTGGTGCAAATTCCTCAACAGGTGGCGCTGCTATACTGCATTTTTTTCAATTTCCGCAATGGCTGTATCTCAAGAACTAATGCACGGATTTTCATGAAACTTCAGATTCAGTTAGTCATTGATATGAGTTGATATTTACTTTGCTTTGGTGTAAATTGCCTAACAGGTGGCGCTGCTATACACCATTTTTCCTGCTTTCCGCTATGTCTCTATCTCCAGAACTAATGCGTGAATTTTCATCAAACTTCAGATTCAGTTAGTCGTTGATATGAGTTGGCGCTGACTACATTTTGCTGTAAATGTCCCTACAAGTGGCGCTGCTATGCTGCATTTTCCCTGATTCCCGCAATAGTTTTATCTCAAGAAGGGATGCACAGATTTTAATCAAACTTCAGATTCAGTTATCAAGTTCACTTAAGTTGTTGCTTATTAGGCTTTGGTACATATCGCACAACAGGTGACGCTGCTATGCAGCATTCTTTACGATTTCCGCCATAGTCCTACTCAAAAAACTAATGCACGGATTTTCACGAAACTTCAGATTCAGTTAGAAGTTGGCATAAGTTGTTGCTGATTAGATTTTGGTGTAAATCGTCTAAGCGGCTGCATTTTTGAGGAAGTAATAACATGTATGAGATAGAAGAAAGTTTTGGGATTGCCATATCCGACTAGTTTCAGTTGATATGGGAAAATAGCCACAAAAAGGTATAATTACTATTTTCCAAATATTTTTTCCTTTACTTTCTACAGGAATGGAGTACTTCATTAAAAAAAAATTACGTTGCCAACATAAAAAAATTCTTTATAAACTACAAAAAAATTAATATCTCAAAAATAAATTGAGATGCAGTTTTCAAACAAATTGCATTTGAAAGTACTTTTTCCCAATACGACGGTATAAAAATTGAAAATGTGCTATGTTTCGAAGTTTAAAAAATTGCAGTATAATCTTTAACAGTACAATGATACATCTGCTTTGTTTTACGGCAGGCTTATACAACGGAACGTTATTTTTTAAAGACGGCACTTTAATTGCTGGACTAAAGAAATAGCATATCGGGGGCTAATAAAAAATTTATCATTAGGCTTTAAAGGTCCTAAGACATTACATCATATTTAAAATGGCCGAATAAAAATGCAAAACAGTTTAAATTTAAAAATATATTTGCGCGAGACATTTATTTCATATTTTGAGATAATCTTTTCATCTATTGTTGTGAATTCTAAGATAGCACAAATAATATTTCCTTTCCAACAAGAAAAGTATTTTCACGTGAATATCAATAAGAGAAAACAATCTTTGGTGAAAATTACGCACATTTAAAACGATATATTTAAAATGACTTTTTCAAAAGAACTTTCTTATAGCATAGTTAAAAAATACCGGTAGACAATGACTCTGTTGACTTAATTCATTTTAGATTAGCTTATTTTCCAATTTTTAACTATTTTTTTTAAATCAAAGACGAAAACAGCCATTGTATCTCTTAACAGCAGCTGATTTGGTCTTAAAATTCCCAATCAAAAGAAAACGAATCGAGACCGATTTACAGAGAGATCGCCACTGTTTTTTTTTTTTATTATTATTATATCGAGGGGCAGAGAGAGTCCCTAGTATAATGTAAATGAAATTCTGTTAAAATAGTAACATAGCAAAAGTAGTATAACAAAGTATTATAACAAATTTAATATAATTCACACAAGCTATACGATAACTCCAAAACGTAAAATACAATCTTACGTAATTTCCAAATTCTAAAGAAAAATAATCAAACTTTCTTTAATCAAGAAAGAAAAATCATGCTCCAAGCTTAGATTGCGATACACTTTCCAACACTTCCAGAATACTTTAACTGATTGATGTTGAAGAATAATTATATATATACGGCTTTGTAAAAGAAAAAAGACTGCAGTGGATTTTCTTTAATGCGCCTCCGCATAAGACGTATCTAATATAAATGAGGACAATTGTCTTTCCCATGGATTTCTATTTTCAATTAATGTCAAGGATATGACTTAATAAGAATTTCTCATCGTATAGTATACCAGTTTCTTCACAAAATGGCCAGGCAGAATGTAAACTAGTTTTATAGGGTACACGACATTTCGGTCCCGAGACATCAGTCCAGCCGTTTCGGTCCCGATGCCATTTCGGTCTCGCCGTTTTGGTCCCTAGCCATTTCGGTCCCTTGGCATTTTGCTCCTTAGCCATTTCGGTGTCCACCAACTTATAATTATGACTCTAATTTTCGTAGTCCCGCCAAACGTTGTATGATATAATGCTGTTGTTCTAATTATTATACTGTTATTCTAATAATTAATTATATAAAGTTGTTGTTGTAAACGTCACCATTTAATAAGGAGCTGAGTAAGAACTGCATTTGATTTGCATAACATATTTGAAAACCAAAATTTACGAATTACCATCAATGGTCGAAAGAATATCCGAATTATTTTGCGCATCCCTGTATGTGATCTCTAGATTTGCATATATACTACATAGTCTGCTAAGGAAATGGACAACACAGTTATAAATTTTCCATCAGTAATTTCCGTCCATAAACGGAAATGTACCCGAGATCTCTTTTGCTGTCCTGTATGCTATCTGTAGAATTTATATACCTTTAAGTAATAGGGAAAAAGTGAGTTTAATTTAAAAATGCGTACCGCAATATAAAACGGACTTCCAGCAAGTATTGTTCTTAGACAGTACTGCAACCAAATTATTTTGCGTGTCCCTGTAAATGAACAATGAATGCTTATAATAAGCATTTTGTAATGCAGTTCGAAGATAAACTTTGTTTTCAATATGTTTTAAATAGTGTAACATCATTAACATGCACTGCAAATGTTTTCCCCTGCTGACCGTAATCTAACGGAAATCTTATGAGTGTCCCTGTAAATGAGCTACAGGTACGAAAGCTATATAGTACTTCATTTTCAAACATGTCATAATAAACCTAAATAACATATATTAATTGTGTGGCAATCCGAATAAATGTATGCGAGTTAGAGCACGGACAGGCAGACGTCTGGCAGACAGACAAACCGAATTCATAAATACTTTTCAACTTTGTTATAAACTGCCGAAATCAGACTTCTGCTCAGTTGAACAGCTTTTTATCTATTAAAATGTGAAAATATGTAATTCTGCAAATTCAATTATAATTTAAAATTATTTTTGATTCATAATGAAGAATAAATATTTATAAACAGCTTTGTAAAACAAAAAAAGTCTATAGTGGACTCTCGCTAATGCGCCTCCGCATAAGACGTATCTCCGATTAATGAGGACAATATTTTCTTCTACCGATTTCTATTTTCAATTAATGTCAAGGACATGACTTAATAAGAATTACTCATCGAATGGCATGCCAGTTTCTTCAAAAGGCAGAATGTAAACTAGTTTTATAGGATGCACGACATTTCGGTCCTTAGCCATTTCGGTCCCTTGCCTTTTCGATCCTGAGCCATTTCGGTGTCCACCACCTTATAACTCTGACTCTAATTTTCGTAGGCCCGCCAAATGTTGTATGGTTCGACATCATTTGGGGCCATTATCATTTTTTATCAACTCCCCCAAATTTTATAAAAAGCTGAATACATAAGTGTTTATGAGAAATTTAAACTTTTATAAATCGCGAGAATGAAATCACAGCGCTCTGTAATTTTATGTGATTAAACAATGTGACATAATTTTACAGGGGACACTGTCTTCTTCTTCTTCCATTTTTATTTTTTATTTTTTAAGAGAATTGATGTTTTAAGATTTTAAATTCCTTATTATTTTTAGGTATTTTATATATACTATAAACTACTTTAAATACATATTTTATTCTGGTGGATTTCATGCAATTCATTAGAAATTCTAACTTATCATTAAGGGGTCTCAGGACTCTTAAAGTTTTAAAATTTTCGAAATTTTAATTTTTTTAGATATTAAACTACTATCTTTTCTGAACAGTTTGTTATAAATGTTCCCTTGAAATTCCTATTAGAACAGGAGTTATGACGTTTAGAATTATACACGCTCAATAGCTGAAGTTGCGTTTCAGAAACTTTTAAGTCAATTTTCTCGAAATAACGTTTTTGAGCATAACGCGCATGATATCTCTAAAACTACTGAATTTTTTTTCATGAAATTTTCAAAACATATGTTTAATGTTAGTCTGTATGAACTGAACCTAAAATTTCCTTCTTATTGTTCAGAAATATATTCTTTATATGTGATTATACTGTTGAAAATTTCTAAATTTTGCATTAACTAAATACAACTTTGTATTAAAAATAGAAAAATGCTTTAAATACAAATTTATTTAGGTTCAGAGTAATTATTACAATGTGAAGCATAAGTAGGACCCAAAATTTTCCTTCTACTTGCAAAATTTATTTTGTAATCGTGCGCATAATCTGTTATGCCGATTTTCCGCTCGTCAAATGTCTGACATTTTGGAGCCCACTGTAAATTCTAATTCTGCATCTTGTAATTTTTCAAATACATGAAATGAAAGAACATGCTGATATCTTTCATCCCAATATAAAATTTTGTCTTAAGATCTATTACATTTTAAGATATTATATGTTGAAAATAGTCTCTTTTTTTCGATTTTTCCAATTTTAAGAGTCCCGAGACCCCTTAATTGAATTATAAACAAAAATTGTACTTAATTTTTTTCTACCAATTATATTAAAAATGAATGTCTCCAATACTTCAGTTAGATAGTTATAAGCTATTGTATGCAAATATTTCCTCAAATCACCCCGCTACACCCCCTTTAATTAATCAGAATTGAGATATATTTATTGCAGCACAAATATTTAATATTTCTTACTATTTTTATAATTTTATGTTGCAACTTATAAATTTGTTTTCATGATTTACTTTATCATTACAAATATTGGGAAAGCAATAGCGATTTGATCACTAAGTGTGCTACGAAATATATTTTAGATGCACCACTTGAAGCAAATTTTTGTGAGAAAATTTTATTTAAACTGGTCCTATTTCTTTTTATTTATTATTTATTTTATTTTTAATTTCATGTAATAATACTACTAATATTTTGTTTAATTTTATTTTCATATTTTGACTGATAAAACTAAGCTTTTATGCATGTGTCGTTTTTTACCCGACTGCCAAGAAGAGTTATGTATTTCACGCGTATATGTGTATGTGGATTTCTTTATGCCCTCGAAACATCCCAACGGCTGGGTGGATTTTAATGAATGAGGTCTCTATCGTCTTAACCGTCTGATGGTTACCGGCTAGATTTTGTTTTTATAAATTCAAAATGGCGGTAGAGACAAAAAAAATTACACACCATATTGCGTGGCCTACAGGACTGCGGAGTCGGAGTCGGGCCCATTTTTGAACGAAAGTGTCGGAGTCAGAGTCGGATCTCTTAAAATTCCCGGAGTCGGAGTCGTTCATTTTACAAACAGGTCTGCGTTGTCGGAATCGGAGTCGTAGTTGGACAATTTTTGAGGGAAAGAGTCGGATCTGTAAAAATTCCCGGAATCGGAGTCGTCCATTTTTCCCACAGACTCCGCAGCCCTGGTGGCATGTCATTAGATGGGTCTTTCAAAATGACGACGATGTTTCATTGACTATTTTACAGTCAGAAGCTCCGTTTAAATATTACATAACCTGGAAGTTGTATAGGTAGGATCTCTAGCTTTACTGCAAATCTAACCTTCATAGACATCTATAGACCTCATCAAAACAGTGTTTATAGATTGGAACTAACAATTAAACACAACTTAAAAGTCATCAATCCAAGTAAATAAAAGAAATTGGTAAATAATATAAAAAATAGTTTCATATTGATGAGAAATAATTAATTAGTTCGCTTTTTATGCAGTCGGGTTTTTTGATTTTTTAAATTTAATTTTTACTTGTTCATTCTTTTTAATTATATTTTCCTCCTTCTTTCACCTCCCCATTTCACCTCCGCTATAGCGGTGTCCGTTACAGGGCTTAATTTCTAACAAAGAAAAAAAAAAAAAAAAAAAAAAAAAAAAACGAAAAAATTACCGGAGTCCTAATATTCTGCAGTATTAACAATTGTAGCGTCCCCGACCGCCTCATTTCAATCAGAATAGTTTTATTTCATACATTATTTGTAAAATTTAAAGCATTTTTTAAAAATATATCTGTTAGCCTATAGCTATAAACTGCTCCACTTTTTAGGTATCACAATTTACTAATAATTTAATTGCCTAATTTTAATGTTAATGAACTTCAAAATTTTGCGTTTAAATATGATTGAGCAACTAGAAAACACATTTATAAAGAAAATTTTCAGATAATCTTAGATCCAAGAATTTTTTTTTTTAAATTCATGCAGCAATTTCTATACATTTCATCTATCAAAAGAGAAGTTTGATATCAAAAAAAAATATCCTTTATAGTTAAATGTACTCATACTTAAAAATACTCATATTTTTTCTTACTCAACAAACAAATCTGGTGGACACTTTAACGAAGTGCGTTTTATAAAAAAAAAGGCATGACATTTACAGAAATTAATATTTATATGCTGTAGAATCGAACAACGTTTACCAATTTCCTATAAAAGGTGCATATCTTAAATTATAATCGATTCCTCCCGCATAACACTCTTTCCTGATGAGTCCTTGAAGCTTGGATTAAATTAAAAATTTCCGACCGTTATCGGAAAGATTTGATGCTGTTATAGGAAAAGAAGAAAACTGCTTGATTAGTTTCTATCAGAATAACAATACACGGCAATTATATCTACTTACAAATGAAAGGGAATTCGCAAATCTGCAGAGCAGAGCCTTTGCATGGACAGCGTTCATGATGAAAAATAAATAGAAAAATGACCAATGTTATTTTCATACTCGTACACAATAGAAGACTAACAACCTCAAACAAATAAATTCACAAGCTGATACTCGTTGAATAAAAACAGAAATATTCTTTTCCCGTTACATATCTAAATAAAAAATAAAATAAATGATCCGATTAAAAAAATATCCTACTCTCACAAAAGAAAATCGAACTGAAAGCAAATGCGTTGTTCGCTCTCTTGAATGGCTCTATAGTAACACGTAGCCGCCATCAATACCAGACATGAATCTGCAAAAAACCCTAGAATAGAAAACACAGTTTCTTTTCCACACATGAATACATAAAATTTTGAATGTAAGACAGATTGAGCAATGATCCCGCCCAAGCCCAAAGACTGATATAAAATTGAGCAAGTTTCACCTCCATTACCTACGTGTGAAACACTTTGCCTCACATACAAGAGTTAGAATGGATGCAATAGCTTGGAGATGGGAGGGAAAGGAAAGGGTAATTTAGGCTTCGGTTTTTCGGAAAGGCTATTGGACTGGTCTCCGGAGCGCTGTATTTTGAGCTCCTGTGAATTCCGACCAATATTCAAAAATTAACTAAAAACCGAAAAGTACTAGTGCTGAGGAGGGCTCAGGCGCAATTTGAGGCCTGGCTCCATTATTTAGATGTTTTACTGTATATATAAGTGTGTGTGTGTGTGTTCGTGTGTTTGGTATTTGTATAAATTATTAAACATTAATAGAGTAATTATCTAAAGTAAGAAGTACTAAGTACTGTTTAACCCCTTGAAGGGCGGTGATGCAGCTATTGCATCACCTAATTTTAATTCCTATTTGCCACATAGGCACTAGAATTTTTGAATGAAAATTTCACTTTTATTAAGTACGCAAAAATATACTTTTACTTGCTTACAAATAAATTTTCTGGTATGTCATTCAATTATTTCGACATTACAAGTACCTTGCCCTGAAAGGGTTAATAAATTTAATTTCTAAATATTCCTATGATATTTCAGATATAAAAATGAATTTATAATTTGCGAAAAAGTCTCTTTGAACATGCCAGAACGCTCCTATTTATAATAATTCTGTTTAGGATTTACTATAAGCAGTGAAAAGAAATTGCTTTAATAAAGAAACCAATTAAAAAGAGAATGCTAGAAAATATTATTAGCCCCCGGATTGTTATTTCTTTCTCCCAGCGTTTTTTGTCTCCAATAAATAACGTTACCTTGCGTACGCTAGCCGTAAAACAAAAGCCGATGTTTCATTGTGCGATTAAATACTCTACAGCATTTTTTAAAACTTCTAAGCCTCGCTCATTTTCAATGTTTATACCGTCGTATTGGGAAAAAAAGTTCTTTTTAATGCAATTTGTTTGAAAACTGCATCTTCATTTGTTTTTGAAATATTAATTTTTTTGTAGTTTTTAGCGACATTTGTTTCATTTTGGCAACTCAAGTTCTCCATTTCTGTAGAAAGTAAAGAAAAAATTGTTGAAAAATAGCAATTATATCTTTTTGTTGCCATTTTCTCATAAAAATTGAAAAAAAAAATTAATTAAAGTACGTGCTATTTTGAGAAAAATATAAATGAATGATTTATGAGAAAACAATTACTATGAACTATGAACTATTGAACTAATGAACTATTATAAACTATATTTAATTTTAACAATCTATATTAATGGAAATTACGTTATTTTACATAAAATAAAAGCGTGTGCTTTAAGTCTTAAAATTGAAATATGTTTTGCAGTAGAGTCCTGATTATCCGAGTCCCGCTTAACTGAGTTATTTTCTTCTGGTGGACTGGTGGCTTCTATTATTATGAAACAGCCATTATAAATGAAGCGTTAAGAAAAAATTATGGCCATTTTTTTCCCATTCTGACCAGAAAATCAGAGTTCTAACTTTTTACGGCTGCTCTTTCATCTTCACCTAACGCTTCATTTGTAATGGCTGTTTCATAATAATAGAAGCCACCAGTCCACCAGAAGAAAATGAAGTAATGAAAATGCCGGGGGCGACACTAAATACTGAAAAAGCAGAATTCCTGTTCTCTAGTGTATTTTATCTTATTTTTTCTTTGTATACAAAATAAAAAGTATTTTAATTTCATAATTTTCATATTAAATTTACCTTTATTATTTCATATTATTTTATTTTACATTTATTTTAATTCGATTTCTTACATAATTTTGTGATAGAAAAGAAATGCACGATGCAATAAACATTTAAATTTGTAAGCTTTTTTTTTTTTTTTTTTTTTTTTTTTTTCAGATATGTCAAGTGTTAAAGGACAATTCAACAGGCATGGAAGTAAGAAATTTGCTTATTTGAAAAAAATTCTAAAAGTGAACAATAATTGTCATATGAACTGTTTAATACTATACATAAATTTTAACAAAATGATATTAGCAAGAGCTTTATGTACAGTCGTGGAAAAAAAAAGTAAACACCCCCTACTAGCTCCTCAACAAATTATAGTAGAAGAAAGTTACTGGAAACCAACGATTGAAAATAAAGTCTACTTTTAAATGATGATGTATATAAAATTTGCTTAGGGGGCCATCTACTTACCAAAACGAACCACAATTTTGTTTTTTTCAATAGCAGTACACAATTCTGACAGCATAAATGAACTCTACACCCTTCAATTAGCCTAAAAACAAAATTTTTATGCAATTCGTACCATAAGTTTCCAAGAAATTAATTATTTTAAAACGAGCGTATTTTAAGGGCTGTATCCAAATTGAAGTTCCGTACCCGATTGTTAACCCAGAGAGCCACCGTCTTGATCAAGGCACCTTAAGCACCACTCAAGCAGTCAATGAAGCCTGCTAGATTACACGACAGCAGAAGAATTTTCAAAATATCTAGTCACTTCTATCCCAGACGGCCCCTTAAAACATCCTTTTGCCGTTTTTTAAGCATAATTTGAAAACTACTTGGAAGAAAATTGTGAAATTTTGGATTTCCATAAAGCAGGACTTAATAAAACTAAATCCATCAAAAAAACTCTAAGTTACAATTCATAACTTTTTCGAATATTAATTTCATAATTCATATCATAAAATTATAAAAATTACAAATTCAACGTATTTATGTTTGGGTATATTAGTATTATTGCCACACAAAAAATTAGCACATTAGGAGCATAATTTCAGGAGATATAAATAAAAATATGAAAATGTAAATTAATATTAGAAGCACTAAATATTAAATGTTTAAAATTCAAAAACTTATCATTCAAATGACTTGAAACTTGGTGTCTAGGCATGGTTTTAACCGAAGATTTGAAATATCTGGTTAAATTTGGGTATTGCCATTGAAAAAAATGAAATTTGGATTCGTTTTAATATGTACATATCCCCCTAAACAAATTTTATATACATCATTTAAAAGTAGACTTTATTTCCAATCGTTCGGTACCAGTAACTTTCGTCTACGATATTTTGTTGAGGAGTTAGTAGGGGGGTGTTCCTTTTTTTTTCCCACGACTGTACTTTTTTACAAATGGGTGGTATAAACAGCTTCAACACAAACATAGCAAAATCGAAAAAAATGAGATTTCTTTTAAAATATTTTTCGTTAGAATCTGTTTTCTATTAGCAAAAACAGATAAGAGTTAATCATAAAAGTACCAACTTTAGTGGCAGAACAATATTTAGATAACACTGTTTGTGTTAAATATATCTTGGACAATATATTTTTTCAACTTACAATTTCCCTTAAGGTGGTTTATATTTTGCTATTATTGCATCAATATTGTCAAAAAATATTTCGCCATTTCTTTTGCAACATTTCTGTAATACTTGGAATATAAATTTGATATTTAGCCAATGTTTTTATTTCATTTGAAGTATTTTTTATTCATGCAATATTGGTTACTTTTCCGTTATACGGACACCATTGTCGCCAAGCGTAAGAGGCGCAAAATGAAAATCACGTGAACTGAAACATTTCAAAAATAGAAGAAAAAATCATTATCGATAGTAAAATGAGCATTTAAAAATATAACATTTGAAAATCACAGACTTTTGCGAACTATTTTATTAAATCACAAATATATACTTAAAATAAGTGAACAGATAACTGTTATACAATAAAGTAATAAAATAAAACTCATATTAAAACTGCTGGCATAAAATTACAAATATCTTTTAGCATTGCACTAAAAATTCCTTTTCACGATCAGGGTTGAAATAATTGGCGCAATAGAATACATTTTGGCATGGTGTCCGTATAACGAAAAAGTATCAATATTGTCTTAGAATCGGGCTTTCACATAACCAGTGTAACCGATACTGATTTGCTACTAAGAATCATGAAGCAATTTGATTTTTTTAGATAAACAATCACAGCACTGTAAGATAAACAATCATAGCACTGTTTTCGGAGAGAGGGGTTAAACCCCATAGCCCTCCCTGGTTTTGGGAAGTGGAGGTAGTCAAAATTAAATATACATATGCAATGGAATATCGTGTTCGAAAATTTAAAACTTTTAACATTTGACTTATTTTGAATTCAATTAAAAAAAGATTGCTGAGAAATTTCAGACTCCAATTTCTCTAAAAATTTCCTCACTAACTTTAGATTATGGAGAAAAACTAGCAACTCACAATGAGGAATATAATACATTACATATACATTCATTATATCGTGTGCGACAATTTTTAACAAAATGACTTTTTTAGAGAAATCTGTATCATTACATCTTAAACATACTACAAGTTTAGAAGTAGTTTTGAATGTAATTAAGGAATTATAATGAAAATAAAATGGAGTCGCTAATTCAGGGCAATAGTAAATAACATTTTAAAACCTCTCTCTAGAAAAATCAGCATTTTGTCCTTTATGATAATTTGGCTGGAAGGACTTCGTCAAAACATGCTTTATAGAAAACAGGAAAGAAAATCATGAAACAAGCATAGATTATGAAATATTTTCCAACACATTCAGAATACTGTAACTGAACTTCGCCGTTTAATAACGTTGAAGATAATGTCTAAATAAACAATTTAGAAAACAGATAAGACATTTGAAAACTTAATACAGCAATTATTATCAATAGCCGAAAAAATACGGAATTATTTTGTGCAGCCCTGTATATGATCTATAGATTTCTCTATATTATGTAGGGTATGCAAGAACTTAGTACAGCTAGGAAACACATAACACAGTTGAAAATTACCCTTCAGCAATTTCCGTCAGCAAACGTAAATGTAATCAAATTCTTTTGTGCATCCCTATATATGATTTATAGGATTTACATACACGAAGTAATATGCAAACAAATGAGTAAAATTTGTGCACACCATATTCTACAGTAAGCGCCTTGTAGTGCATCTAAGTGATATATATATATATATATAAATTTCAATATGTTTAAAATAGTGAAATATCATTATAATACACCTCACACTATTTCCCCCACAGACCGTAATGAAACAGAATTATTTTGAGTGTGTATGTACATGAACCGTAAATGCTACACACTTCATTTTCAATACCGAACATGCCATAGTAAATCCCGATAACGTATATTAATTTCATGGCAGTCTGACTATATTTACGCCAGTAAAATCACTGAGAGACGGACAGACAGACCGAATTCATAAACACTTTTCAAATATGTTTTTAACTATGCGCATATTTGAAGAAATGCACTGTTATTATATTAAATGCAGTTGCACGACAATCCCATTACCGAGTAAACTTATATACTTATCACTAGGTATGGTCATCTAAACGATGAAAGACTAGGAAAAATATCTGTACAGCTGATTCATTTGTCTAAAATTGTTTACACAGAAGACAAAACATAGCGTATCGATGGCAAAGTTATTCGGAGAGTCTTTAAGTTACCATGCTTTATTTTATCTACCTCCAATGCCCTAATGCCCAAAATCATCCAAAATTTTCCAGCTATATTCTTTGGACAACATTTGACCGCATAATTCACCTTTTAACACAATTTCTACCAAAAGGTGTCAAAAGACACCTTTCAAATCTGAACTTAAATTTATTCTCTGAGTTTAATCATTTCTCCACAATTAATTTTTTCGCACAACAGTTGTTAAAAAGTCCTTCCGGCCAGTGCCGGGAGGAAGAGGTAGCTTTCATAATCTTTATTTAAAAAAAGCCAAATTATATCATTCAAACACACGAAGCTCAATTTAATGGAAACCGAATATAGGAGATTCAATACTAATTTTTATCAATATAATGAATGAGAATTTCGCGAAATTAGTCAGCTTTATCCAAGCTGCTTTTCTTTAAAGTAACATATATTTGGCTGCCAAATTCGGCAATTTATTAAAGTGCCTGTCATTTTAAGACAACATGATGGATGAGGCTAAGCAGTGAACTTGGTCGAGACCTTAGTAATTGCTGTGCACATGCTCACTCACATCGGAATCGGTTAATATATAGGAGTGCTGTCGCATGCAAAAAATCAGATTTTTCAAAATGTCACCCACAATAGAAATTGAAACTGCTATATCTGAGCCATTTTTTAAGGTAAAGACAAACAAAAAATGCTCCTGAATCCTTATATCAAGGTCAAATACTTAAGAAAGAAACCTTTTTCAAATTCTAATTTTTTTGCACCTCACTTTAAATATATATATATTTTTTAATTTAATGGTCACCATTTTGAAACAAGATGGCTGATGAATCTGGCCAGCGAACTTGGTCGAGGTGTTGATATATACTATCCACATGCCTTCTTACATCGAAATAGGCGAATACGTGTGTTATCGCGTGACAAATACAAGATCGTTTCAAAATGTTAGCCATGCTAGACATTCAAAGTGCTATAAATCAACCATTTTTTAAGATATAAACAAAAGAACAAATTTTCAGAAACAAAAACTGCTCCGGAATCTTTGTATTAAGGCCAAATACATAAAAAAATCTTTTTCATTTTCCAATTGTTTAATACCTCATTTTGAATTTTAAATTTAATTTTTTTTTAATGGCAACCCTTTTGAAACAAGATGGCGAATGAAGCTGGCCATCGAACTCGGTCGAGACATTGGTATGTACTATGTACAGACCAAGTTACATCCAAATAGGTTCATAATTACGCCTGTTATCGCGTGACAAAAATCAGGTCGTTTTAAAATGTCAGCCACAAGAGAAATTCAAAATGCTATTACTCAGCCATTTTTTTTAGATATAGACGAAAGAAAAACTGTTCCGGAATCTTTGTATTAAGGTCAAACACATACAAAAAAAAATCTTTTTCACTTTCCAATTTTTTGGTATCTCATTTAATTTTTTTTATTTTTTAATTTTTTTAAATGGCCGCCATTTTGAAACAAGATGGCGGATGAAGCCGGCCAACGAACTCGGTCGAGATATTTGTATGTACTATGTACACCAAGGTACATCGAAGTCGGTTCATAAATACGCCTGTTATTACGTTAGAAACATCAGGACTTTTCAAAATGTCAGCCACTCTAGAAATTCAAAATGCTATAACTCAGCCATTTTTTAAGATATAGACGAAACAAAAACTGCTCCGAAATCTTTGTATAAAGGTCAAATACATAAGAAAAAATATTTTTATTTTTTCAATTTTTTGGTACCACACTTCAAATTTTAAATTTTTAAAAAAAATTTAAATGGCCGCCATTTTGAAACAAAATGGCGGATGAAGCTGGCCAACGAACTCGGTCGAGAGATTGGTATGTACTATGCACACACTGAATTACATCCAAATCGGTTCATAAATACGCCTTTTATCGCGTGACAAAATTAAGGACGTTTCAAAATGTCAGCCACGCTAGAAATTCAAAATGCTATAACTCAGCCATTTTTTAAGATATAGACGAAACAAAAACTGCTCCGAAATCTTTGCATAAAGGTCAAATACATAAGAAAAAATATTTTTCCATTTTCAATTTTTTGGTACCACATTTCAAATTTTAAATTTTTAAAAAAATTTTAAATGGCCGCCATTTTGAAACAAAATGGCGGATGAAGCTGACCAACGAACTCGGTCGAGAGATTGGTATGTACTATGTACACACTGAATTACATCGAAATCGGTTCATAAATACGCTTTTTATCGCGTGACAAAATTCAGGACGTTTCAAAATGTCAGCCACGCTAGAAATTCAAAATGCTATAACTCAGCCATTTTTTAAGATATAGACGAAACAAAAACTGCTCCGGAATCTTTGTATAAAGGTCAAATACATAAGAAAAAAATATTTTTCCATTTTTAATTTTTTGGTACCACATTTCAAGTTTTAAAAATTTTTAAACATTTTTAATGGCCGCCATTTTGAAACAAAACGGCGGATGAAGCTGGCCAACGAACTCGGTCGAGAGACTGGTATGTACTATATACACACTGAATTACATCCAAATCGGTTCATAAATACGCCTTTTATCGCGTGACAAAATTCAGGACGTTTCAAAATGTCAGCCACGCTAGAAATTCAAAATGCTATAACTCAGCCATTTTTTAAGATATAGACGAAACAAAAACTGCTCCGGAATCTTTGTATAAAGGTAGAATACATAAGAAAAAAATATTTTTCCATTTTTAATTTTTTGGTACCAAATTTCAAGTTTTAAAATTTTTTTAAAATTTTAAATGGCCGCCATTTTGAAACAAAACGGCGGATGAAGCTGGCCAACGAACTCGGTCGAGACATTGGTATGTACTATGTACACACCGAATTTCATCGAAATCGGTTCATAATTACGGGAGTTACAGTGTGACATAGGTCAGATATATATATATATATATATATATATATATATATATATATATATATATATATATATATATATATATATATATATCAATTTTGAACAGAGGGTGGTTTCGGGGTCTGGGGGTCATGATCGATGAAAATATACCAAAATTTTTTGAAATCGCTTTCCTCCGAACGGCTGCAATAGGTAGCTTTTTTGTAAAGAAAGCTACCTAAAATTCAGCGATAGTATATTTCTCCAGCTCATCCTGCATCTAAAAATGTGCATATGGTGTACATATTTCTACCATGAGGTGTCTTTTGACATGTTAAGTATTTCGTAACATGGTATAATTTCAAACCATTTTACATACAAATATCAACACTATTTTACAGCATCATATCAAATATAATCAGATTAAAGAATACCAATTTCCGTTGTAACTGAAAATACACGAGTAGCTGTGTGTGTAGCCTTCATATTCGCTTGTTTTCCGCCATGTTGCATTTTAATGTAGATCATTGCAATTACAAAGTCTAAAAAAAATGAATTATGTGTTTTGTTCTCCAATTCTGGTAGTGAGTTCAATACACATTAATTTTGTTTCCATTCGTGTAAAAACTGTGGCACTGAATAAGAATTTTTTTTTTTTTTCAATGCGATTTTTTTATGATTACTGTTTTTTTTTTTTTTTTTTTTTTTGTTACAAAGATTGAATTTTTTTATATGAGATTGAAAGTTTGTTAAGTTAATAATATTAAAATGTTTGATTATCTTTCTAGTAAAAATAAAAAAATGAAGAAGATATTTTTTTTTAAATATTGATCCTGCTGAGGTAAAACATGTTTGATTGCATTTATGTGTATTTATATTTTGTAGACTGATGAATTAAGCTACAATTTACAACCGGATTAAATAATCTCTAACAAATAGGCACCAAAGTATCAATCAATATATTGCTGAAATTATCTATATTTAACTAATAATTTGAATTCCAAACAGTTTTGGCAATTATTTGCATTCAAACGCAAAGGTGTCAAAAGACACCTTTTGGTCGAAATAGGTATGCACAAAGTCGTGGTAGAAATAGTGTTAAACAAATCCTATAAATGTTCAACCTCTTTTGCCGAAAGTGTTTAGAAAGACTTCGTATTTCACGAATCCTTAGTTCTGCTTCTTTTTGAAACTGGATTGTGGTTGGATACACCAAACCACCAAATTTTGAAAAGAAAAAATATATTAAAGACGTATGAAACAAAAAACCAGCTAAATAATGTTGAACATTTAAAAGACATATTGTAAACAAATAATTGATCAAATGGAAGGATGGGGCCGGAAGCTTATATAGCATTTTACTTCATCAAGTGTACATGAAACACCAATATATATATATATCTGATCTTTGTCACACTGTAACTCTCGTATTTATGAACCGATTTATATGAAACTTCATGTATACATAGTACATACCAATGGCTCAACCGAGTTTGTTGGCCAGCTTCATCCGCCATCTTGTTTCAAAATGGCGGCAATTTAATTTTTTTTTAATTTTAAAATTTGAAATATGCTACCAAAAAATCGAAAATAAAGAATATTTTTTTCTTATGTGTTTGACCTTGATACAAAGATTTCGGAACAGTTTTTGTTTCGTCTATATCTAAAAAAATGGCTGAGTTATAGCATTTTGAATTTCTATTGTGGATGACATTTTGAAACGACCTGATTTTTGTCACGCAATAACAGGCGTATTTATGAAAAAGCCTGCACAGTGAATAAATATATAACATATACAATTAAAATTTTAAAATCCGATAATACTATAATGCAGTCAATTAAAGATAATCGGCGGGGGGGGTGGGTTGATTAGTAATAAATGCTACTTAAAATTGACAAATACCAGAATCTTGAAATCGTTCTTGTGTATCTTTATCCATAAAAAGAAAATTTAGTATCCAAAGCTTCTCCACCAACTCCTAATAAGTTATTGAAATGAATTATAACATGTGTCAAAGTTATCAATTTCAATGGTAAACGTGCCAAGTCTCTTCAAGTATTTTATGAAGATAAAATACAGATCATATAACAATTTTGAAATTCAACAAACTCTTTGATAACTGAGGGAGCAGGATATCGAATTTTATTTTGTACTTATTTTGTTTCCGTAATCATGACTGAACAATACGTAAAAAACCACATTAAAAAATTCGCATTAGTTTATTTATTATGGCAGTTTTATTATGACTATATATTGAGACTTCATAGAGAAATTAAACTTTGCGTTGCGTTTATTTAAAACAATGAATTTTGATACTGCGCGCAGTGTTACTAAAAAAACTATGCATGGCAATCAAAAGAAATTTTTACCACATAGTCAGTTCTATATTATCTACAACTTAATACCAGAAAAAGGTAAGATTTTGTTTTTTTTTCTGTTTTTGTTCTTTGAAAATATTTTTTTTAAGTGAAAATTTTTAACTTTTTGATAATTTTATAATTTACTCAATATTTTTTACAAATATTCTGGTTTTAGTATAAAGGTAACACTATTATTTATTTATTTTCACCAAAATGTCCTCTTTGTATGAATATTTTCAGATTTTATCGCACTCGGAAGATTTTTTTCTCTTATCATCATATTTTTTTTAACTTATCATTTCAGAGAAGATAATATTACAAGAATGTAATACAAGTATATATATATTTTTTAAATATAAATTTAAATATGAGCTTTATATTTAAATGAAGTTTGATTTTTATTTTTGACTTATTACACAAGTTTTGAAGCTTGGAACATAGTAATATTTTTTACTTTTTTGACGTGCTCAAAGGTATCCTACCACCCCTTAAATCTTGGAAATGAATAGTTATTGTTAAGGTCCTGTTAAGCTTCTATTAGGTGAATAGAGTTCATTTTTAATTAACGAAACATTTATGTTTTATAATGTGTGTTTGAGGAAGAAGGTTGGGGGGTGGGGGCGGAAATCGTGTTTCTACAGATGCATTGTTGGGCCGTGGCCACTAAAAAATTGGGAAGCACTGCTTTAGAAAAATGGTAAATTCATAGGTGACCTAGGGGGATATTTAACCCTAGAGTATCGACATTACTTTAACAATAACACCAATTCTATAACTGTTTTAAAGAAACATTATATGCTATAGGTCTGTAAAGCGCTCTATCTTACTATTGTTACCTATACTTATTTCATTATCTCAATTATTTGTTATTACCTACCATTATTTTATTACTCAATAATTGCTCTGTAATTTTTTTCTTTTTTAATAAACATTGCTGGGTGGGGCTAGTTGAGCTCAAACCAATTGGTAGGCCTCCCCGCCTGTCTGAATCTGAATCTGTTCGTCCGGGAGGTTTGGTATTTTGTACTAAAATATGATCTAGAAGCCCATCTTCTGCCCCCTACATACTCATAAAGTCCCCTGTTTGGAACTGAAAAACCACCCCCTCTTGGGAAACCCCCCTTACTACGCTAGTTTGATGCAGGCTATAACATTTTACGCTTTCAAAGGGTAGGGTGTTTTCTTTACTTTTCTATTCTATTCCGCTCTATTGGATTAATAATAGTAGAAATAAGATTTATATAAAAACAGAAAATTATGCATGTTATCATACTAATTACACTGGGCGGCACCAAAATCTTCTATGTAAAAATAATAATTGATTCTTATATAATTAACTCCGCTAAATACAAATATCGCAATGTGATTACTGTATCATGTACCATCATTTTGGTAGGAGGGTTTGCTTTTATAATTAAGGTATTTTATGTCTTACTAAAACTTAAGTGGAAATTTTGTAAACTATAGAATGTAAATAATAATATGTAAATTATCTGTAAATAAATGTATAAATATGATTACCTGAGTTAAAGTGGCATAAGGAATGAAAATACATTAGTCGATAGCAAATAGTAAATTCGGACACGAAAAGGGGGGAAGGCATAAAAAGATAAAGCACGATACAAGTATCAACAAACTACATTTTCTTGCTATATTTTATCAATTTGATATCTAAGACAGTGAAATCACTTTTTACCTGATTTCAGTTTTTTCTAACATTGCAAATATAATATTCCTTCACTATTTGTTATTATTATAAAACTGTTTCTCGGAAAAATGGTACGTGCTGGAGCAATTTGGATAACATATTTAGAATTAAAAATATTAGATCTGTACACTTTACAGATTTAGTTTGGACGAAATGTTTTTTTTTTTTTTTTTGTCAACCAGTGTTATCTGAAGATTTGTAGGCAGCAAAGTTGTAAAACGCTAAACTTAAAAAAATATATACTCTCTTAATTTGCACATTAAGAAATACATTTAATCGTGTTTTGGATGACAGTTTAGGAAGTACATTTGGTAATTACGTGTTAAAACATCTCAAATAGTATTTAAGAGAAAATGAAACATAATTAAAATAATTCATTTTTAATTAATTCAACACTTGACAGTTTATTTCACTCAGAGTGATTTGGAACAGCAGAGTACTATTCTGTTTCAATTCTTAATTTTTATCCAAATTCCTTTTTAAATTAATTGTTACCAATATCCCTCATTTTGACGCGAAGCGTAAGGTACTTTTTTTGTCGTGTTTCTGCAACAAATCTATAAACGATTATTTTTATAACGTAAAATAGTAAACTGTAAAAACGAATTCAAATGTTGTAACGATTGGGGAATATTTGTGAAATAAGAAAGTTACTGACTAAAAAATTAAAAAAAAAAAAAAAAAGAAATAGCAAGAAAACCTACAGTTTAATAAACAGACAAACATACAACATTTTTCTAATGAAATTTATTTGAAATGATACCAGAATGAGCGTTTAATAAAAGAAAAGAAAATTAAAATCGTAGAAATTGTTCAAAAGTTTTTCATTCAAAGACATGCATTAAACATTTTAAACAAACTAATTGTATAAATTTGATGGTTGGAGATAGGTTAAAAAATCGTATTTTCTTAGGTGTCATGTCGCAAATATGTGTTATGAAGAAAAAAAAAAGCACATGCAATTAATTTAAACTTGCATAAGAAAATAACATTTGCAATTTCAAAAAATTATTTCTTACATTATTACAGAAATTTAAGAAACATTAATTAATTTCCTGATTCTTTCAGTTTGACGCAAAAAAGGATGGACTAAATATAATGGTAAGTAAATTCTTTTACGTTAAATTGAAAATTTTATCAAATAAAAATGTGTCCAGCTTAACCATTTATCTACTGACGGTACTTATAAGTACTATTAAAATAACTTGTTATAAAGTTCATTTAATATACATCGATTAGTTGTTATATGGTTTAGAATGAGTTATACATACATTACCTTATCTTGTTCCAAAAGCATGATTGGTTACACAAAACAGAAATATTTTTAAAAGCAGGATGATTTCTTTTGCCTTTGCATCTTTTCAGCTTTCTTGGCGTTGGGGGGGGGGGAGGGGGGGTGCATTTTTCAATTCGGAAATATTTATACATTTCTATTGTAAGAACATTAGATTTGTACATTTCAAATTTGTACATTATTCAAATTTAATTAATCCTTCTAACATTTATTAAATCATTATGTAAATATTCTAATGCAGTTAAACAATTCACGAAAAATGCTTCAAAAGATGATAATTTAATGGATTCATAATTCAGTACTTAAAGGGTTAAACAAGAAGAAAAAAAACATGCGATTACGAAACACTTTCTAACACTTCCGGAATCCTTTAGAAAAACTTTGCTGTTTAATAATGTAAATAAGATACCTATTATTAAGAAAACTCCTTAGGGAACGTATAACACATTTAAAAACCAGATTTCCTGAATTATCGCCAAATAGCCGGTAAAGTATTCCAATTCTTTTGTTTAGCACCATTTCTGATATATAGGTTTGCATATCGCTCACCCACAAGAAAAGTAACACATCTCGCAAAACTTATTACGCTAATATCTCTGTAATAGGTGTGTCTTGCTACGCAAATAGTTTCATAAGTGTAGTTACACAGAAAATCCCTTTATTACACTATATGTCCATTTGTGACCACAGAAGAGGGGTGGATTGTGTGAGGAGGTAAAATTACCCTACCCTCCAAACCTCATCCGACGTCTTAATTCTTAAGGGTTTTATGCTTTCATGCAAGTTTTAGTCCTGCATACAGAGCTAAGCGCTGCAATTTCATCTTATAGTAAAGTTAATCAAATTTGCTTTTGTCGAGATTAGTCACTTTTCTTGCTGGTGAGCGATACATTCTACTTACGAGAGGACCGTTAAACACGCTGCTCACCGATTTTGATTAATTTAAAGTATAATGTAGAGTTTTTATACTAGGAAACGATTTCTTTAAATGGGTTTTATATTTAAAAAAAAATGAGGGCCAATGTTTAGCATTCGTTTTAAATAATCATTAGTTAGCTGTATAACATGTACAGTCGTGAAAAAAAAAAAAAGTAAACACCCCCTACTAACTCCTCAACAAATTATCGTAGAAGAAAGTTACTGTTACCGAACGATTGGAAATAAAGTCTACTTTTAAATGATGTATATAAAATTTGCTTAGGGGGCCATCTACATATTAAAAATAGCCATAACTTTGTTTTTTTCGATAGCAGTACACAATTCTGACAGCATAAATGAACTCTACACCCTTCAATTAGCCTAAAAACAAATTTTTATGCAATTCGTACCATAAGTTTCCGAGAAATTATTTATTTTAAAGCGAGCGTATTTTAAGGGCTGTATCCAAACTGAAGTTCCGTACTCGATTGTTAAGCCAGAGAGCTTCTTGATCAAGGCACCTTAAGCACAACTCATAGGAGTCAATGAAGCCTGTTAGATTACAAGACAGTAGAATACATTTCAAAATATCTACTCATTTCTATCATAGACGGCCCCTTAAACCATCATTTTGCCGCTTTTTACGCATAATTTGAAAACTACTTGGAAGAAAAATGTGAAATTTTGGATTTCCATAAAGCAGGACTTAATAAATCTAAATACATAAAAAAATTGTAGGTTGCAATTCATAATTTTTCCGAATATTAATTTCATAATTCATAATTCATATCATAAAATTATAAAAATTGCAAATTCAGCGTATTTCTATTTGGATATATTAGTATTATTGCTACACAAAAAATTAGCACATTAGGAGCATAATTTCTGGAGATATAAATAAAATTATGAAAATGTAATTTAACATTAGAAGCACTAAATTTTGAGTGTTTATAATTCAAAAACTTAGCATTCAACTGACTTGAAATTTGGTGTCTAGGCATAGTTTGAACCGAAGATTTGAAATATCTCGTTAAAATTGGGTATTGCCATTGAAAAAAATGAAGTTTGGATTCGTTTTAATATGTAGATGGCCCCTTAAGTAAATTTTATATACATCATTTAAAAGTAGACTTTATTTCCAATCGTTCGGTACCAGTAGCTTTCCTCTACGATAATTTGTTGAGGGTTGGGTTGGGTTGATTTTTGACGGCCAATTATCTACACGAGGGATATAGGCCCGGGGGGAGTGCCCTTCGTGGGGGTCTTTCTAAGGGAACCTAATCCGTATTAACGGATGGAAGATCCACGGCTCGAAGAAAACCACGAAAACTCCGAACGATTAGGCCGACGGGCGCGATTGGGATCGAACCCAGCACCTCCCGTCTACCAGCTTCGAGAGCAGAACCTCTCGGCCACTGGTGGGGCCAATTTGTTGAGGAGTTAGTAGGGGTGTTTACTTTTTTTCCCACGACTGTACGTCGTGACGTGAACGCACAGTGCTCAGCCGCCGGTACCGAGTTCGATGCTGCCTCCTGACTTTTTACTTATTATTTTTTAATTAATATTATACTTTTGTTATTTTACAAATTTTTGGCAAAGTTATGAATTGCTACATCTTTGAAATTTTGATATTTTCCTAAAAAATTGATTAGGTTTTTGAGTTTTCATAAAAATTTCTATTTTTTCTGTGATTTTAAAACTAACATTTCTCTTGGCAGATATCTAAATTAATTTTTCTTTAATTTGTGCAGAAATTTTGTTTTCATAAAATTATTATTATTTAACTTTTGGTATTTTAAATACAATTTTGAAATAACGCAAAATATCTGAACAGAAAAAAATTAACAAAATAAAATATTTTCTTTAATATTTGTTTTGTTTTGAATATGTTAAAATATGTCAAATGGTGGTATACAAAAATATTTATTATTACTGATATTCACATTTCAGTTTAGTGTATGTGCAATTAATCGGGTGAATTTTATCGTAAAAATATTCAAAACAGAATATTCATACGGAACATTTGCCTATATAGAGCATAACTTCTCAGGAAAGTTGTCATTAGGGGAATTCCCCCATATACCGACCCCCAGGTTGCCAATATAGCCTCGATGATGAAAAGTAGGAAAACTGGTCGGCCAATGCCCCTTTACGTCGTTAATGTTCTTCCGCGCGATAAATTCGAGGAAATTTATCAAATTCATGAAATTTGCTATATCAGAGTAACTATTGAGCGCTTTAAAGGCACGAATATAGTTAAACAATGCTATCGTTCCCAAAAATTTTGCTATTCCAGTGAAATTTGCCGCCTGCCGCCAAAGTGCACCAAATGTTCAGAAGAACATCTAACCCCACAATGTGACAAAATTGGTAAGATCACCCCCAAATGCTCTAATTGTTATGGTGATCATGTGACACTTACCGCGGATGCCCCAAACCCCCCCAGTTTTATAAAAAACAGCAACACTCCAAAATCAACCGCAAAGACAATCCTAAAATTATCCCGCATGTAATGGCAGAACTTTTATCAACTTACAACTATGTTCGTAAGCCAGAGAACAAAAATTCGGAAGATAAAACTATAGAGCCTACAGAAGCCCCGGCTCGGCTCCCTTCTCCCACCCAAGACCCAAATTCTGATAACAACACCCAAAATAAGCCAAATGACACTAAAAATGCGACAACAGAACAACCCACAAGCTCTAATTATGCTAATGACCTCAAAGAAATATTCAAAACCTTCCAAGAGATGAAAGAGCTCCTGAAATTTAATAAATTCATCCAGTGCTATAAAAATATTGCCAAACAAACCAAAAATTGCTCATATCCAATAGAAAAAATACTCATTCTTATGAGTGCCATTGAAACCTTAGCCACTGAATTTAACACACCTAATAATGAGTAATTCCTCTTCTACCTTTTCCTCACTAATTTTTCTTTCCTGGAACTGTAACTCCTTGCAGAACAAGCTTAACGAACTTAAACTCTTTATTCATGAACATCCTCAAATTGATGTAATATTCTTACAAGAGACTTTCAGCCCCACTTTGAATATTAACATCCCTGGGTACAGGCTCTTCCACACATCTCGTGCTGATGCTACGCACAGAGGAGGCACCGCAATTTACATCAAAAACCACATTCCACACTACCAGACGCATAACCACACCTTTAATGACCTTGAGTACACTAGTATAAATCTACAGCTTCCTCACATAAATATTAAATTAGCCTCTATTTATGCTCAACCCACTGGTAACTTACCTGTTAATAGTATACGCAACTTTTTTTCTCATTATCGACACTGCTTTTTCGTAGGCGATTACAATGCCAAAAGCAGACGCTGCAATTGCCACGGCAACTCTCGGCGGGGTGCCTCTCTTCACAATTTAGTTCAACACTTATTTAAATCTCCCTGCAAAACCCAGGCCAACACACATTACCACAGTGCCTGGTGCCCGGGACTCTATAATAGATCTTGCTCTTTCCAAAAATCTTCCCTACCTTAACGATCTCTCTTCTGATCATTTACCTGTATGCTTTAAAATTGATATAAACAATCCTTCCCCCCCCCCCTTCCGTGGCTATAGATTGGAAAAAATTCACTGACTATCTTAATTCTCAAGACATCACTTTCCCAGAAATTTGATATGGCTATAAAGCTAACATACCAATGACATCGATGCAGCAGTTGAACACCTCAACTCCCACATCACTAATGCCCAAAACTTTTCCACCTTTAACACTTTAAAAAATAATAATGCCTTCGTCCCACCGCGCAATATTTACAATCTTATCAAACAGCGTAATCGGCTCCGATGACAATTTCAAAATTCAAGAGACCCCTCCATTAAACCCCTTCTCAACAGGTTAAACAATAAAATTAAAAACAGTCTCTACAAAGAAAAACAGGAAAATTGGAATAATTTTCTTAAAACTTTATCTTGCGAAGACAACTCTCTTTGGATATTAAAACGTAAATTGAATAAAAATTACACTCCAATACCCCTTTCACTACTAACAACGTTACTGCTTACACTGACCAAGAAAAAGCTAACATGTTGGCAAATTCTTATGCTACCCAATTTTCTCCTAATCCGACCCTTGCAAATCAAATTCATCTTGATCATGTCAATGAGACAGTTCGTAACTTTCTGGCTATCTCCCCTAATGATCCCCCCCCCCTCCAACTATGGAATCTATAGTCATTCATAACATAATCAAAAAACTCAAAAAGCGTAAAATCCCAGGATACGACAAAATTACTAACTCTGCTCTTAGAAACCTTCCTCCTAATTGCATAATCTATATTACTGACTTCACTAACACTATATTAAAATATAACTACTTCCCTAAACCTTGGAAACTTTCTATAATTTCTCCTATTCCAAAACCTGGAACTAACCTCTCTGACCCCACTAATTAAGACCTATCTCCTTTCTACCTTCAATCAGTAAAGTAGTGGAGCTTGTCCTTCGTACCCAGGTGCAGGATTTCACACAGCAAAGCAATATTCTCATGCCTGAGCAGTTTGGCTTTCGCCCAAAACACTCGACACAACACTAGCTACTTAGGGTTGTTGAGTTTCTCAGTGAGAAACTCAACACGAAAATTCCCGCAGCTGCCATTTTTCTTGATGTCGCAAAGACATTTGGCAAGGTCTGGCATGTGGGCCTCATATACAAACTCATTCAGCTCGGTTTCCATCCCAGACTTATACATTTAATATACTCGTACCTTTGCGACCGCTCTTTTCAAGTCCGCATAAACAACATTCTCTCAATTATTCTTCTTATCCTAGCGGGCATCCTTCAGGGGAGCGTGTTGGGCCCATTTTTATTCAATATTTTCTTCAATGATATCCCACGCTTCTTGCACACTTACCTCGCTCTTTATGCGGATGACACCTGTATTTATGCTTCAGTACACCACCCGTATACTCTATACAGGTACCTACAGACACATATTGATGACTTCATGAACTGGTGTACGGTTTGGCGCGTCCTAATAAATGAAAACAAAACTACAGCAGTATACTTCTCTTGCAAACTAACATTTCCTAGTAGAATAATAATTAATAACACTGTTATCCCATGGTCTGACCAAGCAAAGTATCTTGGGGTCATTCTGGACCGCCGCTAAACTTGGCAAAAGCACATCCTTTCCATTAAAGGAAAAGTCGCTGGTGCCTTCAACTCTATAAAACCTCTCCTCAACAACAAAACACTTTCAGTACACAACAAATTAATTCTGTATAATTCATGCATCCACCCCATCATTACCTATGTCTGGAACTTCACCTGTAGGACCTCTATGAACAGCCTTAGTCACCTGCACAATACAAATCTGCGTATTGTTCGTAACGCATCCCGATATTTACGCAATTCTACGGTCCGTAGAGACTTAAAAACAACTACTGTGCGTAAGCGTATTAATGACCTTGCTAAAAAATTCTACGAAAAAGTTTCCTTTAAAGTTTCCTGCACTTGAATTCTTTTGTATAGTTTTTCATGTTACCTATAGATTTTTACATACGCCACATAGTAAGCTAAAATTTAATTCAGGCTAAAATACGCTTTAAACTACTGAGATCACATTTCCTGAAATTATCATCCGTTGGTGGCTCTGCGTCCATGTATCCCCATTCATTACCTACGTATGTTAAAACTTGCCTCGTATAGAATTAATATTGAATTCGGTATAAAAAGTATGACAGCACTGAAAACGCACTTTCAGAAACCAGCAAACATTAATCATCCGCAACTTATCAATTTCTTTGTGTGGACCTGTATATGATTATATATATATTCTACACAAATCTCTTAGTAAACTAATTATATTTCAGCTTGAAAATACATAACTCAATTAAAAATCACATTTAAGCAATTAATCCTCATACTCAGTGTAATACTTAAGAATTTTTTTGTGTGGCCCTGTATATGATCTATATGTATAGTATTGATACACACCACGCAGTATGGAAAAATGCAGTAAAAATTAAAAACGCATACCATGCCGGAGAACGTATTTCCAGTAATCATCGCTAATAAACAGTACTTTGGTTACAGTACTGTATCAAAAATCTTTTGTAAGAACCTATAAATGAACGATAAATGCGATGCGTATCATATTTTACAGCAAGTATCTTGTAGTAAATCTCATTAATGTATATCAATTTCATAAAACTTGAAATACGAGTGGTGAAAAATAATTAAAATATGCTTTAAACAGTTTTTCCGCATATGTAACGGAATTCTTTTGTGTGGCCCTGTAAATGAACAACAAATGCTTTTCACCTCACATTCTACAGAATGCATTTTTTAGTGTACAATATAAATATATATATATATCAATTTCATTACATTTGATTTGGTATAGCATCAATAGGATGTACTTTAAACCATTTTCTACCATTGACCGTAATGTAACAGATTATTTTTGACTATCTCTGTAAAAGAACTATAACCCTTTAAGACCTGACCTACATAAATGTGTAGGTGATCCTTAAGAAAAAGAAAAACCATTTTCCTCTTTTTTAGATATTTAAAGTCGAGACTGCACCCACAGAGTTGCGTGGATCCTCCCATGACATAGCCTGACTTCGGATATATTTTTTAAATATTTTTCTCTATGAAATATGATCTTATTAACTAGAGGAAACCACCAAAAATTTCCATTTCTACCAAAATTCTTCCGGTTTTAAAGGATTAAACGCTACACACTTCATTTTCAAGAGCTATCGTGCTATAGTAAACGTCCATAACTTTAACGTATACAAATTATAGGTCAATACTAGAATATTTATGAGAGTTGGAGTTCGGACAGACAAACCGAAGTTATAAACACTTTTCAACTGTTTTGCAAAGTGTTAAAAATATTTTTATTTACAGTACAAGTGTCAGAAAAAATAAAACCTCCACATACTTCTCCCCCGACTTTCGCAGGTTATCCATCTCGTCCGCTACTACGAGATAACATGAAAATCGTGGGCGAAAGATTGCCATAAGAAACTATAATATTATTATTTTATCTACCACCATTTGTAAACAATAATCTGAGTTGTATATTTCTTCTAAAAATAAAACTCGAAGATTACTGTTTAGAAATTGTCATAGGCAAAATGATAAAAATGTAGTACTGGTGACTTTTATAACCTACACCCGTCAAAAAAAGTGAGTCATATTATATATATATTTAAAAGACAAAAATTATAATATTTACAAAGATTTATCTGTTGTTTAACAAACTTTTTTTGTGTGTGTGAACAATGATCTTTGTATATCAGAAAGAAAGAAATCTTTTGTGAAAAGAGCAAGGAAATTTTCGGACTCTTAAATAAAATACATGATTTTTTTCTTTATTTTTGAGTGAGTTTTAGAGAATGCCACAAAATTCTGGAGTCAGGAAAATTCGTAACTACGCAATGATGAATTTTTACATTTATTGGGTGAGCACTGAGTATACATCATTTGTGACATTCTGAAAGTAATATCTTTAAATAAAACTCACGAAATTTGATTATAAAATTATAAAATATCCAGATTTTCCTCTATTGTTTAACTGTCATTTCATTGTGGAAATTAATATTTTTATGTTAGCTGTAGTTATAATACAGTTCAAGTTTTTTACAGTTGTAGTGAGAGAAAATGCCATAAAATTTATTAATCACACAAACGTGTAGAAATTGTAAAAATTCACTTTAAAAAGGTGTGAAATGTGTTTTAATAAAAAAATAAAATTCGAGCTCATAGGTCCATTTTATAATTTCACCTTTTGCAACTCACAATAAAGGGCAATTTCTATTCCGTAAGCTCTATAAAACAGCACTAAAAGAAAGAGAAAAAAATAGTATTTTTACTTTCTTCTATCTTTACAAGAAGAAAGTATTGGATTCGTAAAAATTTTGGGCTTCCGGTTTTCGACGGATTTATACATTTTAGAATGCCCAGAACACGATTTGATGGTTTTTAGAAAATGTCTGTCTGTCACTCTGTCACTCTGTGAGTCTGTATGTGACAAAAATTTTGTAGGCGCTCTATCTCAAGAACTAATGCAAGGAATTTCACAAAACTTTATATTTAGTTAGACCTTGATATACACTGGACCTGATTAGTTTTTGGTGAAAATCGCCCAACAGGTGGCGCTGCTATGAAGCATTTTTCACGATTTCTGCAATAGCTATATCTCAAGAACTACTGCACGGATTTTCATAAAACTTCAGATTCAGTTAGTCCAGGATATAGTTTGGTGCTGATTACTTTTTGTGAAAATCGCCCAACAGGTGGCGCTGGTATGCTGCATTATTCATGATTATCGCAATAGCTCTAACTCAAGAAAAAATGCACGAATTTTCATCAAACTTCAGATTTAGTTAGTCCCTGATGTAAATTAGTGCTGTTTAATTTTTGGTGTAAATCGCCCAACAGGTGGTGCTGCTGTGCTGCATTTTCACGATTTTCGCAAGAGCTATTTCACGGATTTTCATCAAACTTCAGATTTAGTTAGTCCTTGACATGAATTGACGTATAAAATAGTGCTGTTTAATTTTTGGTGTAAATCGATCAACAGGTGGCGCTGCTATGCTGTATTTTTTGTAATTTCCGCAATAGCTTTATCTCAAGCACTAACGCTTAGATTTTCAACTAACTTCAGATTCAGGTATATCTTGATATCATTTAGTGCTGTTTATTTTTGGTGTAAATCGCTCAACAGGTGGCGCTGCTATGCTACATTTTTCAGAATTTCCGCTATAGCTCTATCTCAAGAACTAATGCACGAATTTTCACCAAACTTCAAATTCAGATATACTTTGATATGAATTGGTGCTAAATTCATGTAATTTCTTGTACTATTTAAATGATTTAATTGATGTGATTTATACAGAAGAAAGTTTTGTGATGGCCACAACATACTAGTT
Organism: Maratus speciosus; assembly: GCA_963932465.1. NCBI lineage: Eukaryota > Metazoa > Arthropoda > Arachnida > Araneae > Salticidae > Maratus > Maratus speciosus. The sequence goes on along the minus strand of OZ010792.1, from coordinate 128,712,453 downwards.
TTATATTATTTTATATCAATTGATGCTCTTTGAAACAGCTGTGCATGCATCAGTGACAGTATTAATAATTTATACGCGAAAGTAAAGAAATGGTTTATTTTTCTTTTTTCAGAATTGTCTCATGGATTGAAAAAGATGAAAAGAAGTGAAGGCAGCAAGCTGAGTGCATCTACTGCCAAAAATTCACACTTCAATTTGTTACTAAATCACAAAATGATAATCTTACACTGTTTTAATAATGTGTTGTGTAAGGTCATTGCTGAAAACAAATAAATAATAGATTATATTTCAGATTGTGGTTTCTTTCAGCATTAACAGTCTTTCCAATTACCTGTTTTTTCTATATAAATATCATGTCTGAAATTGCTGCACTTTGTTTGAATGTTATCATACGTAATATGCGTACGCAATTACATTCAGATTATATCTCTTTCTTAATGGTATTCTCAGATTGTTTGCCATCCCGTTCAATAATGAGAAACAATCTGGCAAATTCTTGAATAAATGCTTGCATGTAAATTCATGAAAAAGACGAAAGTATTTTCACATAAATGTAGTCATTGCAGTATTCATGAAATTTTAAAAGAACATCATAAAACTATATAAAATATACAGCTAGAAAATATGCAGATCAGGCGCCTCAACCTCAGCTCTGCAAGGCATTGTATTAAAATCTCAATTTCCATATTATTTAACATCCTACTATATCCACAATCGACATTTTTTGAATTACATACATGCATATAAGCATATAAAATTCTCCAATGTTTACAAATATTAGAATCGTTAAATTAAGCACTGTGTTATGCAATGATATTCTAAAAAACTAAAGAACTGGTTTTCTTTTAATTGTTTAGATAAAAAAGTACTTTTATTTAGGGGGAGGGAGCTTTGTTCCTCCATAAACCCTCCGTTCCATAGTCTCATTAAATTTTCATTCGTAATTTCCTAACGGTTGCTCAAATTATTATATTATATCTTGGATTTTAATTTAAACTGGGATTTTACGTTATCCTAATATCTAAATAGAAATATTTGCTTATGCGTGAACTATGAAACATATGCATCTGATGGATAAATTGTATGGAATCTCATTAGGAAAGGAGTCTATAAAAATTAACCTACTATATCTAACTTATATGGATAATTTAGAAAACTAATGTTTTACAATTATTGTTTTGGTTAAACAGTTTTCATGGCCATTCTGTAATAATAAGATATAATCCCCAATATAACCCCTTTAAGGAGGGAGTTTTCAAAAATCCTTTCTTTTTGTTTGCGTAGATTATAGCAGCAATCAACTGTCCAAATTTCTTGATCATGACTTAACACATTGAGGACGGGTCACGTGAAATGACGTTTTTGGGGATTGATGGAAGAAAATATTACTGGTGCCGGAAATTTTGTAAGGATGAGTAAAGAAGGTGTAATCCAGGCATGCTTGCTTCCGATTGGTTGTGAGCAGGCTTTAATTTCTAACGACATTTATAAACGTAAATTTCGTTCTCGCTTTCGAAAAATGACCTGTTCTCAACAGGGCCGTAGCTTGAAAATTTTATTGGGGGGGGGGGGACCTGACTTTGGCGCCCTTTTATGATTTTCATTTTTCGATCCCCCTCCCCCCCCTTCCCAGCAACTTCGTCTCTATCCGTGCTAATGTTCCTACAATTCATATTATAGTAGCGCTAATTCGAGCTATCATCATGTCTTTTATGTATAATTCATCTTCTGTGATGCTTTACACAACAATTACCTTTTCAAAACACATTTTGCACTGTTGATTGATGTATGTAGATATATCAGTGTATCACAATATATTATCTACCTAATGTAGATATATATTGTGTGGGGATGTAAAGACTCCAAGCCGTAAGATTGTTCATAATTGATTACATTTTGTATCTGTATTATTAGTTAAAAATTCAAAAATTCGGAAGAAAAGAGCTCAGAAACTAAGTTGACAGCGATTTTAACTTTTTTTCTATCATCAATAGAAGAAAGTATTGTAATCGAAATTTTTTTTATGTCTGGTTGGTTTTCGACGGATTTACACGTTTTAGGGGTCAGAGATCCCAAAAAACATGTTTATACAAAATGTCTGTCTGTCTGTGTGTCGCCATTGTACCATCGAAAAGTGTATTAAGTTATACATAGAATTGAGACAATTTTTTTGTGTATGTGTCTGGCTATGGCAAGCAGGTCCTCCTTCAGTATGGAAATTTTCTGACGCAAGGGGGCGCTGTAGCGTTTTTTGTGCCATTTTCATTGTACCATCGAAAAGTATATGAAGTTATGCATAGAACTGAACCTAATTTATTGTGTAATGTATTGGCTATGGCAAGCAGGTCCTCCCTGAATTTGAAAAAATTCTGCTCGTATGGGCGCTGCAATAGCGATTTTTGTCCATTTTCATTATTGTACCACCGAAAAGTGTATGAAGTTATGCATAGAATTGAACCAGATGTTTTGCGTATGTTTTTGGCTATGGTCAGCAGGTCCTCCTTCAATATGGAAATATTCTGCCTGTAGGGGGCGCTGTAATAGCTGTGCCATTTCTATTGTTTTACCATCGAAAAGTGTATGAAGTTATGCATAGAATTGAACCAAATGTTTTGTGTATGTTTTTGACTATGGCAAACAGGTCCTCCCTGAATTTAAAAATGTTCCTCTGAAAAGGGGTTCTGTAATAGCGACTGTTGTTTAATTTTTTTGATTTTTTGTAGTTCTATTCTCCATCGGCGGCTCGTGCAGCGACGGGAACTCGCGTCCTGCTAAGCCGGCTATTCGCTAATAGCTGTTGTGAAAAAGAATAACGAAAAACTATTGATTTTAATAAATATCATGATCGAGATTAACTCGATTTTACTCCGATTAATTGAATGAAGTACGAATTTAAGATGAAAATCAAAGTTGGTATAGTATTGAACTAATAATATTGAAGTATTAACATATGTAGCTACTTTTTGAAATTTAAGCTGTATGAGATAGAAGAAAGTTTTGGGATTGGCGCATCCAACTAGTTTGGTAGTATATTTAGACATTCCTCATTAACTCAAAGCAGTATTGTAAATAATCTTTTATAAAGGTATAGTTGCTACGATATACCATAAATTTTGGGAAGTTTACCGTCCGCCAAATTTGGCAGGCATTAATCCATTTGAATACATTTATGCAGCAAAGACAAAAACTTTTCAACAAAGTTAAAAAGTGTTAAATGAGTTTTGTTCTAAAAAAGTTTTGTTCTAAGAAGAATTTTTTTAGATTTTTTTTATCCCTCTCGAAAATGCAAAAATGTTTGATGCAACACAGTTAGAATGTTGATTTCATGTCTGCATGCATCAAACTTTCAGATTTTCCTATTCAAATACAAACGAACCGAGAATGCTTTCTTTTCTTTTTAAATATGTGAAACACGCACTGAATTGTAGCTTGATTGTTACCTGGTAATCACTTCTCTCACTATCACGTCTCGAAAGCCTGTTTAAAATATCAATTTTGATTTTTACAGAAAAATTCCAGTGCTGTTTGATTCTTAGAGATCTGGTTAAAAATATGTGAAATTTTACATGCGAACAGATGATGATGATTTTATGAATGTGTCAAAAGTAATATTTTGGAAGGAATTTGAGTTTAACTAAAGTAAACAACTGTAAATGTTCTTATATTCTGCTCTATCGTCAATAATTTAAAACAAATTTTTCATAAATTAAGTTACATAATCTGCTTCCTTCCTAAATTGTTTTAATGTTTTCATTTTTGTAAAAAGGTACCTAGTTTATTTCTGCCGTTTATTTACTCTTGAGGCATTCGTGCCTGAGACACCAGTTTATATATATATATACATTCATTTCAAGAAACGCATGTCTCCAATCCTCCAAATGACCGGAATGCACTGTTGTCACATTTTGCACAAGAGAGGAAGTCAAAGAATTTAAACTTTAAGAGGAGGAAAATTTTATTCAGAGAATTCTTTCAGGAGAATTGCTATATGACAACCTTAAAGGTCTGCATCTGCACGGCCGGAGTCCGGTACAAGACGAAATAAAGTCAAACTTTCAAACGGGCTGGGCAAATAAAAAAAAATAAGAGGACCTCGATGCACCAAGTTTTAAAGAAATGGGCCTGTACCTATCTGTGTAGATTTTCACGTCCAGAAGCTCATGGTAAAGCAATAGCATATCTTGGAAACCTGGGGTTTATGACCGAGGACCCTGCGCTCCTATAAGTGTCTGGTACACTCAAAGCTCTCGCGGGAATTGGAGGTGTGATTCCCGAGCTATGCAGCTTAATCCTGGAGTACTTAGGTTTTACGACCTAAGGTAGTTCGTAGGTTAGGTCGTTGCGACCATGTCGTCCAATGGTGTTTGGGGAGCAGGGAAAGTGATGTGTGTTCGGCGGTGTTCTTCTTTGGCCAGTAGAATGTGTCATGGCAGCATCACTGGCTTACGACAGTCCCGCTTGACGCAATGCACATAAGGGCTCCTCAGAGCTTAGACTGGCGAGGTGACTTGCTTAATGCATGTTCATTTGAACAATTTTCAATGGACTTGGTTGGACCAAAAATAAATGTACTGCACGAACCGATGCTAGTTTGACAGCACTATGCAGAAATTCAACATGCCCAACGTAAAGATCGGCATTGGGCAGTTGCATTGTGTCTTAGCCCGGGCCTATTTTTTTCCTGTCGATTCGGGCCAATCTCAGGCGTACATTTTTTCTACATACTTGTTCCGGGCTGGACTTTGATAATTGTTACTAGGACGTGTCGGGCAGGACATTTTTTTATTTTATTTATTTATATTTTGTAAAAAGAATAGTGATAATGGAGTCTTTGGAAATATACTTTAATGAATTAAGAAGAAATATTTTCAAAAATCTATTTTTTTACAATGCAGCTTCAAAATGAAAGTTTTTTTTAACCACTTCTTATATTTATTCTAAACTTAATTTTTTTAATGAGTCTTTATTTGAATGTAAAAGCCTAAGAGTTTAAGTGTCCCTTAATGTTGCTGTTCTGTATTCTATGGATTGCGTACTTATCGCCTGAAATATAGGGTAAGGTAGTGTAAGAGTGCGCGGTGTACAAAAGTACGCAGAGCAATGATCTAATCCGAAGACAGAGTTTTGTATATAGCTACAGTTGTAAACGATGTAATGACAGTCTTTACTATAGGTAAATGCAAAACTCTGTTTTGGGATTAGATAATCGCTCTGCGTACTTTTGTACATCGCAAAATCTTGCTCCACCTTATCTTACTATAAACATTTTGCATAAATATTATGCAGCTTTCTGTAAAGAAAAAATTATATGTTAAGAAAAATTGGATTTTTTTGTAGAAATTGAGCTGTTCTGGGTTTTTAATTTTTTAAAGGCTCCAGGTTTAGGCTTTTAGTTTTTAAAACCAACCAAGATAGCTTTGTTGTGTATTGGGGCGTGTCCGGACTCAGAAATTTCGGCCCGTGCAGTCTTCTAGACAACTTCCACCCTCTCTGAGCTGTTCTAACACGGTCTATAGTCATTTCAACTTCTTTCCACTTTCTTTCTACTACAAGAGTGACCAACAACTATTGAGACAAGGATAAAATGAGCTACTAAGGATCAAATTACACTTTCTCTCTCGCAATTGACTACAATTCCTGTTTTCAGAATTATCTCTTCCGCAAATATAAATTGCTTTTGTTAGGGAAAAGAGGTAATAACAATTTTAAAATTAAATTTCTTACACAAATATGGTATGTTAATAGTAACTTACTTACAAATAATTGTAACTACTATTTAAATCATTTCTATATGGGTGCCTGACTGCACCATCAAACCTTGAGTGGCGCCCTTCTACTTGACCATATTTGTGAACCGTTCTAATCCCATCCAGTCACTTCCACGTCTTTTCACTTTCTTTCTACTACCGACGGTGACAGACAACTACTGAGATAAGAAGAATCGAATTACACTTACTGTCCCGCAATTCATTACAATTACTGTTTTCATTACAATTACTGTTACAATTACTGCTTTCAGAATTTTCTCTTTTGCATATATAAATTGTTTTTGTTGGGTAATAGAGGTAGTAATTTAAATCCTTTCTTTTGAGGGTGCCTGGCAGCGCCCTTAAACCTTCTATGGCGCCCTACTACTTTAATATATTGGAAAACTGTTATCATCCCCTACTGTCACTTTCAGTTGTTTCCACACTTTCTTTCTACTGCTAAAGGTAACCAATCTAGACGAGAAGGAAATAATTGCATTTCTAAGGATCAAATCACATTTACTGTCCAGCAGTTGATTACAATTCCAGTTTTCGGAATTTTGACTTCCGCATAGATATAGTTTTTGTTAGGAAATAGATGCAGTAATCTAAATCCATTTTCTGTGGAACGTTCCCTTAAACCTTCTATGGCACCCTACTAAACTAAACTAATCTCTGTGGACATACAATCCATGAAGGATCTGGGCCGGCACTGCCCATCCCTGTTTTCTTGACCCTGGGCCCCGAGGTGCTATGCAGCATACGTCCCAGTCAGGTGGACAGCCAAACACAGGACCCTCGGTGTTTAATTCCCAAGCAAGCTTGGTACTCATTTCATTGACCTCCGAAGGAATGAAAGGCTGAGTGAAGCTTGTCCAGTTGGGAGACTCTTGACCTGCAATGCGGCTGACTGATACTCTGGCCACTATGCCACTGGGCTTCGTGGCGCCCTACAATTGAACATATTTGCGAACTTTTCTAATCCCTTCAGATACTTCTTTCCCCTTTCTTTCTACTGCCAAGGGTGACCAACAACTACCGAGATAAGAAGGAAATAATTGTACTTCTATCCTGCAATTGATTACAATTCCTGCTTTCAAATTTTTTCATTCCGGATGTATAAATTTTCTTCGAGATGGGGGGGGGGGGGGGTAGCGGGAGTAACAGGTCTAAAACTGAATGCCTTATACAAGTTTTGGATGTAAAAGTAACTCACTTTGTAATTTTACATTTAAAATAAAATTATTTTATAATTACTTTTTACTACTGATAAACCCTTTTTTATGGGCGCCTGACGGCGCCCATAAACCTTCTGTGGCGCCTTACTATTTGAACATATTGTGGGGGAGGCTCCCCCCCCCCCTAAAGCTACGTCCCTGGTTCTCAATGAGTTAAGCCGTTTTAGCTATGCCTTAATGAGTCTGTCTGTCACAAATTCTTTCTTTATTATATTAGCAGATTATAGGGATTAAGTAAACCACAAGTGGTTGCAAATATAGACATACCAATTTCTTTGGTGATTTGTACTGAGAGTATTCAGCTCCTGCTAAATATTTATTTGAAGAAACAATTAAAAATTAAAAGAGTCAATATCGATTTCTTTTTTTTCCTGTTTAGACCATTGTTTATTAAAGAGGGATACGCATATCCCTTGGATATATCAGAATTCATTCTTAATGACATCTCATTAATTTTTTTTTCATGCAAAATAAGAATAATCAAATCATAAAGGGTTTAAATATTTTTATGATTTCGTAAATTGGAATGAATTTACATAATGGAAATTTCTTTTGTAATTTAGAAAACCATTTCTTGAAACGAAAAACTTTGCCAAGAATGATGCAGTTTACAAATTTGTGAAATCAAAATTACGATTAAATTACAATTTCTTAGACAAGCTTAACTTTTTTCAAGAAAAAGCTTATTGGAAATTTGTATAATTATCTTTGTTATTTCCAGAAGTCTACGAAATTTATTTTTAATCAATAAAGGTCTAGCTTGTTAAGTCGAAATGAATCGGTCATTTCAAAAACCACGTAAGTCAATTTTTTTCCAAACATAATTCAGGATCAGTTTTTCTGTTATTCTTCTTTTTATTCTTCATAAATTATAAAAATTATTAAACATTTACAAACTTTGGTGTCCAAACTTTATAATCAGCCCCAAGAAATTCATAAAAATTACTTTACTTGTGAATGATACAGTTTTTTCTTCTGAAGAGTTCTGATTCTGTGACTTATATGCCTTTTGAAATGACCGATTCAATTCCCTTACCTATAATGAAGATAATAACCATTATTTTAACCTCTAAGTAGCCTAAATTGCGAATAATTTGTATAAGATAAAATTTGTAAATTTTATTTTATTTTTTGAGAGAAAAATGGAAAAAATGACAGAAGAAAAAACAAACTAAAGGTGATGGATGTATATCTGAAAATTTAACGCAATATTCTTTAGCGGACATATAAAAGACACACACTTAAAAGCACTGTTAAAAGCTAACATAAAAAATGCTGCGAAAGAACGTGACCTACCATTACGTTTTAGTCTCTAAAATTCAAATTTCTAAATGGCTAATTTCTTTTACATTAACATTTGTATTTACAATGTATTTTCTTCATGCCTCGCTTTAGAAAAATGTATCATTTTAGCAATTCATATGTAAACAAGAGAAAAAAGAGAAAATGAATTCTAGAGAAGGAAAAGGGAAATTTTAAAAGACTCTTTTTTTGTGAGAAGAAATATTCTTTCATTTATATTATATATTCAATAAAGAAAAATGTTGTGATTCATATTTTAACTTCTTACGTTATTTCGATTGCCATATTTTGAATTAATAACTTTAAAACGTAATATATTCAAACATCATTCTCTTGAGGATTTTTGTTCCAATCTATGAATAGTTACAAATGAGTTTAAACATTTTATATCTTTGCTGAATGAAAAAATCTCAACAATAAAAATATCGAAGTCATATCATTGCAGTGTATATTTATTTTAAAAGTAGAAAAATGAAATAGTAAATGACATATAAAAATAAAAAAACAACAAAAAGAAGTCCTAAAAGTCAGAAAACATTCATTGTGAAAAAGGCTTTTTTATTTATATTTCCAATTGTGTTAATCGTGTTTTTTATTTCATTGAATTTGTGTTCCAATCTCTTTAAATATGAATTGCATTTTTATATGATTGAATAACAAATCGTAAAGCTTAATTTAAAAAAAAAGTTTTTAATTTAAGTATGGAATCCCTTTTAATTGATATTAATCATTGATAATGCTTCTTTTATTTTATCGTGTTTTATGCCTCCATCCTTACACCTAATTTTAAAGCTTCCAGCTTCGAAAACGCTTTATCTGGAATTTTTGTCTGTTCTACAGACAATCAAGAAATCGGAGTTCAAATACGAGGGTCAATCCTAACTATTTGAGAGAGGGACATACGACATGCGGCAAAAAAATTTACTTGTTGATTATGTAAATTTGAAATCTTTTATGTCCGCAGACGATAATTTGTATCAAAATTGCAATTACGTTACCGTAGAATAAATTTTGAAAGAAGAGAAAGTAGAGTTGACGCGAGAGCATAATCGAGCTATGATTTTCTATGATTTTAAAGTAGTGCTAAATAAAGAAGAATGCCTTCAACGTCAACAATTAGCATATGGAAATGAAGCTCCATCTCGTGCCACTGTATTCAACTGGTTTACAGAATTTAGAAGAGGTCTATATTTTTGGGGGATGAAGAACACACAGGAAGACCGTTGTCAGCTTTAGTCCCAGAAAATGCGTCGGCCGAACGAAAAATATTAATCGATGATAATCGCTGTGACTACCAAATAATACAGAAGGAAGTTAATATTGGATCCACAGCTATACATAATATTATTTATGAATAACTGCATATGAAAAAATAGTTTGTCGTTGGGTCCCCAATAATTTAACAGTACACCGAGAAGAGGAGCGTGTCAGAATCAGTAATGAAATCGCTAAATTACTTAATAATGGTGGCCACCGCATTATTTCTAAAGTCATAACTGACGATGAGAGAAAGATGATCCTAAACCAACAATAGTGAACATACAACAAGCAACGAAAAAAGCAATGTATGCCGTGTTCTTTAGAAGTACACGTCTGGTCAAAGCCATTAAGCTAGAGGGACAGAAGAGAGTTCCAGCTAATTGGTACACCACTAAGTGTATTCCTGAAATTCTTCAAGAGGTGGATGTTAGGGGACTCATTCTTCACCATGACAATGCATCTTCTCATTCAGCAAGGATGGCAGTTGAATTTTTTGAAACAAAAAATATCAAACTGATAGGACATGCACCTTATTCTCTTTAGTTTGATATTTGTGGCTAATTTTAATGTAAAAAGAAATTTATGTGGGCGTCTTTTTACTGCTAAGACGAGATTGATGAGGTTATAAAAGAATATTTTTCATCTATTGCAAGAAATGGATTTTCATGAGGCATTTAATCTTCGGAAATGTTCTACAAATGTACAGTCGTGGAAAAAAAAAAGTAAACACCCCCTACTAGCTCCTCAACAAATTAACGTAGACAAAAGTTACTGGAACCGAACGATTGGAAATAAAGTCTACTTTTAAATTATGTATATAAAATTTGCTTAGGGGGCCATCTACACATTAAAACGAATCCAAACTTCATTTTTTTTCAATGGCAATACCCAATTTTAACGAGATATTTCGAATCTTTGGTTCAAACTATGCCTAGATAACAAATTTCAAGTGATTTGAATGATAAGCTTTTGAATTATAAACATTCAAAATTGAGTTCTTCTAACGTTAAATTACATTTTCATATTTTTATTTATAACTTATGAAATTATTATCCTAATGCCCTAATTTTTTGTGTAAAAATAATACTAATATACCCAAACATAAATACGTTGAATTTACATTTTTTTTTATAATTTTCTGATATGAATTATGAACTACGAAATTAATATTCGAAAAAATTATGAATTGCAACCTACAATTTTTTTGATGGATTCAGATTTATTAAGTCCTGCTTTATGGAAATCCAAAATTTCACATTTTTCTTCCAAGTAGTTTTCAAATTATGCTTAAAAAATGGCAAAATGATGGTTTAACCCTTAACCGGAAACGTGAAAATTTCGTGCACAAACAGAACACTTAATAATTTACCAAATAGTGAACTTAAACATTTAATTTTTAATAGTAATGCTTTAACAGGACAATTTTTTTAATATAACAGCATAAAAATAAGTTTTGAATGTCGAAAAGAGAAAATATTAAGGGCAGATATGTAGACGCAACCATCTCACAGACGGCACGTTTCCAGTTAAGGGTTAAGGGGCCGTCTATGGTGGAAGCGACTAAATATTTTGAAATTTCTTATGCTATCCTGCAATCTAACAGGTTTAATTGACTGCTTAAGGTGCCTTGATCAAGAAGGGAGCTCTCTCGGTTAACAATCGAGTACCGAACTTCAATTTGGATACAGCGCTTAAAATACGCTCGTTTTAAAATAATTAATTTCTCAGAAACTTAATGGTAAGAATTCCATAAAAGTTTGTTTTTAGACTAAGTGAAGGGTGTAGAGTTCATTTATGCTGTCAAAATTGTGTACTGCTATTGAAAAATCACAGTTATGGTTCGTTTTAATATGTAGAGGGCCCCCTAAGCAAATTTTACATACATCATTTAAAAATAGACTTTATTTCCAATCGTTTGGTACCAATAACTTTCTTCTACGATAATTTGTTGAGGAGTTAGTAGGGGGGGGGGGGGGTTACTTTTTTTTCCACGACTGTACATTGAGTTATTTAGTTATTTAAGCTATGAGGTATTCGCTACGGCTTTTGCCGGCCTGACCTCATATGATCTCAAAATGGCGTTATTTTCTTGGAACAATCTTCCTCCATGAGGAAAAAAGGCATAATCCCTGTACATTTATTTGGAGAGAACAACTTTGAACACTTCTAAGTGTTGCCAACTTTAACTTGTACCATTTATCCGTATCTCAGAAATTTCAGTGTGATCTTCGTATGTGTTTTTCACGTTTTTGAAAAAAGTAGAAGTTGTAACTTTTAGTGTACTAATTTTTGCACTTCAAAATAATTATTACAGCAATATTAACTTCATTGAATGTCGAGGTAAGGGACGCGAGCAGATTTTTGTATGTCAGGAAAAGTACAACATAAAATACAAATACATAATTACTTTTAATTAATATTAATAATTTATAATGCATCTTACTTTATTTTAGACTGTTTTATGCTTAAATTTTTACATATAATTTGAAACATACGTACTTCGAAAACACTTTACCTGATGGAATTTTTGTTTTCTCTACAGGAATTCAAGAAATCGAAGCTTCATTCTGAGTTTTCTCACATATTGTAAATTGCAATGTGCTAATACATAGTACCATTCATACTAAAGATTACTAATATATTAAATTAATTGAATGTAGAGATAAGAGGTGCAAAAAAAATTTTGTATGTGAGGGAAACACTACATACATTCTTATTACAAACCCCTCACTTAGTCTCTTTCAGTATTATCTTTTATAACAGTCGATGATCAAAAATCATTTTCGCAAAAGGTTTCTCACTCGGTAAAAATAAGTGAATGGCAAAGAAATATTGAACTACAATATTCTGTATAACTATATACTGTTTCTTCCCTGCACCCACAAAGTTTGCTAATGATTCTTGGCTATAAAATATTTTCATATTCTCATCATACGATTTGTCACTCAACTCTTATTTTACTTTGTGAAAATTACAATTTACTAAATCTGGAAATTTTGTAGATGATTATTGTAATATGTTTAACGTATAAGTTGAACATAGGAGTAAATAATATTTTACTTGACACAGGCGTGTTGTGTACACCGAAAGAATAAGAAATTTCTATTTTGAGAAAAACTGTGCTATTGAAGTTAATATTTCATTTATTTTGCCGAAATCTCTAACCAACTGAAAGGCACTGTTAGATAACGAGATCAGACTTGCCAATATGCAATTGTTTAAACTTAAATTTATACTTTAATAAATTATTTTCAATTGTATTTTTCCGGTTCACGTGTTTCAATAAGCTAATTTACCATCGTCTGTTATTCAGTTTCTATATAAAGGAATGTGTGTTTCAAACGGAAGCGAGCGCGAACCACTAATATCTTCTTTTAAAATAATTCTTTTTCAGAAATTCGTCGGACATTAATTGTTTTGTGTAATCAAGTCGAGAAGTTGTCAAGGGTGCAAAAACAAAAGTAAATTTGCTTTGAAATAGTATGCCTAGTTACTTTTTGTTAAAGGTACTCTAGTGGGCGAATGAGTTTTGGATTTTTGCTTAGCTAATTGTGGGTCAATGAGGAACCTATTCTATAATTTTCATAAAATGGGAAAGGAACTCCAGATTTTAGTAGTCATAATTTGTTGCGCTGATATATTAATTAGGTAACTGTGGTTACGTAGAATCCAGTTATCGTGACGACTTAGGAGCTTCGGAGTTACGTGTTTGAAAATTACATCGTTTTACCATAATTGTGAAGCCCAGTAGCGTAGTGGTCAGAGCGTCTGACTGACGCGCCAGAGGTCGAGAGTTCGACTCCCGACTGGGCAAGGTTCATTCAGCCTTTCATCCCTTCGGCGTCGATAAGATGAGTACCAAGCTTGCTTGGGAACTAAACACCGAGGGTCTTGCGTCAGACTGACCACCTGGCAGAGGCGTTTGTTGTATAGCACCTCGTGTTCCAGAGTAAAAAAAACAGTTATGGGCACTGTCAGTACAGATCCTTCATGGATTGTATAGCTACAGAGTTTAGTACTATAATTGTGCCAGAATCATCTTAACTGCAAAATGTAATTTTCGTAAATTTCGGTTAACATTCGTTGGAAATATGATTTCTTAGTTATTTTAAGAAATTTAATAAAATATTTCAAATTTCTTCGAAATGATATTAGGTATAGGTTTTGTTTTTCTACCTAACAAAATGGAAAAAAAAAAGTGATACAATTGCAACACATCTGGTTGTCACGCAATTAGTTCATTCTTCAAAGATGAATAACATAGTAAAGACATTTTAGTTTTATTGGAAGCGCAATTGTAATTAATAATAATAATAATAATAATAATAATAATAATAAACTTGCGTTAAAATTATTTAAACATCTTGCATTAAAATGGAAAATAAATGAAAATTTTTATATTTTTTTGCGTCCGACAAAATATTACACAAAAAATTACAGTAAACGTTTTCGTAAAAGGAACGATTCCGATGACAGAGACAGAGAATGACACTTTGTGTATCGATAGACTATAGTCAATAGATACACAGATGAAAGCCATAAAGTGACTCTAAAGTTTGGGCATCATTTACGCTTACATATATGGTCGGATAAAGTTTTCTCGTACTTGACGAGCTGTGTGACTCGATTAATAATGGACAGGCTTTTGAGTTTAACTCTTTATGACTCATCAACTCCGAGTTGAAAATTATTTACTTACATGTTCGAATGCTTCTTTATAAGCATGCGGTATATATTATACACAATATTGACTAAAAGGTGCTATAGATGAAAGTGAACCTAGAAACTTTCGATAACTCACAATTAAATAATAAAATTTTGCATTAATCATCATAAAACAAAACCACACAAAAGACGTGTATCCCATGTGTGCTCTCTTCTCTGCCCTTACTGTTCATTCGTGACCTTGTCCTCTTACTTACACATGTTTACATCGGCTGAAGACTGGCTGTTAAAATTTCCAACGCGAAACGCATCATGTGTGTGCTTCTGTTTTATGGTGATTCATGCAACGTTTTATAATTTTAATTAAGAGATTTTATTTTCCCATCTACATTAAATGGAAAAATACATACTTTTCATAAATATTATGCTTTTTCTAATACAAAATTTTAGAGTATACGAACTTACCTTTGAAAATAGTCGATGTTTGGACTATACATATACAGCCTTTTCAATTTTGCAAAAATTACGAAGTTCATTTTATCAATATCAACACATAACTAATGAAATGATATATAAAACTTTGCTATGAAAAATAAACAAAGTATCATTGATTATTCAGAATTCTATGAACAATTTATATTAACTGCTATGATGGGAGACAGCGGAAATAAATAAAATCGTCTTTTAAAGTATACTGTATAAGTAAAATTGACTTTTAGGTATGTTGCAGAAACGCAACAGGATGATACAAAGGGTCAAATGTTTTCTTCGGTATGAGTTCGATTCTAGTATAAACTGTTGCTTCTGAACTAAACAATAATCTCGTGAATTTTCAATTAATTTTGAACTGAAATTAAGAATATATGCATAATTATTTAAATTTGAGACAAAAATAAATAAAACCATGATTTTACTAAGAAGTTTATACATTTTCAGAGATAGTTTTAATTATAAAATTTTGCTGATGGGTTTACTGAAAAAAAAAAAATGGCTATTGATTGTATTTTTTTTAATCGAAAAAAATTTCGTTTTATTTACTGTTTCCGTTTGAGTACTGTTTTTAAGTGAAAATACTGAAAGGGCGACTTTTTAACTAAAATCTGGGAATCTTATGTTGACAACTAACATAAGAGCTTTTAATTTAATTATTCGCATAGTACAAGAAATGAAATGGCATTCTTTAATTTGATATACCGCATTTTAATTTATTTCACTTTGAAAAATATTTTAACTACTTGTAAAAACTATACAAATTTATAAGTAAAAGGAAAATTTTGTCCACTAAAAAAAAAAATTACAAACTGCATATTTTTTTTTTCACTTAAATACATAAAAATTCAAAAAAGGAAAAAAAGAGAGAGAGAGAATAAAACACTCTCTCTATATAAATAAACAAATAAATTCATAAATGTATGGGCAAAAGCATGTTTTTATTTACATTTGTCTCAGTCTTATATAATTATTTTAATTGTGTTTCGAAAACACTTGATCATTATTTCATCTGGAAGCAACAGTTCAGACAGGAAACAAATTCCCACCGAAGAAAATGTTTAAGCTGGAAAGTTTGACTTGCTACCAAGCAACGTCGACCGCCCATCAATATGAATAATGTATACGAATTGACACACAATTTTCCTGTTTTTTTCAAGAGCATGTGGCCATTGCACAGTATGGGGCTCATATGTTACTTTATTGGCTATTTCTACTGATACACAAAATGTCATAAGCTGACATTATCTTAGAGAGAAACCTGTCTTAGTAGTTTCGTCTAAGGCATAATACTGTTATAATTTTCCCTACTCCCGATCGATTTCGCCTTAGATAGAGTTTACTGTAAAGGATAAGTTTACTGTAGAGGAAAGAGGTTGTCCGTCACTATCCCCCCCCCCCCCCTTTATATAGCCTAATATCGGGATGCTAAAGCAAACTGCTACGAATTTTTGGGCACGGAAGTCCAGGAATGGGGAGGGTCGACGCTTGGAAATGATTTTATTTTTTATCTATTTCACTTTTCAAATTTCATTTTGTGGGAATTTGACTCGTTAATTAATCGAAGTCGTGTTGTATTTTATTTTATTTATTTTTAATCTATGTTCATTAACATACAACATGATTGTTTATTTACTACATTCTATTGATCAATAAGCAGACTCAAGCATTCCAACAAGGGAAGGCTTCGAGGTCAGGGACACAGAATTCAGTGAACGTTTGTGCTTCGATAGAGTATAGTTAGTATATACAAGTAAATATATGACAGCCATTAAACGCAATACCCAGGAGGTCTTAAGAAAATGAATTGAAAATTTACGTTACACTTTATATCTTACAAATGTTTTTCTTTCGCAAGCAGCTCAGTAGAATGGTGGATTTGAGATTAATTTTTGTAAGTTCGAATCCCACTCAGGCTAATTTTTTGGAACGAAAATTTTTATGAATTATTTTCGAACCGCAATTGAAAAAAATATGTATAATAATTGAAATTTACGAAAAATATAAATTAAAGGTATATTTTGTAGGATATAAGTACATTTAACTATGAAATTTTGCATGTTTAAATATTTAATGAAAATTAACTTTAAGAAATGCAGGCAAATTTATATGTTTATAGACCAGAAATTTATTGCGGTTATTAAAAATTATTTACAGTTATTTAAATTAATTATCTGCTATTTTTATAAATTAAAATAAATAACATGATAATTGACAGTTTTATTTTTTTCATTTCGAAGTAAATTTGTTTAACTGCATCCTGACAAACTGTTGAATGTACAAAGTATTTTTACTGAAGACATGCCAAAATAATCAAAAAATAAATTTTAATTATAAATTTAAATTTTGAAATAATTTTACATTTGAGTGAAATAAAACAAAATCTATCAGACAACAAATGCAGCATTTAAGTTAACCAAAGTTCCAGTCTTAACAAATCAACTGTTTTAGAGGAAACAATCAAGGTATGTTTGTTTGTAGTTTTCTTTGTAAAACGTGAACCTTAGAGTGCGATAAATGGACTAACCAAAGAAATAAACACATTTCAACTGTTTTGTAAAATGCAATAAATGTTTGTAAAGAAAAAGACAAAGAAAAAAATTATGTATCACAAATAGACTATGAAACATTTTCTAAAGCTCCCAGAATAATATATTGAAACGCGGCTCTTTAATCGGGTAAAAAAAGCTATCTAAATAAACATTTTAGGAAACACATGACACAGTTGAATACTCATTTCAGCAATTAGTGTGTAAAGACGTTCAAATTCTTTTGAGCAGCTCTTTTTATGATTTATAAATTTATGTATACTCCCCATGATTTGCTAAAATTAAATTTCGTAATAAAGCTCACAACATATTTAGAAATTAATTTTCAGCATTTACCGCCCATATATGGTAAATAGAATACTTTGCGATATCCGGTATATGATCTAAAGATATTTATACAACACCACATATTAATCGAATAATTAATTTCGATAGAAAACGCATAATGCAACTAAAATCGCATGTTTAACAACTATCATCCATATACTGAAGTATATTAAGCTTTTTACGTACCCTTGTAGATGAATTTATTTCTTAGTATATAGTAACTCAAAATATTTAAACAAGAAAATGCATTACGCAATTAAAGAAGCACATCTAAGGAATTCATTCAGAGAAACAACAAAGCTTAAGTTTTTTTTATTCATCCTTTTATATGAACTATGAAGTTTACGAACACACCACGCAATCTACTAAAATTTGTCGTTGTGTACAAACGTGTATCGCATCTGAAAACGGATACACTGTTTGGCCCTACCATCACCATTTTGCTTACAAAAGGTGAGATCAAGATACTACGGCTGTCCAAGTTACAAGAATATTAGCTTAGCGAATACAGGACATATAACAGGTTAAAGGGGGTACTATGATCCAAAAATGATAAAAATAATTTGAATAATAAGAAAACTGCATTTAAAGGGAAAAAATGTTGTACCTATATTTTTAACTTTTATAACCCCCCCCCCCCCCCCAAGTGATTTTAAAATATAAAACAAATGTAAATGTCAGTAGTTTTTAAGATAATTAAACGAGAAAATACAGTGTTATGAAAAGTATTATATTTTATATTAACTAAATTAAATTTTAAGTTTTTATTGAGTGATAAGTTAATTTTAATATAACGATGCACAGTTAAACATACATTTGTGTTCTTACTATATGAAGAAAATTATTTCTGACATAAAGATGCATTTAGCTGTTAGTTTATCCCTTCTTAAGTATTTGATAATTTTTAATATATTATGTGTTAAATAGTAGAAATGATATACAAAACTGTATCTGTACCGAAAATGTAAGAATTCGATCAAGTGAGTACAAAACAGATTTAATAAATGTTATTCGTACTGAAAAATATCTATATTGAAAAAAAAGACGTATCTTTCAATATAATATATATTGAGCATTTATTTAAAACATAAATAGATCTCTCACATAAGTTTTCCTTAATCCTTTTAATAATTTGATCAACAGTAAATTCCTTTTAACAATTTGATCAACTGTAAATGGAATCTAACATATAACAAATTTAATGAATATTTGTGAAATAGGTACAATAAAACTTCAATAAACTACTCTTATTAAGAAAACGTCTCGTAAGTTTAACTTATATTTTATTTTTGTAAGACTTTGCCCATTTAATAGTTTTTAGAGACAAAACTCATTTGTTTATCAAATTGAATTTAGAGAAAGAGATTTATTTTTGCAAGAAATTATCACCATTTTATAATTAAAATGATTTCCGTGTCTTTAAAAATCAAATTCATAAGTTTGAATCTTGTAAAAATGTCATTTATTTGGGAATTGAAGGCACGGAACAAACATTTCATGAAATATAATCTTGTATTAAATTCAAAGCCGAAAATATTTAAATTATGAATGGCATATTATTATGTAGTACTATACATAAATTTTAGGATAGGAAAATTTGACAGTTGAAGAAAATTTGCCGAAATGAATCAAAGTAAAATTAAAGAATTTTACGCGTAGGAAAAATATTTTTTCAGACACACAAAAATAAAGATATTAACAGTTTTATTATCTCGTGATATAAAGAAGAAAAATTACTATAAGAAAAGAAATCTTTGAACAATGTTATTACGAGGTATTTTCGAAAAGTAAAAATGGCAGACATAAGTATATAAAATGTTTTATTGATCGCGTTGGCAACACATATTGTAACCCAGAACATTTGACCTTTCCCTCGCAGTCATTCGTTATTTGTACGGTGAGTCTGTTTCGTGTAGCACGTGTTTATAATGGTTAGTCATTTCAAAATCCAGCCAAATGTGAAGTACGTTCCATCATACGCTTACTCCAAACAAAAGGGGAGCGTCCAGCGGATATTCACAAAGAAATTAATTCTGTCTATGGAAACATTGTGAATCGACAAAATGTATCGACATGGTGTGCATTCTCTGGAAGTTGGACCAATGTTCATGAAGAAACCTGAACAGAAAGGTCATCAGTGATCTCTGACCTTACACCCATCTACTACCACTTATTCCTTTACTTGAAAAACAGTTTGCAGGGAGAAACTTCTACGACGATGATGAGATTAAAATAAAACTGAAAATGTGGTTTTGAAGACAGGCATTAAACTTATATAACTGTGGAATACAAAAGCTCTACACACTCTTAAAAAAATGCTTGGACAATATCGGCAACTATGTCTAAAAATAAGGCATATATATCAGTATATAATTTATAATAGACATTTTATGAATTAAAAGTTTTTTGAATGAGTATGCTGCATTGTATTTTTACTTTTCGAAAAACCCTCGTATTTTGACTGCATCAATTCCGAGCGAAAATATATTATTGACAAAATCATTCTAATATACACTGCTCAAAACAATTAAAGGATATTGCAGTTTTAGGTGGATTTTGTATCTGGTAAACTGTTTAGCTGATTGATACATGGTCGACAGACATAGTAGGTTATATGAGAATAAATTACACACGTTTGGCAGAAAAAAATGCATTTTATTGCGCATTTGTGTACTAAAGGAAAAAAACACAATTTGTGCATATGAGAAAAAAAGAATAAGAAAGGGTGTTTTCTTCAAAGAAAGTCATTTTCAGTAGGGGGTATGGTTTCCACGGGCGGCCAGCAACGTTGAACACCTTTGAGGCATGGACTCAATGAGGCTATTAATGACGAGTTGGGGTATTCTGCCCCACTCTTCCAGAAGAGCTCTTTCCAGTTCTTGGAGAGTTTGTGGGGGTTGTTGGCGGCCAGAAACTCGTCTTCCTAGAGCGTCCCAAACGTGCTCGATTGGATTCATGTCTGGAGAACACGCTGGCCATTCCATTCGAACGATTCCTTCCTCGAAAAGGAAATCCTCCACCAGGTTTGCACGATGTGGCCTGCAGTTATCGTCCATTAAAATGAAGTTATCTCCGATTGCTGCAGCGTAAGGGACTACAATAGGTCTGAGGATCTCATCCCTATATCGGCGACCAGTCAGAGCTCCATCTCTAATGATGTAGAGGTCAGTGCGCCCGTCAATGGAGATGCCACCATACACCAACACTCCTCCACCGCCAAATCTGACACTTTCGTGCACGAATGCAGGATTATTCCTACTGCCACGGTCCCTCCAGATGAAAATACGCCTATTATCCGGATGCACAGAAAAAGGGACTCGTCAGAAAACAGAATATTGCTCCATTCATTTCTCCTCCAGTTGACATGCTCGGTTGCCCACTCCCTGCGGTCGCGACGATGCCTTGATGTTAATCTAACACATACCATCGGTCGGCGAGCATACAGACCTACAGCATGGAGCCGGTTTCGGACAGTCTGAGTTGAAATCGTGGTGCCTGTAGCCGAGCGAAGGTGTTGTTGGAGAAGAGTAGCGTTCATGGTTCGGTATCTCCGAGCTGTTAACACTAAATACCGATCTTCATTGGGCGTTGTTGCCCGTCTACGACCTTGCCCTGGTCTTCGGCCTGCACATCCACTCTCCAAAAAACGGTTCCAGATCCTGGAAATGACACTTTGTGACACTCCAATGGCTTGCGCTACTTCGGCTTGAGTTTGGCCCCCTTCTAACCTACCAACAATTCTCAAAGCTTCTGAATCTGTCAAATGACTTCGCTGAGACATCGTACTCATCGAAACAAAGCAATCACTGAATGCTGATCATCCTTGTCTTCATTCTCTTTTATCCAGTTGAAAGTCAAATTTCATTCGCTGCCGCTGAAGCGACGTTTTTGACGTCGAACTCAAAATTTGCATACTCCACAGTTTGAAAACCAGAAAAATTTGCATTTGTGATTCTCTTCTTCTATTTTCGGCAAAAAAAATTTCGTTTATATCTTTATTTTATATAAAACTTCAGATATCCTTTAATTGTTTTGAGCAGTGTATTTGTTTATTGATGAAAATTTCTCTTCCTATCGCAAATAAAGTTTTAAAATTTACAAGATTCACTGTATATTAAGATAATAAATATAAATGTGGGATCTGTACATTATTTAAATCAACCATGGAGAAATATAAAATCAAGATTAAAAAAGCATTTATAATATTCAAAAATGTTCGTATTAAGTCCAAATACTCATGAAGTTCCGGATGAATTTAAAAAGAATTTCACAATATATTCGACAAAACGTAAAAATCGAAAGTGTTTGGTTACTTTTGGCTATATAGTTTCTCATAATTACAAAGTTTTACTCTTTTTTTCCTACCACTACTTTTTAACAGCGAAATTTGTGTTATTTAATCATTGAAAACATAGGATTAAATAAGGCAAACTTTTCTGATCAAAAATAGTGGTAGAGGAAAAGCGTAAAAGTTGGAAG
The DNA here is from genome assembly GCA_963932465.1 of Maratus speciosus. Classification (NCBI taxonomy): domain Eukaryota; kingdom Metazoa; phylum Arthropoda; class Arachnida; order Araneae; family Salticidae; genus Maratus; species Maratus speciosus. The sequence goes on along the minus strand of OZ010792.1, from coordinate 128,690,397 downwards.
CTATGGTGTATATATTTTTTCTGATACTAACATGCCTTTCTCCATGCATATGCTAATGGCAGAACGCTAAATGATATTTTATATGAAGGATTTTTAAAGAGGCTTTTGAAACAGTCAATACATTCACATTATGTTAAAACAAATTTTTTTAAATTGGCATTCCATTCAAAATTAAAGGAAAAACGTATCAACAAACATTTTTAAAGATTGACTACGAAAGCTACTGACTGCTTAATTGATATACATTATTTCTTATGTCGGCACCTCTTTCTCCATACGTCGTCCCTATATTCTACATGTAAATAATCGGACGTGATAAACAATACATTAATAATACCTTTCTGCATACGCATACAAATCGCACAACGATGGATGAAGTATCACACGGAATGTTTCTGAACAAGCAATTTAACATAATACAATCACATTTTGTTAAAACACGTTGTTTAATTAATATTTCAATTTAATTAGAAATTTAAGAAAATACTATTAGAAAGAAATTTCAAAGATCGTAATGGGAAAGCCTCGCACGGAACAACTGATTAAAAAAATATGTCAGCAATATTGTATTAAAAATTAATATAAGGTATGTAAGACAAAACTTTTAATATAAATTTTATCAAGGAAGATTATGACATAATATTATCAACGTACAAGAGTTTACGAGGCAATATAACATGATGTTGCTAATATAAACAATAGTTTATTAAATAAATTTCCGACAGTAAACTTATTGGACTATTTCTATAAGATGTGATAATTTTTTACATTTTGTTATTGTACATCTTTTTTATGTAACAAAGCAAGGTATTGTCTGAAACAGCTTTATGAACTTTTATAACTTTCATCGACAACTGTAGCAAAAGAAAAATAATCCGCTAACATAAAAGGTATCAGTGACACGTAGAAATACGATAGCATATATGAATGGTTGTGAGAGTTTTCGTTTAATTATCGGATAATAAGTTTATCACCACCGTGATTTAATAAAGAATAAAATCATTGTAATCAATTATTATTTCTAACATCAAAAGAGTAAATATTACAAATTTTCATGCTCTTCTAATTTCTAAAATTCGTAAATGTACTGTTCTGTATAGTAAATGCTTTTTACTTCACTTACATGTGAGGACATTCGCTTTTGTAGAATTTATGTAGTTTTGTATGGCATATCTAGGGCATATACAATTACACAAGCACACTTATAGACAGAAACACATACTATAATGAAGCATTAAATAAATAATAATTGCAAAAATTATATAAAATTTACACTGCTAAGTTTGTTATTCAGTAATTTATTTTATTGCTTTAAAAAGTACTTTAATTTGTACTGAAAAGCTGAAAGAATGCAATTTTATTAATCGGCGTGAAATAACATTTTACGCATTTTGAAGAAATATAAATGAATGATTTCTGATATTTCTGATAAAACATGGTGCTATTTAAACTATATTTATATTTCACTATCAATAGTAATGTTACAAACAAATGAAGGCATATTCATTATTAGATACCCGATTTGGTTTACCGAGTTTCTTGAATGAGAACTTTGCTTTTTGGTGGGTTTGTGTATTATTCCGCGATAGTGACGTCATATGCATACTTTTCTATACATGTTGTTTAAAACTGAATCATAAAAGTTAAATACTTTAGGGCAAATAACGTGATTTTATTTTAAAAAGAGTGTATTTTAATTCTTAAACTGAAATTTATTTTATAGAAGTGCTATATTTATATTTATTTTATAGAAGTGCGCCTTTTCACTCCTGAGACTTTAAAACTCTTCACAGGTACAAATGCTTCAAATTTGATAATAACGTAATTGAAATCACAAACTGCTAAAACGAAATGTTTTACAAAACTTTAGAGTGTCTTTACAATAGAAGAGCAGTGACATACAGCTTGCATACTCAAATAGGATGTCTTTGTCCTAAAAACAACAATTCATATTACAGAACTTTTTTTTTTCGTCTGGATGAATTCGCTTCGCCGATTTAGAGAAGCAAACAAAGATGATCTTGGCCAGAATTTCAGCTTTAAAATAATGTCAGTTTCACCAAGTTTCTGTCTAAAATGCTTTCGACTAATCAAATTTTATTGCTATTCCTTAAGACATCCTACTATAATTTACCAAAATAACATAATTTGCTTAATGGAATTTTTCATAATTTTCAGTTAACCCGAATTGTAAATATGACTCCTAATTTACAATGAAAAAAAATATATAACCTATACATTTAAAACACAATGCTGTTTTTTAGACATCGTCACTGAGCTTTCTACTGAACCAATTTTACTAATATTCTTTTTTACCTGAAAACTGTTCATTTGTAGATGTGCCCGCAACTAGCTTTTTTAAAGAAAATATCCCCATTTTTACTTTCTTCTATCTTCAATAGAAGAAAGTATTGTAAACGAAATTTTTTCGACGGGTTTTACTAATATTCTTTTTTACCTGAAAACTGTTCATTTGTAGATGTGCCCGCAACTAGCTTTTTTAAAGAAAATATCCCCATTTTTACTTTCTTCTATCTTCAATATAAGAAAGTATTGTAAACGAAATTTTTTCGACGGGTTTACACGTTTCAGGCGTCAGAGATTCCAAATAGCATATTCATAGAAAATGCCTGTCTGTCCGTCTGTCCGTGTGTCTCTCGCCATTGTACCATTAAAAAGTGTATGAAGTTATGCATAGACCTGAACTAATTTTTTTTAAAGTTTTTGGCTACAGAAAGCAGGTCCGTCCTTCATTTGGAAAAAATCCGCCGGAAGGGGCGCTGTAATAGCGAATTCTGTGCGATTATGAATAATGTACCATCGAAAAGTGTATGAAGTTATGCATAGAATTGAACCAATTTTTTTGTGTATGTTTTTGGTTATGGCAAGAAGGTCTTTTCTGAATTTGGAGAAATTCCACCGGAAGAGGGCGCTGTAACAGTAATATTTTTGTGTAATCTTCTTAATTTTTCGTTGTTCTATTGTACACCAATGGCTCGTCAATAGAATGGAACTTCCCATCTTGATAAGCCGATTATTCGAGACTATTCTTGATTTTAATAAATATCATCATCGAGGTTAATTTATTTTTACTCCGATTAATTGACTAAAGCAGAAATTTAAGAAGAAAGTCAATGTTGATCTAGTATTGAACTAATTAAAATGAAATATTGACATCGGTAACATCATTTTGAAATATTAAAATATATGAGATAGAAGAAAGTTTTTGGATTGACACATCCAACTAGTTATATTTTAATAATTAAAAAAAAATGAAATTTTCCAAAAATGTGCAATTGGATTGCTTTTATTTTTGCACAGAGAGGAGAAATAATGAGGTTTATTTATCTTCCATTTTCTTATTAAATCTAATATATATATATATATATATATATATATTTCATTTTGAACGGTCACTTATTGTACAGGGTTTTGCGGCACAAAGTCTTATCAAGTGCATGCTGTACTAAATTATTTTGAAGGGAAAATGACGTACTGCATTTAAAAGCATACATTTGTTCACATAAAGTTGTTATAATTAATTTTTTTTTAATTCTGCATACTAAGTTTCAGGCACTAGGTGAAAGGCTTAAATATAAGAGAAAATGACGTCAAATATAAAAGAAAATTAATTATTTTAAAGAAATTATTTATTATATATTTAAAAGCAAACGATCATTTTCTTATGTAAAACTAAATATTTTATTAGATATGCCTATTAAAGGCATATATTGTGGTAATTTTTTCTCTCCGATACTGAGATTAGAATCTCAAGTGCAACTGTTCACATGCAAAGATGTTTCTGGCAAGCGAGACTTCAAGTTTGGAGTTAAAATTATTTTAAAATGATTAAATTAAAATGTCAAAATGTTTTTTTAATTATGAATATGGATATGAGAAATGCTTATGTAAATTTTGAGACTCCGAAAGTGATGTCAAGTTTTGTTTTCATGGGGGAAAATATTCTGTGATTGTGTCAAAGTAAAATAAATTGTATTCCGGAGTACCAAGCATAGGAGCCTCAATTGATAACTTCATCATAATAACTGATCTTTATTATATTTTACGGATTAAGTATACGATTAAATTTTAATTTTTCAATAATTTAGGCAACTGCGTTTTATAGAAATAGTAGTATTTTTCTAACTTGAGGTTAAAATAATATTTGCTTGAAAGTTGACTAACCAATGTAAGATACATTTTTTATTGTAACTAATTTTGAAGATTTAATATATATCCATGAAACAGATCTTTTTTAAACATCTTCTTTCTTCGAAATCCGACGGCTTCAACCTCGTTCTAATAAAAGACAAAATAATGCAAATGGTTTTTTTTTTTTTTTTTTTTTTTTTTTTTTTTTTTTTTTGTAATTCGTAATTATCCATGACAAAAAGTTTAAAATTGTGTTTTACTACCAGTAAAGCTTATGTATATTTTATACTTCTTTGAATTTCCTATCTTTCATTTTTTAATTAAAAATGTTAAAAGAAAAAAAAAAAAGAAATATTTTCGAAAAAGACATTTTTTAATGATAGTGTTTTCTAGAGCAACTGTTTATCGAAAGTTTAGTTCAATAAATAAGTATATCGTGATTTAATGATTTAAACATAAATGTTACAGCCTGTATAACCTTTATTTCGGTTTAATTAAGCAATACGGACAATGCAATATTCATGCTAATATTTACATTTCTTGCCACTAAAATGGGAAGTTGTTCAGATGCTATTCGAAAATTTATTTGTCATCAAATTACAAACGAGCAAATAGTTAGGATGCAATTGCGTTGAATTTCTCGCTAATAAATGTCTTAGAAAAGTTCTTAAACATTTCGCATTTCAAATAAACTACCATGTTCAAGTCAGATTACTGAAATTTGAATAAACATTATTTTCAACATAAAAGATTCTAACAATAATTAATATGGTTGTTTAATAAACGAAATGTATTTTATATGTTTTATTAAAATTCTGTGAAATCATTTAAAACGACATATTTAATATAGTTTTCATCTATAGATAATAAAATACTCAAAGTATATTTATAAAACGAATTTTATTCACTTTTATTCAAAACAAAGATGATTTAATAATAGAACTGTCGCCTGTGTTAAATCTGCTTATGTATTCTCATTACTACATTAATATAAAACAAGGATGTGATTTCATATTCCATTTCTTATCTTTTATTAAATGCTAGCTGCCTCGCCGGGCGTAGCCCGTGCCCAAAATAATAATCTTAAATGAATCTGAATATTTTATCGCAGGTCCGTACAGAAGGGGTGAGGGGTAGAGATTGTGCAAATTACCAGGGCCGAAATCTGGTTCAGTTGGAAAGTTGTTTAAAGTCACAGCTTAACCCCTTGAGGGACGGTGGGATGTATTTTATCCCACCTAAGATTAATGAAGATTTGCACCAGAAAAATTTTTATGAAATTTTACTTTTCTAACTTTGGTGGAAAAAATGTCGTAAAATTTCTTTTCCTTATTTTGAAATAAAAATTTTCTAAATTCCTGGTGGGAATTCAGCATTACACAAACGCAATTGCTTGCCCCTCAAGGGGTTAAGGTTTTGAATTTTTATAAGTGTCATACTTTAAACTCTTCTATTCTAAAATAATTGTTGAATTCAATTAAAATGTAATTATGTTTCCAATATTTTAATTTTTTATTTAAAACCTTTAGATAAAAAGTAATTATAAATACATCATAAACTGTAACACTGAAAAAGAAATAATAAAATTGCAAGCAAATATGCTGTATAGATTTAAAAAAAAAGGTACTATCCAGCAAATTTATTTTCTAATAGAGTAAAACCTGTTTAATACATAATCGCGCACTAAACTGAAAAAAAAACTGCTTTCATCCCCCCCGCCCCCCTTATAAAAAATTGCAATTATGCTTTGTCAATTTAAAGAGCCTGCATAAAACGGAATTTATCACTGGTGGTTTGCGTTTCCGTCTAAGCAGGTTTTATTGTATCTTACTTCTGGTGGAGGCCCTGTATTGGAAAACTTACCGTAAAGTGCAGATTCTTTGTATGGCCGAATTTTTTCATTTTATATCTTTATATAGTTTTCTTTTGGCACCATCTAGCGAGGGTTTTTTTATGTGAAAAAAATTTCTTTTTTTTTAATATAGGTCAGCCATACTCAACTTTTAAGTAGCTTTCATTACAAAAAGCTACCTATTGCAGCCGTTCGGAGGAAAGCGATTTCAAAAAATTTTGGTATATTTTCATCGATCATGACCCCCAGATCACGAAACCACCCTCCGTTCAAAAGTTGATATATATATATATATCATTATCATCATCATCATCATCAACCGTTTTCAATCCACTGCTGGATGTAGGTCTCCCGCAGATTTTTCCAATGTTTCCTGTCTAGTGCTTTAGTCACCCAATTTACACCGGCTACTTTTCTGATTTCATCACTCCATCTTACTTGAGGTCGTCTTCTTGGCCGTTTTATATCTCTGGGATACCACTGTAGGGTGTTTGTGCTCCATCTATTGTCTTGTCTTCTTGCAATGTGCCCAGCCCGTTTCCATTTTAGCCGTTTAATTCTTTCAATGATGTCAATAACTTTCGTCAGACTTCTTATCCAGGTTATTCTTTTTCTGTCTCTTCTAGTTATACCTAGCATACATCTTTCCATACTCCTCTGCGTTGTTTGTAATCTGTGTACCATCCGTTTTGTTAGCGTCCATGTTTCTGCTCCATAAGTTAGGACAGGCAAAACACATTGGTTAAATACATTTCTTTTCAAACAAAGGGGCATGCTACTCTTCAGAATAATATTGTTCTTCCCAAAAGCACTCCATCCATTTCTTATTCTTCTATTGATTTCATTCATGATACTATTATCCGATGATATTTCTTGCCCAAGGTACACATAACTTTGCACTTCTTTAATTTCAGTGTTGTTGTAGACGATTTTCTTTTTTGATGCAAATGAATTGAACATCACCTTAGTCTTTTCCAAGTTTATTTTTAATCCCACATTAATACTAGCTTCTGCCAAATCTTTTAGCATATTTTCCAATTTTTCAGGACTGTTACTGAAAATTAAAATGTCGTCAGCGAATCGGAGATGACTTAAATATTCCCCATTTATTCTAATCCCTTTGTTTTCCCAATCCAGCTTCTTGAAAATATTTTCTAAGACAGCAGTAAAAAGCTTAGGCGAAATGGTGTCTCCTTGTCTTACCCCTCTTCCAAGCTTGATCTTTGCTTTTCCTTTGTCCAAACGGATGGTTGCTGTTGCTTTCTTGTAAATCTTCTTTATAATATTGATGTCAGGTTTGTCTATACCAATGTCCTCCAGAGATTCTACTACTGCTGATGTGCAGACCGTATCAAATGCTTTTTCATAATCAATAAAGGCAAGGCAAAGAGGTAAATTATATTCCTTATGTTTTTCAATGAGTTCCCTTACCGTTTGGATATGATCCATTGTGCTGAATCCACTTCGGAATCCTGCTTGTTCTCTAGGTTGAGCTGATTCAAGTCTTGTCATTAAAACTTTGGTGAAAATTTTATAAATTACTGATAGAAAGCTGATCGGACTGTAGTTTTTAATGTTTTCCTTCTCTCCTTTCTTGTAAAGTAGCACCATCACAGCATTATTCCAATCTTCTGGTACATCTGACTTCTTGAGACATTTGGAAAACAGTAAGGATAGCATTTTTGCAAATTCTTCTCCTGCTTCTTTGATAAGGTCGATTGTAATTCCATCTTCTCCGGGGCATTTACCTTTTTCCATAAATTTAATGGCTTGTAAAACTTCGTCTGTCATCACTGGGATTATGGCTTTGGTTTCTGTTAAGTTTTCTCGTGGATCATATAGGTTGATTTCCTTTTGATCTTCACATTTATATAAATCGTTATAGAATTTTTCGACAATGTGTATTATTACTTTATTGATTTTGGTGATGGTTCCATCTGCCCTCTTTAGTGCAAAAATACCTTTTCTTCCAACACAAAGTTTGCGCCTAGCTGATTTTAAACTTTTGTTATCTTCTAGAATTTTCTTGACAAGATCAGAGTTAAATTTTCTGATATCTTCTGTAACACATTTTCTTACTGTTTTACATAATTCAGCATATTCAACTCTTGATTTAGGATCGTTTTTCTTCATTTTAAATTCTATGCGTTTCTTCATCAATCTTCTTGTTTCTTCTGTTATTTTCTTTGTCTGCTTTACTTGTGCATCGCCGGCTGTCTTCTTTGCAATATCTTGTAGAGTATTGGTTAGTTTCTTGTTCACTACTGTAACATCTTGCTCTTCTTCTAAAGTTGATTGAAGTACTTGGAAACGGTTTTTAAGTTCCAAATGGAATTCTTCTTTATGTTTCTGGAGATTTATTATATCGATTGATTTCTTTGAGTGTTCCAAAAGCTTCATTCTTTCTACTTTAGTATTTAACAGCAGTTTGCATCTAACCAACCTGTGATCACTTCCTGTATTGAAGTTATTTAGAACCCTGCAATCCTGAATAAGATGCTTTTTGTTTGTTAAGATGTAGTCGATTTCACTTGTTGAGCCATTTGCACAACGCCATGTCCATTTTCTTTGTTGCTTTTTCTTGAAAAATGAATTCATGATATACAACTGTTCACATTCTGCAAACTCAATCAATCTGTTTCCTCTATGATTTCGCACCCCATATCCATGATTTCCTACTGATAGCTCACCTTTCTCTTTTTCCCCAATTCTAGCATTCCAGTCTCCCATTATTAATTTTATGTAGCCTTTTCCCTTTTGACGCATTGAAGCTACTTCTTCATAGAAATCCTCAACTTCTTCATCAGTATAGCTTACTGTTGGTGCATAAACTTGGGTAATTTGCAGCTTGTATCTTCTGGACACCTGAATTACTAACCTTGCAACTCTATCTGATGCACTATCATATTCTACGATGTGATTCTTCCACCTTTTATGAATCAGAAATCCTACACCGCTTGTTCTTCCATCTTCTGTGCCTCTGTAGTCCGCTGGCAAGATCTGTCTTCTCTTCTCCTTTTCTTCTTACTTCACATAATCCTAGGATGTCCCAGTTGATTCTTTCTAATTGTTCTTCAAGTTCCTGTAAACGATTTTCCGAAGATAGGGATCGTCCATTATACGTAGCCAAGGTCATCAACTTATGGCAGCCTAGCCGAGCTCGGTTATTCTTAGCACCCTCTGTCTTCATGTCTTTCTGATCGCTGCCGTAACCAGGAACATCCAGACCGCCGGGAATTAAGGGCCGTGATTTATTTTGTGAATTCATGGTAAAATAAGGGGGGTAGGTGGCCAAATACCTCCACACTGGCCAAGCGGGTTGGAGGAAGCCAATCCGCGTTCGTTCCCCATGCACTAGGCAAGGGTACTAACAGGCTGCACCGGTGGAAGGTGCGGATTGGACATTAAGTCTCCGCTCCCAGTCGATTCCTTTAAGTCCGCCTCGAAGGCAATTAAAGGGTCTTCTCCTGGTCAATAAGCAGAGGCTATTAAACAGCCCATATATATATATATATATATATATATGATATTTGTCACATTGTAACTCTCGTATTTATGAACCGATTTGGATTAAATTTCGTGTATATATAGTGAATACCAATGTCTCGACAGAGTTCGTTGGCCAGCTTCATCCGCCATCTTGTTTCAAAATGGCGGTCATTTAAATTTTTTTAAAAAAATTAAAATTTGAAATGTGGTACCAAAAAATTGAAAATTGAAAAATATTTTTTTTTTATGCGTTTGACCTTGATACAAAGATTCCGGAGAAATTTTTGTTTCGTCTATATCTTAAAAATTGGCTGAGTTATAGCACTTTGAATTTCTAGCTTGGCTGACATTTTGAAACGACCTGATATTTGTCACGCGGTAACAGGCATATTTATGAACCGATTTGGATGTACCTTTGGTGTATACATAATACGTACCAATGTCTCGACCGAGTTCGTTGACCAGCTTCATCCATCATTTTGTTTCAAAATGGCGGTCATTTAACTTTAAAAAAAAAAATTAAAATTCGAAATGTGGTACCAAAAGATTGAAAATTGAAAAATATTTTTTCTTATGCGTTTGACCTTGATACAAAGATTCCGGAGAAATTTTTGTTTCGTCTATATCTTAAAAATTGTCTGAGTTATAGCACTTTGAATTTCTAGCGTGGCTGACATTTTGAAACGACCTGATATTTGTCACGCGATAACAGGCGTATTTATGAACCGATTTGGATATACCTTGGTGTATACATAATACGTACCAATGTATCGACCGAGTTCATTCGTCAACTTCATCCGCTATCTTGTTTCAAAATGGCGGCATTTAAATTTTTTTTAATTTAAAATTTAAAATGAGGTACCAAAAAATTTGGAAAATGAAAAATATTTTTTTATATGTTTTTGACCTTAATACAAATATTCCGGAACAGTTTTTGTTTCGTCTGTATCTAAAAAAATGGCTGAGTTATAGCATTTTGAATTTCTATTTTGGCTGACATTTTGAAATGACCTGATTTTTGTCACGCGATAACAGGAGTATTTATGAACCGATTTGGATGTAACTTGGTGTGTACATAGTACATACCAATGTCTCGACCGAGTTCGTTGGCCAACTTCATTCTCCATCTTGTTTCAAAAGGACTGCCATTTAAAAAAAATTAAATTTAAAATTTAAAATGAGTTATCAAAAAATTGAAAAATGAAAAAGTTTTTTTTATGTGTTTGACCTTGATACAAAGATTCCGGAGCAGTTTTGTTTCGTATATATCTTAGAAAATGGTTGAATTATTGCACTTTGAATTTCTAGCATGGCTGACATTTTGAAACGATCTGATATTTGTCACGTGATAACACGCGTATTTTTTAACCTATTTCGATGTAAGAAGGCATGTGGATAGTATATCGTAATGTCTCGACCAAGTTCGCTGACCAGCTTCATCAGCCATCTTGTTTCAAAATGGAGACCATTAAATTAAATAAAAAATTATATTTAAAGTGAGGTGCAAAACAATTAGAAATTGGAAAAGGTTTCTTTCTTAAGTATTTGACCATGATATAAGGATTCCGGAGCATTTTTTGTTTTGTCTTTATCTTAGAAAATGGCTCAGATTGAATTTCTAATGTGGGTGACATTTTGAAAAATCTGATTTTTTGCCTGCGACAGAACTTGTATATATCAACTGATTCCGATGTGAGTGAGCATGTGCACAGGAATTACTAAGGTCTCGACCAAGTTCACTCGTTAGCCTCATCCACCATGTTGTCTTAAAATGGCTGGAACTTCAAGATATCGCCGAATTTGGCAACCAAATATAAGTTACTTTAAATAAAAGCAGCTTGGATAAAGCTGACTAATTTCGCGAAATTCTCATTCATAATGATTAAGTATTGATAAAAATTAGTAATGAATCTCCTATAATCGGTTGCCACTAAATTGAGCTGCGTGTGTTTGAATAAGATAAGCCTTTTTAAAATTAAGAAATATGAAAGCTACCTCTTCCTCCCGGCACCGTCCGGAAGTACTTTTTTTTCCGTGAGTCGCAAAAATATATTTCAGACATTAGGCGGGCCGCACAGAGCAAAACAACAAAGTTAATACTGTCAGTAGATTAAATGTTTGTCGCAGAAAAAAGTTATCAAAAAGTTTTAATAGCAGTATTTACGAACAATAAACTTCGTGGTAGATCTTTATCGCAAATGCTATAAAAAGAGGCCGCAAAGTTTGTTTTTTGGAAATATTAGGATAAAAATACTTTGGTGACAATTTTCTTCTCGATAAACGTTCAAATCGAAAAATCAGTATTAACTGTATAATACGCATAAAATATTATAATGTAACAATGTAGAATATCAAAATTCTAAAGAAAGAAATATCATCAGATTTTCCCTAATAAATAAATCTTTTGCCCACTGCCAAAGTTTCATTTTATTTTAATTGTAGAAATGTATAGTGCAAATCTAATTAATTTGGAATAAAGTTTGTTCAGTGTTGAAGATTAAGAAATATATGCATCAATGTAGCACAAACGGGAGTACATATAAAAAGAACATTTGAAGAAGAAAATGGCATTTAAGATGTTTTAACATAGTTTTATATAAATTAAAAATATTAGGACAAATTTCGTCTTTGAAAATATATAAAACGATAGTGAAGGTCTTAAGTAGTATTTTTGTGCACGACTAATATATATGACAACATATATATGTGCACGACTAATATATATTTTATAAATATGGATTAATGAATATGGATTAATGAATATGGATTAATGAATGTGTCTTGGTCCGCACCGCAGGTTGAGTATGGCGGGTGTAGATTAAAAAATACCATTAAAAGTGCAAACAAATACCAAATATGTTTAAACACTAAACGTACCGATATTTTTTTTTATACCTATTGCTAACGGAAGGGGTCAAATAACACCTATATAAAAAGTTATCTATTTTACAATGTTTTGCGAAAAATATATCCGTTGATACTCTTTGGTGTATGAATAAAACATTTTTTTCAAATAATTATTACAAATTGTTTATTTATTAAAGTAAAAAAAATTATAATTACGCAAAAATTTCAAGAAAAATTAATTATTTCAATAAAAAAAAAATTAATAATCAAATATTGTGAAAATTTGTTTTATGTTCACCACATATTTTAAAAATTATTTCGTTCTCGATACAACCTTCTGAAATGTTCAAAGTAGAATCTCAGTCGAAGTAAAGTCAATTTCTAATTGTACCATCACACATTAAGAAATATGATGTAATACAGTAGAATAAATGATATAATAGCAAAAACACGCAATTTACTAATGTTCTTAGAAAATAAAACATTTATATCTTTATAATGTCACATAAATTTATTCAGGGGACAAATGATCTCTTGCGGTAGTTAAGCCTAAAATATTTTTTTCTAGCCAAAAAAAGTAGTTCGGAGATGGAGTATTTTGAGGAATAATATGATCATATATTTTAATAAAAAGTCGTGAAATATAAAGAAATTTCGAAATGTTTTAGTTTAAGAAATTCAAAAAACAAATTCAAAAAGAGTCATTTGACCCTTCACGGTAGCTTTAGTGTTAAACTAATCGATTGGATTATGTAAAATGTAGTTTTTTTTTTTTTTTTTTTTTTTTTTTTTTTTAAGGATAATTAGAAACCCTTAAAATTGAAAAAAATATACAAAATCTATTTTACTTAAACCCTAAAAGAAGAATGTAATCCTTAAAAAATTCAATTTACCTCTGGCGAGATTAGAACCCGAGTCCATCCGTATAGCAAACCAAAGGGTTAGACGGTTACGCTAAAAGACATCGCGTAAATTAAGCTCCGTATCAAAGAGTAAACGTTTTTTTTTTTTTTTTTTTTTCCTTTTTTGGCGTGGGTTGTTTCATTAGCATAACAACATAGAGAGCTATTGTTGACCGATTTCTTTGAAATTTTAATTTTTAAATATAAGTAAAACCAAGCCTTTTTTAAAATTTCATAAAAAAATAAGCATATTTAAGAGAGAAAATGGTTAACCGAAATAGTCGAATTTGTGGACGTTTTAACACATTTTATTTTGTAAAAAATGTTTTTACCCGTCCGAACGTTTTGAAATTTTTGTAGAGGATGTAAATTGGACCTGTTGGGTTGCTCAAAAAAGATTCTGTTAAAATACGAACGTTAAGTTACTTTTAGCGTAGAAAAAATATCCTCTGCATGAGACGCGAAGTGACCTGCGTTTGAAGGTAAATTTGAATAGGTTAAAATTCCTATTCTTAAAAACCAATTACACCATCAATTTGAAGAAGGTTTCAGATTTATAAGACTACTTTTGGTTTGTCAGTACCGTTAAAATTACGTCCTGGAGAGGAATTGCAATAAGGGGGAAAACTGTATTTGAAAAAAGTATCTTTTTTGAAAATTTTCTTTCAAAGGGTTAACTGCGACATTTTAAAAAATTTATTACACCAATAGAGACATAGAGACATAAGAGTCCTATTTTTCGGAATGTGTCTTTCAATTTTAACTGCACCGAATGGTTTGTTCGATTTAGATTAAAAAACAATAAAAAAACAATAAAAAAAAACTGAAATATAGTCGGAAATGTTTCTTCGCTAGTTTTCGATGCGTTAAAGAGTTTGTACGCATGCGCCGACCGGAGATCAAATAAATGGCTTTTTGATGAAAGTGAGTTGCGTTTGTAAATTAATTACTAAGCTAAAAATTTGAATTTCAAAATTCTGAATATCAGGTTCATTAGGAGGCCTTGGACTCTCTTCACAAATATTTTTAACCTCGTATATGTCGTAGATTTTGCTATCCATCGCACACAGACAGACACGCAGGCAGACAGGGCGATTTGTTCTTTTATTAGTATAGATAGATCCTGGGATCTTTACATACCCGTATATCCCCACTCGTTTACTGAGTCTCGTGGATTCGTTTACTAGTAATCATAATCTAATTAATAGATAGTACATGACATATTTTTACCTAATGAAGAAATACAATATACACTGAGAGAATTTCTATTTTATGTACTTCGTGAAGGCATACATTTTGTAAAAATCAACACCATAAACCCTATATTTCGAAATAATTAGCTGATAAGTAACGTTTGATTAACCGCATAGAAGTAGCGAGCATTGCATTAACAATTTTTTTATTCAACTTGAAAAATCAGGAAAGTTGCAGGCTATGCAATTTAAAATGATTATATCTGAAATAAATAATAAATGCTCCATGTTACATTAACCAGATTCCGAAACGGTAACAGATAGAATAACAGATACCGAAACTGGTTGGCAAAACCCAGATGAAAGGATATGATGCATAGGTTTCACAGAAATGTCACATAGAATTTTTTTCCTTATAAGGACATTTCTAAACTGCAGATTATACGTCAGCTCTGACTTCCGCACTAAGGCTAAGTAAAACAAGTAAGAAAAAATCATGCGTCAAGCATATATTATGAAACACTTTCCAACACATTCAGTATAATGTAACAAATATGCACCGTTTAAAAAATTAAAATATTACGTCTAATTCAACCATATGGAAACGCACAATACATTTCAAAACCCAATTTCAGCTGTTCCCATCCACAATCGGAAAATTATGCGAATTTTTTCAGCAGCCCTGTATATGATTTATAGATTTGAATCTATAAGCTACATGCAAGCCAAAATTTAGTTCACTTAAGAGATACATATACTTCAGTTGAAAATTTACCTTCAGCAATTTCCTCTAATAAAGAGAACGGTACGTGAATACTTTTGTGCAGCCCTGAATTTGAGGTATGGAATTTATATGTAACGAGTAAGATGCAAAAAATTAAATTTAAAAGCGCATACCGAATATTAAACCGTGCATTCCAGCAATTATTACTCAAAGACAGTACTGTACTGTAATTAATTTCTTTTGTGTGTCCCTATAAATGAATAAAAAATGCTATGAATGTCCTGTTCTAACGTGATCGTAGTGAAATTCGGTGATTTATATCAGTTTCATTACATTTGAAATGGCATAATGTCATTAAAATACTCTGCAAACGATTTTTCCCATATACCAAAATGTAATGGAATACTTTTAAGTGCCACTGTAAATCAACGATTAATCCTACATACTTCATATACAATACCAAATATGCTTTGGTGACCCTAAATAACCTTTATCAATTTCATGAAAATCCGAGTATATTACGGGAGTTATTCCCCATATACCATAATGTAATGGAATACTTTTGAGTGCCCCTGTAAATGAACGATTAATCCTACATACTTCATATACTATTATACCAAGCATGCTTTGGTGACCCTAAATAACCTTTATCAATTTCATGAAAATCCGAGTATATTTATGGGAGTTATTCCCCATATACCATAATGAAATGGAATACTTTTGAGTGCTCCTGTAAATGAACGATTAATCCCACATACTTCATATACAATACCAAATGTGCTTTCGTAACCCTAAATAAGATTTTATCAATTTCATGAAATTACGAGTATATTTACGGGAGTTAGAGCGTGGACAGACGGACAGACAAACCGAATGTATAAGCATTTTTCAACTTTGTTGGAAAGTGTTAAAAAGCAACAACTTACAATGCATTGCACAACGCAACGCACTGTCTTATAGTTAAAGCTGATAACCTGCCAGTACATATGAACAGCCCAGCTGTCTCAGCCTCGGAATGGGCTCTTAACAGCGTTATAGAATTTGCAATCTCTTTGTATGTAAAAGAATACAATAATTGATCGAAATATTTTATGCATGTAGTATCATATATACAAATTTTACATTTACAATTTTTTCTCTTGAATCAAATAAATAGAGAGACAACTTTAAAAAGAACATAATAAAAATGTTAAGAGTAGAATCATATTGCTCAATCAGTTGCACAACTGAAAAGACATTAAAAATAAATTAATGATATAAAAAATAAGAACTATAGATCTGAGGCATCTTAACCCCTTAAGCCCCACGACATACCTGCAAATATTCTGTTAAATTGTCTTTCCTAAACTGCAGTGTTTCGCATTTGTTTTTGTGTTTGTTTGTATCTCTGATAGATAGTGATATTATAGAATAATTATGTCAGACACGAACCGTGATTATGTTCCTAATTTTATGATGAGATAGACGATAGTGATTAGGTAGTAACATAGATGATAGCTTTGAATGAAGCGATGTACAAGTTGTTGAAAAGATGTACCAGTTGTTTACTCCGAAGCTTATTTCCTTTTGTATAATATAAATAAACCTTTATTTCATTTCCTTATATTAAATGAAACTAAATAATTCACATGTAATTAACAAAATTGAAATAAGCTACTTTTGGCGAAATTTAATATGTGTGGAATTCATCATACTATCTACTTATAATAAAATCTGAGTGCAGGAAACTGTCGGTAACTATGCCGGTGGGAACCACTCTGATCTGTGAATCGACCGTAGCTAAACGCCATGTTAGGCTAAATGAAAAACATATCCTAACATATGACAGCTAAATGATAATTTTTCTACTTGAAATCATGCCTGTTCAGCATATTTTCACATAAAACATGTATATCATATCCAATTATAATGTATTAAGTTCCAAATTAAAAATAAGCTATTATAAACATCAGATTACTAGATATAAACAAAAGAACACTGTTGCCATTCACAATTTCCGAATATTGAAACAAATGAATGACTCTTTGAACGCTTCATTAAAAAAAAAAAATGCAGGTTAATTATCTGATTTTGTTCTTAAAATATTTGTAAAATCATATTAAATCTTTAAATATTTTAATTTTGTTTAAAACCGTCAAAAACTATTTTTGCAGACATCTAGCGTCAATTAATATAAACAATCGAAGTTTGTTAAAAATGCACGGTAATATTTCAATATAATTAGCATATTAAAATTTAATGAGAAATTTTCAGAAATTACATTTCACTTTGCTAATCATTATTATTATTGTTGCCAAAAAAAAAAATTGTGGTGAGTCATTCGCGTTTGAGAATCACTCATCAAAATTATTTGTACTGTACTGATTGCCAATTGGCAACCTGTGTTTTACTGTTTTAACCTTTTTGTTAATCTTTCTAAATGCTGTTTTGAACACGCGGTAGATTTGAATTTATTGAATCAAATCAGTTTTTATTGTTGTTTACTATAATTTAGAGAACGTTTTAGCGATGCCTGATGAGCTACCGGATGGCTACTTGAGGCCGCGCCGCTAATGATACGAAGTTACATTAAAAAATCATTGTAAAATAAATATTCTTTTTCTGAAGATTTCATCTCTTGATTTGAATACATTTATGTAAGAGGTATTACTTGCATAAATGTAATTAAATTATTTATTTTATTTAGTTTTAAAATTTAGAAAATGCCAATGTTCATACACAAAATCCCTGCAATTTAGGTCTAGGCATGGCGTCATCTATTATCTGTAAATTCATATTTTTACAGATTATATGTATTTATTAACACATTGACTGCCATACTACGAGTATACTTGTAGCTTTAATATTCGTGGCCTTAATTTATTACTTTCTCACCATTTTTTTTTTTAAATTGCCTTATTCATTGGAAGAAATTTCGCTGTATTAATAAAGGGTCATTCCACACAAAATGAGCAAAAATTTAAAAAAAGTCGTGGCTGCATAGTAACCGATTTTAATAAAATTTGATATACAGATTCAATTCATACTCAAATAGAGCATTGCAAAATATTTCGACAAAAAAAAAAAAAAAAAAAAAAAAAAAAAAGGAAGTTTTGGACATTTAAAAAACTTGACATAGAATGGCATGTGTGCAATTGTTCAAGGTTGCAAGTTCGAAGTTCCGTATCTTGAAAACTATTTAAAATAAATTAAATCTTTTCGTAATATTGTAATCTCTGGAAAATTATCTTCCTATTTATTTAGTAATAATAATTTTGTAACGTCATGATTAATCTTTAAATTGTTGTAAAATTTGAAAATTTGTCGATTTGGAGGAAATTAAAAACGTTATAAAAATTAAAGAAATTCAAAAACATGTGTGAAATTGATGTTTGAGGTAGTGTTACATATTAAGATCGAATTGCTAAAGTTTTTAAGTTGCCATGTATTTCCTTCACCTTTAAAAAAATTAGAATATTTTAAACAAATGACAAAATCGTAATTTTTCCTCTTATTGATAGGCAAAAAAAAAAAAATTATGAAGGAACGGTCAGACATTACAGTTATTGCACAGACATAAAGATCAATAAGTCCATGATATGATAAAAAAAATTTCAAGATTGCATTTTGATTCCTAACGTCACAAAATTGGGTTAAAAAGTAATATTTGTTGCATTCCAAGAGCATTCCTCTTTAAATCCGCGCGCGTTTTTTCACAATATTGCACGATTTCAAAGGGAAGAAAAAATGTAGTGCTACCATCTATAGATTTAGAGGATAAATATATAATTTTTTGTTCAACGAAAAAAAAAAATTTACTGTAGTTTGAAATAAATATATTAATAGCCAAAAATAAACTAAAAGTAAGAATAAAAGTTTCTATATTTAAAATATACACG
Source organism: Maratus speciosus (assembly GCA_963932465.1). Lineage (NCBI taxonomy): Eukaryota > Metazoa > Arthropoda > Arachnida > Araneae > Salticidae > Maratus > Maratus speciosus. Next base: position 128,671,360 of record OZ010792.1, on the reverse strand, counting down.
TTTATCTATAATATCAAATAATTTAAAAGTTAAATAAAGCTTTCCTTCACTTAAAAAGAAGTGATAGAAATATTGCATTTTACTCTTCAACATTTTTACTATTTATTTTTTTTCTCATTAAGGAATAAAAAGGCAAGAATGAAACTTTATATATTTAAAACATATACTTTTAGCTATAACTTCAAGTTGTTTTAACCTTGTCAGAGCTGTCTTTCATATTTAAATGAATAATAGAAATATTTAATTTTTCAAAAATTTTCAAAAATATATTTTTTTTTAAATTACGGAATAAAAATACTATTACTAACTTACGCCGATCTGCTACTTATTATTCATTCCTAATTATAAATAATTTTTAATATAGTCTTACCATTCCTATGGCTGATAATCAAAATTGAAGTTTTTAGCGTCTAGACAAAACCTCGATTTTGCATCCACTTTTAATGTAAATTTTAATAACTTAAATAAACAATTCTGAAATCTATTATTTTACATTGACTTTTAAATAGATATGATCCACTTATATTATGATTTTCATTAAAATCTGTGACATGTTTGCCACAGCTGATTTGCTCATTTTGTATGGAATGACCCTAAAGCGAAATTTACCTTTCAGAATTTGTGGTGGCAAACGACTTTCAAGAAGAAATTTGAAAATTATTACTTTCTGCGGCCGTGAACGTGTTAATACATATTTATGCGAAGTATTTTTAATATATCTTACTTACCTATATATTTTTTACTGAATATTTACGTTTTTCAATCCTTTAAATTTTTTTTATAGAACAGAAGGAAATTTATATTTTAATAATCTGATTAAAAAATACAATATATTTACCTTGCTTAATGATAGATTTTTAAAATAAAATTTGAAACTAAAAAGTGTTAATGTTATATTGTTTTTTTATACATATTTACATTTATGGCAGTCAGATTTGACATCTGAAAATGTTCAGATTCAGGGATTATTTTATACATCTTTTAATGTTGTTTTCTTATAAATTTTTCTTTGATGAATGTTATTTGGGATAAATTAATTAACTATTTTTTTAATTAAAAAATGTGTCATTAGTAATTTTTTTATGTTATAATAGTTTGAGAGGGAGGAGGGGATAAAGTATTTATGAAGTTATAAATGTGAAATTAAAAAAATATATATTTTAGTGTTTTGATAATTTAAAACTAAAATACACAAATCTGAGCAAAAAATTCCTTAATTACACATGCAATATGAATTTGTAAAATATTTTATTAAAAGTTTTATAGAATTAAGCGTAATTTTTCCTATAATTTATACACACACATATATATATGTGTGTGTGTGTGTTAGAGGTCTGCACGGGCCCGGCCCGCGAGCCGGGCCGGGCCGGCAAAAAAATTGAACGGGCCTGCAGGGCCGGGCCGATAAAAAAAATCGGGCCTATCGGCCCGATATGAGGATTTGGGAGTAGCAGATAAAATACGAGGCCATTTCCAATGAATATGACTTTTTCGAGAAGTATAAATGTGCGTTACGAGCCGATGCGAGTTTAACAACATCAATACAGAAATGTAACATGTCCATCGTAGAGATCGGCATCGTACAGTTACATGATGCCTGTCCCGGGTTTAATTTTTTTCGACAGACTTGTGACGGGACGGAACTGGTCTTAATCGTTCTCAGGATGTGTAGGACAGGGATTATGTTTTGTAAAAGTATTAATAGCGATAATGAACTTCTATTAACAGTATCTTTGGAAATGTACCTTAAAGTGGTTCTCATACTTACTGCTCAACAATGCGAAACTCTCAGACATATTTTCTGACTCATTTTTAACTATAAAGGCATAAAATTGACAGGCCTGAGTATTGAAGGCATTTGGGATCGAATAGCGTTTCCATTTTTCATAAATTACGTACGGAGATATCAGAGACTCTTGTCACGTGACTGCACGTTTTTCTCCTTTCCTGTGCTATCGCTTCCGGAAATTCGATTCAAAACGCTAACTTTGGCAGTATTTTCTGACAGATATATTACTTTTATCTAAGAAAAAAACGGCATTTACATGGTTTCTGAATAAGAATACCTGCCAATCTCATGAGTTTCCGAAAAGAAATGAATTCACAAATGCATCAAAATGTAGCTCCTTTGGATTTGAGAAAAGCCTTAAAAATGACAGAAATATTTTCACAATTCTGCCTTTTATTATAAGCTTCAAAAGTTATCATGTTTTTTAACCCTTTATTCTAAACTACAATAATCTTTTAATGAACCCTTATTTAAATTTTGAAACTTCTGTAGAGACGTTGACTAAAACACTGTAAGTAATCGTTAATGTTCACTATTGTGTGTTTTCTATTTTGCGAACACATGGTAATTTAAAATATACTGTAAAATGTTCCCATAAATATGCATGTAGTATTCATTAAAAGAATCTTAATTGTATGTTGAAAAAAAACGGAATTTTTTGTAGAAATTTAGTCGGGCCGGGCCGGGCCTGTTTTCACTGATTTTTGTACGGGCCGGGTCGGGCCGAGAACGGTAAAAATGTAAATGGGCCGGGCCGTGCTCGGGCCGAACTTTCAATTTTTACACCGGGCCGGGCCGCTTTTTCAAGAAGGCTCACGTCTTGAGCACTTTATCGCCAGAGTAAGGGTTGGCGCGGGGATGAATTCAACGCTTCGCACCCTTTTTTGTTCGTGACGTCGTACGCGTAGCGAACAGCAACCTCATTCCTTTGCTGAGAGGGAGAGATGTGCTTTTTTTCATTTGTTTTTTCCGCAAATGTAAAAGCTAGACGAAATGTTATTTCGCCGTGGTTTGCAATTAGAACCTTGCTTAAAACAAAAATCTTTTTCGGATTAAAATAACTTTTAATTGCACAAATATATGTAATTCAAACATGTTATTTTTTCAGTTCTATAATATTCATTTATTTCATTAATTCGCCATATGTTCGAAGAAATAGAGAACGTATTTTAAAAAACAGACGTAAAAATTTTCTTTAATAAATATAATTGTATAGATCATGTTTTTATGACACAATTGAACATAGTTTTATTAGTATTATTACTGAATTAATTTAGTTTTTTTTATTATTAAGCGGCATAATTGTGTGACGTGTTGATTGCATTAATAAAACACATTTTCACTGAAATAATTCATTAAAAATTAATTGTTTTTAATTTAATTGCGATTAGAAGTTAATAGGAAGTTGAAACTAAAATCAATTCGATTATAATTAGATTGAACGATAAAGCATAAATTATTTAGCCGTATCCTGCAATTAAATCTATGAGCTAAAATAATTGCAAGTTGATGCATGCAATTAAATCAATTACTATTACATTTTAATATTGTTAAAATTTTATCATTATTTGAGTTTTTATGAAAAAGACATTGGTCTGTCCCTAGTGCACAAAATTAAAAATCTTTAAAATTCTTCGGTTTTTTATTTAAAAATTTTTGCCATATTTTTAAATATTATTTCGCCTTAGTTGTTTTATTTATTATTTAAAAATAATAATTCGTCATATTTGAATAAATCATGTAAATTCTTCTCTCGAATGAAATCCCCCCCCCCCCCCACACACACACTTTATATTTCGTCATTCACACACATATTGCTCTATTTATTAAGTTGAAGTGGCAATAAAATAATGCTCAATCGTCTGAGGCAACCTCCCATTTCGAATTTTCTCTCGAATGAAATCCCCCCACCCCACACACTTTATATTTCGTCATTCTGCACACATATTGCTCTATTTATTAAGTTGAGGTGGCAATAAAATAATGCTCAATCGTCTGAGGCAACCTCCCATTCCGAATTTTCTCCCCCCTCCCCCATCCTCTCCTCCATCACACTACTTTTTGCCCATTTAAAATTCATTGTTGCCTTGCAGAAAAGATTAGTTAAAATTGTGTCTGAAATGTTAACTATTCCTTCGCTTATCCATAACAGTTCATAAAGTTTACTGCTTTGCTCTATCTGTTGATTTTTAAGTAACAAATAAGTAATTTACCATAAAAAAGATAAGGAAACAAATAGAATGAAAGATTTTTAAAAAAATAATAAGGATTAACCTTTTGTGCACACGCTTTCATTTTTTTTTAAATTCTTTACAGTTTTTTAAATTTTCTGTCCTATTTATTACTTTGAAGTAAGTAACTATAAGTAAAAGACCAATTATTCAAATTCTGCGCCCCCCCCCCTCCCCGAAAAAAAGAAAAGCTTGTTTTTGTTCCCCCCCCCCCCCCACACACACACACACCAAAAAAAAAAAAAAAGTTAAATATTCCAAGTTTTTAATTTTTTGTTTGTTTTTTCTATTTGTTAATTGATAAATTTAACTATTTAAATATATAGCCCCTCACTATCATATACAGTTAAAAAATTTCTCTAATGATTTTATTTGTTACTTTGAAGCAACAAAAGATAGTCATTCAATCTTCCGTCTACCCCATCTCCCCTTAAGAATTTCATCTCACATTAAAAAGGCAATTTCTAAACATCCTGTTTGGGGGTGTGAAAGGCTTTTTTTTTCCTTTCTTGGTTTGGCCTATTTTCACTCGACTTTGGGGATTGTTTCTGCAGAATGATTTGGTATTAAATTAATTATATAAGTTCATCGCAGAAAATATAGTAATTTTCTGCCACGGGTATTTTTTAAAATCTGTGTTTATATGCATCAAAATGCACTGAAACTGCATTAATTCATGATCCCCATAAATCCATCTTTATATGTAATCAAATATCTAAATATATGAAGGTAATGAGTTTTTGTTTAAGAGGTATGGAATTCATAATGCTCAATTGAATGAAAATTTAGATTTTTGAGGGGATCAAATAATCAAAATTTTAGTCTATCATCAAAAGTAATAAAGGCCTTCGATAAAACAGAGTATAAGAATTCGTAATACAATTTCTTTCGAAGAAGATTTCTTTTCATCTAGAACACATAACTGAAAATATTTCTTTAATTTAGGTAGGACTGTTATTCTAAAATATGCTAGTTCGTCTTCCGCCATTTCGGTTCAAAACAAAACACAAGACGACGATTGGCGTTAGAGCTGGCTGAACGCTCTCGCTTTCGCCAACTCGCCAAGGCTGGTGCTGAAAACGTGAGCCTTCTTGAAAAAGCGGCCGGGCCCGGGCCTGGAAAATCCGGCCCGTGCAGACCTCTAGTGTGTGTGTATGCATATATATATATACATATGTTACAAATATAATGCAACTTCGATCTTTTCCTGTTCCATGCTGAAATATTTTAAATATGATTTTAACCTGTAGTTTACATAATATATTTGTTCTAATTATAAAAAAAAAATCAAAGGATAATACATTTTTTTTAAATTCATGAGGAATCTTTTTTTTTTTCAGTCAGAATTTTTTTTAATATTGTTTTGGAGATTTATCATACACATTCTGTCATTTTTGACGGGGGTTATACACAAGTCACTAAATTGAGTATGATGCTTAAGGGGTTAATCAGAAAATAAATATCTGGAAGGTAAGATAGTTGCATAAACCGTTTTTGCCCGATTATGTTGATCAATTTTTAATAACACGGAACGTATGTTTGGTATGGTATTTAGCGTGCATACTGGTTTCGTGACGAGCGTAACGTATAGGTGGTACATAAGGTACTCATATAACTTTAACATTTAGGCAAAAAAGCCTCTTTCCCTATTACATCCAAAAATTGAAGACCAACTGAAGTCCTTCCATGTTTGGAGGAGGAGTAAAATTTTGGTATTTTATAGTATCTTATCCGAAATTTCGAGAGGTCCGGAACTACTTTCTGTTATAAGGTGAACTTCTCGAGATCACGATGGAGGCGCCATGGTACTGTCGTGGAAAAAAAGTAAACACCCCCTACTAACTCCTCAACAAACTATCGTAGAAGAAAGTTACTGGTACGACAGGAAATAAAGTCTACTTTTAAATGATATATATAAAATTTGCTTAGGCGGCCATCCACGTTTTAAAACGAACCCAAACTTCATTTTTTTCAATGGCAATACCCAATTTTAACAAGGTATTTCAAAACTTCGGTTCATATCTTCGGTTTGAATGATAAGTTTTTGAATTATAAACATTCAAAATTTAGTGCTTTTAATGTTAAATTACATTTTCATATTTTTATTTATATCTCCTGAAATTATACTCCTAATGTGCTAATTTTTTTGTGTCAAAATAATGCTAAAACACCCTAACATAAATCCGTTGAATTTACAATTTTTATAATTTTATGACATGAGTTATGAATTATGAAATTAATATTCGAAAAAATTATGAATTGCAACCTACAATTTTTCTGATGGATTTAGATTTATTAAGTCCTTCTTTATGGAAATCCAAAATTTCATATTTTTCTTCACAGCAGTTTTCAAATTATGCTTAAAAAACGGCAAAAGGATGGTTTAAGGGACCGTCTATGATAGAAGTTTGTAGATATTTTGAAATTTCTTCTGTTATCCTGTAATCTAGCAGTTTTCCATGACTGCTTGAGTGGTGCATAAGATGCTTTGATCAAGAAGGGTGCTTACTAGTTCAACAATCGAGTACCGAACTTCAATTTTATAAAGCCCCTAAAATACGCTCGTTTTAAAATAATTAATTTCTCGGAATCTTATCGTACGAATTGCATAAAAATTTGTTTTAGGCTAATTGAAGGGTGTAAAGTTCATTTATGCTGTCAGAATTGTGTACTGCTATTGAAAATAAAACAAAGCTATGGTTCGTTTTAATATGTAAATGACCCCCTAAACAAATTTTGTATACACCATATAAAAGTAGACTTTATTACCAATCGTATGGTACCAGTAACTTTCTTCAACGATAATTTTTTGCAGAGTTAGTTAGGGGTGTTTACTTTTTTTTCCACGACTGTACGTATTCACATAAAATTTAAATCTAGAGGACATTTCAAAAACTTGTCACTTGGAAGTAACAGTGGTCGTTGGCGAGTTAAATGGTAACTTGTATTGCATCAATGTTTTCTTTTGTTTAGTATAATTTCATATTTAAATTGAAAATATTATAACTTAATTTATACCAAAATATTATAATTTAATTTATAATTATCTTAATTGTTATTATAAACTTCACAAACTACAATTATCACAAATGTCTTCCCTCTCACTAAAAAAAAAGAAAAATTAATAACAGCATTGTGTTCAAGAATATTAAAGCTTTTGAAATATGATTAGGAAATTGGGTCTTATTATACGTTGAAGTTTAAGTTCTCCCTTTAAATTCAAGAAGAAATCACTTTTATTAAGCACATTTTCCTCCATTAGATAAAAACATTACCACATGATTTGTTACCGTAGGGTGCTATTAACTAAGACGGAAGAAACTACAATCTTTTCACAAAAAAGCGAAAACTTTATGAATTTGATAACATTTATTTCCTTATCTTCATATTGGCTGTTTTTCGTTTTTATGAAATTCCTTTTTGCCAGAAGATTATTTTCCAAAGTATTAAGATTTCCTTAAGGAAACAAACCTCAACATTTTGTAAAAAAAGCTTTTCATACAAACAACAACAGATGTTTTAAAATTATCTTTTACAATGGATTTAATTGAGCATCTATTATATATATAAAATCCTAACGGAAATTTCGTTCCGAACGCCGAGATTTCGAGTTCTACCGCATGGATTTTTACGGAACTTATACCGTTAGATAGGTATCGTTCCAGGGAAGGTTTTAAGCTATAACACATCATTCTACCTAGATTAGTTATAGAATTATTACGGAAAATTATATTATTTTGGACTTTGTTACTTCATATTTCCTTAAATATCTGGGCTCCTATTAGTCGTAAAGCTTAGGTCTCGCGCCAAAAGTAGCTCCGAAGCACCCAAGCAAACTTTTCCCCGCGATTATTTTGCCGTCTTCCGATTTCCTCTAACTCTATTAGGGGCCCGCGTAGAGCCCCTTTAAAATATTTTTCGTAGTAATTTCAGCAATTATCTTAAATTATTGGTTAAGACAGCCACCCTCCCGATTCATGTATCTACGGAAAGGTTGCATGAAGGAGTTTCGTTCAGATACGCTTTCGTTAAGAATAGAGTGCGCTCCCTGGTGGTGGAATGTGGAACTAACATAACGCGATATTGTTAAAATTAGGAAATCTAACAATGCGATCTGTTTTAAACTTTGAGATAGTTCATAACACATAATCTATTATCTATTCTATCTATTCTATCTATTATATATATAAAATCCAAACAAAAATTTCGGTCCGAACGCCTAGATTTCGAATTCTACTGCATGGATTTTGACGGAACTTATACTGTTAGATAGGTATTGTTTCAGGGAAGGTTTTAAGCTATAACACATCGTTCTACGTAGGTTAGTTATAGAATTATGACGGAAAGTTCTTTTATTTTGGGCGAAAGGGTTACCATTATTTTATTGGCGAAGGATTTTTTGTTAAATGAATTGAAATGGCTGAACATCGCGGAAAAAAAACTGATACTAATTTTAATTTAAAAGGAAAAAAAAAGAAAAGAAGAGAGAAAATGAAAAAAAAAAAATGACGAGTGGTAATATTGGAAAACGAAAATATCGAATTTAAACATGAAAGAGAATGTTCGTAATGCTTAAAAAATTATTCAATATGAAAGATTGCAGTTTTAAACTATATTTGGCAATTTATCTCTTGCGTACGGTTAAATAAAATGCATCAGAAAAATTTATAAAATAATATCTGAGTGACAATTTTGTTTTTGATTTCTTTTAAATTTACTTTTTATTTTTATTTAACTCGACCATCATGTGACATACAGAAGAAACTAGCAGATGTAATTATAAAAATGACGATACTTGTGAGTTACATATTGTATGTTTTTTGCGATTTCATTTTATCGCCAAACGATTTAATTTTAAGCCAAAAATGCATGAGCGTGCCATCGGTTTGAGCGACGTTCACAATATTGGTTATTTCTCAATAAACGACAGCATTTTCTGGAAATACCCAATTCTACTTATATATATATATATATATAATTCAAATGGAAATTTCATCCCCGCTGCTTATAACTCGAGTTCTGCTGAACGTACACTCTTAGATAGGTAATTTTTCGGGGAATTTTTTAGTACATAACACGTCGTTCTACGTTTCTTGGTATTAAATTATGGTTTAAAGATCTTTAATGAGATGAACCTGATAATGGAAAATTAGCCTCTTTAAATGATTCTGACATATGTATTTCGATGGAACTTGGACTGTTAATTAGATCATTTTCCAGGTGCGTTTTCAGTATACAACATGCCCTTCTATATTGTTCAGCCATACCGTTTTTGGGAAAATTCTGTAGTCTGGTGTACGCAATTATCAAAATAGCCTTTTTAAAAATTAAAATAAACGGTTTTTCATAGAATTTGCATTATTAGTTTGACAATTTTTCAGAGACAGTTTTAGTATATAATATATTGTTCGACACTGTTTAGTCATAGAGCAATGGGTTAAATTCTGTAATTTTCCAATATAGCTGCGAGTTGGAAAATATGGGATTGGCGAGACAAGGAAAGTTTTCACCCATATTTTCTGTTCAGTAATTAGATAATGTATTTACTATAAAGAATACATTTATCTCTTTTTTACATAAAAACAGAAGTAAATTGAATATAAATAACAAAAATATTAATATTCATAAATAAAAATTTATATAGGAATATATATATGAATACATATTTTAAAAAGCTTAAAGTTCATTTTATTTGTTTTTATAGCTGTTCATATCATTTGGCCACAAATCTCACTTTCTTAAGCCCGAATTGCGCCAAGCTTTTTAACGTCTAACAGTAACCATTGATCTTAAAATCAGGAAAATTGGAAAGTAGATGAAGTTTGTAAAGTATGCATAAATTATGGAGATAAAATACGTTATCGAATCCATAGACAAATGGCATATTTGGTACCGATAAGTTACATAATTGAGTCTACTGACAGTTGGCGTATGTTACCTGGCGTGGTTTGGCGCATAATTAACTTAGGAAAAGGTTTAAACAGATTCTGTGTTTTTAAAGCGGAGCTATTCTATAACCGAATTAACACAGAATTGGCGTGATTTGAAAGAAAACTTTTTGGTATCCTTTTCCTATTTTTACGTTATACCAACACCATACCAAATTGTATGCTATTGCGCGCCATTTATTTCAATCCTAAATGTGCAAAATTTTTTGGTAATTTACAGTATAGGGATCTTGGCGAAACAGAGAAAATAGCCTTGGCGGAGAGAAAATTTGGAAACATATTTTCTGGCAACCTATTCACTATTTCATTTCATCTAAACAAGCATTTTTTTCTATTTATACAATTTATTTAACATAAAGATGCAATTTATCTAATTTTAATTAGAAACAGACGCAATTTGTATGTTAAAAACATTTATAATATACATATATAAACAAACAAAAAATTTCACCAAGTTTGTTTTCTTAACTGTTTATATCAATTGGCAATAAATCTCACTTTCTGATGCCCGAATAGCACCAAGCTTTAAAAAAAACGCCAAGGAGCCTGTAGTGGAAAAGAAAAGTACCAAATTTTATTGCAAACGATGCCAAACTTTGGGGCTTGATATTTATTGAACGCGAATTTCTTTTGGCTTTAATTATTATTTATTCGTAACACTGCAAAAAATTTTAATTTACTATTTTTTGAAGGTGGAAGTATTTTTTATTATCAAGTAAAATTAAGTTATAACTTCATTTTTCGCTGAATAAAACATGGAAATGTTTACTGCAGTGCCAAGAGACACTTAAAATGTCATGCGCGTAGTTGGCGATTTAAAAAAAAAATATATATATTTTATAATATCGGAACCCACAGCAAATTGGCTCATTTTAATGACAATGTTTTGGTACAAAATGAAATACATTTGTTGTAGACATAATAGTAAATCTCAATACTCGCCGATTGAAAAGTCTTTAAAATTATTCAGCAGAGACAACGAGAAATAACTTGCAGTTTCATAAATTTCAATAATCAATATTCTTATCTATCTATCTATCTACTTCTGCTTCTACTATATATACTAGAGTAAAATGGAAAAGGGAAATTCGTCCCGGTTGCATATAACTTGAGCTCACCTGAATGGATTTTGATCATAATGATAGATAATTTTCCAGGGAAGATTTTAGTATATAAAATATCGTTCTACGTTGCTTATACATACAATTATGTTTTAAAGTTATATAATCTGATGAACCCGATCATGAAAGATTAACCTTTTTAAAAGATTCAGCCGAATTGATTACGATTGAATTTTCACTGTTAGTTAAATAATTTTTCAGGCAGAGTTTTAGTATATACTATACCTTTCTGCTTTGCTTAATAATAGAGGTGTGGTGGAAAGTTCTATAATCAGTTGAACCCGATTATGAAAGTTTAACATTTTTTAAAGTTCTACAGAACGGATTTTGATAGGAATTTCATTTTAGTTAGATATCTATTCAGACATGGTTTTAGTATTTTGCATATTGTTCTACGTTGCTTAGTCATAAAGTAATGGCGGAAAGTTCCATAATCATATGAAACCGATTATGAAAGATTAGACTTTTCAAAAAGTTCTAGATGGCGGATATTGATAATACTTTCTTTGTTGATAAGACAATGTTTGCGGAGGTTTTAGTTTATTGCGTATCATTCTACGTTGCTTAGTTACAGAATTATGGGGGAAAGTTCTATAATCAGATGGACCCCTTATGAAAGATCAACCTTTAAAAAAAGTTTTACTGGATGGATTTTGTCCGTTTGTTTGTTTGCATAATTACAAGTAGTTATATAATTTTTCAGGGTTTGTTTTATTGTATTGCGTATTGTACTATTTTTCTTTACCAATCCTACTGTTATTGATCAACTAAAAGGGTTAAGACCTTAATAGCTGAAAATTTGTCTACACATTAGAAAATATAATAGCACATTGGCGTTCTTATCGTTTTCAGCAGTGCGAAAGGACATTCCAGGTAAGGTTCCATATTGCTTTAAATCACAATGTCAAATTCAATGATACATTTTGTTTAAATCAAGTTTCATTTGGATAAGCAGACCAGCGTAGCGGGCATAGCCTGCTAGTTTAATGATAAAACAAGTCATTTCTTAAAAAGAAATAGTACGTTAATTTAGCCATTAAGTTTAGATTCTTTTATTTAATTTTTACATGCCTAAACTTACTAGGGAGAATTGTAGGATCACGTTAAAAGTGTACTTCCTAACTAAACTTTATAAAAAATATAATTTTAAACATAATGTATATTTTATAATTTGCTATTGCAACCGTTGGTTGACGCATGAATCGTGCAACTTTAGAATTCATTTTTCCATTAAGGTGAGAAAAAGCACCAGAAAACGATTAATTTGACAACCCGTTTTCTCTAAAAATTGCTTTACGTATTGATATTTAATTAATTTCAATTTCCGATTATTAGTCTTTTGGTCGAAAATCTAGCATCTTATTTATGCATCACGAATATAAATGACTGAAAATGAATTCTTCTTTAATGAGTAACTTTTACAGTGTGCTAACAATTTAAATGGAAAATTTTAACAGATCTTTTCGCTTTATATTCGTATAATCTCAGTACTTCCAGCTTTCGACCTATCTCTTTAATTTCTTGCCTCTCCAAACTCTATTAATATGTTCTTGTTAATTGCTTTAAGGTGTTCCCAAACTCTCATGACGTGCCTATACCGGAACAATTTGGTTTTCGGGCACGTTATTCAACAACGCATCATTTATGGAGGGTTTCTGAACTTCTTCATGAAGGAGTTTCATCAGGTGTTGTGACAGGAGTAATCCTTCTCAATGTGCAGAAGGCTTTTGACAAAGTCTGGCACATTGTTCTTATTTTTAAACTAATAGTGCTCGGTGTACCGGGACAATTAATTAAAATCTATGATGACTATTTCAAAACTAGATCCTTCGTCGTTAGAGTCGGTAATTTCTACTCTAATCCTTAGCCTGTTTCTAGCTATGTACCTCAGGTTTCTTTGAGCGGTCCTACCCTGTTTAACGTATATCAACGATATTCCTAAAGAGTCTGATGTCGACTTACAATTTTCATCGACGACACAGCCATGCTTCACAAACATAAACATGCTCATACAGTGTTCACTAAACTTCAGAATTATCTAGATAAACTTTCGGTGTGGTAAAAGAAATGGAAAATTAAAGTTAACAGTGTCAAAAGCGCCGCATTTTCTTCAACAACCAACATTTTACCCAGACGCTAATCTTAATTTAAAACTGAATAATGAAAATATTCCATGGAAGACTGATTACAAACACCTAGGCATTCATCTGGATTCACCTGATATTTTGATATAAAAAATTACTCTGGGATAGGGTTAATAATGAAATTGCACAATTATTTTTGTCAATATTGCGCACGTATGGGCAAAATGTGAATAGGTAGAAAAAAAATTGCAATTTCAATAACAATACTTCGACATAAAGTAAACATTTTTGTAATAATGACGTTTAGCTGAAGATAATTAGAAGGTACAACAATATTTATAGAGTACTGATGTTTCATTACAAATACTTCCAGTGTAAATCTAATATTTTACCAACATTGTATCACACTGTTCATATCAACGATAACTATCGATGCTGAAAATTAAGCATATTTTAGTGTTCGAAATATAGACTAGAAAATTTAACAATAGTTTTCGCTATATTTGTTGGCAGACTTTCGTCGATTAAATAAAGTAATAAATTTATAAAAAGAAAAGTACCCAGTTAAATTGTTGGCATTGAGTTCACAGGCTATTCACACTAATTGTATATTATACTCTTATTTCAAAGAAAAATTCCCCTCGAAAAATAAATTATGTGGAGATTACTCCCCCCCCCCTCCGCCATTTCCCCCCTTTATACTTAACCCATGAATCTCCAAATCTAATTAGAAAAGAGCCTTATAAAAAAATAATAAATAAAACCTGTGTACCAAATTTGAAGCAAATCAGATAATTCTGCCTCAAAACCCCATTTAGCTAAATTAAGGGGAGTTATGACCCATTTCCCCCCTTTATATTTTACCAAGGAACTCTCAAAAGTAATCAGGGAATAGCCTTATCCGAATGAACCGGTATACCAAATTTGAAGCAAATCGAGTAATTCTGCATGAAAAACACATTTATCTAAATTAAGGTGGGGGGATTAGCCCCCTGTTACCCCTTTATACTTAACCAATGAACCACCCAAACTAGCCTGTGAAGCGCCTTATCAGGATGAACCCAGAATAAAAAATGAAGCAAATATGATATTTCTCTTAAGAGTTATCGCATCAATCAAGCAGTCATTGAAGAGTGTAGGATTACATGATAGCATAAGAAATTTCAAAATATCTAGTCGCTTCTCTCATAGACGGCCCCTTAAACCATAATTTTGCCGTTTCTTAAACCTAATTTGAAAACTATTTGGAAAAAAAATATGAAATTTTGGATCTCCATAAAGCAGGACTTACTAAATCGAAATCCATCAAAAAAATTGTAGGTTACAATTCATAATTTTTTCCAATATTAATTTCATAATTCATATCATGAAGTTATAAAAATTTCAAATTCAACGTATTTAAGTTTGGGTATTTTAGTAGTATTGCTACACAAAACATTAGCACATTAGGAGGATAATTTCAGGAGATATTAATGAAAATATTCAAATGTAATTTAACGTTCGAAGCACTCAATTTTGAATGTTTATAATTCAAAAACTTATCATTCAAATGATTTAAAATTTGGTGACTAGGCATATTATCATTGAAAAAATATGAAATTTGGGTTCGTTTTAATATATAGATGGCCCCCTAAGCAAAATTTATATACATAATTTAAAAGTAGACTTTATTTCCAATCGTTCGGTACCTGTAACTTTCTTCTACGATAATTTGTTGAGGAGTTAGTACGGGGTGTTTACTTTTTTTTCCACGACTGTACATACAGAACCTGCGGTCACATTAGCTCTCAGGTCTTTGATAATCCTGTGAGCTAAAAATTACCATTTCAAAAGTCTAGTAAGATATTTTGAATTCAGAATTCCACTAAATTGGCAACAGTATTAACAATCAATGCAAGCATTGATGCAATATAACCAGCATAATTGATTTTGATTTTCAGCGTATTCGTGTTTTTAGATTTTTACCCGACTAAAAAGAACGGTTTTGTGTTTCACGCGTGTCTGTGTATGTGGATTTCTTTATATCCTCGAAACATCCGAACGACTGGATGGATTTTAATGAATGAGGTCTCTATCAAGTTGTCTTAATGGCCCGATGGTTATAGGCTAAGTTTTGTTTTTAAAAATTCAAAATGGCGGCCGTAAAATACAAAATGGCGGTCGAAAAAAATACGCACCCTGTTGAGTGGCATATTATTGGATAGGTCTTTCAAAATGAAGACGATGTTTTATTGACTATTTTATAGTCAGAAGCTCCATTAAAATACTATACAACATGGAAGTTGTGTATGTATTGTGAATCTATAGCTTTACTGCAACTCTAACCATAATAGACATCTATAGACCTCGTTAAAACAGCGTTTATAGATAGGAACTAACAGTTAAACACAACTTAAAAGTCATCAATACAAGTAAATAAAAAAAAAATAGCTAAGTAATATAAACAAGTAAAATTAAAAAAAAAATATTTTAAGTCAATTCATAATTAGGTCAATAAGATAATTTTTTTCTCCCATTCTTCTTTCCTTTTGAGTGGCGCTTAAAATGCCTTGAACAAGAAGAGGGCTCTCTCGGTCATAAAATACCTTTATAAAGAAGGGGGCTCTCTCGATTATTGAAAATTAATTAATTTAATTTAATTAATGAATTAATATTTGAAAAAAACTGGATTAACACCAAGTGTCATCCACTATAATTTTAAAATAAATTATTTGAGCTTGATTGGATGAATAATAAGTATTTTATTAACGATTGAAAATTTGAACAAGATATGTATAGCGAGAGTGTGAGCTAATAGTAGGAATTGAAAAAAAAAATTGTTTCACATTGATGAGAAATAATTAATTAGTTCGCTTTTTACGCAGTTGGGTTTTTTGATTTTTTAAATTTAATTGTTATAATCGCTTTTTCCAAATAGTAATCGTTGCGTTAATTAATACCATAATTTATGAGGCAAATATTAGTATTAGGTTGAAACATCGCCTCAGAGCAACTGCAGGATATCTAGTAATAATAAACAAGAAAGGAAAATCACGCGTACGGCATAGATTATGAAACATATTCCGACATTCCCTGAAAGCTTTAACAAAGCATCGTTTTTTGGAGAAATAATGTAAATAAGATAACTAAGTAAACATTTAAAAAACTAATTTCAGCAGTTACCGGCCATAGCCAAATATGTATTGCAATTCTTTTGAACGGCCCTGTATTAGATCTGTATGTTGATATACAACATAAGGCCAATGATTACCGGTCGCTTGCGATTTTAGACTTTTTTTTTAAATATCTAGAAAAGTACATGAGGAATTATCCTGAAACTCCAAGTGTGTAAACACAATAGTATATGTCATATATTTCCGTGAAGAGTTTTTTCCCGAAACCCCATAGGGGATCGTCAAGAAATTGAAAAGGAACGAATATCTTTTGGATAACCCTGTAAAATCTAATGTAGCAAATGCGTTCAAACTATAGAACATGATTAAGAGGCTTATTGTAATGAACTGTGTTCATTTTTATGAGGATAGCGTGTATACTCATAGAGAATTTAAGGATTTTATAAAAACAGTTCCTAATTTAGTTATGATTTTAAGATGTTGTATACAATAATGTTTGTCATAGTTTCTTAAAAGAATTTTTTTTTTTTTTTACATTAAGAACTCTGCAAATTATAAGCAAAAAACTTGGCGAAATTAGGGACTGCTTTTATAAAAACCTTAATTTATCTAAGAGTATACATGCTATCCTCATAAAAATGAAGTTAGTTTATTACAATAAGCCTCTTAATCTTGTTCCACAGTTTGAACGCTTTTGCTACATTATTTTTTACAGGGTTAGCCAAAAGATATTCGTTCTTTTTCAATTTGTTAACGGTCCGCTATGGGGTTTCGGGAAATACTCTTCATGGAAATATATGATATATTGATTATTTGTATAATTCTGCTTACACACCTGGGGTTTCAGGATAATTCCTCATATATTTTTTAAATATTTAACGAAACGTCTAAAGTCGCAAGTGACCGGACATCTTTGGCCATTTAGTGTATATACTATATACTGGAAAAATTTAGTTTAGCAAGAAAACGTATACCTGTTTGAAATTTCTCTTTCAGCAGTTTATACTAATAGATGTAAAAACATTTGTATACTTTTGTACAGCCCCGTAGTTTACCTAGTTCCGTTAGTATATGCTACTATTTAGCTAAAATTTAATTCAAACTAAAATACTCATAAAACTACTGAAATCACATTTCCAGAAATTATCATCCATAGACGGCATGTATCCTATTCTTTGCGTGATCATGCATATCATTTTTTCTATATTCTACAAGCATTTCTTAAGATGTCTCAGGACTCTTAAAGCTTCAAAATTTTCGAAATTTTTATTACTTTAGATGTTAAACTTCTATCTTTTCTGAACATTTTGTATAATTATTTCCTTGAAATTTCCATTAGAACAGAAGTTATGGCTTTTAGAATTATACCCGCGCAATAGCTGAAGCGGCATTTCCGAAACTTTGTAGTCATTTTTTTTCAAATGACGTTTTTGGGAATAACGCGCAGGATATCTAAAAAACTCCTGAATATTTTTTCATGAAATTTTCAAAACATATGTTTCATGTTAATTTGTATAAACTGAACCTAAAATTTCATTTTTATTGATCAAAAAAATATTTCTGTAGGTGATTATACTGTTGAAATTTTAAAATTTTTGTATTAGCTAAATACAACTTTGAATTAAAAATATAAAAATGCGTTAAATACAAATTTATTTTAGGTTCAAGGTGATTATTGTAATCTGAAGTATAATTAGGCTAAAAAAAGTACAGTCTAGTTGAAAAATTTATTTTATAATTCGGCGCATAAGCTGTCATACCAATTTCTTGCTCGACAAATGTCTGACAGTTCGGAGCCCCCTATAAATACGAATTCTGCATATTGCAATTTTTAAATACATGAAATGAAAAAACATATTTATATCTTTCATTCAGATTAAAACTGTGATTTTAAATCATATATATTTTTACATATCAAAGGTTGAAAATGTCCTTTTTTTTTTTCATTTTTTCCAATTTTAAGAGTTCTGAGATCCCTTAATAAAGTAAATGCAATTCAGCGTAAAAATGCATAACTCATTTAAAAACCACTTTTAAGCAATTTGCACTCATATCCAGTAACCCTTACGAATTTTTTTTGTAGCCCTGTATATGAATTATAGCATTTATACACACCATACATTATGCATAAATATAGTAAAACATAAATGCGCATATCATAATTAAAAATGCATTTCCAGCAATCACCGCTAATGTACAGCACTTCTGAAGCAATACAATTTCTGAAATATTTTGAGTGCCCCTGTAAATGCTATGCACTTCGTATTATACATGAAATAACTTATAGTAAACCTCAGCGACGTATATTAATTTCATTATATATGAAACAGTTTAACATAATTAAAATACGCCGCAAAGAATCACCCCACCCCTATATCATTATGTAACGGAATTCTTTTATGTCGCCCTGTAAATGAATAATAACTATTCTATGCACTGCATATTTTAGTGCTCTTCATAAATGCATATCAATTTTGGTATGTTTGGATGCGTGTAACCTCATTAAAAATGATTGTATCCCATTGACCTTAATGTAATGGAATAGTTTTGACTGTCTCTGTAAATGAACTAAAAATGCTACAAACTTCATTTGAAATAGGGATCGTGCTATGGCAAACGCCAATAACATCCAAAGATTTCAGGGCAATCCGAGTATATTTGCGATAGATAGAGCGCAGACAGACGACCAGACAAACTGAAGTTATAAACGCTTTCCAACAGTGTTAAAAATGTTTTATATTTATATATATATATACATATATATAACATATTTTAAAAGTCGTTTCGATCAATAAAAACATTTTTTAAATGTTACTAATTTTGAAATTTAGATGGTTCCCTGGTCTTATAGGTGTATATTAGTACAAATATCCTATTACACAAACAAGTAAGACAAAATAAAAATCCATTCATCTAACGCTAAAATTGACCGAGTTATGAAACTTTGAATTGCATGACTTATGCCAATTTTCTGCATCTGAACACAGATGAGTTGGGCCAAACTTTGAGGGATCGAACACAAAGTGTTTAAAGTATTAGAAGGATGCATTTCGCTGTACATTTCTGCATTGCAGCTGAAGGAAGTCACTTCGACAAATTTTAAGGCAACTTTATTTTTTATTTATTAAGTTCTAGATTAGATAGTCTAATATAATTTTAAAATATGCATCATTTTGTAAAGAATTACGACTGTTGCTTGCCATCATTTCATTTAACATAAATTCGGTTATTTTTTCACTTATATTTTTAGTACAAGTTGTATATTTTTCTTTAATATGTTGGAATGAAAATAGATTTCCTGCTTATAGTGTAATGTTAATTTTATTCTCAACTATTATATTTTTGTATTTGACAACTATTTATATTTCTAGAAAATTTGTGAATGTCCCTATTTCGCAGAGGAATAAATGTGCCTCAACTTTAAACAGTTATTACTTGGTCAGATTTAATCTTAGAAGAATGGGACTTTTTTGTCTTACTTCTTAGTGTCATAGGATATTTTTACTAAATATAACATATAGCACCGGTGGACAGTATAAAAATCTAAATTTTATTTATTTTTTAAAGAAATGTTTTGATTGACCCAAATCACTTTTAAAATACTTCTTTCCCTCATTTAAAATAGTTTTTCCAATTGAAACTATATGTTTATGACTATCAGTTTAGGAATTAACTATTGAAAACCGTTGAGAGTAGACATCCTGTATAACAAACCGGTGCATTCCTCTTTGTATTGTTCCTTACTTAAATCCAAGATATTGCCAATCTGTATCTTACATTTATCTCAATTGTTATTATCTTAACAACAACATCTTCATTTTAAACACAGAACAAACCCATGCTTCTTAAATGTGAATAAAGTAGGATCTCATTATCTATTGAAAGTTTCAATTCCCTGTTCACATTCAAGAAGAAATCACTGATATTAAACACATTCTTTTCGATAAGATAAAAACCATTGTCGCATGAATTACTACGGTAGGGGGCTGTGAACTAAAAGGGAACAAACAAATCTCTTTTACAGAAAAACTACAAAAATGTGTTTGTTGCATTATTTGTTTCCTAATTCTATTGTTGTCTTTTTAAAGAATTTTCTTTTCATTAGAAGAATATTTTTCATCGTTTTAAGACTTACATGCGAAAAATAACACAGTAATTTGGAATAAAATTGTGTGATGCAATCATTAAAAGAATATTTTACATATTTATTTCTATAGGTTTAATTTGGCTTTTACAATTAAGGCATAGCGTTGAAAAAAGCAGTATGCTATTTTAGTCATTTAATGTAAAACATTTCATAAACATATTTTGGGGAAATCTTCATTAAGAATTCTACTTTTGTTTTTATTTAAGAAAATTATGTGTGCGACAACATAAATTAACATAATCAGCAGTTCTACAATGAAAATGTACCACCCCAAACAAAATATTTCGGACGTATAAAGCTTAGAAGCGTACAGTTTGCAGAGATATAGTTAATATCGGTATAAATTTTATTTAAATAGAAAATCAAAACAATACCAGAAAATTATATGTGTCTGTACGCCAGAGAACGGAGTTGATGTGATGCAGTGTCTCTTAAAATATTGTGTATTGCGAAATTTTAGGTGCGTTCGTAATTATATAAATACGTAACACCTATAGTCGTCGTTCAGTCTGTCCGTCCTCATATAACAGAGCAAAAACTTCCCAAACGAATGGTCGAAATTTTAAATATATAACTGTTGCAATATTTTGTCAAGTCATTTCAACTTTTATGAAAATCTGTTATATGTTATACGTTTCCAAATTGTTAAAATAGACATCGAATTTAAACTTATTAAAGTTTCAAGTTTTATTACATTATTTTGAATGTGTTGTAAAGTCTTTCATAATCTATGCTTAACGCATGATTTTTTCTTTCTTGTTAAATATGTTTCAGATTAAAACAAAACAGAGAAAATATAATTTAAACATCCATTATGCGATAAATGTTCTTCACTTTTCTTTGTAATTGTTTTAAAATGACATTTTTTTATTACCGTGCAGAATGTTAAGATTATTAAAAAGCAATTAAACTTTTTGCTGAGAACCAAGTATTTTATCTTCTATAAACATAAGCTGCTTTATTCTAAGTTGTGAGCTATTTCTTGAAAAAAAGGATTACATTTTTCAGATAGTTTTTGTTTATTATTGACAAAGCATTTGATAATACTATTTCCATTGTGGTTAATGGAGCATTTTCTTTCGAAACGTTTTTTTTAAAGAAAATTTAAGTGCAAAACGTTCCAGAAATCCTACAATTTCAAGAATATATATTTGTTAATCTTTTTAAGAAAACGCTATTTATTGTATATTTTGTCATATGTATTCTGCATGCATTACAATTTATTACCTTATAAGTAAAGAACATTTCAGTTGTTTGTTTTTATATCTTGTGTTTGATTTGTTATCAATTTAAAGATTTTTTCATTATTTAAGAAAAAATGCTATAAGAGTAAATTTGTACAAGTTGTGCCTCTTAGATTAAAATTATCTTTTTAAACCAGGAGTAAAATAATCAATGAAAGCACACGCAATGTTGTTGACAATTAGAATAATTATTTTACATTTCTAATTTATGTGGATAATGGAAAAAATTAAGTAAAAGAGGCATACTTCGATTTTATGTACCTATTTTAAGCAATTTCTCTGAGAAAAATAGGAATTTATTCTTACCAAAAACTGAAAAAAAAAAACTGTAAATAAAAGGAAATTTATTGACTAAAGAAATACAACTTGCAAGCATTTGTTTCTTTTTCATATTTCTTTTTCTTTTCTTTTATATTTGAATTAATCCGTATGAATTGAAAATTTCCAAATTAAAACTCTCATTCTGTTAATAAAAAATTACGTACAGAATAAACAATTAAATGTAAAAAATCAAAAAACCCGACTGCGTAAAAAGCGAACTAATTAATTATTTCTCATCAATGTGAAACTATTTTTTTTCAATTCCTACTATTAGCTCACACTCTCTCTCTATATATCTTATTAAAATTTTCAATTGTTAATAAAATACTTATTATTCATCTAATCAAGCTCAAACAATTTTTTTTAACTTGTAGTGGATCACACTTGATGTTAATCCAGTTTTTTTCGAATATTAATTCATTAATTAATTTAAATTTATTAATTTTCAATAATCGAGAGAGCCCCCTTCTTCATCAAGGTATTTTAAGACTGAGAGAGCCCTTTTCTTGATCAAGGCATTTTAAGCGTCACTCAAGAGGAAAGAAGAATGGGAGAAAAAAAAATTCTCTTATTGACTTAAGTAGGAATTGAACTTAATTTTTTTTTTATATTAATTGTTTATATTATTTATCTGTTTTTTTTATTTACACGTATTGATGACTTTTAAGTTATGTTTAATTGTTAGTTCCTATCTATAAACACTGTTTTGATGAGACCTATAGATTTCTAAGAAGGTTAGAGTTGCAGTAAAGTTAGAGAT
Organism: Maratus speciosus; assembly: GCA_963932465.1. NCBI lineage: Eukaryota > Metazoa > Arthropoda > Arachnida > Araneae > Salticidae > Maratus > Maratus speciosus. The sequence continues at coordinate 128,648,602 of OZ010792.1, read as the reverse complement.
CCTACCTACACAACTTCTAGGTTGCATAATATTTAAACGGAGCTTCTGACTGTGAAATAGTCAAAGAAAAATCGTCTTCATTTTGAAAGACCTATCCAATGATATGCCACTCAATAGGGTGCGTAATATTTTTTTTTTTTTTTGTCTCTACCGGCATTTTGTATTTTACGGCCGCCATTTTGAATTTATAAAAACAAAACGTAGCTTATAACCATCGGGCCGTTAAGACGAATTGATAGAGACCTCATTCATTAATATCCATCCAGCAGTTGGGATGTTTCGAGGGTATAAAGAAATCCACATACACAGTACGCGTGAAACACATAACCCTTCTTTTCAGTCGGGTAAAATGATGTTTTTTTATTTACTTTTGGCTCAATTTTTAAAAAAAATTGTATATCTTTCTAATTGTGATTAAAAAATAAAGCGAACTCGCATTGAACGAAATTCGTAAGTTCTAAAGACTGACTTGCTGCCTATCTACAAACAGCGCCGGTCAGAAAAGAGGGCAATTTATTCCATTATAAACACTAGGGGATCGTACCCGGGCTTCCCGGGTTCAAGAATACAGGCGAAAACATTTTTTTAAATTGAAAACTAATATTTTTTTTTATATGGAATAAATTTTTTAGAATGCCCACTTACATTAAAAAAACATTTTTCATATGGAAAATACGAATTATACAATCAAATAAATTTTTGAAGTTTATCAAAAGCGATATTTTCTTATTAGCCGCATGCTAAGAGTTACTTGCCAAGATTTTGCTGCTTATGGCATCCTTTTATATTCTGGTAATTTCAGAGCTTATACATGTCTGGTAAATTTGTGTTTTATTTATATTATTTTATTTATTTATTTATAGGGAATTTTTTTTAATGATATTAGCCGTAAGAAAATGATGAACTCTTTATTAGGTAGCTTTCTTTACAAAAAAGCTACCTATTGCAGCCGTTCGGAGGAAAGCGATTTCAAAAAATTTTGGTATATTTTCATCGATCATGACCCCCAGACCCCGAAACCTCCCTCCGTTCAAAATTGATATATATATATATATATATATATATATCTGACCTATGTCACAATGTAACTCCCGTAATTATGAACCGATTTCGATGTAATTCGGTGTGTACATAGTACATACCAATGTCTCGACCGAGTTCGTTGGCCAGCTTCATCCGCCGTTTTGTTTCAAAATGGCGGCCATTTAAAAATTTTAAAAAAATTTAAAACTTGAAATGTGGTACCAAAAAATTAAAAATGGAAAAATATTTTTTCTTATGTATTTGACCTTTATACAAAGATTCCGGAGCAGTTTTTGTTTCGTCTATATCTTAAAAAATGGCTGAGTTATAGCATTTTGAATTTCTAGCGTGGCTGACATTTTGAAACGTCCTGAAATTTGTCACGCGATAAAAGGCGTATTTCTGAACCGATTTGGATGTAATTCGGTGTGTACATAGTACATACAAATCTCTCGACCGAGTTCGTTGGCCAGCTTTATCCGCCATTTTGTTTCAAAATGGCGGCCATTTAAAATTTTTTTAAAATTTTAAAATTTGAAATGTGGTACCAAAAAATTGAAAATGGAAAAATATTTTTTTCTTATGTATTTGACCTTTATACAAAGATTTCGGAGCAGTTTTTGTTTCGTCTATATCTTAAAAAATGGCTGAGTTATAGCATTTTGAATTTCTAGCGTGGCTGACATTTTGAAACGTCCTGAATTTTGTCACGCGATAAAAGGCGTATTTATGAACCGATTTGGATGTAACTTCGTTTATCCATAGTACATAGCAATGTCTCGACCGGGTTCGTTGGCCAGCTTCACCCGCCATCTTGTTTAAAAATGGCGGCCATTTAAATTTTTAAGAAAAATTTAAATTTGAAATGTGGTACCAAAAATTGAAAATTGAAAAAATATTTTCTTCTTATGTGTTTGACCTTGATAAAAAGATTCTCGAGCAGTTTTTGTTACGTCTATATCTTAAGAAATGGCTGAGTTATAGCATTTTGAATTTCTAGCGTGGCTGACATTTTGAAACGTCCTGATTTTTCGCACGTAATAACAAGCGTATTTATGAACCGACTTGGATGTACCTTGGTGTGTACATAGTACATACAAATATCTCGACCGAGTTCGTTGGCCAGCTTCATCCGCCATCTTGTTTCAAAATGGCGGCCATTTAAAAAAATAAAAAAATAAAAAAGTTTAAAAGAGATACCAAAAAATTGGAAAATGAAAAAGATTTTTTTTTGTATGTGTTTGACCTTAATACAAAGATTCCGGAACAGTTTTTCTTTCGTCTATATCTAAAAAAAATGGCTGAGTAATAGCATTTTGAATTTCTCTTTTGGCTGACATTTTAAAACGACCTGATTTTTGTCACGCGATAACAGGCGTATTTATGAACCTATTTGGATGTAACTTGGTCTGTACATAGTACATACCAATGTTTCGACCGAGTTCGTTGGCCAGCTTCATTCGCCATCTTGTTTCAAAAGGGTTGCCATTTAAAAAAAATTAAATTTAAAATTCAAAATGAGGTATTAAAAAACTGGAAAATGAAAAATATTTTTTTTATGTGTTTGGCCTTGATACAAAGATTCCGGGGCAGTTTTTGTTTCTGAAAATTTGTTCTTTTGTTGATATCTTAAAAAATAGTTGATTTATAGCACTTTGAATTTCTAGCATGGCTAACATTTTGAAACGATCTTGTATTTGTCACGCGATAACACACGTATTCGCCTATTTCGATGTAAGAAGGCATGTGGATAGTATACATCAACACCTCGACCAAGTTCGCTGGCCAGATTCATCAGCCATCTTGTTTCAAAATGGCGGCCATTAAATTAAAAAATATATATTTATTTAAAGTGAGGTGCAAAAAAATTAGAAATTGAAAAAGGTTTCTTTCTTAAGTATTTGATCTTGATATAAGGATTCAGGAGCATTTTTTGTTTGTCTTTACCTTAAAAAATGGCTCAGATATAGCAGTTTCAATTTCTATTGTGGGTGACATTTTGAAAAATCTGATTTTTTGCATGCGACAGCACTCCTATATATTAACCGATTCCGATGTGAGTGAGCATGTGCACAGCAATTACTAAGGTCTCGACCAAGTTCACTGCTTAGCCTCATCCACCATGTTGTCTTAAAATGACAGGCACTTTAAGAAATTGCCGAATTTGGCAGCCAAATATAAGTCACTTTAAAGAAAAGCAGCTTGGATAAAGGTGACTAATTTCGCGAAATTCTCATTCATTATATTGATAAAAATTAGTATTGAATCTCCTATATTCGGTTTCCACTAAATTGAGCTTCGTGTGTTTGCATGATATAAGTTGGCTTTTTTAAAATAAGGATTATGAAAGCTACCTCTTCCTCCCGGCACTGGCCGGAAGGACTTTTTTCTTTTAAGGGCAATCGGATTAATCTTTCGTAATCGAGCTCTGCGCGATATAGATAAATTAAAAAATATTCCATGCTTTAAAATTGTTTCTAAAACCATAGACAATCAGTAAACTGAGATGAACTTTGAGAACAAATTCCATTTGAAAAAATAAATTCTATTTGGTGATCTAAAAATTTAAATTGTACGATTACAAATAAGTTATATTTGTTTTTTTGTTTTCAATATTATTCTTTTATTTGTTTATAAAAGAAGTATTAATTTCGTTAATTTGTCTTTCACAAATATGTTAGATTGGTGTTTTTTTTAATATTATTCTTTTATTTTTGTTTATACAGGAAGTATTAATTTCGTTATGCAAAAATAGTCTGAAACAAATGCTGAAAAATGTTTGTTGCTTTATGTGCAGAATGTTTATTATTATTATGTATTGAAACCGGCACGTGATAAGATAAACTTAAAATAAAATCATGCTTAAAAATTATTTTAGAAAATATAATACATCAGTCAATGAATGTAGTTTTTAAACAAATTGCATTTGAAAGTATTTTTTTTCCCTGTGCGACGAAACTTGAAAATGTACGATGGTCAGAAGATTAAAAAATTGCAGTAGCGAAAATTTCAAGACCGAAATTTGATTGTAAAGTGTTGCCATTCGCAAAATGACTTCAGTGTTACGCACAGATACGTTTGTATTTTATAATATAGATACTTAATCAGTAAAATGTAATAAAGATCAGTTATTTGGATGTGGTTATCAATTGAGGCTCTTATGCTTGGATTTCCGAAATGAAAACAGCAATTTTCACCTTTTCAAGATTTGCATACGCACTTCTCATATCCATATTCATCATTTTTTAAAAATTTGTATTTTGTTCGATCATTTAAAAATCATTTTCACTCAAAACTTGAAGTCACGATTGTCAGCAACATCTTTTATGTGAACAGACGCACTCTTTATTTGAGATTCTAATTTCAATTCCGGAAAGTAAAAATTTCCATAATTTATGTTTTTAGACGCATTTGTGTTAAAATGTTTAGTTTTATCTAAGAAAGTGATCGTTTTCTTTTAAATATGACTTCATATTCATTTAAATAAGCATTTCGCCTAGTGTCTGAAACTTAGTATCAGTACATATGCAGAAGGAAAAGCAATATAGAAAATTTATGTGGAAAAATGCGTGTTTACAAAAGCAGTATGTCATTTTCCGTTATATGCCCCTAATATAATATTCTGCTCCTAATGGGATTTTGCGCCACTAAACCCTATACAACAATTTTTATCAACAATTTTGAATTTTTATCAGAAAATAGCATGAATAAAGTTAAAAATACCTCATTATTTCTCTCTTGTCTGCAATAATGAAAGCTATCTAATTTTCATCATTTTGAAGAAATTTCATAAAATGCTTTTAAAATTAAAATATAAAAGTGCGGATATATATATATATATATATATATATATATATATATATATATATATATAAAAAAAACAGATAGTGCGGTCACATCTGCAAAGGAAGAGCTTTCAGTTAAAAAAATATATATATATATAGTAAAATTGGTTCAGCAGAGAGATCAGGGCAGATGACTAAAAACACACTTGTGTTTTAAATATATAGATTATATAAAATTGGGAAAAATTAAATTAAGCAAATTATGTTATTTTGATAAAATTATAGTAGAATGCCCTAAAGAATAGCATTGAAAGTAATTATTCTAGAGTATTTTCGACAATAAACTTCAGGAACACAATATTATTTTAAACCACGAATTATTTGTTTGCTTTTCTAACTCGGCGAAGCAAATCCATCCAGGCGAGAGTAATAAATTTCTGTAATATAAATCGCTATTATTTGCATGTCACCTCTCTTTTATAAAGACACTCTAAATTTTAGTAAAACATTGCGTTTTATTAGTGTGTGATTTCGATTACATTATTTTTAAAAGTGAAGCAATTTCACCTGTGAAGAATTTCAAAGTAGCTGCACTGTGAAAATGACGCACTTCTACAAAAAATAATTCAGGTTTAAGAATTAAAATACACGCACGCTTTTTTTATAAAATGACGTCATTTGCCTCCGCTAAAGCAATCCACTTTTACAATCCAGTCTCAAACTTATGACATCATTATCAAGGAATAACAGACAATATTCTTGACATATCCCATATTTTAATTTCAACTTTCTTTTCAGGTTTTATGAGAAAATGGCAACAAAAAAAATACAGTATCTCCTATTTTTGACTATTTTCCGTTTGCTTTCAGTGACTTTCAATAGAAATGAGGTAATTTGTTGCCACGATAAGAAAAATGGTATTAAAAACTACAAAAAAATTAATATCTCAAAAATAAATTAAGATACAGCTTTCAAACAAAGTGCATTTAAAAGAGCATTTTTTCCCTTATACGACGGTGTAAAAATTTAAAATGTGCAATGTTTAGAAGTTTAAAAATTTGCAGTAGGGATAATTGCAAAACCAAAATCTTATTTCAAATTTCAAAGTGTTGCCATTCGCAAAATGACGTATGCGTTACGCACAGATATGTTTGTCCTTTATAATATAGATAAGTGTAGATGATGCAGAAACTTCACTGATTGTTTCTATAAGACTAGCCTAGCCATTGAATTTTATGGCTCAATATGAGTATCTATTAACTGTATAGTATAACCTCGAAAAACCGACATCGTCGGGACGGAGACTAAGCCGGATATTTGAAAATTCCAGATTTCTGAAAGAATATCAAATGTACTTACGATATGCTTAAAAGTACCTTTATTCAAAAATTAATTCATATCCAAGTGATATTTATGTGAGAATAAGAGAAAATAAAATATGAGAAAAATTATTTTAATTGATTTTTTGTATGGTGCAAAAAACAATTCTAATAAACAGTGAATTTTATTTCCGAAATATCGATGTCAGTTTTCCGGCCATTCTTTATAAAGTTCTTCTTACATTTTATACAATGTAAGAATATCGATTTTTGAAATACAGTCTTTAATCTAAAGCAGATATCTATTTTCCTGTCAAATTTATTCATTTGCCCAGTGACACATTTTCTTCTGTCGCATCATGAGGACGAGGCGACTTACCGTTAGAAATCAGCGTTATCGGCGGTTCTATTTATCACAGCGTCAGCGATCTCGCTGTCCGTAATCCATCGCTTTCGATCTCAAATTTTTTAATTCCTAAACGATTGCTAATTCTCCTTCAATTTGGAAATGTATAAAAAGGGGCTATGACTTTGATGCCTTATTTTTTATGTTGCCTGATTTACGAATACTGAAATTTTGAGATCATATATTACATATCGATCCAAATATATTTACAAGTGTTAGAACACGAACAGACGACAGACAGACAAACCGAAGTCATAAACATGTTTCAACTACGTTGGAAGCTATTAAAAAAGAGGGAAAGAAAATATTGACAGAAAATGTTTTCAGGTAATTGACAAAAGGATTATATAATAAATAACATGTTTAATAAATCTTTGGAAAAAATAAGTTTAGATTAGGATTGCTTAACCCGTATAATAAGACTGATTTTTAAAAATTATTATGTATAAAAATAATCAAACATTTAATGAGTAGGTTGACAACTATATAATGAGATAAGCGAAATTATATATTATCCTAATGAGAGTGATTAATTGTTTGTATTTTTGGATATCTCGATCGACACAAAAAATGTCACCGCATTGTCCGTTTCCGTTCACGGAGACTTCATTTATTAGTAATTTCGTAATGTTACTGAACTACTCGTTACTGAATTGCTAGTTACTGAAAAAACAATTTAATGTAATGTAGTTTCAATTTATATATATTTTCTATTATATCAGCGAGAAAGATATATTATTTGTTTATACTTAGTGGCTTAGATAATGTTATCTTAATTTTATTATTATTATAATGCAGCACATATTACACACATACGCACATTTACATAATCATGTTCTCATATTTCAAATTTCATATTTAATACATAACACAAACTATGTAGAATATGTATGCATTAAATCCAAAACTGTTTAATATAGATTTTAGTATTTCGCTTTATCAAATATACACGAACCAAATTTAAAGTATCATAAATAAAATAAGTTAAAATATCGCGTAAAATTATCTCTCATATCAAAATTTCTATACCGATATTTGCTTTGTTATTGTTTGCTCGATGTTATTAGCGATTGAATTCAAAGTAACGTCTTATAAAAATAATGCGCATCCCAATACAAATATAAATTGATTTCAGTGGAAGAGAATAAATACAACATTAAAAGCATGTTAAATAAAATATATATATATATATTCATATATCCAGCGGAATGAGTATTATAAAAAGTAATACATTTCAAGTATTACAAAGAAAATAAAATTGAAAATACATTACTTATTTCTTGAAAAATGATGTTTATTTTGTATGTCTCCACCTTCTTTCGTATTTAGGTAGTAAAAAAGTTTAATAAAACGTAAAATTAACTTTAACATTTCCTAAGAGATTTCAAAATTTGGTACTGTTTGTAAAACACTACATTTCAAATTAAGCATGTTTTTAAAAAAATACTCAGTTTCTTGCATGTGTGTTTATTTTAAATTTCGATAAGTATAGCTATATTTGTTCCAAAACCAAAAATTTAAATAAAATTGTTAAGGTCTTATTAAGTAAATTTCTGACAACACATTTTACTATATGTTTTTTAAATATATAATTTGTCTGCATTGTCCACTATTAAATTTTCTTTCAGTTAAATTCTAACTGTCTAAATAAACATAATTAATTCTTTTACTTACTTTAATCACTTAAGGTTACCGATTTATGATTTTAAAACAAACAGCATTAAATTGTTTAAAGTATTGAGAGTTCATTACCAATGTTGAAAGAAAAACGTTATTATTTTTATAAATAAATAAATTTCTACTGTAAAGTTAAATAAAAGTTATTCTCTAAAATATACTAAAAAAGTTTTTATTGACAAAGCAGTTATCTCTACACTGTAAAAAAAAATGGTAACGTTCCATGTAAAATCCACAAACGTTTCGCCTTTTCTCAGGTTTTCAGAATAATTTAGCTCTTTCCTGTGAAATTCTGGTTTTCTTATCTGAAACGTTCCTGAACAAAAGTTGGAAACAGCAAAACGCTGCGGCCGCCATTTATTATTTTTTGCTATAATCCGTTGCTCGCGCGCCAGTGTCGAAAACGAATTCCTTAAATGAATGTAAAAAAATCAATATGGGATGCAAATAAATCAATAGACGACATAATCCTTTACGTCTCTATTGTCAAGACCATTCAGATGAAAATACAATGCCTCTGTGACATCGCTAAGAGATTATCTCTCGTACTTGTCTGTGGAATGTTTAACGAGCAGACCGTGTAAAAAAAAAAATACACCTATTATTTGGATCTCCATTAACCAGGGGACAATCAAACATGATACTCACCGATTTTGATTAATTTAAAGTATGTTTTAGAGTTCTTATCTCTAATTATTCTTGTGAAAGGATTTCTTCAAATGGGGCTTAGATTTTCAGAAATTAGATGCCGAGGTTTAGCATACGTTTCAAATACCCATTAGTTTGCAGCTCTCAATGTGTCTTTCGTGGTGTGGTCGCAGTAGGCTCGCACGCCACCCGTATGGCCCGAGTTCAATGCTACCTCTTGACTTTTTTTTTTCTTTTTTAATTAATTTTATATTTTAACACTTTACAATTTGATTTAAATTTTATATATATTTGACACTTTGAATTGCTGCGAATTTGAATTTTTTTTTTTTTCGGAAAAAATATACAGTTACGTTTAGGATTATTTTTTTCATGAAAATTTATATGCATTTTATCTAACTGGTAAACTAGCATAATTACTGACGAAAACCCAAAATATTTTATGTCTAGATTTTTTTCTAATTATTATTTACATTTATGTATTTTTATATTTTAAGCAAAGTTCAGAAACAATATATCATATATATATTTACTTTATTGAATTTTAACTGAAAATTTATTTTTTCGTGTAAATTATAAATAATAATTTTGATGTCAATTTCAAAATATTTTTTCATTCCAACAAATAATGATAATAAAGCGAAAATTGTCAACTGGAAATGTAAAAATCGTCTGCGGATCCCGCATGCTGTGAAATGTCAGTAATGTTTTGCTGTCAACAGAAATATTCCTGGTATTTCGCAGTAAACTTACTGGCATTTCTGTAGAATGTTTTTAACATATACAGTAAAGTTCCAGTCATTTTCAAGAAATGTTTCTTGGAAATAATGGCAACTCAGCTGCCCATTTTTCCCAGGAACGTTGCGGAATTTTTTTTACAGTGTATAATAATGCATTTTATTTTGATCATTATGTTTGAAACAAAACTGTGTTAAAATACATAGATGGCTCATATTTTCTGAACAAATGCTTACAATTTATTTTTAAGCACCGTTTATGATATGTCAATTCTACACATACGTAGGTCACAATTCTTAATCTCAAACATTCCCCAAAATGTAAATTATAAAAAAAAATATAGACAGACTTTTATTTAACTAGCATAAATTAAGCCGAAATGCGGGAGCATTGCTTCGTGTAAAATTAAGAGAATATATTTAGGAAAATGATCATTTTTATATTTACTGCTTGTTGATTAAAACTAAGTTTGCAATAAACTGAATCTTCATTCTCAAGTTTTTATTCAATCGTGAGTTGCCCCAGTTAATGCTCAAATAACAATCCATCATCAAGTGTCTTTATTCTCCCAATTTGGTTAAGCTTATCCTTTGCAAAAGACATTTGAATGCGAATACCTTCTAAACGACAATCTCTACTAAAAACCAGATATTTTGCATCAAATTAAATTTTATTTGGCGGCAGCGTACGAAACTGTAAAGCTAACTGAGTACGATAGTATCAAACATATTTTTCTTTTCACGATTTAAAAATAAATGTGATAAGGTAGAGTCTTTCAGTTAGAAATGGCCCATAGTAATCTTCAAATTCAACCATTACAGACTGTGGCAAATGCCCCAAACATGATTACCGGTTCTTACAACACTTTTCAGTGTACTAAGTGCACCATTTACAAATTGCCCCTCTATACACATCTTGGAGCGTTCCATAATTCTGGATTTCGTCTGGAGTGAGACCTTAGTTGATAGATTCTTTTCGTGCATTTATGTTTTTAAATAAATCTTTCATAAAAAAAATAGCAATTATAAAATACTGTACAGATATTTAAAAAACTTTCATACATTTATTTCAGCACCTCTGTAAAAATTATTGACAAAAATCAATAAAATAGTGAAACGTTAATAAATTAGCAAATATTGTAAACATTTTCTTTTTAAGTAAGATAAAAAAGTTTCCCTAAATGAATTCACGTACTGATGAAGCATAATTGTTGTATAGGCATAATATGAAAGCGGGTAATGCAAAGAGAATTATTAATTAAAAGGTGAAAAAATATAAAAAAATAATATAATTTATGAACTTCTATGGAATATTTGGGTGCGCGTATTGGGTCTTTTGAGATGAAGAAGTTGTTGATTTCCAATCCTTTGCGTAATCATGGCACTACCGTTTTCCAGTCATTTGCGTGTTAATGCGAACGATATTTTAAGAGTCATCTTGTTGACAAAAATGTAATTTTTTATGGAAAGCTGAATCTGTATTCCGACAATAGGGTGAAAAATATTTTGTTTTTTAAGATTTGTCCTTTAAAAAGAAGATGAAGAAGAGCAAGAAAAATCACTTTTGAATAAATACAAAAGTAGAAAGATTTAGTAAATAGAAAAAAAGTGTACATTTAAAGGAGGAATACTAAACAACGTGAAAAGTGTACAATTTTATTTCACATATCTTATGTAGGGTTACTGATAAGTGTACAGTGTGTCCACTCGCAACGGTGTCGTATGACTAATTAACCATTAGTCAAGATATATGGTTCCAATTACAAAACTGTTTCAAATGAGATAAAGAATTGTTTAAAAAGTGTTTTAGGTTAATAAAAACTTATCTTAAAAAATTGTGAAATTTAATTTTTTAATATGGTAACTCGGTCCCATACGTCATATTTAATAAAAATATCATATTACACTAAGAAGTTAGACAAAAGATGTTCCATTATTCTACAATTAAAACTAACCGAATTATAACTATTTAAAGTTAAAGCATCTTTATTGCAGCGAAATAAGGGTCATTCACAAATTTACTAGAAACATAAATAATTTTCAGATAAAAAAATAATTATAGTTGTTTAAACTTGAAGCAATATAAAAAATAGTAATAGTTCAGAGTAAAATTAACATTACAATATAAATTTGGAATCTGTTTTTATTCTGATATATTAAAGCAAAATTTTTAACTTGCACATAGAATATAAGTGAAAAATAACAGAATTTATGTTAAATGAAATGATGAAAACTAACAATCTCAATTCTATATAAAATGGTACTTATTTTAAAATGATATTACATTATCTAATATAAAACGTAATTAATAAAATTTTAAGTTATCTTAAAATTTCTCGAACTCACTTCCTTCGGCTACAATGCAGAAATGTACACGTGAAAGTAACCCATCTTGTTCCGGGTGTCCTAAAAATTACTGATGGATTTTAAAATGCAATAACTTCTAAACGGTGACACATATAAAAAAAAATCTTGCAGGAGGATTACGTATGATGTCAGGAGTTTTTGTACTGTAATTCTTGATTTTAGTTCGAATTTAAAGCAACAGATGGCGCTGAGAGCAATAGGGGCAAATACAGACCCATTTTTTAATACTTCGGGATCCATTCAATACATTTTAATCTCCTTTTTTCGCATGAAAGAAGAGAGCGGCCGAAAAATCGAGCCTGGATATAGCGGTTATTGCTTGCAGTGCCATCTATCAATGCTATTTGTAACTAAAACTGAGAATCGCTGCATAAAAACTCGTGATAGCGTACATAACACTCCTGCAAGATTTTTTTTTTATATTTGTCACCGTTTGCAAGTTATGGAATTTTAAAATCCATCAGTCCTTTTTGGGACACCTGGTACATTAAGAAAAATTGTAGGTGTTACAGATCTGCAAGCCATAGAAATACGCACGCCATAAATCTTCTCCTCTAGTGGATTACCTTTCATATACGTTATTTTTTAGAAAACCTTGAAGAAAGAAATCTAAAGGATTCAAATCTGTCGATTTGGGGGGGGGGGGGGAGGACATACTCAATAGTACCTTTATATCTAATGATATTATTTCCAAAAGCACTGGATAATACAGCGTGTGGCGTAAGTTGCTTATGTACTGGTGCGCCAAAATGCAGAAACCACATAGCTGGCAAATATTGTAACGAAACATACTCTTCTGAAAAATCGAATATCGGTCCACATAAAACATACGCATATCTTTCTGATAGTAAAATGCAGGGCTGCGGAGTCGGAGTTGGAGTCAGACCCACTTTTGAGCGAAAGTGTCGGAGTCGGAATCGGATATGTTTAAATTCCCAGAGTCAGAGTCGTCCATTTTACAAGCAGGACTGCGCAGTCGGACTCGAAGTCAGGCCCATTTTTGAGCGAAAGGGTTGGAGTTGGTTCTGTTAAAATTCCTTGGGTCGGAGTCGACCATTTTTCCCACCGACTCCGCAGCCCTGTATAAAATGTCACCGAAGATGAATGGCCAAATTAAAGATGTCTTCCAGGTACCACATCAAACATTTATTAAACAACGCAATTGATGTTTGCCTGGACGATTTTCCAGTGACCAATAAATGTTTTGAGTATTTCAGATCCACTATTTTGTAAATTGACATTAATCAGTCCACATAATTTTATTCAGAGAGGATGTACATTTAACTTGTTTGTTTCAAATGAAATTGCAAGAATTAAAACGGCACTCTTTGTCTCCTGATATAATTTTTGAATTAGTAGTGGTGGATATGGTTATGCACCATACTTGTTGAAATTTTCCATACTTCACTCTTTGAATATCTACACTCTTGGCTAAAATCTCGTACCGTACATTCAGGATGAGCAAGTATATTATATATATATCTTATATATATACCCTATAATATATATGCCTTATATACCTATATATATTTATATATATATACCTTATGTATATACCTTATATATATATATATATATATATATATATGCCTTATGAAATCCTCTAGATGTACTGTTGAACCAATGTTGAACCGACTTATTCGAGGATACATTTTTAAGGCTTAACTATTTTAGCTATAGTAGTCGGTTTAATCCAGAAAATATGATGTGCAGCATTGCAGCGTCTTCCTTATTCCGATTCCTCTGTCGATTAATACGATTTAGCAGTACTGATTGTTGGTAAATATATTCTTTCCGAACGTTAAAAATTAACAAATGACTGTAAATTGATTAAGGCGCAGATTCAAATAAGTGAATATAAATATTGGATACACAGCCAAAGTACAAATTGTTTGGTATAAATTGAGAGTGAAAAATATTTGTAATGAAAAGAAAATTTGACATAGTAATTGGCTTACTTTTTTTAAACAAAAAAAGTAAAAATGTTATTAACATACTTTAGGTATCTTAACTATTAGAAATTACTTGTATGTGCACGATTTGAGTCCGCAAATGTTTTGGCACAGAAATTCTGTTTATGCAAATAAAATTATTTATGTTATTTTTCTTGTCCAGTAGCGTAATTGTTCACTCATTTAATATCTATATTTTGTTTAGCAAGTAGAAATTGCATTTAGATTTTGATCTCTAAAATATTTTTTAAGACATTTTTATATTTACTTTTAAGAACTACAAAGTTGATTTAGATATAATTATAATATCATTAAAAGGTATTTTAAGCAATGTCTGCTCATAGAGCGTGATTCTTACTTATTTTGTGCGGCCTTGTAAAAGAAATATAAATGCAACTCATTTTCCTTTTCAAAAATGCTATTGTGCATCTCAATACCTTACATAAATTTTACAGGTTTTTATTAAAAATTCCTGCTTGTATGCGTTAATATATCCGAAATTATTTGTATGGTCCTGTAAAATAAGTGTAAATAATGCGCACCGAAAATCATAATGATACACACGGTGATCGGATTCACATAGGTATGCAAAAATTAATCTCGATCAGATATTTGGAAGAGAGTTAAAACTCGAATACAAATTTTGAACTGGAATGACATACATACGAATATTGCAAACTAAATTAAAGCTTTTAAAAATAACACAATTTTTGTTAAAAGAAAACATGAAAAGAGGCAGCCCCATTTCCTTTCAAAATAAAACGTATGTTAAAATACAATTATTTAATAAATCCGAAGCATAATTAATATAAAATCAACACTATCGTAATACTTGCACGATGTGACTACCTGCAGTTAAAGTGGAGATACACGGGGTATAAATCATTTTAATACTTTAAGCACTTTGTGCACGATCCTTCGAAGCATGGCCCAACTCATCAGCGTTCGCATGCAGAAAATTGCTGTAAGTCATGTGACTTAAAGTTTCACAACTCGGTCAATTTTAGTCTTACAAGGAGAGGGCCAACCTTGTTAATCACTGATTTTGATTATTTTAATATATGTTGCAGTGTAGAGACCCCTTAGTGTCAGGTTCAACGGATTTTATCCAACGCTCCTTAGTTCTTGAGAAACCGGGGGGTCTAATAATACTAGACAACTTAAATACTTACATTGCAACCGCAATGATAGGTTGGTCGTAGCTCAGTTGGTACGGCGTTCGCTGGGTGATCTGCGGGTCCGGGTTTGGTACCCAAACGCGCTACATTTGTTTTCCTCATTTTTTGTTTTATAAATATACTTGTAATTATAATTTAATAATTTCAATTACAAATTTTAATATCACACATTAATTATAATGTTAACAAACTTAAATTTATCATTTTTTATTTTTAAACTATTATTTCTCATCATTTAAAGAGGTTTAAAAAGAAATTGGATATATTATTGAATGATAAAAATTCCAAAATCGTGACAAAATCCGTTGTGGTGCCATCTAGTTATGATAAAATAAAAGAATATTCAAATAAAATAAAAATAAAAGCAGAAAGAAGATAAAGGTGAAATCAAAATAATTGAAAGCGCAAGCATACGTATTACAAATTTCAAAATCTTTAATATGCAAAAAATCGGCTGTAATTTAATTCTGATGGTAATTTTTAATATAATTATGTTTGTTACTTTAAAAACAGAATAATAGTATTATTTTAGATGTAAATTTCCAACTGGGCGAAAAATGTCCGGACCAGGATTCGAACCCGGGACCTCCTGGATGAAGCCGCCAGTGCTCTGTCATCTGAGCTATCCCGGACGATTCTGGTCGAACTTTTTCACCCAGCTAACCTTGATGATTACAACATCTGGTCTGAAACCTGGTTCAGCTCAACAGAATAAATCTCAGGTAATGGAACTCCAGAAATCGCTGGATAAGAAATTACACTAGATTAATATTAACACAATTATTCTAATTGGTAAACAAATGATATTAGATGTAAATTTCCAACTGAACGAAAAATGTCCGGACCAGGATTCGAACCCGGGACCTCCTGGCTTCTCCAGTTGGAAATTTACATCTAATATGATTTGTTTACCAATTAGAATAATTGTGTTAATATTAATCTAGTGTAATTTCGTATCCAGCGATTTCTGGAGTTCCATTACCTGAGATTTATTCTGTTCAGCTGAACCAGGTTTCAGACCAGATGCTGTAATCATCAAGGTTAGCTGGGTGAAAGAGTTCGACCAGAATCGTCCGGGATAGCTCAGATGGCAGAGCACTGGCGGCTTCAGCCAGGAGGTCCCGGGATCGAATCCTGGTCCGGACATTTTTCGCCCAGTTGGAAATTTACATCTAATATGATTTGTTTACCGATTAGAATAATTGTGTTAATATTAATCTAGTGTAATTTCGTATCCAGCGATTTCTGGAGTTCCATTACCTGAGATTTATTCTGTTGAGCTGAACCAGGTTTCAGACCAGATGCTGTAATCATCAAGGTTAGCTGGGTGAAAATTTCGACCAGAATCGTCCGGGATAGCTCAGATGGCAGAGCACTGGCGGCTTCAGCCAGGAGGTCCCGGGTTCGAATGCTGGTCCGGACATTTTTTGCCCAGTTGGAAATTTACTTCTAATATGATTTGTTTACCAATTAGAATAATTGTGTTAATATTAATCTAGTGTAATAGTATTATTGCATTGACTTCCTTTGTTAATGCAATGCGTAAATGATGTTGCTTTAAAATCATGAATTGACACAATTGCTCAATATCATTGCATCGATAAAGAATATATGAAATACATTTTAAAAGTGATTTTTTAAAAATTAACAGTTTTATGATGTTTTATACAACTATTTAGTTAAAAGTAAATTAAATAGGTTAAAATTATAATTGATATACAATATTATAAATTTTAATTGACAATGAGGTTATCATTATACTTACAAGTATATTTATAAAACAAAAAATGAGAAAAGCAAATTTAGCTCATTCAGGTATCGAATATATTCACCGGGGCCCACGGATCAGACGGCAAACGCCATACCAACTGAGCTACGACCAACCAATCATTGCGGTTGTAAAGTAAGTATTTAAGTTGTGTACTATTATTAGATCCCCCGGTTTTTCAAGAACTAAGGAGCTTTGGTTAAAATCCGTTGAACCTGACACTAAGGGGTCTCTACCCTACAACATATATTAAAATAATCAAAATCTGTGATTAACAAGGTTGGCCCTCTCCTTGTTAGTTGAATGGAGAATTTTTTCGTCTCACTTGTTAGTGTAACAGGAACTTTTTACAACATGAAGCTTATAGGACCGGAGGCAGTATAAAAAAATTAATTTTCGTAAATTTTAAGAATATTTTTATTCATTCAAACAGCTTTTAAAATGTATTTTTTTTTTTTTTTTACATCATTTAAAATATTTTTGTAATTGGAACTATATGTCTATGACTAACAGCTTGGGAATCAGCCATTGGACACCGTTGAGTGTGGACACACTGTATAAGTTACAACTGCTATTATATTTCCTTTTATAAAATATGCAAAATATGTAAAATAAGTAAAATATTTAGTAAATATATTACTAAACATTCTGTATCAAAAATATTAAAAGAAATCACATTTATGTATGCATAAAAATGTTAAAGAAATTAAAACGTCCAATATTTCAAAATATGCATTGTTTGTCTAAAAGGGTATCAGACTGTTTGCAGTTAAATAAACAGAATTCGAAATGTGCGAAATTTACCATCTTCGTGTTGTGATTGCTATTTCGAAAAAGATTTCAATACACATGAAACGGCAACCTGAAATCACACTGTTTTTAGACGGTAACAAATATCCAATTTAAGACAGCACATGCGCCATCTAACTTATGTCAAGAGTTTATGAGCTACAAATAATGGAAATAAAGTAGCTTATTCATATTTAAATATATGAGAGGAAGATTAAGAAATTTGTCTTTTTCTACAATTGAATGAACATAGATAGGACTGCTTTTAAATAGTTTTGTTTTAATTGTCAATAAAATTTAAAATGAATACTTTCCATTTAAATATCTCTTTTCTCTTAAATGTCTCTTATGGAAAAACATCGTGTGTATTTGCGTTAAAAGTTAAAAGGATTTACAGATTTTGTCTCATATCTTTTTGAACAGATCTTGTTCACTGAAAAAATAATTTGCCATTTAACACATATTTTCCTTTTATGTGGCTTGAAAAAGTTTTCTATATGATTGTTATTTTTTCTCAATTCATATATAACTCCGGGATATAAGGTACATTTGAAATAAATTTCTCGTATATAAGTTATATATCTTTTTGAAATAACGCAAGATAAAACAGCAACTGCGCCGCCAGAAGTTCAGCCATTTCTTGACGAAATTTACAATTGGTATTTTTTACTTCAATTTAAAAGTTTTTAAATGAAGCTAAACACGGCAAAAAAATTTCCATTCTAAGGTAAAATCAACCAGAAATACCCCAATCTAATCATTGAAATTCTCTGCAATCAGGCGGGATTTTAAGTAACTCTGCTATCGTAATTTTTGCGTTTCTTGACAGTTTTTTTTTTTGTGTAAAAACCATGCATATTGAAGTTCTGCAAAATTATTTTCAGACAGTTATTAAAACTGCATATTTAATGTATCATAATAGAAATATATATTTTAAAATAATGTCAAGGAGCTTTTGTTTAACATTAAAAATCTAGAAATTGATAATCGAGACGTAATTTTGAATTACAAAATGTTTTTACTATAATTTCATATTGACACATTTCGAATTATATAATTTTTAATACATCATTGCGATTATGCGAAATTCTTATCTTCATATAACAAAATATTATACTTTGTAAATTAAACGGAAACAATAACATACGTGCACAAAGTAATATTTAAAAAATTAGAATAAAATTGAAGAAAATAATTTTGTAAAATCAATAATATAAATTTGGAACTACTTCTAAACATTTAAAGCTTTGCTTTTTTTTAAAACATAAATGGTATTTGTTTGAATAATTTTATTGCCAAAGCTTTAAGAATGTATTTTATTTTCAGATTATAATTAAAAAATGAATTAAAAATACTAAATTTAAACTCTTCAATACGTACTACAAGTTCTTATAGATAAGCAACTACTTTAACATACATTTTTACTGCTCTTTGTACAAAAAAAAAAATTAAAAAGAAAAGTCGCGAAATAAAGCAAGGGATGTTTTAATTCCGTTTTCATGTGTAGTTATTCCCACAATAGTCCTATCATAAAAGAGTCTTCGGTAAAATCCGGAAACTCTATTCATAACACTTTTTAGTGAAATCCTGAAACAATAGAACAAAAGATGTCTTTATGTGCAGATGTTTCATTTAAAACGATAAAAGAAACAAATAGCACCTAAAAAGAAATCCATTTCAGGAAAATATTCTGAATTTTCAAATAATTTGTATGAAAAAAAATAACAATCTCGTTCCAATATATTTTAGTTTTAATATTAGGATGGAAAGTTTGTAAACATCTAAAGATGATGTTAGTTGTGGTAACAGATATATATATAATTCACGTATATTAAAAGAAAAATACCGCGTAGTTATAAATATGTATTTTTATTTGAAGCTGTCTTTAGCCAGTAGAATGAATAGAAAACAAAACAAAATTGTTGTCTTACTATTTAAGAAGGAGGAGCGAAAATGAAAAAAAAAAAAATTAAAAATTTGCCATTAGAGCAAGCTGTAAGGATATAAAAGTTATGTACAAAAATATGAATCTGAAAAATTGATAAAATACTTTTTGGAAAATGTCTGAGTAAATGAAGTAACGATGTCATATGACGTTGACAACCAAGTTCAGCCATTATTCCGCTATGCTCATGCCGCGCGGAACACGATGTTTTCAACCGCGGGAATGTAAGCAGGAGTGATTTTCAAAAAGTGTTAGCTAAATATTAGATGTTAAGTATCACCTAACCAAAAAATCACATAGCTTTAATGAAGGGATTTCGAAGGCCAAACCATGGGGAAACATCACCTTGTTAATCTATCTTCTTAAAAATGTGTTTGTACAAATTGTGCTATGTACCGGAGCTCCATCTTGAAAATAATTTGTTACAAAATAAATGTCTTTGTTGCCTTGAGGAATTACGAAAATTTAGAAATAGGTGAGCATACCTTCATGCAGAAACAGAAGATATTACAGTCTCCTGTTGGCCGTAACTTCTGAAATATACAAGGATGATGTTAACGCATAGTATTAATGAATTATATCACTTTAGCTCGTAATAACATAATAACAATAAATAAGAAAAATAAAACGGCATTCTTAAATTAACAAAATATATTCTTGTTTCTAATTCTCTTAGCTGTTTCTGAAACTGCAATTTGAAAATTTACTTAATTTTATCTGAATGGAAACATCTGTTATCACACATCAATCAATATACGTTATATTTTTGCGAGAAAAATGTTTTGAATTTTTTTCTTAGCAAATTCTGTGTCAGCCCCCAAGCTCCTAATCCCTATTGCAACCCAAAGTTGAATAATCAATATCATTAAAATTTCAATAAAATATTTTATTCTAAAACTGAAAAATAAAGAATACTTTTAGAAGAAGTAAAAATAAATAAAAGTTTCACCTATGAAAAAAGATGCAGGTATTCCAGGAATAACAAAATTTCCCTTTTCTCTTATTTAAGAATTCTTCGCCTATAATCAATGATTCAATTCATTACAGATTGTTGTTGTTTAAATTTTCTCCTGTGTTGGAACGTGCAATGAATTTTATTCGTTTTGTATTCTTTTCTCAAAACCACCAGCTTAACAGCATTAGATAGAAATTTGTTTTAAAATGCTCTTAAAAACAGAAGTTATTGAATGTCCCTGTTTTCACTAAACTATTGCACATTGTTCAATTATTTAGTATTTCCAGCGGGAGAAATATATGTTTAAAAATTTATGAAATATTATTTATAAACAATTATATATATATATATATATATAATTATATATATATATATAAAATTATATATATATATAAAATTATATATATATATACATAAAAAATGTCAGAATACAAATTTTAGAGCAGGTTTTTGATCACGCTTTTAGATTGCGTAGTGAAAGTTTTTATATTTTGCGTGCAAAATCATTATATCCACATTGGTTGAATACTAAAATTTGCTATCATACAGATAATTCAATATGTGCTTATAATATCTTTTCATCAGTTTACAAACCTTCATTTTCTTACAATAGAGGTAAAAGAGGGAATCACTCAAATAAAGCACTGTTTGTCAAATATAAAACTATAAATCCAGCCATAGTATTGCATGATTTATACAATCTTTTTAATAAAAATTACAATATTAAAGAAATTAAAACTATTTTATTCAGTTTAAAATTTAAACTTTCACGAAGATTGCAGCAGAAAATTAAAGAGTTTGCTTGTGATAACACACAGTTTAAGGATTTATTAATTGACCTTTTATTATATAAAATAGGTAAATATCAAGAGTGTAACCCTGATAAAATATACTTCGTTTGTACATTACAGCAAAAACGTTTTGATAACTTATATCTAAATAAAATTGTTACCAGACACAATGAAATATTTCCAGCTAAAAATGTGTCGATTATTTCAACTTACAAATATGCAAATACCTTAGGTAATAAATTATTTAATTATAGAGAAGTTGCACAGGATTTGGACTCCTACTTGAATTTGCCTTGAGAATGTATGAATTTTCAGAAATCATCCTTTTACGATAAAAATGCACAGCATATAGTTACAGGTGACCTTGATTTTATATCCAACGATGAGTTGAAACAATTAATGAAATATGGTACAAAGTTTAGATTAAACAAGAAGATGAACTTAAAAAAATCTTTCAATCTATTCAAATCTGAATTGCATATGTTTATACTCAATTTAAGTTACAAATTCAATAAACCTATCCCCCTCTTCAATGAATGGAAATTTAAAATTTTGGATGAATTTAAATCATTTCAAATAAAATATATGAATGATTCTTCTAATTACACTTACCATAGTATAAATGTTAATTTAGAGAAAGAAATATCGAAATTGAAAAATACCTTTGTTTTTTGTTCAGTCGATAAAGCATCGAACAATTTTGCAGTTATTTGAAAAAGTTATTATGCTAATATGAGATTTACTGAGCTTAACAATAATGTCACCCACAGTTTGTATAAATCTACTATTCAGACACTGATTAAGAAACATCTGGCCTTTTCAAAAAAGGTTAATATTCCTCTGCCTAAAGTAAAAAATTTGTCATTTCTTTTTCTTTTCGTAACACCTAAATTCCATAAGATACCAATTAAGTACAGATTTATTTGTAGTAATGTAAACAGCATTGGAAATGGATTTAATCGCAAATTTGAGGAAATGTTAAAAAAGATTTTGAATATCCTAAAATTTAAGTATAAAGATAGTAATATGTATTGGATTATTTTGAACAGTTATGAGATCAGGAATGAATGAATTAAAAATGATATACAAAGTGTCCAGGCATATGATTTTGAGAATCTTTTCACAAATATTCCAATTGCAGGGTTAAATGATGTCCTTTTAAAAGTTGTCGATTTAATTACAGCTGACACCGATTTAGATTTTAATTTATTTAAATTATTATGCAATTTTTGTTTATATAACAACTATGTTTATACAGGATCAAATATTTGTTTACAGAATAATGGAATAGGAATGGGAATAAGTTATTCTTCAACGGCAGCTAACTTATTTTTATTTTATTATGAATTTCAATTTTGTAGTGTCAATAACCATGTTAATTTTCTGGCTTTCAGATATATCGATGATTGGATAATTTTGAACTGTGATCGGGATTTTTTGGGGATATCATGTAACATTTATCCTGATATGCTGGTTTTGAAAAAAAAACAAATGAAAATAATAGTGCTGCAGATTATCTTGATTTGAAAATAAACATTTCAAACGGTATACACATATCAATCTATAATAAACGGGATAACTTTAATTTTGAAGTTAACCATTTAGTTAATTGGAGTTCAAATATCCATAAACGCGTTTACGTCAATATCATAATAGGTCAGATTTTTCATCTCTATAAACTCTGTTCGAATAAAAATTTATTTTTTAAAGAACTTTTTAATTTAAACAGCATTTTGTATTATAAAAATGATATACCTTTGAATTTCATTAATAAATATACTAGTTTTACAGACAGTCTTCATTTTTGAGGAGTTGCTATGCGATTGACAGTTAATGATTTGTATAACTTAAAGCCTTTTTTTGGACGGTTTTACAAGGATGTCTGCAATTGTGTGGAAACAGACATGGAACGTGCATGGACAGATTATGGATCATTGGAATTTGATTATTGTTTTTTGTGGCTGTGTGGCTCGGATTTGGGTAAAATAATTTTATTGTTTCAGTATACATTACATATACGTTCTGAATCAGTTGTATCTTCGAGATGCACTGTTTATTGTGGCGTCGGGTCCGGTGGGGGAGTGTTAGCGATATGCTTTCAATTGTTTTTATGCATTTGATTTATGCTTTGCGACACTCTGGCCGAAACCCACTGCCACTACTGAATAATAATATTTTGTTGTAAATTGTAATTAGTCTGAAACATTGCTGTGCTTTTCAAAATGCCCACCGCTGAAGAGGCCACAGCCTTTTGTTGTTTTTTCTTGTTCAGGTTATATGTTTAAATTTCTTGGATGTTTTATGGTTATACAGTAAACTCTGTCTAAGGCGGAATCGATCGGGACTCAGAAAATTTTCCGTGGTAGACAATATTCCGGTTTATGCAAAAAAGTACCCCCCCCCCACCCACCCACCCCCCAAAAAAAATCCTCGAATTTGATGATTTTTTATTGATTTTCCTGACTTGAAAATCGGTTGAAAACTGAAATTCGGAAAGATCTTTTGTCTTTATAGATAAATGAGAAACGCTATTCAATTTCTTAGTACTGCTGTAATACATGGGAATTGGAAGTTTACACACACACACACAAAACTACCCCCCCCCCCCCCCCAATAAACTTCGAGAATGAGACAGAACGCTATAACTTTGAATTTGAGTACATCCTTAAAGTATAATATATTGCACTTTCGAAAATATATATTTTGATAAATGCTCATTCTACTAGAAATATTAAGTTTTAAATATAATTCTGCAAATAAAAAAATGGCACAAACATAAATTCCTTAAAATTTAAACAGTTCCTTGTCCTTTTGAATTAACTTTTTCAAAGTGTTAGGAAATTTAACTAACATGCTCGACACTGAGTATTTTACTTATCCGTTGTAAAGTTTAATAAACAAAATGCCTCTCATTTTTAAATTATCCTCTATTTTTTTGCCTTATGCAAAATTTTGGTTTCGGTGGGACCTTAAAATCCTTTCCGTTTCCGCGTTAGACAGGTTCCGCCTTATGCAGCAAGAATTAATGTTATTTTCTATGGGTTCGCCGGGACTTGAAAAATTTTCCGCGGTAGACAGATTTCCGGCTTGCACAGAGTTCGCCTTAGACAGAATTTACTGTACTTAATTTATTTGTGGTGCAAGATTCTGGGTCTGACAAATGCATTTAATACATAATGTGCTATATATATACCGGGTGTCCCAAAAAGGACTGACTGATTTTAAAATTCAATAACTTGCAAACGGTGACAGATATTTAAAAAAATTCTTGCAGGAGGGTTATGCATAAGGTCAAAAGTTTTTTTACAGTGATTTTCAATTTCAGTTCGAATTACAAAACATAGATAGCGCTGCGATCAATAGACGCTGAATTCAGGCTCGATTTTTGGTACGTGGCCCGGATAATACATTTCCATCTCCTTCAGCATGGAATTTCAGCATGGAACAAGAGAAAGGATCAGAAATCGAGCCTGTATTTAGCGACTATTGCTTACAGCGCCATATATTGTTTGTAATTCGAACTAAAATCGAAAATCACTGTAATAAAACTTTTGACCTTATGCATAACCCTCCTGCAAGAATTTTTTAAATATCTGTCACCGTTTGCAAGTTATTGAATTTTAAAATCAGTCAGTCCTTTTTGGGACACCCGGTATATATATATATATGTATGTGTGTGTGTGTGTGTGTGTAATAATAAAAATTTTCACCCTTTTAACTTATTAAAAAAAATTAAATTGAACTATTCCAAATTATTATAATATCTACCCTTTTTGCTTAGCTTTAATCCTATTTTAAATATCTTTTATCGTTTTTCCATGCTTTAAATGAGTATTCTTTTATTATTCTAAAAACCTTAAATCCATTCGTCTAATTGTATAAAACCCATTAAATTACACTTTTTGCATTTTATTCTGAAGCTAAATTCTTTTTGTTTCGAATGTTTTGTAATATCATTTATTCTATTTGTTCTCCGATGTTCTATTTCCCATAATTCCTTGCAAAGTCCGCCAACATTTGTTTACGTTATTAATCTGACGCCGAGCTTAAAGAGTTCATCATCGACGTCAGGCGTACTTCCCCCCTTCCCCCAGAGATAGTCCTATCGTAAGCCTGCCTCTCGTCGCGTCCCCACGCTATTTTTTACGGGTCATCTAATGATCATCTAATAAATATTCCATGAATCTAAAGGCTTCAGTTATTATTTACGGGAAACTACCAATAGACTTCTGCCTGATCTTTCACTCTTAACCATGATTTTACGACTGCAAAACTTTTATTTCCCGGTTGAGTTGGATAACGTGTGTATGGCTGCTGCTAAGACCGATATCTTTATATGATACTAGTGAATACGTATCAATTAGCCGGCAGAATTCGGCGTTCTTGTGGGAATATAATAATAGTTGGAGCCAGTGGCGTTCTTAAAGTCAGAATAAAACCAGTGAAATTCTGACTGAATGGAATTACGCAGTGTAATTTTCGTCGATTATATGTATCTATAATCTCTTATACGGAAGTGTGGTCTACTATATTGAGTCTAATAACCAATATCGCCTCCCGGTAGCATATTAAAACACTTGACGGAGACATCACTAATTTACACCTACCATAAGTGAGAAATTTACAAGTGAGTGCTCAAGGAGAAAAAAAAAATCTTTCTTTTTTTTTTGAACTAATAAAGTTATATGTCAACATTGCTGGGATTTTCATATCTGTAAGTTAAATTTTGTTCTATTATTTTTGTTACAATGTCTAAATCAAATTTATATACTGTTTTATTATTGTGGCAAGTTTAAGTTCATTTTTTACAATACTGTTATTATTATAAATTGATAGCAATGGATTATTTTATAGTTTATTTTATATTATTATTATCCTAGAAAGTATATTTACATTTGTTTAAGAGTTATTTTATCTGTGATTATTATGTTTATACAATTAGAGTTTATTCTTTTGAACTCACAAGTAAATGAGTTCTCCCTCTTTTATATTGTTAAGAAAAAGATCTGTAAAACGCTCTAGTGTTAAAATGAGTGAAAATGAAGTAAATAAAATCTCCTTTGACCCTGAGTCGGGGATGAATATACAGTCCTGAATGTCGCATTTTGATAAAGCATGCATTTCTGATAAAAAAGAGGAAAAATGAAAAATGCAAAATATATCTAGATTTTTGAAAAGAGAATCTTTAAAAGTTTTTATTAATAAATGTCTAGAATGTACTACTTTTAGTAAGATTGTTGAAATCCTTTCTGAAAAATTTATTAAAGTAAATGTTCCCCGATTTTCTGATTTTGCTTCTATGAAGCTAAATGATCTAAATGACTTAGAAAGTTATTTCAGAAAAATGATTGAGATTGGTAGACAACTTCATTTATGTGAAACCATCATAGTCCAAAATTTGACGGATGGTTTGAAGCCAGAGTATCAGAATTATATGATTATTAACCTCCAGAGAGCACGATAGAATGGTACAGAATGGCTAAACAACTAGTAGTCATTCCCACTTCGCATGTAAACAATCATAATGTTAGAAATAATTCTAGAAATCATGGATCTTTCCAGCATAATAACCAGGATCATAGACATTGGGTTCGCCCAAACCAGAATTTTCAAAGAACAAATTCTAATTTTCAGCCACAAAACCCTCTTAATGCTCAAAATTCTAGATATGTTAGCCCTAGATTGCCTACTACTCATTTTCAAAATAGGTATCTCAGTCGACCATGTCGAATGGGTATGAAAAGGGGTATACAGGAGGCTTTCCACTGGGAGAGGACTTGTATTTTTAATGTTGAACCTATGCAATCTTATGTTCCTACTCCTAGTCAACACCAACAACTTAGTCATAATATTTGGCATTTAATTGTTCATGATATACAAATAACAAGGATTTACCTTATGTAATCGACTGTGGTTCTATAATATCAATTTTACCTTTTAAATTTGCTAAGTTGTTAAATGCTAAAGTTATAAATATTCCACCTATTATTATTTGCCAAGCCAAAGGAACTATTGAAATAAATCAATCTTGTAATTTGTTGTATAAAATAGGTAATGTGCAAAAATGTATTAGATTTTTGTTATGTTAAACTGATTTGAATTATGCAATAGTAGGATTGCCAGAGTGTTCTAAGTTTAACTTGATTATAGTAAAAAATGTGATAAATGGGAAATATTACAAGGAAACCTTGTATTAAGTCGATCTCAAAGCATATCCAATGATAATTTAAGGTTACTTCATTTTAATGTGAATGAAAACTACCAGAGAGCGCAACAAGATTATGAAAATGTCATATCTCCTCAATCCTTTGATCAAATTAATGCTAATGATTCTAAATTACTTGGGGAGGTAAATGCTATAAAAATGAAACGTTAAGGGATAATATAAAGGATTATTTAGACATTTTTTCCAAAAATAAATATGATGTTGGAAAAATTAATATTGAGCCTCAGCGCATTTTTCTTAATTCTGACCTACCCATATCTATGATGCGTTACCGCACTTCTGCAGTGGATGAAAAAGAAATTTCAGATCAAGCTCAATCTTTATTGGCTGCTGGTTTAATTAAAGAGATTTATAGTCCTTATTCTGCCACTGTTACTTTAGTTATGAAACGCGATGAGGGTAAAAAAAACTAGAATGTGTATAGATTACCGTAAATTAAATGCAATAATGAAAAATGATGCTGAAACTCTACCACGTTTGGTGGAATTCTCATTAATTAAGTCGTGCTCAGTATTTTTCCACTTTTGACATAGCCTCTGGCTACTGGCACACATCCATTCACCCGGCAGATACTGAAAAATTGGCTTTTGCAACCAATTTTGGACTTTTTCAGTGGAATGTTCTTCCACTCTGTGGCAAAGTTGGTCCCCCAATTTTCAATAGAAATCTTAGAATAATCTTACTAAACATAAAATTAATTTTGTTTGTTATTATTTTGATGACATAATTGTTTTCCCCCTCGTTAGAAGAACACCTGCAACATCTAGTCCAAATATTTGAATTATGTAGACTTGAAAATATTAAACTTAAATTATCTAAATACAATTTTGTTCAAAATAAAATTAATTCCTTAGGATAGGAAATCAAAAATGGTACCATAATGGTACCATGAGAATGGAATTCAAATTGCCAAGATTCTTTTCAAAAATTAAAGGATGCCTTAATTATTAAACCTGTCTTAAGAATTTATGACCCCTGAATATGTTTGTTGATGCCTCACAGGTGGCAGTAGTTGCGTTGCAGTGCTTAAAAAACCAGATACTAATGGGTTTTTACATCCAATTCTTTGCTACTCTAGAGGATTGAGAAGTTATGAACAGAATTATTTATAACTGAATTAGAGTGTCTTACCATCATTGACACATTAGACAAATTTTATCACTATTTTCATAGTGTAAAATTTACAATTCACACTGATCATGCATCTCTTGTTTGGTTAAAAAATGTCAAGCATTTGAGAGGTAGATTATTTAGGTGGTCATTGAAGTTAAGCAATTTGATTACAATTTAGTGTACGAAAAGGAATCTATAAATGTCGAAGCTGACATGTTGTTAAGAAACCCTGTTTCGCACTTTTTTCAACCGTTAACATTTCTTCTCTTTATACAGGAAATTAAAGAGATGCAGGAGAAAGATAACGTCTGTGACAAAAACTATCTAAATGAAAATGGAATTATAATTGTTTGAAAGAAAGGATTTAGGAAAATACTAATCCCGATGTCTTTAAGAAGGAAGTTGCTTGGTATTGCTCATGAAAAGTTTGGCCACCCTGGTATCCAAAAAATGTTAAATTTAATCTCCCCTAATTATTATTGGCCTGATACGACTCAGGATATAACTAACTTTGTAAAGCATTGCTTTGCTTGATAGAAAAACAAAAATCCTAGACAGAAAAAATTTGGCTCCCACAGATCAACCTTTTGAATGTATTTCTGTTGATACTGTGGGAAGATTCAACTACTATAATTCAACTAAAAAAATCTTCATATTGTCATCGATCATGGAACCCGATATGTGTGGGCATTTCCCTCAAAGAGTGTCACTACTGAAACCTATACGAATTGTTTAAAACAAATTTTTAATATTCAAACCCCAAAACAATTATTCTGTTTTAATCAAATTTTTAATGTTCGGACCCCTCAAAAAATCTTAAGCGATTGGAATGCCGCCTTTACTTCTATCAGGTTCAAAATATTTTTGAGGAACCATAATATTGAGCAGCGTTTAACCTCATCTCACCATTCTCAAACGAATGGTAAATGCGAACAATTTTTTTTGAGATTACACAAAAAGTAATTTTTAACTAATATCTAATTAACAATTTCCAACGAATTTAAATGAAACCTGTACTTTTTTTCATTAAAATATATACATATCAGTGAAAATTGTAGCAACTTCGTCATATTTTAAAAAGATAATCCAATTTAAAAATATTCACCCCATACTACTCCATGGGAAGTAAACTATGTTTTGTCAAAACTTTTCTGCTGAAAATCTTTGACATTGTGTTCATGGGCGGGCCGCTGGCTTCAGAGTATTAGAGTAGTTACCCCCTCGTTCTATTGTGGAGCTCAGTGAAATAGATCTTGTTAAGATCTCAAAATGCTTATAAAATCATTTCACTAATAATGAAGAGAACGAATATTTTTTATAACTGGATTAAATTATATTCAAGACTGGAGTTTCACAGTTGGAGTTCATTCCAACAGAGAGAAAAATGCTCAGACCAGGAATCGAACCTGAATACTTGGCGTGCCTTGACAATGCTTTTACCTGATAAGCTATCCGGACGATACCTGGCTGACATAATTCACTCTTATTTGTCGGACACAGCACGCCAAGTATCCAGGTTCGATTCCTTGTCTGGACATTTTTCGTTCTGTTGGAATGAATTTCAACTATGCTGCTCCAGCCTTGAATATCATTTCACTGATGTCCGATTTTATGGTCATACCGTTTTATTACTTCCACATTTTCAATGTTTCACTGTAAAATGTTATAATATTAATTTTGTTTTCAAAATTATTTAATTACTTTTACCGTCATTACATTTAGTATCGATAAATTACGACAAAATAAACTTGAAAGAACACAAAATGCAATATCATTAATGTACATCATGAAACAAAAATTGAAATATTACCATGATCTATATGACAGCATAAGATTAGCTGATTTGTGGAAGTTATCATCCAATTAGGATTAATTTATTAATCATTTATTGCAGTGCTTTTATAGTTTATTTATACATTTCGTTGGTTTAAAAAATATTTTTTTATTCATTTCTTAAATACTTTCCGTAGAAATTATCTATTAATCTGTTTTAGCGAACGAAATTTCATAATAATTTCATAACAATGTTTATGAAAATAAATTAAGGTTATTCTTTAAATTTAAAATTTTTTTTATATTCAGAAATTCCTGTAACTTCTCCCTTTATAGCCCTAAATTATCTTCATTTTTAGATAACAAAATATGTCTAGCAGACCATAATTATAACTGAGATTTCCTATAATTGAAGTACTTTTTCTTTCCCTAATTTCACGTGGAATTCTGCTTAATGAAGCATTAATGCCAATAATTAAATTTCGTGCTCAGATGAATGAAAACTCCAATATTTTCCTCTTTTTGCATCTAGTATTATAACACACGCTGACCAAGTTCTGCGTAACAACTGAAAGAAGATATTCATTTTTATAGTTTTATATCATCGACACATTTTTTTCCACAAATCAGTGAAAACACAAAGATAATGTATTTTTAAAAACGCTTTACACTAATTTATAATATATCAGACGAATATTACTATCAGCTGTAAATTCGGTATTAAAATACATATTATGCAGAATAAAGAAAAAATAAAATTTCGAAATATACAGAGTGTGTTTACACGTATTGGAACGCTTTTGATGTTAAATTAAACAAGTGAAAAACGATCTAATTAATTATTTCTCATCAATGTGAAACTATTTTTTACATTACTTACATATTTTTTTATTTACTTGTATTGATGACTTTTAAGTCGTGTTTAATTATTAGTTCCTATCTATAAACACTGTTTTGATGAGGCCTATAGATGTCTATGATGGTTAGAGTTGCAGTAAAGCTAGAGATCCTACCTACACAACTTCCAGATTGTGCAATATTTAAACGGAGATTCTGACTGTAAAATAGTCAATGAAACATCGTCTTCATTTTGAAAAACCTATTCAATGATATAACACCCAATATGGTGCTTAAATTTTTTTTTCGTCACTATCGCCATTTCGTATTTTACGGCCGCCATTTTGAATTTATAAAAACCAAACCTAGCCTATAACCATTGGATGGTTAAGAGGAATCTATAGAGACCTCATTCATTAAAATCCATCCAGCCGTTGGGATGTTTCGAGGGTGTAAAGAAATCCACATACCCAGATACGCTTGAAAGACATAACCCTTCTTGGCAGTCGGGTAGAAACAACAGGGGTAAAAAGCTGGCAACGTGTAATAACGTGATAACTAAAATTTTGTCTGCTATAAAAAAATACCGTCCATTACCGAAATGGCACACGAAAGAAGCGAGTTGCCTGAAGGTTATATATTTGCTATTTACGAAGAGAATTATTCATATTCCGTGTATGAAAATAATTTGGCCGGTGATATGGAAACAACATTGTCACAATCGATGAAACATCCAGGACCCCGCGCGACGTTGCGCTGGCCCTGATTATTTTTATTGCACTTTTACCTCAGGAATGATTTCTCTCTGCAATTTGTTAACGTAATTTCTTCAAAAAAATTATTCATTGAGTTTGTTCTAGTTTCTTTAGATAAATAATTCGTTGACTATAATCTGGCTTCTCGAGATAAATAATTCATTGAGTATGATCTGGTTTTTACAGTTAAAAACTTTTAGAAACAGGTATTTTCAAGTTCGTAAAGGACATACTTTGCCCAATCACTGTTTGATATCAATTCAAAGAAAATTACGGTAAGTGCTAAAGGTCTCTTTTGCACCTACAAAATCCATCTTTGTAATTTTTAAGTATGAGATAAATTTCCATTTCGATGTCAGTTAAATTATGTTATAATACTTTGACATCTCAAACCATATGCATAGCTCATATGCATAGTTAGACAACTTGAGTGCATAATTTCAACTTTATCGGCTAGTCAAGGTCGGCTAGTAATGCTTTCTCAATTTCTTTTCTTTTATTCAAGAATTGTCATGTAATTTTTCTAGTACTTATTTTCAACATTTTATAAAATATAGTAAAAGTAATATTAACAACAATTATGCAATCATGAGTAATTATATGCATTTTTAATAAAAGTTTCAGTTCCTTTTTCTGTTTCTCGTGTCAGTAAACTATTCGGTGTTACGGGTACACACCTTCAGCCGTTTGCTCAAAGCAGATATGTACAGTCTTGGAAAAAAAAGTAAACACCATCTACTAACTCTGCAACAAATAATTGTAGAAGATAGTTACTGGTACCAAACGATTGGAAATAAACTCTACTGTTAAATGATGTAAATAAAATTTGCTTTGGGGGGCCATCGATATATCAAAATGAACCCAAACTTTGTTTTTTGAGTAGCAATACCCATGTTTGAAACCATAAATAAATTCTAGACCCTTCAATTTGCCTAAATCCAAATTTTCATGAAATTCGAACGATTAGTTTTCGAGAAAATAATTATTTTAAAATTTGCATATTTTAGGGGCTGTATCCAAATTAAAGTTCGGGACATGATTGTTGAAATGCTATAGAATGACTATATCACTTTTATTAATATATTTGATTTGCAGATGCCCCCTTAAGCAACTTTTATATACATCATTAAAGGTAGAGTTTATTTCCAATCATTTGGTACCTGTAACTTTTTTCTATTTTAATTAGTTGTAGAGTTAGTAGGGGGAGCTTACTTTTTTTTTTCCACGACTGTATATTTGTAGAGCATTTCCAAAGATTAAATGCCTCAAGAAAATCCATTTCTGGCAATAAAGGAAAAATATTCTTTTATAGCCTCATCCCTTTTTTTCCCAAGACTTCGCCTTACAAGGCCCCACCAGTGGCTGAGAGGTTCTGCTCTCGAAGCTGGGAGACGGGAGGTGCTGGGTTCGAACCCAATCGCGCCCGTCGGCCTAATCGTTCGGAGTTTTCGTGGTTTTCTTCGAGCCTTGGTTTTCCATGCGTAAATACGGGTTAGGTTCCCTTAGAAAGACCCCCACGAAGGCACTCTCCCTCGGGCCTATATCCCTAGCGTAGATAATCGGCCGTCAAAAAATCAACCTACCAACCAACCGCCTTACAAGATCATCTAACCAAGCGTGTCAAATGCATTGCTTTCTTAAGGATAACTGATTTCTTTGCCTTTCAGAGATATAGCTACTCAAAATAATTGAGCCAATCGCTCAAAGGCGATTTTTAACCCTTTTTTTGTAATATGCCTTCCTACAATCGATTAAAACATTTTTTTTTCTGAAGATGGTATAACTGTAAAATTTTTGTTTTATCTTTAGTTAAAAAATATTTTATTGCTTTGTTTATTCATATTTTAATTAAGCATTTATAGATGGCTATTATCCTAGGCTTTATGAAAAAAAAAGGAACTGTATCAAATAGAAATCTGGATTTTCGAGTTTGCATATCTGTACATAAGAACATATTTGTGCATATATGTTTTAAAAAGATAAATATATGGAATATCTATAAAGTTTTAAAATCTATGTATTTTTATAAAATATAGTCAAAATTTATAAATGCGAATACATGTGTATAACTGGATATAATCCGAAGTCAAGTGCAGCGTTCGTAGGAAATTAATGTTCATTCGATCGATTGCACCAATTATATGAATTACATAGAGTCAAACTAAGTTTCTTATATGTGTCCTCAATTCATCTGCTGTATATTATTCAAATATCAGTTTTTTATGTGCTCTTTCAGTCATTTGTGCTCTTCAAACTTTCAGCGATTTTATATAATCATTTTAAGAATATTTTATTGCGAATTAAAATGCATATAAATATTTCTAATAAATAGTTCAAAATGATACGTTGGAAATTAATCTTTATTGAAGGATTTTTTTTTTCATATTTCCATATGCATATTTATAAAAAAAGTTTGATAATTAAGAAAATCAAGGAGAATTAATAAACAGTTTGTAAACTTCCTTTTAAAACAAGAATAATTTCAATGCTTTTTTGTTATTCTGAGAAAAACTACTGCTTTATTTATTTATTTATTTTTAAGTCAATAAACGCACGCAAATGAGTGAATTTTGCACCGAGATTAATAGAATTACGCCATATGTTACCAGAGATACGTTCGGTTTATTTTTTCGAATCCCGAGTCCTACGGTTTCAAATCTGAACACGAAAAAATGTTTGCCATCACAGCTGGAGCCCGAACAAGAGCCCAGAGCATAAATCACTCAATAGAAATTTGTTAATAATATATTTAAATTGTTCCAAGATTAATTTTCTCATTTAAAAACATTTTCTTAAGGGGGTCCGAGACACATTTTAAAATAATTTTTATTTATTGAGTTAAAATCTTGAAATTTTTTGCGATGGTTAACCATGCTATTTGTAAACAAAATCACATGATAAAACTTCGCATAACTTTTTTTTTATTTAAAATTTAATAAAAAGTGGGGTAATTTCAAATCGTTATAACTCGAAATGTTTTTTGTAAAAATTATTTTTTTTTCATTTAAATAAACAGAAGAATATACGTTTTAATTTTGATTCAGTATTTTTAAAATCGTAATTTAAATAAAAATTACAGACTTAAAGTAAAAAAAATAATAATAATAATGATGACACATTAAAAAGACATCTTCCAAGTTTGAAACATTTATCTTTAATGGTTCTTGACTTATAACAATTTAAATACAAGAAATGGTGAAAAACCTATCATGAAGAAAAACGCATTTTCACAAAAATTCATTTCTTTGATAACCATTACTTCAAAACTAGATTTTGAAAACAAACCAAAACGAAAAAAATAATATTTAAGCAGAAAAATGTTTAACACAATAAATTTTTTTCTAGAAAATTTGTAGATTTTTGTGTTCTGAACCCCTTAAATAGAAATAATTTTTTATCCTAAATACTATCTCTCGATAAAATTTCTTCATTTTAATATCTATCAAAAATCATTGTGTTTAAAAAAATGTTTAAAATAGCAAAATTGTTATAAAATACCAAAAACTGGCAGAAATCTTCAACAGTCAATCACAATTCTTATTCTATTAAAATATCATTGATAAGAATATCAGGAAGTCAGCAGTTCTGTTTGACAGAACATTTGGAAAAGCACTTCACAGAGAAGCGAGGATATATAAGAAATATCCCACGACTTCTTTAGGTTACTAAGTCTGGCCGTGACAAGGCTACCGAATCAGATCGATTTCTCTCTTTGTATCTCATCAATAAAAATTCAATTCCCTTCCAAATGATTTTTAAAGGATTGCAAACTACTTTAGCCTACATTCATGTAACACAAATAACTTTTTTTTTTCTTTTTTCGTTTGTGATTAAAGAAGTTTTTCCCTTTAAGACCGACCCCGAAAAGGGGAAATTCTGAATGCTGATCATGTTTCATCTCTGTACACTGCTTAGCCCTTTATGCCCCAAATTATGATTTCGTTAAGATTTCATCTTCTAAAGCAGTTTCCGTGAATTTTTGGAACTACATTAGAAGATTTGCACAATCATTTAATATACTAGTTTAAAAGGATTTTGTAAATTAAAATTAATTAATTAAATTTGAATTTATAGGGATTTTGTGCAATATATATAACTCCACTCAAATCTTTTATTTAAAACATTTTTTTAGTATTTTGTAGAGTTAGAAAATGTACAAATGTGTGTATAATGTTCTTACAATAGAAATACAGAAATATTTCCGAATTGAAACTGTCCCAACCCAATCGTTCAACGTCATGAAAGCTGAAAAGATGCAAGGGCAAAAAAAAAAAAAAGTTAATGGGTTAATGGTACTTTAATACGGTACGTCTCGGGGCATAAAGGGTTAAAAATTATGTGACGTTACTCGATAAAATTTGTGGCAACATGTTGCCTCCAATTTTACGGAGTAATTTAACTTGTATAATGATGTAATCTCAACTGATATAATTGGTGTAACGTAACACCGGTTATATCGGTTAAATTACTCATTCAGATGGGGGCAGCAAGGATGTCACCAATTTTATGGAGTAACGTTACACAATTTTTTTTACAGAGTATGATTCTCGTGTTTCATAAAATGCAGACACCTCAGGTATTACGCAATTTCCCGTTTTGATTGTTAGCTTGTTTTTAAAAAATTGTGTTCGATATCCACGATTTCCAGGTGATTTGCCGATAATAATACAAACCAGCTTTAAACTAAAGTCAAGACTATAAGGCCTCAATTAAATACGTGGAGAGTATGATTCACGTGTTTCATGAAATGCAGACACTTCAGGTATTATGTAACTTCCCGTTCTGATTGTTAACTTATTTAAAAATATATATATATTTCGGCCACGATTTGCAGGAGAATCATCGATATTAATACAAACCGCATGTAAACTAAAGTCTAGAGTATAAGTCTTCAATTAAATAAGTGGAGCATTCTAAGACGCGCGTAGCTAGTTGCAAGACATTATAACATAATACAGATTTTTTGAAATTAGCATACAAAAATACGCTGTTAGAAAAACTCGTCAATTTACACTAATTTATTCCTCATTTTTTAACAAATAATTTACGTACTCTTAGTAAACATATTTTATTCGTGAAATCCTTCCTAAAAGTCCCAAAGAAATTCCGTTCATTCCTAGCATACGTGCTCTCTATTAATTCTAAAATCCGAATTTATTTAAAAAATGAAAAACCAAAAATTCTATACATTGATTTCTAATTTAATTAAAAAAGAAAGGACTTTTCGAATTTGAAACTGAATAACACTCTCAGAAATACTTTATTCATATCACGGAAATTATCCTAGCAGCACTGCTTCTAGGGTTTTTCCGT
Source organism: Maratus speciosus (assembly GCA_963932465.1). Lineage (NCBI taxonomy): Eukaryota > Metazoa > Arthropoda > Arachnida > Araneae > Salticidae > Maratus > Maratus speciosus. Next base: position 128,611,245 of record OZ010792.1, on the reverse strand, counting down.
TAATTGACAAATATTCTGTTTATTTCTTGTCCGTTAAAAGCGGTAAATAATATGTGAATGTAAGAAAGTGGGGTAAAAGTCCTTGGCCTGGAATCGAACCAGCTATTTTAGCACAACGAGGCGACTAAGTTAACCATCGGACTACAACTGCACAGTCGTGAAATACTTATATATATACTAGGACTTACATAGAAGTACTTATGTATGTTTGCTTGAGACGGGTATGGCTTTATTAATTTCTTTAAAAAACTTTTAATTTTGAAGTTACTTTCGGGAAGTTTTGTATTTAGAGAGATTGTGTCTGGGATTTTATATTTTAGTTTTAGTATATTATAAAAATATGAATTATAAGTATTTTTAAATAGACTGCTAGATGGAAAATATCAATATTATATTTTTATTCGAGAAGTTTTTTCTTTTCTTTTTTGAGTAGATCGATTTTTTCCCATTTAATATTTAAATTAAAATATATTTTAAATGTGTTCATTTAAAATATATTTCAAATGCGAATATTTTTTATAAACAACTTTATAAATTCAACTATATTTAACTTTATTCAATTTATTCAACTGTAAAAAATAAATTGCGAGTATTTTTGAATGAATGAGAAAATAAATTGTTAACAATTATTTCATAATATACTAATACTATAATATTAAAACCCCAGACACAACCTCTTTAAAGATGAAATCTTCCCGAAATTTACTTCAAAGTTAAAAGTTTTTGAAAGAAATTAATCAATTCATACCCATCTGAAACAAACATGTTTACTTTAAAGTATTTCACTTCTGTGCAACTGTAGTCTAATGGTTAGCGTACTCGTCTCGTTGTGCTAAGTCATCTGGTTCGATTTCAAACCAGGAACTTTTACCTCACTTTCATCATTTCTTATATGTTTGACCTCCTGTAACGGAGAAGAAATAAACGGATATTCGTCAATTAACGGGAAAATCCTGGAAGCAGTGCTGCCAGTATAATTTTCGTGATATGAAGAAACTATTTCTAAGATTGTACTTTTCTAATCCATTGAAATTTTAACCGAAATCCATTTCTAAAAAATTTCATGTTATACGAATTCAAAATTTCAACCCTTTATGCCAAATTATTCTTAAGTTATGCTTAAAGAAGCTATCCGCATTGCAGATTGTTCGACAACTAATCTAAATGATTGCAAAATTTGGAGTTCAAAGTTTTCTGTCTGCATAATTTTTAAGCTTATTTACGAAATAACATCCAGTTTGGTGTTCGAAGATAAATAGTGCCACAAAATCGAAATATGTAGCATTTATTTGTAAGTATTGGAAGTTTAAAGGATCACCTCCTTAAAAAATAAATTGTGAGTATTTTTGAATGAATGAGAAAAGAAATTGTTAACAATTATTTCATAATATACCAATACTAAAATATTAAAACCCCAGACACAATCTCTTTAAACACGAAATCTTCCCGAAATTTACTTCAAAGTTAAAAGTTTTCGAAAGAAATTAATCAAGTCATACCCATCTGAAGCAAACATGTTTACTTTAAAGTATTTCATTTCTGTGCAACTGTAGTCTAATGGTTAACGTACTCGTCTCGTTGTGCTAAGTCATCTGGTTCGATTTCAAACCAGGAACTCAGGCACCATCACTAAGATTTTTTAATTGATTCATAATTATTAAAGATATATTTCTCTGTTTTATGGAACCTAACAATTCTCCTTGCTGTAGTTGGGTGATAAAATTGAATGAAAGAGGGTGATTCCTTTTCTTCTATTTTTAACCAATACTGCGTTCTATATTTGATGCAGAGTTATTAAAGACACATTTCCCTATTTCATGGAGCCTGGCAATTCTCCTTGCCATAGTTTGGTGATGAAATAGAATAAAAGAGGTTGGTTCCTTTTTTTCTGTTTCTGACCAACAGTACGTCCTATAATTCACACGTTCTCATAATTCACTCGCAAATTAAGTTATGTTCGCAGATTTATTAATTAAAAGTGCGAAATGTTAACCAAAAAGTGAAATGTTAACTGAAATGAGCATATACAAGGTGGCCATAATTAAACTGACAGTACTCAGAGTGTTCTGTAGTGCGATCTGATTGAGAAAATGACGCCAAATTTTGTAAGAAAATTGAACAAGACGGGGGACGAAGGATTCCGGGAAATATAAAATTTAGTTCCGAATACCACCGCTAGGGGAATATGTGGCGCTATATAACAGAAAAGAGAGTTTTAAAAGATGCAGAATCAATACTGAAATAAAATTACCTTTTATTTAGCACATTTAACGATTTTAGTATTGATTCTGCATTTTTTAAAACTCTCTTTTCTGTTACAAAGCGCCACATATTCTTTCGCGGTGACTTTTGGAACTAAATTTTGTGTTTTGCGGAATCCTTAGTTCCCTACCTTATTTAATCTTCTTACAAAATTTGGCGTAATTCTCTCAATTAGATCGCGCCACAGTACTGCCAGTTAAATTATGGCTACCTTGTACTTATTCGCTCATAAGACCACTGATAAACATAAAAGTAGAGACACAGAAATACAGGGTGTACAGTACATCAATGAATATCCCAACTTCACAGGGCTATTAACAACCTAACCGACGAACAAAAGGGTAGAATTGTAATGTTGTTTTTTCTGTAATTTTGTTAAAATTCTAAAAAGAGATGTTTTTTCTAGCATGATATAAATTGTTTTATTACGTATAGGTATATAACCCTTTAGAGTATTAATCATAACTTAATTATTCAAAGATCGATTACATCTGTAGACTTATATTAATTTAAATAATTATTATATTACAATGAAATCGTAAGCTTAGTGAACGTATACATCAGATCGCGGCGAACAGTGAAACGGTTAAAAAATACAACAACAATAAAAAAAGATTTTAATCTTGTTTGTTCATCCGACATAAAAAATAACAATTGAAAGTTTACGAAGATAGCCGGACTGATGGATTGGTCGCCGAGCACTCCAGGACCTCGCTCTTCACCCATTGCCGCACCCAAGGGGAGGAAGGGGGGTATGGGGGCTGAAGCCCCCCCCCAGACCCCGAAACTTGACTAATTAATTAATATATAAATTTCCTAGGGGTGATTGTGTGTGAAAAAAAATTCTAAAATCCACCGCAAATTTTCTGAAAGGTTACAACAGAGGTAGGGAGGGAAGGATCCACTCCCGTCACTATCTACGTATTTTTTTCACGCCCCTTTTACAAAATTTGCCGTTTTTGCGATCTTCTGACGAAATTTGCCGCTTTTTTGGGATTTTTTGACAAGAATTGCGGTTTTTTTCACGATTTTTTATGAAATTTACGTTTTAAGCGATTCTTTGACGAAATTAGCTTTTTTTGTTCGTGATCCCTGGACGAAATTCGCGATCCTTTAACGAAATTTGCGTTATTTTCGCGATCCTCTGACGAAATTCGCGTTTTTTCCGCGATCCTTTGATGAAATTGGCAATTTTTCTTCGAACGATTGACGAAATTGATTTTTTTCGGCGATCATTTGTTGAAATTCGCGATATATTTTATGTCCGAATTTTCGGAAAATTCGGAGCAGAATCACCCCTGAATTTTTTTTTAATTTATGAAAAGAAATTTCATTATTTCTAATAGGTCTTTAGGGAAATGGAAATTATGGAAAATATTGATTTTGTCTCAAAGTCTTACTTATTTTTAGATTTCTTATTAAATTTAATATATTAGCATGTTTAATATTTGATAATAAAAAAAAAATAAATTATATATACTACGGTTAGAGAAAGAATAGACTATTAACTTTTTCTCCTTTGAAATCACATTTAACGGCAAGGGGTGGGGGGAGGGGAGGCACGTAAGTTAAAAACACAAAGCTGTCTGGATACATTTTCAATGACTGTAGAAATACATTTATACCATATTCTTGGTAGAAATAGTGCTAGTAAGATATTTAAGATATGTATTTGTATACTATACAACATTAATTCTTCCAATATTTTGGGATAAATGTATACTCAAAAACTCAATTCTTTGCAAAATTTCAATTCTTTGCTATTTTCGACACACGTAAAGTGTAAAAAATAATAATTGTAGCACTACTCTCCGATTCTCTGAATGTCCGAGTTCTCAGTACGTTCATCATCCATATCCTTAGGGCACGGTCTAGCGGCTGGGGGGGTACAAAGAAGGATGGTACTACTTCTGTGTAATGGAGACGACCCTTTCAAGGTAAAAAAAAAAAATTCACGGAATAGTCGTCTTCTTTTTTTCCTAAATTCTCACATTTCTAATAAGGCACGTGCCCTTCTAAGTCGTCTCTTTTTATTTTCTCTTTTATCAGTACTTCTGAATGATCGCTGTTTTTTTTCTTTTTCTTTTTCTTTTTTTTTTTTTTAAGCATCATTCGTGTTAAAACGTAAACGCTAATTCATCGCGTAAAAAAATTAACCATAGTTTTAAATTTTATATTTGAAGAATTTAATTCATCAAGACCAGAAACAAATCATCTAAGACGGGGAAAAAAATCATTTAAGAGTGTGATAAATCATCATCACTAAAAAGATAAGCATAAATATTAATTTCTAAGAATAACTGTACTGAACATTCATAGGCGTAGAGATTTCAAATTTATTGGTAGAGCTCAGCCAACAAAGTAGCCAGGAGATGGGAGATCCGGCGCTTTGCCCTCTCCCCACGTCGAACAAGGAACTAATTTACTGAATCATGGATGCAAAAACAGTAAGAACTGCTACGACAAATTGCAAAGAACAGGTGAAGAATTCCGTTTTAGGGTTTCATCTTAGTAGGTAAATTTTCAAGGTATTTCTTTCATTGGAACTATGAAATGTTTGTGACTAAGACACGATTCCGTTATGAACAGGTTTTATTTACGCTAGTGAACCAGATATAGTATATATAGTGAAAGCTGTGAAAAACCAATCGCAAGCGACGAAAAAAAGTTTTAGGCAGATTCCTGCCTTAGTAGATATAAATGTATGGTAATCCTTCCATCTTGAGTGTGAAAATTTTACATTTAAGACAGGATTCTGGTATAGTCAGGTTCGGTTTTGGCGTTTTATTGTACATATAACATAAATAACTGTATATGTGTAAATACAGAAAAATCTGTGAAAACGGAATCTTCCTTAAACGGAAAAATAGTTCAGTCTCAATGAAAAGAACACCGTACAATTGCACCTGACCCGCTAATACGAAAACCGTAAATTTATCTACATTATACGGTAATTTTTTTTAAAAACATTATACGGTAATTTTTTTTAATATTAGAAATTCCAGTTTTTCCCCCCACTACCTCAGTTGACGCAAAGAAGTATAGTCAACCTTAAAAAGTTATTAGGGGGTGGGGGGCATACAACTCTACGCCTAAGGATATATTTACTGAATTTCCAATTAAACTGCTGTCTTTAGTTATTATAATGTGTTAAAGCGGTTCAATAATAATAATAATCCCCGTTCAACAATACAAATTTTTCTGACTCATTTTTAAACATAAAAGTATGATACTTGCAGTCATTATTATTGAAATGATTTGTAATCGAACAGTTATTTTACATTTCCTAATAAATGAATTACATCTGGAGTTCTACGGGATTGAAGTCTCAGGGCGGCATTTTTCTTCTTTTATGCGCTGTCGAGTCATAAATTCGGCTCAAAATGCCCACTTTGACAGCATTTTCTGAAAACTCGTCTGTCTCTACCGAAAAATGAGAAAAGAAGTCATCTCTGAATTCCATTATGTTGCTGCACTGCAGCGAGTACTATATACAGAATTAAAACATATTACAGAAATAACGTATGATTGATATCGTAAAATAATACATTTTGTAACATTTTTCAGTAATCTTAAAATACGTAAAGGAAAGAAGTATGTAAAGGAAAGAAGTAAAAGAAAGAAGTAAAAAATCTGTACAAAACTAACAAATTTTGTATCATTGGTTGAAGTGCAGGGATGAAAGTGCACTAAAGACATTTTGGAGCAGCAAAAATCTGATTTTGGAGCAGTAAAATCCATTTTCGTTGCAGCAAAAATGAAAATCTGTTTTTGTAGCAGTAGAAATCTGATTTTGGAGCAGTAAAATCCATTTTCGTAGCAGTAAAAATCTAATTTTGCAGCAATAAAAGCTGTTTTTGGACCAGGTTGAAATTCTAATGCTAATAAACTCCTAAAAATTAAAATGATTGCTATCTTGAAAATATTTTGACATTTGAAAGAATAATTAAACCGATGAAATTTCACCTCAACTTTTGCTAACTCTGAACATTCTAAACGACAATGGGGGCACTGATTCAATAATAATGAAAAATTAGCAGCAGAAAGAAAAAAATATATATCTGTTTATTTGGAGGAATGTGATTGCAAAAAGATAGAAAAAAAGAGGAAAAGCATTTGAAATGGGAAAATAAGATATTATTTAAAATAGTGCATATATAAGACAATTAAGAAGGTTATTTTATTCGCAATAACATTGTCAATATTTCTGTTTAAATCTTGCTTTATTTGGGGTGAGAGACAATGAAATAAATAATTCATGCAAATACTATAAGTAATTGTGAAATGAAAGTTTCTATTTTAAGTTCATAATTCTGATGCAATGTTTTATACAGCAATCTTAGCTAGTTCATGAATTCAAATTTTACCATACTTTCATTCAAAATATCAGTTAATAAACATGGGAAGATGTTTAACCTGCCACTCAGCTGCAAAAAAATCTGATGCAAATAATGTCGCAACAAATTTTCTACGATTTTTTGACGAAATTCGATTTTTTCGATATATTTTGACAAAATTCGCATTTTTCTGCGATCCCTTTTTTAGCGATGCTTAGACGAAATCCGCTTTTTTCTCGATCCTTTCACGAAATTCATCGTGTGAAACCATCGTGTGAAACCATCGTGTGAAATCAATCACAAAATAACGTGATCCTTTGACAGAATTCGTGTTCATTCCGCGATCTTTTGACGAAATCCGCGGTTTTTCTGAGACTTTTTCCGCGGTTATTTGACGAAATTCGCGATTATTCCGCGATTCTTTGACGAAATTTGCTTTTTTTTCGCGATGCTTTGACGAGATTCGTATTTTTTCCGAGATCCTTCGACACAATTCGTATTTTTTTTTCTCAGACCCTTTATCAGAATTCGCGTTTTTTCAGCAATATTTTGACAAAACTAGCGTTTTTTTGCAATCTTTTGGCGAAATTTGAGTTTTTTTCGCATTATTTTGACGAAATTAGCATTTTTACCGCGATCAATTGACGGAATTCGCGTTTATTCTGCGATCTTTTGACGAAATTCGCAATTTTTCTAAGATCTTTTGAAAAAATTGGAATTTTTCCCGCCATCCGTTGACGAAATTCGTGTTTTTTCCTCGCTCTTTTGATAAAATTCGCGTTGTCCTCTCCCCCTTTAACGAAATTCACGTTTTTCCGCGATCCTTTGAAGAAGTTATTATTTTTCCGCAGTCCTTTGACAAATTCCTCGTTTTTTCGCGATCCAAAGAAGAAATCTGAGGTTTTTTTTAGCGGTACCATGTCATTTTTTTCTTTTTTTTTTGCGATCGTTTGACGAAAATTGGGTTTTTTTCTGCGATCCTTTGCGAAATTAGCTATTTTTTGCGAACGATTCATAAAATTGTTTTTTCGGCGACCATTTGTCTAAATTCGTGATATTTTTTATGTACGAATTTTCGGATTGATGACTGATTTTTTTTTAATTTCGGAACAAATCACCCCTGCGAGAAACGGCAAAAAAGCCCAAAATCGCGGATCCCCGGAAGAATTTCATGCCTGTACACAAGGGAACCACTTTAGGTGCTGTTCGCACCTAGCATTGAGACCTGGTGTATTTTAAAGCTCTATATTACGAAGTTTGCGAATCGATAAAATTTTGTGTTAAAATAATATTTCTTGATTTTACAGCAGTATAACTTTCTGAAAATGCAATTTTCGAGACCACTTATCAGGCTATTAACATTGAAATTTTTTAAAGAAAGCATTAAAAAATAATAATTAGTTAATAAGAAGTATAAAATATTAAAAAAAGTTTAAAAATTCCTTCAAAAATACCACGAATTGGATTTTGAAAAATTGCAACATTATATTCACCTTTTTGGCGGGGAAAAGGTTGGCGCTTTTTTTTCAAACGTAGAGCTTTTCGGCAATCCTAGCCAAATGTCATAGCTGTTTGTCTTGTGTGAGAAGCTGAACTTCACTAGAAATAGTAATGACCATACTAATTAGCCATAGTAATTTTTCTAAATTGTGTAAAAATATTAATTTACTTTATGATTAATTTTACGAAAGGACCATTTTAATACAACAACATTTCATTTTAAACATTCGAAACTTTATTCTATTTGATTTCAAAAGAAAACAGTGTGCTTATTTTCTATTTCATTAAAAAATAGTTTTAAATGATCTTGAAAGTTTTTATCGAAATATATTAACTATTTATATATTTATCGACTGCATAGAAAAAACAAGAAAGAACCAAATTCCTGCTTCTTATGCTATCAATTATTATCAAACAAATCGCAATCTGATATAATTCTAATATGTACTGTTCATTCACTCACCGGATAAAACGGGCGGTAAATTGTAGCGCGATATTTGGCGACTTAACTCACTTTTGGCGTTAAATAAACAAATAAAATGTAATAATAAAAAAGTATACAAAATATGATTTTAACAAAGAAATTTCATCGGTTCTCTAACTTTTATGTATAGGGCTACAAAATGCACCAGGTCTCGATGCTAGGTACGAGCAGCACCAAAAGTGGTTCCCTTGTAAGTACGTTTTGGGCGCAGGCTTGGCGCAAATATAAGAAAGAACACTATATCTGTGCATATATGCGCAGCACTTGAAATCCTGGAAGTGGTTGCAATAAATTTCAGCGGCTTTTGCAGTACGCAAACGCGGCTGGTTACTGATCACCCGTCCACAAGTGTCATACAAATATACTACCCCCCCCCCCCCACCAAAGCGAAATCCTGGGTGCGCCACTGTCTTCACCAATGGCCTTCTCTCGCAGCCCTGGCTAATGACTTCGTGATTTTTTATTTATTTATTCATTTATTAATTTATTTACTTTTTAGCCTCCGGTACGGTATGCTATTTCTTTCTCCCAGCTTATTTTGTGTCCAAAAAATAACGTTACCTTACAGAAGCCAGCCGTAAAACAAAGCAGTACGATTAAATACCGTATAGCAATTTTTTAAACTTTTAAGCACCGCACATTTTCAATGTTTATACCATCGTATTGGAAAAAAAAGTTCTTTTAAATGCATTTTGTTTGAAAACTGTAGCTCCATTTATTTTTTAAATATTAATTTTTTTGTAGTTTTTAGAGCCATTTGCTTAATATTGGCAACGACAGTACTCCATTTCTATAGAAAGTAAGGGAAAAATAGTTCTAAAATAGTAATTATATATATTTTTTTGCTATTTTCTCATAACAACCGAAAGAAAACGTAATTAAAATACGTGCTATTTTGAAAAATATATATATATAAACGAATGATTTCTGTTAAAACCATGGAGCTATTATAAATTATATTTAATTTTAAGTATCCATGAATCATTAGATAGCCGTTTTTTGTCGATTTTCTTGAATGATGGCATTTTTTTGCTGCATTTGTGCATTATTTCGCGATAGTGATGTGCTATGCCTGCTTTACCGTAGATGTTTAAGAGTAGATCGTAAATGTGGAAGTCTTTAAGCGGATGCGAATGACGTCATTTTACATAAAATAAAACGTGTGCTTTAAGTCTTAAAACTGAAATATGTTTTGTACTGCACTAGAGTCCCGCTTAACCGAGTTATTTTCTTCTGATGGACTGGTGGCTTCTATTATTATGAAACAGCCATTATAAATGCAGTGCTAGGTGAAGATGAAAGAGCTGTCGTAAAAAGTTAGAACTCTGATTTTCTGGTCAGAATGGGAGAGAAAAATGGCCATATTTTTTATTTCCTTATTCTCACCAGAAAATCAGAGTTCTAATTTTTTATAACTTCTCTTTCATCTTCACCTAACACTTCATTTATAATGGTTGTTTCATAATAATAGAAGCCACCAGTCCAGCAAAAGAAAATCAAGTAATGAAATGCCGGGGGCGACACTAAATTCAGAAAAAGCAGAATTACTGTTCCCTAGTGTTTTTCTTTTTTCTTTTAGGTAGATTTCGTAAGAAATACTACCTATTGCAGTCATTACCATGGTGCGACTTTTGAAAAATTCCTTCATAACTTTTCATTATATGACCCCAAGAACCTAAAACCACCCCCACCTAAAAAGTTTATATATATATATATATATATATATATATATATGTATGTATGTATGTACTAAATTTTGTCCGCACGATAAAAGTCGCAATTATGCACGGATCGTCTTCAAACTCGCCAACAACTTTGAGATGGTTAATATCTCGGCGGGGATTGAAAATGAGCAAAATCGGCCCAAGAGAATGGGAATGGGGAGGACTCAAAATTTTGAATATACCGTCTTAACATGATTCTGATAAAACCAGCTCTTCACAACAATGATAGAAAAAAATAAATATTTTTCGTTATAGCAGATGCCAACAATTAAAAAAAAAGCAATAAAATTCTCACCATAACAATTGCTTTTCTATTGCAAGATTTCACGTGAAAAAATAAATTAAATAAACAGTTTGACGAATTGAAAACAAATTGAATATTACGTCATAAGTTTTCTAGGGCAAGCTTTCCCCATGAAAACTCAAAATGAAATAAATAGTTTGACGAATTAAATATATATATATATATATATATATATATATATATATATTGCGTCATATTGGAAATATAATGGACCTCAGCAGGTGAATATGTAACGCCATGTGAGTTTGAAAAAACTTATTAAAACATGATAAAAACCCGACTATGGAAATATTAACATATTTTAGCACTTTGAGGTTCTCTGAATTTGCTTTATCCATTTTTAAACCTATTCCATACACATGCGCGTGTGTATTCGTGTATAGTAGAATTTTCACAAAATGTTTAGCTCCCTTAGAGCTCATTTTTACTGAAGGAACTGGGTTTATCTCTAATCTTGATTAAAGTTTTGTTGGTGAATTTGGTATTTAACTTCGAAATCTACCTCCGCCTGTAGGCCCGAGCCGGCAGGGATTTTTTTTTTTTAGGTAGATTTCGTAAGAAATACTACCTATTGCAGTCGTTACCATGGTGCGACTTTTGAAAAATTCCTTCATAACTTTTCATTATAGGACCCCAGGAACCCAAAACCACCCCCACCTAAAGAGTTTATATGTATATATATATATATGTATGTATGTATGTACTAAATTTTGTCCGCACGATAAAAGTCGCAATTATGCACGAATCATCTTCAAACTCGCCAACAACTTTGAGATGGTTAATATCTCGGCGGGGATTGAAAATGGGCGAAATCGGCCCAAGAAGGTGGAAATGGGGAGGGTTCAAAATTTTGAATACTGTCTTAACATGATTCTGATAAAACCAGCTCTTACACAACAATGGCAGGAAAAAAATAAAGTTTTTCGTTATAGCAGTTGCCAACAATAAAAAAATAAAATAAAATAATAAAATTCTCACCACAACAATTACTTTTCTTTTGCAAAATTTTCACGTGTAAAATTAAATAGTTTGACAAATTGAATATTACGTCATAACTTTCCTAGAGCAAGATTTCAGCATGAAAACTCAAAATAAATAGTTTGACGAATTAAAAAAATATGTATATTGCGTCATATTGGAAATATAATGGACCTCAGCAGGTGAATATGTAACGCCATGTAAGTTTGAAGAAACGTATTAAAACATGATAAAAACCCGACTATGGAAATATTAACATATTTTAACACTTTAAGGTTCTCTGAATTTTTTGTAGCCATTTTTTAAACCTATTCCATATATATATGTGTGTGTGTATTCGTGTATATTACAATTTTCACAAAAAGTTTAGCTCCCTACAGCTCGTTCTTTGTGAAGAAACTGTGTTTTATCTCTAATCTTGATTTAAGTTTTGTTGGAGAATTTAGTACTTAACATCGAAATCTACCTCCGCCTGTAGGCCCGAGCCGACAGGGATTTTTTTTTTTTTTTTTTTTTGTAAACCAGATCAAAGACCAGGTGTTTGTTATACCGCTACGTTGTTGAATTTAGGAAACGCATGTCTGCAGCCATTCAGAGATCACACCGCACATGCTGAAAAAGTGTGGGGGAGAGTTATCCTACCGCCTCGATATCGTTCGTGTTGCAGGAGGAACTCACACTGAACACTTATAACTGTCTTGGATTTAAAATTTCAACTGTTATTTTTGATTTTCGATGAACAACAATGTTATACATTTTACTTTCTTCTATCTTTACAAGAAGAAAGTATTGGATTCATGAAAATTTTCGACTTTCGATTTTCGGCGGATTTACAAGTTTTAGGGGTCAGATATTTCGAAAAAAATATTTTTACAAAATGTCTGTCTGTGAGTCTATGAGTCTGTCTGTCTGTATGTGAGACAATTTTTTGGGCGTTCTATCTCCAGAACTAATGTACGAAATTTAATAAAAATTTATATTCAGTTAGTCCCTGATATAAATTGTTGCTGATTAGTTTTTGGAGTAAATTGCTTAATAGGTTGTGCTGCTATGAAGCATTTTTAACGATTTCCGAAATAGCTCAATCTCCAGAACTAAAGCACGAATTTTCATCAAACTTCAGATTCAGTTAGTCCTTGACATGAATTGACGTTATATACATTTTGATGCAAATCGCTCAACAGGTGGCGCTGCTATGCAGAATTTTTTGAAATTTTCGCAATAGCTCAATCTCCAGAAGTAATGCAAGAAAATTTCATCAAACTACAGAATTAGGTATACCTTGATATGAATTAGTGCTGTTTATGTTTTGGTGCAAATCGCTCAACAGGTGACTCTGCTATCTTCAATGCTGAATTTTTCAGAATTTTCACTATAACTTTATCTCAAGAACTAGTGCACGCATTTTCATCAAACTTCAGATTCAGGTATACATTGATATCAATTAGTGCTGTTTATGTGCTTTATATAGAAGAAAGTTTTGTGATGGCCACAACATACTAGTTTTTTTTTTCTTTTAATAGTCCTGTACATTTGGAATATTCAATTAAGTACACCCTGTATTATAACAGTTTTTATTTCTGATAAAGTATTTTCAGGTATTTTACAGATATATTTATCGATACATAGCTGAAGGAAAAAAAAAAAAAAATCTTATTCTTTAAAACTAAACACTTTCAAGTAGTTTCGTTTAACAGAATGGACCTTATTAATATATCTTTGAAAATCGCTAAATATCAATCGATTCCTTAACAAACGAGCAAATAAAGTGCATTATGTGATTAAGTACTTAAATGCAATTTTCTTTCAAAGCAATTAAGGGTTTCATCCAGAAATAACCAAATTAACTCAGTTAAGATAAGACCCTTCTAAGAAATCGTGTGCTTAATTATTTCTTTTATATTTTTATTGTAATTGGTTCACAAGGCATTAACAAATGAAGTCAGACTATTGGTTTAGATATATTTTTTCCAATCTGGTCCTTTTATTTCTTTTCCTTTTTAATTGATGGAAAAGTTTATTTAGATAAAAGTACTTTTTTCATCCTCAAAAGTAACGATTGAGTTTAAAGTAAGCTGTCATTGGGTGAAACATATTGTATTTCTTTTTAAATTTGTGTTTATTTAGATCTTATATAGTTGTTATAATAACTATTTTAGCCAGAACCAAATTGTTTAACATTATATATATATATACCCTATATACATAAAATCCCAATGAAACGACTTTATGAAACGACTTTATGAAATGATTTTATGAAACGACTGATTATGTTTCATGGCTAGTTCTTCTAAAACATTGAATATTATGCGGTGAAATTAACACCAAAAATCCGTATTGATCCGCAGATCTCAAAACTGGTATTAGAATTTTAAAATTTGAATTAGTTTTTTAAACATTATTTTTTTTTCTAATTTGAATTTAATTATTTTAATGATGGTAACCAAATTACTCCATTTTTTTAAAAAAAGGGGGAAAACGGATAACGATAGGGAGTATTAGATTTCTTCTTTTTTGCCATTTTCAAATTAGAATTGTAATTATCTTTTATTTCAATCGGTAGTGAAGTCAATATTGTGACTAAATTATGTTTTTCAGGAAAATCTGAAAAAATAATTCATTAAATATTATTAATATAATAATAATATTACTAAATAATTAATAATTTCTTATTTGATTTAATTAAATTTTCATCATTTCAAGAGATATTTTTTGCTTATTTTAGAAAGGTTATTATTTCAAATTATTGCCAATCGTAGAAAACGTGCAAAGAATAATATTTTCTTAAGATTAAAAATTTATTTACACGTGACTATTTAAAACAGAAAACTTCAGAATTAAATTATTACATGTTTAAAAGCAGAAAAAGATTAAAAATTACATCATAAAAATTGTATTTACTGTGACTATTAAAAGAGAAAGAAAACTTTCAAAATAATAAACTCGTTAATGGACATTAAAAGCAGTAAATGCGGGAAATTACGTCATATTTAAAATGGCCAAGTAATAATTCTGCCAAACAGTTTAAATTTAAAAATATGTTTAGGAGACTTTTATTTCAGATTTCATGATGCATTTTTTATCGTTTGTCAGTTCCAAACATATTGTTTGTGTGTGTGTGCGTGTGTTCCCATAACAACAAGATAAATTAGATTTCAATAAAAATACTAACTACTTTTTACAAGCTCACTGAGGCTATACATTTTTAAATTAAATAATGTATGTATCCGTGAATCTTTACAAACTAAAAATAAATAAATTATTGCATGACAAATGCATTTAGTAGTGGAATAACGTCATATTTTTAAATGATTTTCATTCCTGAGAATTTTAATGTGACGTCATATGATATAAAAGAAATGCGGGTAGCAAATTTATTTGTATATTACATCACTTGATGCACCATGAATACAGATAAATGTATTCGCAAAATACTTTAAATTAAAATTCGATAAATACATATTTAAAAATTCGGATATTGTTATTAATTAATACAAACAATATGCAATGTAAAAAAAAAAATAATAACAATCTGCATGAGGGTTTATCAAAATAGAGAAAAGATTTCAAGAATAAGCTATATCTGTTCCAGAAAATATGCGAAACTCGATCAAAACATATCATACAGCACGATCGTGCTGTATAGTAGAGCTCAGCCGCATCTTTTACGTTTTGAAACATGATGTAAAGACAACAACTCAATTACAATCCAAACCAGAAAACATTCAGTGATGAATAATGGCTTTTTGGAAAGGTCTTAATTTAGCGATGTGCCTTTCGAAGGTCGGGTCAAAAAATATCCAATATTAAGGGAATGGCACCCATTTAAACTTTACATAGCGTTCCGTAATTTAACAATATTAGAAATACCTCCTTCAATCTTCCTTTCCCGTTACCACATCCTAAAAAGCGGCACAATAATTTAAAAAAAGTGATAACACGGGTATTTTGTTTTAAATAAAAGTCAAATTTTCTCCCTATATTTTTGCATTTTTCAAATCGACGTCATTCTAATCAGAAAAGGAAAATTTTCCCTATATATATGTAGAAATTTTAACTAAACACGTGTTAAAATAACGCAGTATCCACATTTGAATGTTTTTTATGTTTAAAAATCTATTTTAATACAGGAGTTTTAATTAAAAAAAAAACAACTTAGGAAAAGATAATAATTAAAAAAATCGTTTGCTAGGTATGACGTCAATTTCTGTTTAACTGACATAACTTTGTCATGATGTTTTATTCTGAAAAGAGACTCCTGATATTCTGAAATTAATCCTGAATATTATCATCCATAAAACGAAAGATTTATTTTTAAGTCATACGAAAGAAATTTTCGGTAAATGCTACTTCATTTGGTTGTATTTATTGCATTTTCCTGCATATTGTCAAGGAAATCGTATACTCCTATTGCACGCGCCAAAGAAAACATGCATTTTAATTTTCAATGCTGAAACACTTTACTATAATTACGTCATTATAACGCCAAATGAAATTCAATTTCGCGAGTTAAAAAAAAATTAATATTGTTGGACCGAAAGTAATAATCTAAGTCTAAGAGCTAGCAACGTTTTCGTCACTTGATTTTAGCAAGGCTCATCTTTTTATATGCTCTTTTATTTTATGGTGTAGTATGCATGCGAACGGTCTGGGTGGCGGAAGACGTTACGTTTACCTGCAGGAGAAGGGGTTATGAAGGTGAAAAAAATTCAAAATTACGTCATTTTAGCAAGGCTTTCGTGTTTCTACATGCTCTTCCGTTTTATGGTGTAGTACGTATGTGGACGGTCTGGCTTTCGGGAGACGTTGCGTTTACCTGCGGAAAAGGGGTTATGCAAGTGAAAAAACTTCAACAATTCGTCAGTTTAGCAAAGCTCATTTTTCTATATGCTCTTCCGTTTTATGGTGTAGTATGTATGCGGACGGTCTGGCTGGCGGGAGACTTTGCGTTTACCTGCGGGAGAAGGGGTTATGCAGGTGAAAAAACTTCAAAATTACGTCATGAAACACTTTTGACCTGCCTTGAACTTTTCAAGGCCAAGGTTGAGAAAGGTTATATGAAGGAATGTCTTTAGTTTGTTGGCTAGAAAAGTAGAAATATGGCTTTTGGGATTAAATAATCCCGCGCGTGTACAAACGTTACATTTCAATATGTTCATTCGTTACGGGATAACACACACTAAAATAATTTTACTGAAAGAGTGAAATAAAAACTACTTGCATATGTTGATGAAAGTGTATTAAATGGAATTACTGTAAATTTTATAAAATAATTCATGTTTTAAGAGGTAAAACAAATCGTTGCATATTTTCCAAGGAAAAAAACCCCGCCATTTTTACAGAAACTGTTATAAAATCTGAAAATAAATATGAAACGCTTTATTTTTCCTTAAAAAGAAGTAGTACTGATGCATTTTACAATATAGAGTAGTAGACTTTTTTTAGAACGCATTTAGCCAAAAATATAATGGCAGACAAAATGAGGTGATATTTACCCCACACGTGTGTTAACGTTACAAAAATAGGTGCGTGCGCTTTCGTCTCAGTTAATTATGCCCTAAACGACGCCCGGTAACATAAGGTAATTGTCTGTAGGCTCAATTATACAATTTATCCGTACCAAATACGCCAACTGTCTGTAGGCTCAATTATGTAATTTATCCGTACAAAATACGCCAATTGTCAAGAGACTCGTTTACGTAATTTATCTCCTTAATTAATGCATACTTTATATAAAGGACACCTACTTTCCAATTTTCCTGATTTTTTTTATCAATGGTTACAGTTAGATGTAAATATGTTAGTCATTATCGTGATATTTTAGTTTGACCTCCGAAATATTATTATAAATATCCAATATTAGTAATATTTCTGATATTATTTACAGGTGTGTTGTATAATATTTTCAATCACTTTTGATCATTTTTTTGCATTCAGTCGTTTTCAGACTTTTTTTAATTTTAAATTCTCATTAAGTTCCAAAGACAGAAATTTTCCCTTTTTATAGTTTTTTCGCATTTTAAATTCATTTCTTATGATTGTTTCTTACCGTAGCTTTTTGTGTGTTTGAGGGATTGGCCTAGGATACTGCATAGTCCCTTAAACCAGAGGAAGATCACACTATGTATAAAACTTAATCTAAGGACTAGTCTGGCGGTCAGTCCTAAGTAAAGTATAGGTCAATATCCCAATATGGGGTTTAGCAATAAGTATGGGGTCATCAAAGTTCTTGAAATACACTGGTGAACCAATGTTTCTGTCAGTTTTTGATTGGGACAATTGGTTGGGCCAGTTAATTGGGATCATTTGTTGGTTAATTGGGGCGGTTGTTTGGTTAGTTGAAGTTGGTTGATTAAGCTCCTGAAAGGATCTGAAAAATATGTGAAATGATATAAAAAACTGGTGGAACCAGAGAGAAAAGTAAAGCTCGATCTTAAAAAGTTACAGCAAAAAATTGTCAAATAGTTTCAGTTTAAAAAAGTAAGTAGTGCGTAGAAAAGTAATGGAATTAGATTATCTGTAAAGCTCATGAAATTACCCAAATTTTTGTTGATAGTTGAAAATGTGGACTGAGCTTTACTGGTGCCTTTTATTCAAAATCATATTATCCACTCAAAATGAGTGCTGGGTATAGTAAACACAATGTGTAGTTATGTGCAAAAAACTTTCTGTCAGGCCCAGAATTGTGGACATGATTCCATCAAGTCAAGCTAAACTCCGCAAAGCTAAAAGAATGTAAACCATGAAGTAATATTTTAAATATAACATTAACATAGTCAAATTGTTGAGGAATTGTTGTTATTAACATTTCTGACATAGCACATGTAGCGTAATAATTTTTGTTTCATGTAATTACTGGGAAAATGGAGCCTTATGTCAATGAACTCAAGCCAGACAAGTAGTTAGCATATGGTTGAATCGTACATGCTTAGGGTTTTGGGCTTATTTTTGACTTTGATCTTCCAGGCTTATCAGTGACCCCTGGAATGGAATTTGGTCCATACTTCATACTGAACGATCTCTCATGTTCTCGGTACGTCTCATGTTCTCGCTCATTTCCAAATCAACCTCTAACCTATTCTTATTAACCCAAATTTTTAAACTGGTTATGAATGATTGGAATTGAGAATGAGTTAAAAATGCCTTTACTTCCCTGATTGATTTTAAGGCACCAGTAAAGCTCAGTCCACATTTTCAGCTATCAACAAAAATTTGTGTAATTTCATGAGCTTTACAGATAATCTGATTCCATTACTTTTCTACGCACTACTTACTTTTTTAAACTGAAACTATTTGGCAATTTTTTGCTGTAACTTTCTTAGATCGAGCTTTACTTTTCTCTCTGGTTCCACCAGTTTTTTATATCATAATATAAGCCGCAAACACAATGGTTTTCAATACCGTGGTTGTTAAAAGCTATTTCCAAACCTTTTTTTACCAAGCCTTTTACCTTTTTTGAAATTGAACCTAAAGGAAGAATATCGTCCATAGTGTCTTTATAAAAGTCAGAAAGATAGCGACATTTTTAATGTACCATTTTATACAAGTTGATTTTCAAATGTGTAATTGATCTTACTCATCAACCCCACAGTCATCAGTTATTACGACAATGATGGATGAGGCCTAGGCAACAGAAAAATACCGCATTCAATCGGAGAACCATGGCAACCCGGTTACAGAAGATAGCCGCCGCTATGGTCATAATGTCATTCAATCTTTCGTAACCTAGTAATATTTTTTAAACAGGAACATTAACATATTTTCAGAAGCTGCGAAGTCTGAACGGGGGTTGGCGGGCGTAGCTCGCAGGGGGCTAAGCCCCCTAGTATATATATATATATATATAATGCTTTCAAAAAAAATTTTTAAAAACAAATAACCCAGTGCATCAGGCGCAACGCAGCTTCTTATATGCACTAAGTGAATATAGCTCTAATAAAAGTGAATGATTATGAAAATTATTATGAAAAGAGGGTGCAAAACAACAATAAAAATCCATGAAAATTTATAACGAAAAAACAACAAACAAACCACTCCCTGCTCTTCAGAAAGTGGGAGGAGTGAAAAAAGCAGGTATCAAAAACAGAAATTGGATCCTCACGGGTTTCGCAAGATATGGCCAACCCACATACTCCAAAAGTATAACAATAGATTTAAACTTTCAAAAACACAACATAAAAAAGCTATTTTATAATTTTAACGAATCAAAACTGCTTTAAAAACAAAAATAACCAACCAATTCAAATCCAAGAAAACCGATTTAGCTTATAAAACGTAAATAAAAATTAATAAAATTTTTTTTTTATTAAGCAATTAGAAGTATTGAACATGTGAGAAGGCCATATCCCCACCTTTACCCATGAAGACCTGAAAAAAACTCACTACCTTTAAAACAATCACTACGCTCCACTTCTTTCCATCAGCAGGAGTTGCAAGCAAGGCCATAATCCAAGTTAGACCAGCGTCGTGAAGACTTGTCTTTCCATTATCCTCATAATCATTAATTTTCTTTCCAAGTCACCGCAGTTTCTACTTGAAGCACATCAACATGCAGACGTTCTTAAAGACTTTAGTCCACATCCTTCATTTATTCAAGCAGCTACCTTGGCATCCATTACAGTGTTTGGCCGCTTAGCTGTTGCCACTTTATAAAACACTTCTTAAGTTGATTTACATAATGAAAAATAAACTGGTATGGAAATAAATTATTATAAAAAAGATTAGCAGTAAATTTAAAAATCTATGAACTCAAAAATTCTCTATTACTACAAATTCTATAAAATCTATTAATTTGTCCCACAATGATGTTATTAAAAACCTTCTTACTTAAATTTGAATACCAGTGTGGCATCGATTGAGTATTAAAATTAAAAAAATCCCGTTTATCAAAAAGCTTAATTAGTATATTGTTATCATTAATTAAAATGTCCAAATCCAAAAAATTAACATGTAAATTATCAACAGAAGCCTTATTTAATTTTAAACATGGAGGATAGATATCGTTAATCGATACCAAAAGTTTGTCATCGAATATTATTAAATCATCGATATACCTTAAAACTGAATAACTCTTATTACTGTTTAAAACATAATTAAATTCATAATAAAAAAGAAACAGATTTGCAGCAGAACTCGAAAAATTAGTTCCCATACCAATACCACATACCTGGTAGAAAAATGAGCTATTGAAAGTAATGAAATTATTAAGAAAACAGAAATTACATAAACTCAAGAAAAAATCTCTTATTATTGAAATTATGCATTTTAAGATACATACTTTTGATAACATTTTGATTGAAATTTTGGCACATGTTGAGAATCAGAATGAGCGGTTGAAAATAGAAAATGATTTCATTTTGAAACACAGGACTTTATATCCTTATGGTCTAAATACAGTTTTAAATTCTTACAATATAAAAAGTATTGATAATGTTTATAGTTTTTTAAATTTGTTTAGTAAATTGAAAATTAAAAGAAATACCAGGGGATCACATATGTTATCCAATAAATTAAATTGTTTAGTGCCAGAGGATTGGATCTGTAATGTTGAAAAAGATTTTGTAGTAAATTTCAGTGTTAAAAATGTAAAAAAAGCAGTATTCACACTTAAGCTTAAAATTCTAAACAAAATTAGGAAAGTTAGTAAAATTTATAAATTTTCTAATTTGCATTTTAGAGACCTGCTTTTTGACTTTATTAATTTTAGATTAAAGAATTTTTTGGATTCCAAAACTGACAGGGTTTTCTTTACTTTGAATTTTCAACAGAAGTCTTTCGACAATTTTAAAATTAGAGATTTTTTTAGATATTATGACACTTTTTTCCCTCTTAGAGATGTTGATATAGCTGTTGCTTATAAATATAACATTCCTCTTTGTAAAAAATTGTTCAATTATAGATCTCTTGCTTTTTCTGATGAAATTCCTGAAACATGTAAATGTGACACAGATTTCTCGGATTTTATTGATGATTTCCATAAACATGTTATTACTGGAAATTTAGATATTATACAGAACAAAAATTTACATTTTATGATGGGATTAGGTACTAAGTTTAGATTAAATAAAACAATTAGCAAGAAAACGGCTATTCAGATTTTTGAAAGGGATTTGAAAAAATTTATTATGCAATTATGTTACAGATTTAACACCCCCTTTGAAGCTTTTTTTGAATGGGAGTGGCATATATTAAAGGAATTTGAGTTTTTTGTTAATAATTATTTGAACAGTAAGGATTATGTTTATCATAGTCTCAATAAAGAAGATTTAAATTATATTCAATTTTTACATAACAATTTTGTAATAGTACCTGTGGACAAAGCGGCTTCAAATTATGCAATTATTTGAAAGCTTTTTTACATTGATAAAGTTAAAAATGAGTTAAATAATAGTAAATTTTATAAGGAATGTAAATTAAGTCACAAGATTGTTGTAAACAAATTTAATGCATACACCAAGAAGGCTAGAAAAATGTATTCATATAATTTTGCTATTAATAATCATCATACTTTTCCATTTCTGTTTATGACCCCAAAATTTCACAAGACGCCTATTAAATTCAGATTTATATGTTGTAATTCAAGAGGTATAGGTAAAAGTTTAAATGTTAAGTTACAGGAGTTTTTGAAGCGCATCTATGGTTTTTTGAAGTTTAAATATAGAAATACTAGCTATTTTTGGTGTATAGACAATAGCAATGAGGTTTTAAATAAAATTAAAAAAACGCCCATAACGCCCACAAATTTGTATACCTATGATTTTGAAAACCTTTTTTCTAATATACCTATAGATTTACTTTATGATACACTAAAAAATATTTTTGATATGTTCTGTATTGAGGAGGAGCTTGGAATTAAAAGAGATTTTTTCTTGAGTTTATGTAATTTCTGTTTTCTTAATAATTTCATTACTTTCAATAGCTCATTTTTCTACCAGGTATGTGGTATTGGTATGGGAACTAATTTTTCGAGTTCTGCTGCAAATCTGTTTCTTTTTTATTATGAATTTAATTATGTTTTAAACAGTAATAAGAGTTATTCAGTTTTAAGGTATATCGATGATTTAATAATATTCGATGACAAACTTTTGGTATCGATTAACGATATCTATCCTCCATGTTTAAAATTAAATAAGGCTTCTGTTGATAATTTACATGTTAATTTTTTGGATTTGGACATTTTAATTAATGATAACAATATACTAATTAAGCTTTTTGATAAACGGGATTTTTTTAATTTTAATACTCAATCGATGCCACACTGGTATTCAAATTTAAGTAAGAAGGTTTTTAATAACATCATTGTGGGACAAATTAATAGATTTTATAGAATTTGTAGTAATAGAGAATTTTTGAGTTCACAGATTTTTAAATTTACTGCTAATCTTTTTTATAATAATTTATTTCCATACCAGTTTATTTTTCATTATGTAAATCAACTTAAGAAGTGTTTTATAAAGTGGCAACAGCTAAGCGGCCAAACACTGTAATGGATGCCAAGGTAGCTGCTTGAATAAATGAAGGATGTGGACTAAAGTCTTTAAGAACGTCTGCATGTTGATGTGCTTCAAGTAGAAACTGCGGTGACTTGGAAAGAAAATTAATGATTATGAGGATAATGGAAAGACAAGTCTTCACGACGCTGGTCTAACTTGGATTATGGCCTTGCTTGCAACTCCTGCTGATGGAAAGAAGTGGAGCGTAGTGATTGTTTTAAAGGTAGCAAGTTTTTTTCAGGTCTTCATGGGTAAAGGTGGGGATATGGCCTTCTCACATGTTCAATACTTCTAATTGCTTAATAAAAAAATTTTTTATTAATTTTTATTTACGTTTTATAAGCTAAATCGGTTTTCTTGGATTTGAATTGGTTGGTTATTTTTGTTTTTAAAGCAGTTTTGATTCGTTAAAATTATAAAATAGCTTTTTTATGTTGTGTTTTTGAAAGTTTAAATCTATTGTTATACTTTTGGAGTATGTGGGTTGGCCATATCTTGCGAAACCCGTGAGGATCCAATTTCTGTTTTTGATACCTGCTTTTTTCACTCCTCCCACTTTCTGAAGAGCAGGGAGTGGTTTGTTTGTTGTTTTTTCGTTATAAATTTTCATGGATTTTTATTGTTGTTTTGCACCCTCTTTTCATAATAATTTTCATAATCATTCACTTTTATTAGAGCTATATATATATATATATATATATATATATATATATAACATTAATTTTAAGTATGAAGATGTTGTGAATGTGTCACACCAATAACACTGAAGTAAAAAGAAATAGATTTATAATCTCAGTAGTGAAAATCATCTAACAAGTTTAAAGTATTAGTTTTAATAAACTATCATTAAAATATTTTATACGCGTTATGTAATCGTATATATTAAAGACCTATGCTACTAACAAGAAGACATTCGCATGCTAATATTGAAACAATAGCAGCGTTTTTTTATACATTTCTCGCTTGCATTTCAATATTTTTGAATGAAGTTTGTTGCATAAGATAAATGATGTTGATATTAATTCAGAATTTTCGCTTTTGCGATTTTAGTCAGTTTCTTTTCCTGAGAACACTTTCAGTTCCGGAATGAGTTCCGAATTCACCTGTTCTGGATAAGTTATTTTTATACCATATAAAAATTGCCTATAAAAGTCAATAAAATTTCTGAAATAAAGAGTAGATAGTAGAGTTACTTCCTTTGGGAATATTTAGTTGAAAAAGCTGTCTTTATTTATTTATTTTATTTATTTATTTATCTTATTTCATTTTTAGCTTCTATTCTGCACAAAATTTTTTTTCAAATATATTTTGCTGATATATGTAAACAAAAACGTTATCAGAAATGCCTTTTACTTTTTACTTCGTTTTATTTATGGTATTCAAAGTTCAAACGTTCACGAAAAACTCTTTGATATCCAAGTATTTTTGTTGTACCAAAGCCACCACAATACAGCTTTATGCCATTTTATACAGAGTTTATTTTTTTTTATAATGCAATAATAAAATTTCTCATTTTAAAATGGGCAATTAAGTATATTAAATTCATGACAAGATATCTACACTGTTAAAAATTTGCAGCATTCTGGCAGGTCATTTGACTGTTTTTTCCGAAAACTGTTACACGACCGTAATTTAACACTATTCTGACCATATTATTGGTCATTTTATGGTCAGAATACAGTTAAATTATGGTTATGAAACCGTTTTTTCGAAAACAGTCGAATGACCTGCCAGAATGCTGCAAAATGTTTAACAGTGTAGAATAATAGTGACACAGTGCGTAATGCATTTAACTTCATCCCAAATATAAATAGAAACATTATAATCACCGTTACAATAGTACTATAACTTTTAACAGGTCTCCAAAGCTTCCCAACATTTTTTTTTAAATATAAAAAAAATGATACTGGAAAAATATTAATGTTGGTACATAGATACCCTTTAAATTAGATTTGCGAAAATTTCTACCTAATTAAATTTAATTTTAAGTGTAATCAATCATTATCATTATACGTAAACCTTCAATTATTAGTACAAATTCTACTCTTAGGTAATAGGCTGTATTCCAAGTATAACTCGAAGCCCAAACTTACTATTCTTTCATCGAATGAAAAACAAAATAAAATAAATAATCTTTCCCCTATATTTATATATCCAGTACGTGATAAAACATTAATTAATTCTATACACAACCACTAGGACTAACTTAAAAGTCTAATAGTTCCACGTCTAGTAGTGAAACTAAAGCAAATGATAAATTTCTTAACACAGTTTAATCCTTTATGTACTGAATTATGAATTCATGAAAATGTTATCTTCTAAAGCATTTTTCGTGATTTTTTGAATCTACATTAGAAGATTTACATAAACATTTAATAAATTTTAGAAGGATTTTAGAAGGATTGAGGGATTTAAAAGGATTAATTATATCTGAATTTATAGGGATTTGTGCAATATTTATAACTCCACTCAAATCTTTTATTTTAAATATTTTTCTTAGTATGTTGTAGAATTAGGAAATGTGCAAATATAATGTTCTTACAATAGAAATATAGAAATATTTCCGAATTGAATAATCCGTCCCCTCCACCCCCAATGCCCAGAAAGCTGAAAAGATTCAAAGGCAAAAGAAATCATCCTTTTAAAAATATTTTTGTTTTTGTAACCGATAACGCTTTTGGAACAAGATAAATTAATGCATCTATAATTCATTCTAAACTACATTACTACTAATAAATGTATTAAAGGAATACTATAAAAAGTTATTTTAATGGGTCTTATAAGTACCGTCAGTAGATAAAGGGTTAATCACCTCAACACGTAATAATATATACATCAGGTTTACTAATCAAACATTCGATCTCCTACGACCTCGGCTAAGTCGTTTATAAATTATTCAAATGTCTCATATCACCTAAGTTTCAATTATATAAAAAAGTACATATTTTAAATGATTTTCATTAAAAAAGAATTCAAGATAAGACAATTCCTCAACCATTAAAATGTAATTTATGTGTTCTCCACCTTAAAGAGCGATTACGATTCCTCATAAAACAAGATATATTTAACAACCTTGAGAATCATATCGCTGCAGTGATACAATAAGATTCAGTTCCTTGTACATAATTTACAAATAAATTTAAGATCTAAATAAACTTTATGAACTTAGTGAACATTATTATTTTATTATTTCAGCGATATTTTAATAAAATGTATTGTTAATGTTAATAATAAAAAGAAAATACATCTTTGAAATCATGACACTCCAAAAACTATGTGTAAATTTATGTGTAAATTGAAAAATTGTAATGTATTTGCAAAATAATGTAAATATAAAAAAAAAAGCTTTAATAAATAGGGATTGTTTTCTGGCTGGTGGCTCGTTTGGTTTAATAGCAATAGGTGGATACTTCCTCCAGCGCTTTAGGAATATTTAAAAATTTAAACCTAATGGGTCGGACATGTTGGTCAAAGAAAGGTGTCTATTGTCTGCTAGTCTATCTGATTGTGTTTTTTATATATAATTTAAATTGAAATTTATCAGGTAAATGACTTTTATGAACTTAATGAACTGGTTTTACTGTATATTCATAAAAAAACATATTGTTAATATGAATAATTCACAAAATTATATTTTGAATAACGTGATATTCAAAATCCTACACTGTAAAAAAAATTCCGCAACGTTCGGAAAAAATGGGCAGCTGAGTTGCCCATTATTTCCAAGAAACATTTCTTGAAAATGACTGGAACTTTACTGTATATGTTAAAAACTTTCTACAGAAATGCCAGTAAGTTTCCTGCGAAATACCAGGAATATTTCTTTTCAAATGAAAATCAAATTTCGAAGTAATTGCTTAAAAGGCGCAAAGGCCAACATAGTGAAAAAGATTCCAAGCCGGGACTCGAACCCGGGCCATCAGTATAGCGCACTGACGTTCTACCGACTAAACCACTTGAAACGATACACAGCTCGGAAAATTTCTCACTATTGTATGTTGGCAAGGCTACAAACGCAGCACAAGATGTAATATTTATTTATTATAATTTCCATGTATAATTTCCATTATTATATATTATAATTTCCATGTATCCATATTTACATTCGTATTCCTTGTAATTAAGAAAATTAAGTGTAATTATAACTGGCGCTACAGTTTATAAAAAACACCTAATCTTGTACGTAAGGTTTTTTGTTTTCTTTTTTTTTCCATTGATAGTTTAAACGATAATTAAAATCTGCATTTAACAGAAATAGTTTATATATTAAGTTGCATAAAATTTCAGTTGAATTAATGCGTTTCCGATTGTAATATAAAATCATATAAAATAATACTCTTTGCTTTTTCTACTCTGTTTTTTTTTGTTTTTTTTTTTTTTGTTTTTTTTGTATTATTTCATGTAAGGGAAAAAAGTTATTAAAGGAAGACAAAGTTTGGAAGACCACCTATTTTTAAAAATGTTTTTCAATTATTGAGATTGCCCATAATAAACAAGTTATTAATAAAATTGTAGCACAACTGCATTCATTACTAGTTTAAATGCGTCTTACTTACAGTTGAAGCTAGTTTCTTCTATCTCATATATTTCTTCTCTCTAACTTTCTTCTATCTCATATATTTTAATATTTCAAAATGTTGTTACAAATGTCAATATTTCATTTTTATTAGTTTTAATAGTATTTTCAATAGTATTATGCATAATTTCATGCACTTTTCGATGGTAGAATATTAAAAATTGCACAAAAATCGCTATTACAGCGTTCCCTACTGGTGATAGCTGCTACATCCTTCAAGCGGAATTTTTCCAAATTCAGAGAGGACCTTTTTGCCGTGACCAAAAACACACACTATAAATTTAGCTCAATTCTATGCATGACTTCATACACTTTTTGATGGTACAATATTCAAAATTGCACAAAAATCGCTATTACAGCTCCTCCTTCCGGCACATTTTTTCTAAATTAAGGAAGGACCTGCTTACTATGGCCAAAAACTTTTTTCAAAAATTTGGTTCAATTCTATGCATAACTTCATGCGCCTTTTAATAGTACAATGGTGACACACGGACAGACGGACATTTTTTATAAACATGTTTTTTGGGTGACCCCTAAAACGTGTAAATACGAAATGGAAGTCGAAAAAAATTTCGATTACAATACTTTCTTCTATTGAAGATAGAAGAAAGTAAAAATGCAATTACCGTCCCGAATTTAAATGTTTTACATGGATATACTTCATATCTCTCGATTCTAAAAAAAAGTAACTACCGCTGTCACCGCCGCCACCGCCACCGCCGGTTTTGAGTTTTTTGTAACCGGAGGTCTTTCTCCGTTAATAATAAGAAAAATATTGCATACAAAAATATGAAAATCGGCGGTATTATAGAGAAATGTTTGATAAACACGCTGATGCAGACAATTTTCAAATCGAAGAATTATTTTAAGAGATATTTAAGGCTAAATTTGGACAAAGTCGTTCCATTAAAAAAGTTTTATAGGAGCAAAAACTATACATCGGAATTTAATCGTTTTTAGATCATTTTATACGTTATAATTTCCCGGTGTGCAGATTGCATTTAGTTTTTAAATTTTACTCATCTTTTGAGCTTTTATTTCTATTTTAAATTCAAATTTTCGGCATTTCGAGAGATATTTTTTACTTATTTTAGAAAATTGTACTAATTTAACCTGTTGCCAACTTTATAAATAGTGCAAACAATAATGTTTGCTTCAAATGTAAAAATTTATTTACACGTGACTATTATAAACAGAAAAAAAAACTTTCAAATTAAAATTAAATAATTACGTATAAAACGCAGGAACTTATTGAAAATTACTTCATCTATAATTACACGTGAATTTTAACAGAGAAAGATATTGTAAAATAATAAATTCATTAACATGCGTTAGAAGTCTTAAATAGGAGAAATTACGTCACATTTACGTCACATTACACTTATTACTTAAAATGAACAAAAAGTAATATTGCAAACCAGTTTAAATTTAAAAAATGCGCGAGACATTATTTTGATATTTTGAGATTGTATTAATAAGATTAATATTAATGGACAATATCTGCCTGACGTCGCACTCCCCCATCATGTGACTTACAAATGATATTAGCAGATATAACTGTAAAAATAACTGTACTTACAATGCATGTTACTTATTTAATTACACTTTCGAATCAGCATTTGTCGCCAAACAATGTGATTTAACGCCAAAATGTATCAGCGTACGATGTTCGCAATAATGTTGTTTCAAGTGTATGCGAGCGGTTATGGATGAAAATTTTATAGTCAAGTGTAAATTACATAAACATGGTTTATACGTTTGCGGCCATATAAAAATAGAGTAAAAAAGTTTAAATTCCAATGGAAATGTTTCTATACACAAGAAAAACTGGTTACGAAAGTTAAATTATATTTGCGCCAATCGATGCTGACTAAATTATGCCAATTGGCTGCAAAACCGTATTACGGAACTTATGCCTTTTGTATTCGCATAAACTTTTGGAAAGAAATATTTTCTTGTCTATAAACGAATTAATTGAACTATTGTAACAGCTATACGAACACAATAATTTGGCACATGGTGAAATAATTTACTTTCAGATAGTTAAAAGAAAGTTCACCATAATATCAATACGGAAACATGCCGGTTTGTTTTCCCCAATCATGTGACTTATCAGCGGATAATGTCCATTTTATTGAACGCGTTTAGACTGCTTTCGAGCGACTATTTAGTAATTTAATAAAAATAAAAAAGATTACAAGCTGAAAATGAAGTGTCATCGACAAAAAATATGATTTGAAAGAGAAAAATCTGTGAATCAGAAAATAAAGAAATTGCTTAAATGGTTTAGTTAAGATTCGTTAACCTTCTGTGTCGTTTCCGTCAAAAGAAGGCATTGGTACTTGTGAAATATATTTGCATTTTGATGCAGATTTGCTTATTATATTAGCTTATTTTTAAATGTTTAACTGATTTTATTTAATAAAAGACGAAAACAGCCATTGTATCTTTTAACAGCAGCTGATTTTTCCTTAAAATTCCCCAATCGAAGAGAAATGAATAGAAACCCGTTTATAGGGAGATCGCCACTGTTTTTTAAATTATAATTCAATCTTTTAAAATCTGTTTAAAGCCCATCAAATTAGCATGCTTTTAGAGACTGCGGTGTCTGAATGGGGGTTGGCGAGCGTAGCTCGTAGGGGGCCGAGGCCCCTAGTAATTCAAAAAAACTAAATGTAATTGTGGTTGGCTCTGTAGTTTTCTCGACTCGAAACCACTAATTTTGAATGTAAAGTTTTTTCCCCTTTTGGATATTTTAAATTTAAGTGATATTTTAATCTGCTTTTAACAAAAATCGTTTATAAAATAATATTTTGAAACATTCATTTCAATTTATGTGTTTTCGATTGGAGAGTGAAATTGCTTGCATAAATCAAAGAATATTTTTGTTTATTGTTCAGTTGCATTAAAAATTGAAAGTATGTGCATTTTTAAAAATGTCATCAAAATATCGAAAGTATGTACGATACTGCGTTAATTTAATTTGCTGTCTGACAAGCCTTTTTCTTGTATAATCAAAAACTATTAATTAGGTTCCGCATTGATATGATTTGCATTCCGTGTAATTAAGAATTTTAAGTGCAATTACAGCTGATCTTAAATTTTCTCTACTCCTAATATCTAACATTAAAATGTATAGGATTTTCTCTTATTTCATATTTAAATTTTAAGTAATTTTTAAATATCATTTTAACAAAAATTATTTATAAATGCATATAATAAATAATATTTTTGTTTGCAATATACATACATGTAACGTCTGAATTTGAAACTTTTAAAAGAACAAATAAAGTAAATAAAGTAAGACAGACTTGAGTACAGTTAAAAATAAAATTTATAAAAAGTTTAAAATACTAAAAATTGATACCTAATATATAAAAATGAAAATTTGTCTGTCTGTAATTCTAAACAAATCCACAGTTTGGAAGCCAGAATTGTGAAATGTTACGTACAATATGTATTAAAACACGGCCGAGGCAACTAAAGTAATGCGGAATCGTAATAATTTATAGCTAATTTTTAATTAATAAAAAAACCACCAATTGAACAGCAATTTTCTTTCAAATTTAAACATTTTTCGTTTTAGTAGTTGCCAACAATTAAAAATTCACAATAAAATTCTTACCACAACAATTATTTTTCTTTCGCTAGATTTCCACGTGATAAATGAAAATGAAATAAATAGTTTGACGAATTAAAAAAGAATTAATATTACGTCATAAATTTTTTACTGCAAGATTTCAACGTGAAAAATGAAAATGAAATACAGATGGGTGATAAAATAATACGAACACCTATGACACCAATGGCGTACGAATTCTTCCATAAATGTTCGAAGCATGAAGTTCCCTTTGGACAGTTCTTGCTGAAATGGATTCTGGAGATGATTATTTATATATGACGCTATCTGGGATAGAGATTGTCTGCGCTTTCTGACTGCTATGGGGGCTCAGAAAGCTTTCTTCTCCGTCCACTGTTGTACTTTCGCAGACCCGCATTCCGTGTACGCTGTCATGACGGTTGACACAGTACTCCTTGCACGCCCAAAATAATTGGCTATTTCCGTCACGGAGCAACCAGCGCACCGCATTCCAACAATCATTCCTTTTTTGAACTCTGACAAGTCAGTCATTACTGATTTTTCCAGAGCGTATGGTAAGCGCATGCAACACCTATGGCTGATTTTGAGCGACTGATACCTTACCTTTCATAACTACTAGGTGGCAGAATTGAGTGCAAAGTGACATGCGCGTTCTGGTCCTTTGAAATGGACCATACCTTTTTCATAGGTGTTCGTATTATTTTGTCACCCATCTGTAAGTAGTATAACGAATCCTTCTATGTATATAAAAAGGTGAGAATTTGTAATTGAACCAATTAAAATCCGCGTAAATACCGCGAAACGCATCTAATTGGTCAGAGCTTTCTGACGCAATTAGGAGGGGGGGGGGCTCTGTCGCTAAACGTCGCCAAGTTTGTTGCCAAACGTGACGCCAACTTGGCGCTACAAAACGCAAAACATTTACGCCTGAGGTTGTCTAGAAAATAGGGATTGCTTAACGATACCGAACGGAATTGCGAAGCGATTATGCGGGGGAGGGGGCGTTGGTGAGCATAGCGAGCAGGGTGGAGGAGCCTATCTAGTTTTTACGTCACGTTGGAAACATAATGGGCGTCAGAAGATAAATATATAACGCCATATGAGTTTGAAAAAATGTATTGAAACATGATAAAACTCAATTATGGAAATAATGGCATATTTTAACATTTTGAGGTTCTCTTAATTTATTTTCTCCTTTCTTAAATCAATTCCATATATATGTGTGTGTGTGCGCATATATATTAGAAATTGCACAAAGGTTTCGGTCCTTAGAGCTCATTCTTAGTGAAGAACTGAAATAAAGATGGCTTTACTGCTTTCTTTTACTGTTTATTTTATACTGTATGTTTAATTTTGAAATTAAATTTTCAAAACAAACATTCATAAAATTCCGGGTAACGCTGGGTACTTTAGTTAGTATATAATATTTTTGTTACTTGTATCGCCATGTCTTTTTGTATATGTTTATGTACGAGATAAAAATGCATTAAAGTCTGAAGGCTCATGTATTTTTAAAATATACAAGCCAAATAGTGATAGTGTGTACAATATAGCGTTAATGTTCTATCTGATAAACATTTTTCTTTTTTAGTCGAAACATTATAATTACGGTCCCACATTGGTATGATTTACATTCGTATTCCGTGTAATTAAGAATATTAAGTGCAATTACAGCCGGTGCTGTACTTTTCTCCAGTCATAACCACTAACATTAAATATAAAGGATTTTTTTTACCTTTTTCATATTTAAAGCTCAAGTGACTTTTAAATCTGATTTTAACAAAATCGTTTATAAGATAAAATGTTTTAAAATCTATTTGTGTTAATAGGTTTCTAATTGAATTAAAAAAATGCTTGCACATAATAAAGAATATTTTAACTCATTGTAGTCCATCTATTCTGTATATATTTATGTATGACAGAAAATGCAATAAAGTCTGAAGGTTCATGTATTTAAAAATTGTAATCCAAATAGTGAAAGTGTGTGCAATACATCGTTATTTTTTTATCTGATAAATGTTTTACTTTTTTAGTCGAAACATTACATTTACGGTTCCACATTGATATGATTTGCATTCGTATTCCGTGTAATTAAGAATATTAAGTGCAATTACAACCACCGCTGTACTTTTCACTAGTCGTAACTACTAACATTACATGTAAATATTTTTTTTCCTTTTTAACATTTCATGTTTAACGAATTTTTAAATCTGTTTTTAACAAAAATCGTTTATAAAATAAGACGTTTAAAAATTCATTTGAGTTTCTGATTGGACTATGGAAATTCTCGCATATAATTAAAAATAATATTATTCTTATCTTGTTTTTCTTTTGCATATTTTCATGTATGAGAAAAACGTGTATTAAAAACTTATTTTTAAAATGTTATCGAAATATTGAAGGTATGTACAATGCTGCTGTCTGATAAACATATTTTTTTTAAAGTTGAAAAATTGTAATTACAGTTCCTGAGTGATATGATTTACATTCTTATTCAGTGTAATTAATGGACAGTATACCCGTGACGCTACAATTGGTAAAATGGCGATTTTTGTAGCCTCGAACCGAAAGGAAGAATAGGGTCCATTTCTTTATGGATTATTATCTGCAAACAAATGCAAAACTATTTATATTCTTTTAAGAGTAAGACCAATGTCAGACGGGCGTCTTTTCTGCTGTTTTTTTGCTTAAGTATTATCCATTCACAATGCTATAGTATTGTGAATGGATAATACTTAAGCAAAAAAGCAACAAACAAGTAACTAAATTTAAAAAATCAAAAAAACCCGACTGAATAAAAGCCAACTAATTAATTATTTCTCATCAATGTGAAACTATTTTTTATATTACTTATCTATTTTTTTATTTACTTGTATTGATGACTTTTAAGTTGTGTTTAATTATTGGTTCCTATCTATAAAAACTGTTTTGATGAGGCCTATAGGTGTCCTTGAAGGTTAGAGTTGCAGTAAAGCTAGAAATCCTACATACACTACTTTCAGGTTGTGCAATATTTAAACGGAAATTCTGACTGTAAAATAGTCAATGAAACATCGCATTCATTTTGAAAGATCTCTCCAATGATATGCCACTCAATAGGGTGCGTAAATTTTTATTTCGTCTCTCATACCGTTTTGTATTTTACAGCAGCCATTTTAAATTTATAAAAACAAAACCTATCTTTTAACCATCGGAAGATTAAGACGAATCGATAGAGACCTCATTCATAAAAATCCATAAAGTCGTTAGGGTGCTTCGAGGGTATAAAGAAATCCACATACACAGATACGCGTGAAACACATAACCCTTCTTTACAGCCGGGTAATAAAAAAAACTAATCGTTTTATAGATTGTTTTATTCGCTAGATATCAAATCTATCTTCAAATATTACATCCACTTCAAACGAGGTGTCGTGGCCGAGCGGTCTAGGGAGCTGGTTTAAGGCACCAGTCTCTTCGGAGGCGTGGGTTCGAATCCCACCGCTGCCAAAATGAAGATTTTGATAATAATATTCTTTTTTTTTCCGTAAAAGCCAATAAATTAAGCAGTTTCCATTTAAAGATTTCTTTTCGAGTTTTGCAGAATATTTTGGCGATAATTAAAATTCATTTCAGAAGAATAATTTTATTCCGCGTTCAAAGTGTCTGAATGAGGTAATTTAATTTTTAAATTATCATTTATTAAAATATTCAGAATCATAGGTTATTTGCAAACCCATGTTACAATAACAGAAGATTCTAATGGACATTTCTAAGGTTAAAAAAAAATCCCGTGTCTCAAATTCTGCATGCATTAGCATAATCACGGGCTGAACAGGTCCCGTGTTGCAGTTCCGCGGCAAAAATTACTTATAAAAATACAGATACGCCAGATAATTGTGTAAGTAAATGAGTTTTTTTTTAATGTTTAATTCAAATTTCTTGTAATAATATATTAAATTTACAAAATCAAAAAACTCGGCAGCGTAAAAAGCGAACTAATTAATTATTTCTCATCAATATGAAACTATTTTTTATATTACTTACCCTTTTTTTATTTACTTGTATTGATGATTTTTAAGTTGTGTTTAATTATTAGTTCCTATCTACAAACACTCTTTTGAAGAGGCCTATAGATGTCTATCATGAAGGTTAGAGTTACAGTAAAGGTAGCGATCCAAAGTACACAACTTCCAGGTTGTGTAATATTTAAACGGATCCTCTGACTACAAAATAGTCAGTGAAACATCGCCTTCATTTTGAAAGACCTATCCAATGATATGTCACTCAATATGGTGCGTAAATTTTTTTTCGTCTCTACCGCCATTTTGTATTTTAAGGCCGCCATTTTGAATTTATAAAAACAAAACCTATCCTATAACCATTGGAAGATTAAGACGAATCGATAGAGACCTCATTCATAAAAATCCATCCAGCCGTTGGGATGTTTCGAGGGTATAAAAAATCCACATTCACAGATACGCGTGAAACACATAACCCTTCTTTTCAGTCGGGTAAAAAGACGCCCGTCTGACATTGGTCTAAAGGAAATTTTCGGTAATCGTCTGCATGCGGTAAGTACAATGAAAAGTATTCCTGTGACGTCACAATTGGTAAAATGTCGGTTTTTATGGCCTCAAACCGAAAGGAAGAATAGGGTCCATAAGATTAAGTATACTTATAGTTGCTTCAGGAGTTTTGTCTACCGGAAACTAGTAATATTCAGGGTAATTTTTTTGTTTGCTTGTTTTTTTTCTATTTAATGTTTAGGTGATAATTAAAAAATGCTTTTGGCAGAAATCGTTTCAATAATAAAATGTTTAAAAAAATCAGTTGAATTAATTCGTTCTTGATTGGAATATGAAAGTGATCGCACGTAAAAGATTATTTTAGTTTATTATACGCTCACTTTTTTTATTGTTTTATGCATGGGAAAATTATTAAAGAAATGGAAACTTTCATAGATCACGCATTTTCAAATATGCTTTCCAAATATTAAGATTACCTATGATAAACGAGTTATCAGTAAAACTTTAACGCAACAGCTTTAATTACCAGTTTAAATGCGTTTTATTTACACATGAAAAAACTGCTTATCATTCTGCATTTAAATGACTTACATGCATATATTTCATGTAATGAAGAAATTAAATGAAATTATACATCTGCTTCTGCAGTTTTCTGTACTCAAAACGATAATATTGATTGCAAAGGTTTTTTCCATTTTCATATATAAATTTTAAATATTTTTTTTTAATCTGCTTTTTAAAAAATCGCTTATAAAGAAAAAAAATCCATTTCAATTTCTGTGCTCTCGATTGGAGTATGAAATTGCTTCCATATGATAAAGAACATGTTTCATTATTCTTCTGCCTTTTTGTATAATTTTATGTATGAGAAAAAAAAAAGGATTAGTTTAAAGTTTGAAGGTTTAGTTATTTTTTAAAATGTGATCCAAATATTGAAAGTATGTAAAATTTATGTATGTGCAAGCATGCGATAATATTCTTTCTAATTAACGTTTTTAATTTACAGTCGAAAGATTGTAATTAATGTTATGTGTGATTTACATTATATTCCATGGAATTCAGAAAATTAAGTGTAATTATAGATAGCTCTGCAGTTTTCTGTACTTGTAACCAGTAATCTTGGTCGTAAGCTTTTTTCTATTTAAAGTTTTGATGATAATTAAATTATGCTTTTGGCAGAAATAAAGAAGTTTTCAATAATAAAATTTTAAAACATCAGTTGAATTTAAACGTTTCCCATGTGAATCTTAAAATTCTTGCATATAAAACGATTATTTTGGTTTATTTTTCATTGTCTTTTTCTATAATATTAGAAATGGGAGAAAAAATTATCAAAATATAAAAGATATCCAATTCTTTTAAGAAAAAGTTCCCTATTTTAAGAGTAAACACAATAAACGATTCACCAATAAAAATTAACTCAACTGCATCAATTACCAGTCAGAATATTTATTTAATTTACAGTTAAATAAATATACTTACTGTTCTACATTGAAATGATTTACATATATATTTCGAAAATAAGGAGATTATTAGGAGAATATATTAAGAAAATTCGGTGTGATTATATCTGGTTCAGCAGTTTTCTCTGCTCACTCTAACACGTGAAGTTTTCTCTTTCACTTTTTTCTCGATTAAGGGATTCTTAAAGCTGTAAAACTTTCGATATTTTGATTTTTTTTTTTTTTTTTTTTTTTTTTTTTTTAGGTGATAAACCCCTACCTTTTCTGAATATTTTGACATAATTGTTTCCCTGAAATTCCCATTAGAACTGAAGTTATGGCTTTTAGAATTATACCCGCCCAATAGCTGAAGTGGCGTTTCTGAAACTTTGAAGTCATTTTTCTTCAAATGACATTTTTCGGCATAACGATAACGCACAAGATATCTCAAAAACTTCTGAATATTTTTTGATGAAATTTTCAAGACATGTGTTTCATATTAGTGTGTATAAACGGAACCTAAAATTTGCTTTTTATTGTTCAATAAACTATTTTTTTTTAGCGTATAATACTATGGAAATTTTCTAAGTTTTGCATTATCTAAATAGAACTTTGTATTAAAAATATAAATATGCTTTAAATACAAATTTATTTAGGTTCAGGGTAATTATTATAATATGAAGTATAAGCAGGCGCCAAAATTTTCATTCTAGTTGCAAAATTTATTTTGTAATCATAAGCTCAATCTGTTATGCTAATTTTCTGCTCGTCAAAAGTCTGACAGTTTGGAACTCCCTGTAAAACCTAATTCCGCACTTTGCAATTTTTTAAATACACGAAATGAAAGAACATACTTATATCTTTCATTCCAATAAAAAATTTGTGTTCAAATCAAATACATTTTAAGATATTAATTGTTGAAAATGGTCTTTTTTTCACTTTTTCCAATTTTAAGAGTCCCGAGACTCCTTAAAAGTTCAAACTTTTAAAAGGTCAGTCAGCTACACTTGACCTATAGAGTGCTCTGAATCCTTCATGATTCCTTCCCTTAATTTTGAATAGCAACTTTTGTCTTATTTTATTACAACAAGGTAAAAGTTTCTTGTTGAAAACACGTATGATAAAAGATTAAAACTTCTATAGGCCGCTCGCCGTGAAGGGCAGTAAATGATATTTAAATGTGATTTTGACAAAAGTTGCGTATAATTTTTTTTTTAAATAATCTAGTGGAATGAATGTTTTTCCGATTGGTACATTTTAATACTCCATATAAAATATTTATTTTTATTTATATGCCTTTGTGTCTTGTATGATTTTAAGTATGAGAGAAAATATTTCAAAGAAAAATCTGGCGGATCACGTAACTTTAAAAATGTTTTCCTAATATTAAATGTATCCGCTATAAACGGGTTATCAGGAAAGTTTTACGTCTCTGCGTTAATTAAGTGCCACAGAAATGTGTTTCTTTTATAATTGTATAATTTTAATTACCTTTCCAAGTTGAAATGATTTACTTTTGTATACTGTTTAATTAAGAAGATCAAGTTTATTTAAAGCTCGCTGTGCAGTTTTTTTACTCACAACTATTAACCTTGAATGTAGAGTTTTTCTTTATCTTTTACATTTAAAGTTTAACCAGAAAATTAATATTTTCGATAGAGAGTTATTTAAAAATCCCATTTTTTTAGAATGTGCCTTCGAAAAAATTGTTTTTATAAAAAATGTTTAAAGCTTATACTAAAGTAATGTGTTTCTGATTTGAAAATGGGAATCAATTTTGTCAGTTGATTGAGTTTTTTTTTTAAATTCAGATTACTGTATTACTACCTTTTTATAAAAAAAATGGAAGTATTCGCCTTTTAAATAAGGGAATAATAATATTTTAAAAAAGTTTTAGTAATGAAGCAATCTGAATAAAAATATCCGCTCAATTGGCAGAACTGATTTCAGTGTTTCTATCATAGAACCTCGACAGAGTTTCTCGCCAAGCAAAAGAAACAACAGTGCAATGAAACGTAAATGAAAGGAATTTCCGCTAACTGGTAACAAACGATTTTGCAAAATTTTTTTAGAACTCTGTCTAGTTTATATTTTCCGGACTGACCAAAACGGGATTTTGATACATTTATATCTCGCGTTCTATTTATGATAGGAGCGAAATTCTTGTTTCTAGGGAATGGGCCGTGCCACGTGACTCAGAAAACCAAAAGTAAAGTGGAATCCGGTGAATAGGTTTTCAGTAAATGCACTTTTAAAAGTGCTGTTTTTTGCACTTTTTAAATTATTGTTCTGAATTTTTTTTTTTTTTTTTTTTTTTTTTTTTTTTTTTTTTTTTTTGAGTAGTTCAAACGTTTGAAAGTTTCATGCAAAAATATTAATTAGTGTTTGATTTATACTAGTTTAAAAGTTATTTATTCCTATATTGAGCGTGACGTACGTAATATAATTTATTCCTATCTTGCAGGGTGGCCTACGTAATATGTATATCTGTACTTATATCTGCATGTAATCTAAAAGAATCATCGTAATAGCCGCTACTCCGAACCTGCCAAAATAAATTTCTTGACCCACAACCCGACCCGAACTCGCCCAAAAAAATTTCGGAATCCCGCAACCCGACCCTAACCTGACATATTTCAGTCCGCACTCCACCCGAACCAGAAATATTTTAACTCACAACAAGACCCGAGCTCGAAATGAAAGGAAAAGCGTAGGAATGTTTTAGATAGAAAAATGGACAAATCTTTATTCTTTAATAATCAAATAAGTAAAATCTCTGAATAGCAGACATATCGTTGAATAGCGTCCTGCATCGGGTCCTGTTGTCCTTAATTTTCTTTTTTCGGGTCGGTATGATTTTCTCGGTTCACGCTAGAATATTTCTTGCTGGTCATATGTAAGTTTATTGTGTCTGGTTTGGGGGAAATATGTATTTGAATATGAATGAATATACTAGTATGAGTACACATCGTATATTCAATTTACTGCATGAGATATAAAATATATGTAAGAAATGTAGTCATAGAAAGTGTAGAATCGAAGGTGAACTCTATTCAAAGTTATAAGCGTACGCATAATGAGTTTAGGAATTGAAAAGTGTTCATTAAATAGGTGTGTCCGCGTTTCGGGAGCGTCTATTGTGGAAATCTTATTGCATATAGATTTTTAACCTGAAAAAAGATCTTGGAGATTATTTTGAAAAATCGGGTCAAATCGAACCCAACCCGCAAGAGTCAAAACCACACCCGAAACTGACCCGACCCAAAACAATGAAAGTCAACCTCACCCGCAATGAAAAAATATAGCGCTGTCGGGTGCGGGTAAAAGCAAGTAACCTAACCCAATGCAGCACTCTAGGCCGAATTCGTAATATATATTAGATCTGTCCATGAGCCCGGGACTATCTCGAAGCCCTAGTTCGATGAATTTTTCGTTCATTAAGCTCGGTGAGGGCTCAATTTTTATCTAAAGACTCGGGTCGGGTAGGGACTAAAGTTTATTTTTTGAAAAGTTGGGCCGGGTAGGAATTTCATTCTTACAAGGTCTTTTATTTTTTCTATAGGTTCGGGCCAGATCGGGACTGTATTTTATTCTTTCCGGGCCGTATCGGATAAGAATTTGTTTCCCACGAATAAAGTCTTGGTAACGTTTCTCACTTATTAGTAGAGAAAGCATTGTTTCTTCTTTTTTTGCGTTTTTTAAATAAAGGATGGAACATGTTTTTAAATAAAAGGCCCTTGGGCAAAAAATGCGAAAATAAAACAGGCACATCGGGCCAGTGTGGTATGTTTGCTATTTCAACCAGAAATGTACGGTGTTTAGCTTTTATAACAGGCAGGGCGAACAACAGTTTTTAGCTGGATACTATATTAATTTGAACAATAACATAAAAAACACTTTTTATTTACCCATGCATTTATTAAAGATTTAAGTGAGCAGATGGATTTTCGCATGTGTTATATCTTCTTGAACCTTATTTCGTATAGGCCCGTAAAGATTGCGGTCAATTGAATAAACGTGGAACAGAAGTGCACTCAAGTTTTAGACAAAATATAAGATTTTGGCTACATCCGGCCGTTGTGACGACTTACTGGGGCCACTTGTGGTTGAATTGTCTGGTTTCAGACTAAGGAATGCAATTTTAATTTAAACTCGTAAATTTTGATGTAATTTTGGTACGGTACCGGTTCGGGATCTCCAAATACCTGGACATTTCGCGTAAATCGGAACACTGAATCCTGGCAGCATTCAGTTCACACCACAATAATTTGTACGGTTCATAGGTTTTCTGCAATTCGGGTTGCCAGGATTTTCACAAAAAGTTTGACCATCTGCATGTATCTCATGAAAAAATATACGCATTTGAATATGAATGAGTATATATTCAATTTACTGCATGAGAAATAAAATGGAAGAAGTGTGATAATAGATTATTATTTCTTTAAGGACAATTTTTTCTTCTTTCGAAATATGAAAAATATTACCAACTTTTCGTTTTTAATACACACAATAACACATGCATCGTATTTGTGATAGTTTATGCGCACATCTACATGTTACATGCGTGCAGATTGTGAGGTATCCACTATTCAAAGAGATATAAGCGTACAAATATTTAAGTGTTAGGAATTGAAATTATTTCAGGTAATTGGCGTGTTTTCTGTATTTTTTTTTTGGGGGGGGGAGGGGAGGAGGGGATGGGCAAACCAAAACGCAAATTTTCATGTTTTGACGAAATATAATCAAGGGAAAAATTAGTTCAATTCACGGATTATTTTGAGAGCGTAGAGTCCTGCGTGGTTTGGGTTCTATCCGACCCGAACCCAACAAACTTCGACCCAAAACTGACAGTTCTCAATTCGAACTCAATACCACCACAAAATGGAAAAAAAGATCCATATTGTAATGGAAAAATAGCCTACAATTATATCTCTAGTATCAATTATCTTTTTTATGTAGAAAAATCAATACATCTGTATATGTACTCGTTGATATTCAAATAATATGGATTTTCATTTTTAAATACATTTTAGAGAACCTTTTGAGAAATCAGTTAGAAACGAACCAATCCGCCAGAAAAAATTAATATTAACCCATAATCGAAAAATGGAAGTCAATCCGAACTTCTCGGAAAAAATATTCCTTTTAGCTGGATCCGACACAAACCACCAGTCGGTTTTGGATTCAGTTTGCCCAACCCGATGCAGGACTCCACCCGAAAGGCAATCTCAGCTCGATAAAAATATTTCATTCTGCACATTTCGACCTGCACCGGAAATATTCCAACCTCAATCAAACCCCAAACCTAAGCGATGAACAAAAAAATACATATTTATATTGCAATGCAACTATGCAAAAGTAGTTTACAATTATACCTCTAGTATCAATTTTAACTTTTAAGTGAAATATTCAATATACATGTACTCGTTAATATTAAAATATATATTTTTTCTACTTAAAATAAATTTTGTAAATTCTTTTGAGAGATCGATTTATCTCGAATCAAGAACCGTAAATATCAACACCCGATCCGAGCCTGAAACAATTAAAGTGAACCTGACTCGAATCCGACCCGCAACGACAAAAGATTAGGTCCAACCCGATCCGATCTGGACTGCGAGTCGGGTCAGGTTCAGTTTGCCCGACCCGATGCAGCACTCTACTTGCCATCCAACCCAACAAGGACGAAATTATTTTCGTCCTCCGTATTATTAACCGAACCCGAAATACTTCAAACCAAGCACATTGTAAATCCACAATCAGTGAAAATCGATCTACAATTTAATGTAGTTGTAAAAAAGTAGCATATGATAATAACTTCAGTATAAATTTTATCATTTATGTTGAAAAATAAATATGTAAAGAGTCGTCCATGTATGAAATATGTATATTATTAACTGAAGGAATTTGGACTTCTTTATTTCCGACAAATTGGGTTCACCTGAAACCAACCTGTAAGAATCAAAATTCAATCAGAAACCGACTCATACTCGGAAGAATTAGTTTAGTCAATCCGATTTGTAAAGAAAAA
This sequence comes from Maratus speciosus, assembly GCA_963932465.1. NCBI lineage: Eukaryota > Metazoa > Arthropoda > Arachnida > Araneae > Salticidae > Maratus > Maratus speciosus. Next base: position 128,568,006 of record OZ010792.1, on the reverse strand, counting down.
AAAATGAGCTCGAACTGGACCCAACCCGATCGAAATTCAAATCGAAATATTTTCCCTGACTACTTATTTAACCTCGATGGGGGAACTAGGTATGCCCGACGGAGACGGGGGGAGGGGGGGCACTTGCCCCCGGACCTACCTCCTCTAGCGCCACCCTTGGGACCCAATCGTGCATGAGCCCCCTACCAGCAACCTGTGTGCCAAATTTCTTAGCCCTGCGTCTGTGGTTTCCGAGTTTTTGAGGTTACATAGATAGATACGCACACGGATTTTAATAGGGTAGATGTTATTGCATTCGACCCAATTAAGCTTTCTATTGTAAGGCGGCATTGAAGGATTTACGGTTCGTTTATAAGGTCACTTAAAAGACCTTGATTACATTACAACTGATGGATATTTAATGAGTGGCATGTATTTTAATCAATTTGTACTATTTCAATCTCTAGAAAATTTTATCATGTTACTTAAAAGTTTAAAATGAATTCAATTTGTTCATCTAAAGGCTCAACGATTCAGGTTTCTACTTTATGAAAGATGTTTCTATTATCCACAAAGATGCTTCTAGATTTAAGCACACACCCTTTTAAAATTACAATACTATGAGAATTTTTGCACACAAAATTTAGATAACAATTAAATGAAATTTTACATTGCACGAAATCGGAATGATTTTTGACGAAGGTACTGCGCACAATAATCATCGCTGAATGTCCTGCTGATATTTGAGGAGAAACTATATTATAGAAACGTGCCAGTGGACCTCGATTATGTAAAGATTCTAGATAAACACCGACTCAGAAGAAACCACAGAATTTGGTCAAAAAGATAATGTAAACACGTCAGTGAATGACAGAGTACTTATAGTCATGAAAATAATTCGATATAACTTTAGGATTACTGTTTATCATATTGAAATTAGTGGGAAAATGTTCTCTTTTGTATTGCTTTTATACGAAAACGCACATATACTCAAATATTTTTTAATATAATACTGTCAGTCTGGTAATACAGACAGTCTGGTTTTATATTACATAATTTTTTCTTCATTTTTCTACAATCATTTTATATCAAATAAATTTTTGGTAGTTTTATTGGAATTTTTCGTTTTTCTTTTCTTTTAAAAAGATTAATAAGGGGATTTATTAAATTAATCGACTCTGTTATTTTAGACTTGGTAATTAAAGAAGGCTATGAATATGCCATAAATGTTAGAGACATGTAGTAACATGCTATCTATATGCATTTTAGTCAATTTTTAATCAGATATTTGAGCTATTTAAAAATTCACAAATATTACCAAAATCAGGGAAAAACATTTCATAACAATGAAATATCAAATTTTGAACTTATATTGAAATGAATAATAATTTATCGTATGAATTATCCGAAATATATGAGAAAATACTTCGAAAGCGATCGACTTGGTATGTTTTGTTAGACACGTAAAAAAACAATTAGGAATTTAGAAAGCACATGCATTGAAAATACAGAAAATCCAACAAATGTTAGAGCTTTTGAAAGCATTAAAAAAGAATAAAAAAAGCTTAATCAGATAATCTCAGTTTCTGGCGCGCTTATCGGAGGGACGTTGGATTTATTGAAATAAAAAAAAAACTAATTTTATATAAAAATTACTTCAAACACACCGGGTGATAAAACAAAGGCTCATTACTCAGTCTGCTTTTAAATCTATACATATTTTGTGCAAAATGATATGAATTTTGAAAATGTTATGTCAGTTTTTCAAAAGTTATTAGGATGAAATCTTTGCAGAGTTAATGAATCATCGTATAGCTTATAGAACAGCAGCAAATAATATTACTGGTTCATACTTGCTAACCTCTTGCTTTTTTTTAAATCAAAAAAACATACTTTAAACCAGGAACTTTATTTAATAAATGAAAGTATGTAGGTTTCTTCTAACTATCACTTTGAAGCTGGAAACTTTTAATTTAATAAATTTTCTGGTTGAAGATAAGTTTTTTTGTTTAAAAGAAAACGAGAGGGTGTCAAGTATGATGGTTAGTTCGACGTATTTTATCATTTCTAAAAAATAAAGGACTTCTTCTGAGATTTGTAAGGGTCGATAAAATGGTTTTGAATTATTTTTAAAAAGTCCAACATTATGTCTTACTAGATATATTACACTTTTGAAAAGTTTATAGCATCACTATTAAATAATTTTTTTAGTTCTATCATCTTCTGTTTACCTTTTCTTTTCTGAATTAAAATGGAATATGTTTAATGCAAATGAAATACCTTACAAAAAGGAGTGATATCTATTAAGAAACAACTCGTTGTAAATGACCTCACAAAGCCACAAACCTAAAACGTCAAACTAAAAAAGAAGTGATATCACATAAAAAGAAGTGATATAGAAGTGCATACTCGGAGTGCCGTGTAAAAATCTATCACTAATCATAATGTTTTCAAAGGACTCGGAGTGAGGTACAGTATGTGAAAACTGCTTGGAGACCTGCAGGCATTTATTTAATGTATGCAGTACCTATATCAATTTTGAAAAATTGTGAAAGTTGAAAAAATTATTTTTAAATTCTCATTATATCTCTCTTATAAATATTTGTAGGTGGAAGATCTGTAATAAATCAGAAATATTTGTAAGATAAGCAGGAAATGGTATGTAATTGTGGTAATGATCTATTATTACAATTATACTTTTCAATAATTTAAACATAATTTTTAATTACACAAATTCGTTTAATAATACACTGCTTCAAAATTAAAGGGGAAACTTGTAAAATGGATGCTGTTTATGACAGAATTATTTCTTAAACGTAAAATGTCGTGTTTCCAACATAAGGAATATTATATAATACTAGAAAACTTACTAGAAAATATTTTTCCCTGTCATGTGCAATTCCGTTTACGTAGGCTTTACTGCAATATATCTTAGTTCTGTTATCGTCTATTATTAGGTGCATTGTTAGTAATATTCATATGATCATTATTTTTCAATTCCTACTATTAGTTCACACTCTCCCTATATTTATTTATATATCTTCTTCAAATTTTCAATCGTTAATAAAATACTTATTATTCATCCTATCAAGTTGAAGTAAATTTTTTTAAACTTTTACTGGATGACAATTGATGTTAATACAGATTTTTTAAATATTAATTCATTAATTAAATTTTAATTAATTATTTTAGTTTTATATGGGAGACAAAATGGCGGACATTGGTTATTGAACAGCATTTAATGCAGCTTCATATCTATAAGGGGGATTACCAAAGGGGGACCCTATTATGTCGCCAAATACCGCCAAGTTTGTTGCCAACTTGGCAATATATCGCCAAATTTGGCGACCAAGATGAATCGCCAAAAGTGACGCCAACGTGGCGATATCTCTAATATTTCGCCAAATTCCCATAGACTTCCCTTGTAAACCTACTTGTTTATAGAAAATCAACAAATTGAGATATTTTAATGCAACAAAAACTAATATTAGCTTAAAGGATTATATTAAAATTTTCTTTGATGACCTAAGTAGGAATTGACTTTAAAAACAAAATTTTTATATCACTTGTTTCTTATTAATTTACAAACTCAAAATGTTTATTGCATGTTTAATTAGAAAATATTCCTCCTAAAAGGGGTCTTTCTCGTTCAAATAACGGTAAATAAAATGAACAAATCGATCACATGATGTTAAATAAGAATGGGCATGTAAGCACCACAAGCTTCAACTTTTCACAGTTCTTCCAAATCTTCGAATTTTCACAATTTAATGGGAGAAGTAATACAAGAAGAAAATTGTAAAACAAATATTCCTGTGTAAGTACCGGAAGAACAAACATTATAAAAGACTTTAGGTCGCCAAGCAGTTTTCACATACTGTACATCACTCCAAGTCCTTTGGAAACATTATGATTAGTGATAGATTTTTACACAGCACTCAGAGTATGCACTTCTATATCGCATCTTTTTATGTGATATCACTTCTTCTTTAGAGTGACGTTTTATGTTTGTGGCTTGGCGGGATCATTTACAACGATTTGTTTTAAAATTCAGGGCTGCCATTAACGACCATTTTTTTTTTAATTCTATTCATACCAATTTTTCCTGAACGAAACATTTACACAGATAGTTTGGCAGCATATGCAAAAGAAATGCATTAAAAAAATTTTATTTTAAAAATATTGGTCTAAACAGAATATAAAAACAGTCGTCAGTGGCACGGCTAAAATTAAATATATCTGTTTCTAATGCTCTGTATCTTTATATATTTCTATGTATTGAAGAAAAAGCTTGATCAAAATAAAGTAATGTGGCAAAAAATCACGTACTTTCAAAGTTTTGTTTTTCAAATATTAAGAGTATCCACAATAAACGGTTTATCAATTATCAACGGTTTAACATTACTGTGTTAATTACCTGTCACAGAAACGCGTTTCTTTTGCAGCTTGAACAAGGTTTATTACCATCCTAGAGTTAAATTATATACTTGTGCACTTCATGTAACTAAAAACATTAAGTTTAATTAAAACTACTCTGCAGTTTTCTGTGCGCTCTAATCTTAAACGTAAATTATTTCTCCTTATTTTCCATTTAAAGTTTAAGTGAAATTTTATATTTTGAATAGAGAAATATTGGTAAACAATTTTTTTTAAGTGTAGTTTCGATAGAAATCGTATGCAGTTAAAAATGAACACGTTTAAAAATTCTGTTGAAAATTTTTTTAACAAATTCGAATATGAAAATCCCTGCATGTAAAAGAAATAATTGTTTAAATAGCGTCGATAAATATTTTTTCCAAATTTCTGCGTAACACGAAATGAGATTTTGTGTTCGTTTACTTAAGAGCTTTGACTAGAGGGTCAGGCATTAATAGTTTACACCCTTATGAGTTTTATCGTTAAACCGTTAGCCTACTTATAAGTTATTTACGCCCTTGAAAAAAAAAAATTCATACTTTTTTTTATCTTAAAAAATTAAAATATATATTTTTACTTTTTTTTTGAGCAATTGGAAAAATTACATTTAAAAACTCTTAACAAGATTGTAATAGAACAAAAACAGTTTACTTCGACGTGAGTGAACAGACAGGAGCGCTTCATTTTCTGAAAACTATACATTTGATGAAAATACGTAAGTTTAAAAAAAATAATCAATGCAAGGGCCTAATATTTTTGTATCTGCATATAGTAGAGATATTGGCAAGATGTGAAGTTGTAAATACATATTTAGTGCTAGGCCACTGGTAAGTACAATTGATACAAATATTCAACAAAAACCGTAGTGATAAAACTCTGGCTACACAGTTTATTTTTAGGTGAGGGACATAAAGACGCTTACTGAATTACACAAGAATGGATGGTTATGTTTTTCTGATTCTGATTCAGAAAACCTCATCTGGTATGACAAGTTATTCTGTAACGGCCGATATTAAAAAAGTATTTTGTTGTAAGAAACAGATAACAAACCTTTTTAAATATTTTTGCAGTAACTTCAGATTTCGAAACGCTTAGCGAAATGATTATACTACTAAATAATTTTCTATCTTCTATTTTAAATTTAAAATAAGTTTTATTCGTATATTTAGTGAAAGTTGTATTTTCTTATTATTCACAAACTAATGTGTCCATAATTTACTTAATCATGTTTGTGTAAAGGTTATTTATTAAAACACCATAATAGGAAGGAGAAGGACGTAAAACTTGGCAGAGTATTAAATAGCTTTTTAGATAAAAGAACATTGGTCATGATTGATGGCAAAAGCAGGAACAGAGCAATGTATAACATTTTGTAATATAAGTTTAATAAAATTTCGGAATTATTTAAGTTCTTAGAAAACAAACGGCGATGTTCCGAAAAGATGTACAGCAATAAAACAAATATCTTTTAGCTTTAATAAAATAAAAATTAACACCGGAAAAAAAAAATACAAAAATATTGATTTAATAAAATTTTAAATTGTTATTTAAGAAGCCAAAATATTCAAAAATAAACACTTTCAAGTTGTCAAACTGTGCCTATTGGGACAGTTAGATAATCATAATTTGTAAAACAAAATTACTCATTTCCTTGGAATAAATTGTATCCTGTATAAATTAATTTGTACCCGTACTTTAACTCCTACATTTAAGAAATTAGAAAGTCAGATGCCATCATGAGTTATTAAATTCCCTACTGTCCAATGTCAAAAAAAAAAAAAAAAAAAAAAAAAAAAAAATGGACGTTTTTTCAGGCCTACCTTTGCACTCGGTTATGTTTCAGCTAAATGTGTTAATTATAACTGAATAGTCCGCCACAATTGTTATATTTTCGCAATTTTTTAATATACGTTCCACACTATTACACATCGTGGCAGTAATATATTTTAATCTACTACCTACCCCGCCGGCGTTGCCGGGGCCCGTAAAAATATTCTTAAATAAGCCTGAAATTTGTATCTCAGGTCGGTACAGAGGGATGGGGGGTGGGGATGTAGAGACGGTGCAAATTATCAGGTCCCGGCTCTTGTTCAGTTGGAAAGTTGTGTAAATTCAGTGATTAAGGTTTTGAATTTTTATTTGTCTCACACTTTAAACTCTTTTATTCAAAATTAATTGGTGAATTCAATTAAAATGTAATTATGATTTCAATATTTTAAATTTTTATTTAAAATCTGTAGATGAAAAATTAATTACAAATGCATCATAAACTGTAATACTGAAAAAGAAATTATAAAATTGCAAGCAAGCAAATACTACTTTATAGATTTTTTAAAAAGATACTATCGAGCAAATTTATTTTCTAATAGAGTAAAGCCTATTTATAACGGAGTCGTGCAATAAAATGAAAAAAAAAAAACAGGTTTCAGCTGCCCCCCCCCCCCCCCAAAAAAAAAAAAAAGAAAAAATGCAACGATGCTTTGTTCAATTTAAAGAGCCTGCATAAAACTGAACTTATCACTGGTCGTTTCGTGTTTCCGTCTAAGAAGGTTTTATTGTATCTTACTTCTGGTGCGGGCCCTGTATTGGAATTATTACCGGAATGGACAGACCCTTTGTACGGTCACGTTTGTATCATTTGTACAAACAATTTTTTTTTTATTTGGCGCTGTTATCGAGGGTTTTTATAAGTGAAAGAAATGGTTTTATTGGTATAGATTAAAAAAAAAAATCTTAAAATTGCAATATATATATATAACAATTTTTTTTAATTAATTCGATTGGACAATGTAAAATGTAGTTTTATTATTATTGTTCGATTAATTTCTGTGCAATTTTTTTCTCAAATAATTTAATTGATTTGCAATTAAAAATAATTAGAAACCCTTAAAACTGTAGAAAAAAAAATACAAAATTTCCTTTTATTAAATACCTTGAACAATGATATTTATAAAGTGTAGTAATTTTTTTTTTTTTATAATTCGATTCATTTATTTGCAGTTTTTACTTACCCATCATACGTAGTATAGGGTAAGTCTTTTAATCGTTTTAAAAATCGAAAAAAAATGACGGATTTACACTTTTCAGACACTGGAAATTCCGAAAAACACATTTTTAGAAAATAAAAATTGCCGTCCATCACTCTCTCTCTCTGTGTGTGTGTCTGTGTGTCTCTAAACGTTCTATCCCCCGAAGAAATTGAGATAGAGACTTGAAATTTGGTGTGTATTTAGGAAGTAATAATGGGAAGAAGCCTATTGCATATCAGTAACCTAGATTATCCTGAATTATTTTTTTCGGACTCTCAAAATATTTGTTCTGATAAAAGGTATACAAAAATTTTCGAAATTGTTTATTTAAAGGAGTGAATATAAAAGACAATAATAATAATAGTAATAATAAGAATAAGAATAATAATACATAAATTTTATATAAAGAATGACGTTGATCGGATAATTAGTTGTCGAGATATTTGTAATCATATTTTTCCCACTTTTCGATTTTTCATGACCCTGTATTTCATTCAAATTCTAATTCAAAGATATATTTTAATTGTAAATGAGACGCTTAATCCGACGCAGTAAACTATTAGTTAATATGATTATAATTTTTCTAGTTATAAGGATGTTTCTTTTACGCAATTCGGTACTACTCGATTATCCCGCCGACCAAAACTAGTCGTTGGGGGCCACCGTAATGCTTACCCATCATGTATACACATAATATAAAATATGAAAATAAAACATGTGATTCATGCTAAGCATTGTATCATGTTACTTTATTCATAATTTAATTTACTTGGACTCCCTTAAATATAATTAATAAAATCCCTTAAGCTAATATTAATTTTTATTGCATTAAAACGTCTCAATTTGTTGATTTTCTGTAAACAAGTAAACACTATATAGGTTTACAATGGAAGTCTATAGGAATTTGGCGAAATATTAGAGATACCGGCAATCTGGTTCACTTTTGGTGACTAATTTTAGCCGCCAAATTTAGCGATATATCGCGAGTTTGCGAAAAACTTGGCGGCATTTGGCGACAGAACAGGGCCATTCCTATGGTAACCTCCCTTTTAGGTATGGAGATGCATTAAATGCTTGACATTTACGATAAGCCATTATTGACATTTAATCTTATAGTTTGCCGGTAGTTTTTTGGTCGGCGGGATAATCGAGTAGTACCGAATTGCGTAAAAGAAACATCCTCATAACTCGAAAAATTATAATCATATTAATTAACACTTTACTGCGTCGGATTAAGCATCTCATTTCCAATTAAAATATATCTTTGAATTGAAATTTGAATGAAATACAGGGTCGTGAAAAATCGAAGAGCATAAAAAATAGGATTACAAATATCTCGGCAACTAAGTATCCGATCGAGTTCATTCATGATGCAAAATTTATGTTTTTTATTGTCTTTTATACTCACTCCTTCAAATAAAAAACTTCGAAAATTTTTGTATACCTTTTATCAGAACGAATGTTTCGAGAGTCCGAAAAAATAGTTCCGGATAATTGAAGTTACTAATATTCAATAGGCTTTTTCCCATTGTTACTTCCTAAGTACACACCGAATTTCAAGTCTCTATCTCAATTTGTTCGGGATATAGAGCGTTTACAGACACACACACCCAGACGGCAATTTTTTTTTTCTAAAAATATGTTTTTCGAAATCTCCAGTGTCTGAAACATGTAAATACGTCAATTTTTTTTTTCGATTTTTAAAACGATTACAAGACTTACCCTATACTACGTATGATGGGTAAGTAAAAGTTATCGCCAAACCATAAGATTAAATGCCAATAATGGCTTATCGCAAATATCAAGCATTTAATGCATCTCCATACCTATAAGGGGGTTACTATAGGGGGGACCCTGTTCTGTCGCCAAATGCCGCCAAGTTTGTCGCCAACTTGGCGATGTATTGCCAAATATGGCGACCAAAATTAGCCGTCAAAAGTGACGCCAAATTGGCGGTATCTCTAATATTTCACCAAATTCCCATAGACTTCCATTGTAAATCAATAGTGTTTACTTGCTTACAGAAAATCAACAAATTGTGATATTTTAATGCAACAAAAAGTAATGTTAGCTTAAGGGATTATATTAATTATATTTAAGGGAGTCCAAGTGAATTAAATTATGAATAAAGCAACATGATACAATGCTTAGCATGTATCACATGTTTTATTTTCATATTTTATATCGTATATCTCCATGATGTGTAAGTAATACGGTGACCCCCAACGACTAGTTTTTTCTTTTAATAATTCAATTGTTTTAAAATTAACAATATTTACTGTATGTATTTATTTACTTATTGCCACTTTTTTCACTTTAGATATCATTAAAAGAAGAATGAAATCTTTAAAATAGCAAAAATAGACTAACTCAAATTTCAACTTAGCCCTATCGAGTTTCGAACCAGAGTACTTTTGTACAGAAAACTAGGGCGTTAAACATCTACGCCGCAACGAATAACTCAGTAAACAAAGGTTCCCTATCGGAGCGTAAATCTTTTCTTTTCTTTTTTTTTTTTTTCGCGTCGGTTTCATTAGCATAACAAAATAGATGTTTATGCTCCGGAACGTTTAAATCAGTAACATGGATTTCAGAAGCAACGCGTTCGCCCATGCGACGTTTATTAAGCCTATTTTGGCGATCGCTTATGCTCTGTGATTGATGGCGCTCTCGATCAAATCTATTTCGATTTTCTCTTCATAATGCGACTTTTCCTTCACTTTCAAGCATTCGCCGAGATCTTTTACGGGCATTTCTAACGATATTGTGAAGTTCCATAATTGCAGCGAAAGAGAGAAACGTAAATAAACAGGATTTACCTCCGCCTAAATCCTGCCAAAAGACTTTCACACAATAACCAGTGAGAAGCGTTTTATTCGAGCGTTGCCATTTAACAATTAACAAATAATCGCGATTTCTGTGCCACGTACGATAGCGTAATATATATATATAGATTAGCTTTGCTAACATTTATATAATTGTTATTCTCGATTCGCTTTAATACTGGTTGTCCGCTGGCTGGGATATCAGAGGTAGCCTTTTATAGGGGATCCTTTTTCTTGACTGGCTGTAGAGCAATTTATTGTCACCTTACTAGTCCTCAGGTAGTGGTGATTCTTCTGTGAGGTCCCACATTTGAGCTCGATGATGTGACGATTGTTCTCAACTGGACCTGTTACGATCTCTCTTCTATGTGTTGCGTAGGGTTCTATCGCAGCATCCGGAATCGGTGGGAACGCAACGTGAGATGGTCAGTACACTTTACACAATCACGTCTTAATATTGGTTGTTCATCGTAATAATTAACGCAGAATATACGTATACCATCAAATATTTTCCCGGCACATATATTGTAAGGTTTTGTGCATCGTTCTTTAATTCAAATATGACTAATTGGAATTTTATAAAGAAGTTATAATGGCTCCTTTCTTGAGTTAGACAGAAACCATACAGATGACATACAGAATGACCATACAGAAGTCATAAATTCTTTTGAAGAAACCATATATTCCCTATTTAATGTTCTTTTTGACATTATAGAACTCGTAACTTTTGAAGCCATCTTAAGTGTTAGAAAGTTCGTAACATTCAAGTAGTAATAATTCTTAGCTACTTAAATGCTTTTTCAAATCTCTCAAAAGCACTTGAAACTCGCTGGAAAAATATACCTGATCCTGAGGGGCCAAGAGAGGCAACATTTTTGTGCATCTGGAGACAGATCTCTTTAGAAAGAGAATTCTGACAAAGCCTTGCCAGAAAAACTGTTACGGACCCTGGCATCCTGAAGTGATTTAATTATAATTCTAAACTGTGAGTGTATTTACTTTTATGTACTTTTGTAGTAGCCGTGTGCTGCTTTTATACCGTGAATAAATGTAGTTGTTGTTAGTGTACTTGAGACTTTTCATTTTAAAGTTAAGGGCGGTATAATATGTATCTGTCGCTGTACTGATGATATATACCATGAAAAAGCCAATTTTTAACCAAAAAGAACCGCAGTACTATGGAAAGCGTCCATTTAAATTTAAAACATCTGATATTTATTCTTTCTTTGACTTTCTCAAACATATTTATGTTTAACTACTCATGCTAATGGCTGTCCTCAATGGCTGTTAAAAATTATTAGTGTTCTTATATGCAGAGTATGATAGCTTTGAGTCGATTGATAGTTAAATTAAGTACACATTAATAAGAAAGAAAGGAACGCATTATTTAGAAAAGAAACTTACGAAATGAATTTTAATAACATCAATATGGAATAACAGAACAGCCATTTTTTCTATTACATTTTCTATAAGATACAACGAGTTTAGTTTTCTTTACTAATGACCAACTAATCAATGCATAATGTCATGAGTTCACGTGAGACAAAATATGAATTAACATAAAAACAAAAACTACATTTTAACACTTTCCCTTGTTAATTACATATTTAGTCTCTAGCCTGATAATCCCATTTGATCACACAATATCAGTAATCGAGTTTTGGCTAACGGCTTGGTCATAATATCTGCAATCTGTTTCTCAGTAGAAATTTGCTCTACAACTAACTTTCTTTCTAATACTTTTTCACGAACGAAGAAATGCTTTATTTCTATATGTTTTGTTCTCCTGTGATATTCTGGATTATGGGCAAGTTTTACAGCTGCACTATTGTCTACTTGAAGAATAGGTATTTCTTTTAGTTGTACTATTCCTTCATACAATCTTCTGAGCGAAATAATTTCTTTAGTTGTTTCAGATGCTGCTATAACTTCAGCCTCTGTTGTAGAAGTAGCCACAATGGTTTGTCTTTGACTGCGCCACGAGATTGCACCTCCAGCATATATTATCACTGACCCAGATGTTGATCTTCCAGTTTTTATGCATCCTCCAAAATCTGCATCACTGTAACAGTTTAATACTCTATTTGAATTTGTTTCGCGATAAGTAATACCAAAATTTCTTGTTTTTGATATGTAGCGAAAAACTCTCTTTACTCTCACTACATCTTCAGCAGATGGATTTTCTAGCGTTCTTGATAAAACTCCTACGCTGTAAGCTAGATCTGGTCTCGTTCCTACCATTAGGTACGTTAGAGCTCCAACTGCTTGTCTATATGAAAAGGCAACTTTCTTAGATTCTTCAGTATTTTGTGATCTTGATTCTTTTAACATCGGTGTTGCTACTGTCTTGCAATTTTCAAATCCAAATCTCTTAAGAATTTTCTTGGCATATCCTTTTTGACTAATAGTAATATCTCCGTTTTTCTGATATTCAATTTCAAGCCCTAGAAAACAAGAAGCTTTTCCAGTAACTATCTTGAATCTGGCTTTTAACTTTTCAATGAAGATTTCGCACTCTTGTTGATCATTTGCAGCAATTAATCCATCATCTACGTAGAATGCTATAATTAACTTTTTTTGCCATTCTTCTGTCGAATGTATAGACATGGATCGGCATCACTCACTTTGAAATCAAGTTTTAATAAAAATTGACCAAAACACTTATTCCAACAACGTGGAGCTTGTTTTAAACCATACAAACTTCTCTTGAGCTTGCATACTCTCTTTGTGCCGTCCTCATATCCATCTGGTTGTTGCATGCAAATTGTTTCTTCTAATTCTCCATACAAAAATGCTGTAGATACATCAAATTGTGATAAATACATTTTTTCTTCTGCTGCTATACTCAATACGGCTCGTACTGTTTCTAATTTTGCTACTGGACTAAAAGTTTCAGTATAATCAATGCCTTGACGTTGACTATAACCTTTTATAACAAGCCTGGCTTTATACTTGTTAATACTGCCATCTGGATTTGTTTTGATTCTATAAACCCACTTACATGGTATGGCTTTGGCACCTTCTGGTAAATTAACTAATTCACAGGTCTCATTTTCTTTTAAAGATTTTATTTCATTCTCCATCGCTTTCATCCAATTTGAGCTTTCCTTGCTGTTGATTGCTTCTATGTATGTTTCAGGATTTTCATTTTCATAAATTAATGACTCAGCTTCCATTATATAATCATCAAACCGTGCAGGCTTTCGGATCTTGTCACGTTCTCTCAATTGCACATCATACGATGGTTTAACTTCTTTATCACTATCAACATCGCTGTCACTTAAATCATCTTGCTTTTCATCTTCTTCAAGTTGTTCATCTTCATACTTTCCCTGATTAGAAAGATTACTTGTATTTTCTTGCTTATTGTCGTTGAATGGTAAATGAACTGAATTATCACATTTATTCAATTTTTCATGAAAAATGACATCTATAGAAAAAATCATCCTGTTTTCTTCTTTAATCCAAATTCTGTAACGCTCATCAGAATCGTAGCCTACAAGATAACCTTTGATAGCTTTCTTCTCCATTTTTCTTCGCTTTTGTACAGGAAGATGAGCATAACATGTAGAACCTATTACACGTAAATGCTTTACTCTAGGTTTCTTCTTGATCCACAATTCATAAGGACTAACTCCCTCTACTGAAGATTTTCCCATTCTGTTTAGGATATATATCGCAGAAGATACTAGTTCGGCCCACATTGCATCCGGAAAACTAATTTCAGGATTCGAATATTTGAATGTTTTTACCATTTCTACAATTGTTCTGTTCTCTCTTTCACTTGATCCATTCTGTTGTGGTGTAAAAGGTGCGGTAGGTCTTTTTGTAATTCCTTCTTCACGTAGAATTGCTTCAATTTCTTTATTGTCAAATTCTCCCCCATTATCGCTCAAAAATTCTTTAATTTTGTATCCCATAGTTTTGGCATGAGCAAGCATATGTTTTAACATAGTATTGGCTTCTGACTTCTCTCTTATCATGTAACCATACCTAAACTTTGTGAAGCTATCTTTAAATACAACTAAGTATCGTTTCTTTTGAAAAGATTCAGGAAACGGGCCACAGGCATCAGCCGAAATAAGCTCACCTGGTTCTTTTGCGTTCTTTCTGTTTCCAAAAGGTAATCGATGTGCTTTTCCATAAATGCATGGTTCACATAACTTATTTTCCAGTTGAACTTTGATTCCTAACTCTTTTTCAAGCTTTTGTTTGATGTGACATTTATCTTGATGACCCCATCTTTCATGATAAAGTTGTAATAAAGAATCGTTTTTCTCAGTATTGTTTATTTCTAAAATTTGCTTTGGCATGATTGGCTCAATTATTGCCTTAAACAAAGATCCAGATACATTGCGTGTTCCATATAGTACCACTTGATCATTTATCTTTAACCAACATTCAGTAGATGTCGATCGAAATTCACTGTCTTGATTTCTGTCTTGAGCAGCCAACACTGAAAATAAATTTTTGTTGACTTCGGGTACATACCAGACATCCTTCAGCTGAATTTCTTGACACTTTCCTCCAGCAAAAGATTTAAAACGAATAGTTCCTTTTCCGATTGCAGCCAATCTTTCCTTTCCAGCAGCCTTAATGCTACAAGGACTAAGAAATTGCGTGAAATCAGTAAAGTACTCTGAACAGTTCGTGATATGTTGAGTTGCTCCATTATCAATCCAAAACGCTGTTGAATCTGCTTCCGAAGTATACGTTTCGACAGAAATAGACATCGCTGCACCACTAGCGGTTTTCTTTATATATTTAGTATCAGTACTTGGCGACTTTTTGGCTGGTTTTCCATCGGAAATCCATTTTCTACAATTTCTTACCCAGTGACCTTGACGGTTACAGTAGTTACAAATGTCAGCTCTATATGACTTCTTGATAAATTTGGAATTTTTATCTTTATTCTGTTTTTCTAATCTTAAAGTTGCTAGCGCTTCCTGAACAGCAATATCGCCGTTTTCAACTTTGATGAAATTTCTCTCAAACATACAAAGTTGCTCATCAAATGTTCTGTCTTCGTTTTTAGACAACAACATCCAGCTAGACTTGAAGGTTTCAAATTTTCGCGGTAAAATTTGCAATACTTTACAAACTAACATTAAATCAGGTAACTTATTTACACCAATATCTTTAAGTCCGTTATTTAATTCCTCCAAATGGTTCTTAATTTAGCTATGTGAGTTGAAACATCATCGCCTAACTCCCAGTTAAATGCGAAAAATTCTGTACATATCTTAAATAACTGATCTTTTGACGTTGCTTCAAAATAATGCTTTAACGCTTCCCACATTTCATGTGCTGTTTCTTTATCAATAATCTTTTGATAAACTACATCAGTTACGGTACTTGCTATCACGGATTTTACGTAACTGTTAGCTTTACGATACAAATCAGAACTTACTTTATGTTCCTTGATTTCTCTATCTTCAGCAGTGCTACTTAATGGTTCAGGTTTCTTTAATTTACCATCTATAACATCAAGTGCTCCTTCGTGATAATTAAGTAAATCTCTAATCTTGCGTTTCCATATTGGCCAGTCTACTACACCAGTCAATAACTTAACTTGCTTCGTTAAATCCATTTCTTCTTAAACATTAATGCGATTTCAAAATCTTTTAATGATAATCTTCTCTACTAAAATAAATTAATGTTTTACTTCACTTTCTATGAGCAAAACCTAACTTATCTATATCTAATTCTAATCAATCAGACTTGAGCTAACTAGCGCAATTCAAAGCTAGCCGAAAAAGCCCATAACCTATTAAAAATTATTAGTGTTCTTATATGCAGAGTATGATAGCTTTGAGTCGATTGATAATTAAATTAAGTACACATTAATAAGAAAGAAAGGAACGCATTATTTAGAAAAGAAACTTACGAAATGAATTTTAATAACATCAATATGGAATAACAGAACAGCCATTTTTTCTATTACATTTTCTATAAGATACAACGAGTTTAGTTGTCTTTACTAATGACCAACTAATCAATGCATAATGTCATAAGTTCACGTGAGACAAAATATGAATTAACATAAAAACAAAAACTACATTTTAACAGTTATGTGTTCAGTTAAATTTTTTGGCGACCCGGCAGGTAGGGGCCTGGTCATCGGTTAGAAAGAAAGATAGTTAAATTCTTTTATATTACTTTCACTATATTGTTGTTTTAGTTACATTTTTTAAAAGTATATCTATTTTTTATTTTTACGCGTAATCATCTATTACAAGAAATCAACAGGATAAAAGGATTAAAAAGAGAATACGTCGATAAAATCACTCTAAAATATTATGTATAATGAAGTAAAAACTTTAAAATGAACGTAACAATGTAAGAACGAAATGCAAGTGTTATGGATATGATCATTGTAATATAATGAAGGAAATGGTTTTGTAATTAATTTTACATAAAAATATACTTATATTTTATGCAGATAAAAATGTTTCCAAAATAATTAAATCTAAATAATCAAGTATTTCAAATTTTTGAAAAATTTTGAAAAAATTCAAGCAATATCCATAGCTGTGTTCTCTCAACTACAGATGCTGTGAACGTTACTAGATTGTTATTTAAACTAATAACGATATAGCATACTCATTTTGAGGGCATCTTGTTTCTTAGTTACTGTTTATCGGCATTAAAAGCTTTTTTAACTTGTGTGATTATTTTTCCATTTTAGTATTGATGTATGATCACGGAGTGGCTATAAATACAGATTTTATTAAATATTTTTTTTAACAAAGGCATTTATGTAATTGGATACATAATAAATAGTCAAGTGCGAGCATTACTCGCGCTCAGAGGGTTCCGTAGAATAAATATATTAATTATTAGCTGTATTATTTAAAAAAATCGTCGATAAAAGAGTAATAAGACTTTGTAAAAAACTGTACAATGTCGGGTTGGGTATAGCTGTATTTTCTAGAAAAGTATGAAAAGGTATACCATAAAAGTTCAAAGAGATATGAAGCAGAAATAATATCAAATATTGATATTCTGTATAACTCTTTTTTTAATCTTATCCTATTCTGTTTATGATGAGCTTAATTCGGTACTGATAATAAAAGTAGGGCATATTTAATCTTCATTTGGCATTTCATAAAACTAAATTCATCGTAGTAATATTTTCTTTTTACAGTGTAGCTAAAACAAAACCCTTGTTCAAAGTTTAAACTTTGCATTGGGCAAAGCGCGCTTCGAAAGGAGGTCGCAAAGTTGCAATGCCGCCTTGGTCGGAGCTTTTAAAGACACGGGAGGCGTATTGAGAGATCCACTCAATGCTTACTAGTCGATAATCCCATAGTATTTATGTGATTAATTCTAATTAAATTATACTGTTTTCAACAATCTGGCGTTTATTTCTTTTACACTGCTACTGGGCATTGCCTTAAACAAATAAATCATTAAAAGTTGTTATCTAGGCTTTCAAAGCCGATGGAACATAGCGTATGCGGACACTCTCATTATGTATGTTCAAATCGTCCGTGTCCTTAAGGGTTAATATATAGGCTAATTACCGACGATTTTTTTCAAAAATCATTACAACCAATGTTTTTATACTTCTGCTAGGATAGGTTCTTCCAGCGCTCCTCAACACCTTTGCTGAAAGCCCCAAATCGAAATTTGTGTATAACGAAAAAATGCGCTTTTCTCAAAAACAATGTGACTTAGGGTAATCGCCATATTTTTTCTGCAATGTTTAAATTAACGTCTACTACCTCTAATTTTTTAATAATTTTAGTTTCAGTAGATTTGCATTTTTCCATTATCATTTGCATTAATTAATTTTCCGTTATAGATGGGAGGGGGATGATACATTTGTGCACTACATTTTCGACGATACCTCTGAAAATATAGTACCTAAAATTAAAAGAAAAATATTTTTGTGTTCAATGTTACGGAAGCTTTCACAAGATACCCCACATGATATACAAAGAATTTTTTTTTTTCAAATAATTTAACTAGCACCTCTGCATTTTTCCTAAATATATTTGTGAATGTTTTATAATCTGTAAATATGTGGGTCAATAGTCTGTTTTACTTCACTCAATTCCACGTCCCATAGTTTACGTGTAAAATGGATGTGACAGACAGACACAGGAGTGATCTCCGTTTTTACTTTTTAAGTACGGAACCCTAAAAATGAATTAAAACCACTTAAAATAGACTTTTCATGGTACATATTAAAGTTAAAAGCTAAAAACTTCTATTAGTTATAAAGAGCCTGCATACAATTTAAAAAAAAAACAGAATGGATAAATGTTAAGTATATGATTTTTGAAAAGTGCCTGTACACTGATCATAAAACTTCCAAAGCATGATAAAACTTTCTTTATGCCATTTAACCCCTTAATTCTCGCTCCCGTAATACAAACAAATCTTCAAACTCAGTAAGTAATTTATAGTGACATGAGCAAAAAGATGGAACACCTTTAGTTTCATTCCATCTAGTTTTGTTTTCTAAACGTTAAGTTTTAATTGTAAAGCAGTTAACGCTGCATTCTCTATTTTGAAGACTGGTTTGTCGCAGAAAAAGTAAGTTTCTACAATTTGTTGATCTGAAAAAAAAACCCTGAGAAATTTGAAACTCAATATTGAAAGAATAATACATTTTTGACAACTGATGCTTAGAATAAATAATAACCTAATCTGAAGATTGTGATTTTCGCAATTTTGTAACACTTTATGCAACAATCTCTGCAACACATCTTATTCCTTGCACCTAGTTTATATCAAATTTTTTCAGAAAACGACTAGAGGCTAAAATTAACAACTTTTAACTCTGATAGAGTTTTAGTAAAACAGTGTGATAAATTGCGTTGACTTTAAAATTTTATTTTTCCTAAAACATTCATTAACAAAGATACTTATATTTATCTCATTTTATAACCACGTAAATCGCTTTGATCAATTTTGCTAATACAAATGTATAACTTCTGCTTTATCTTTGAGCAGACTACGATAAAATTTTTAAATAATGTTGAATTGTATATGATAATGCCCGTGGAATTCATTTTTTTACTATATTATAAATGTATTTTTCTTTTAAACTTTCCCATGATACCTTTTATTTAGATTAGTCTTTTGTTTCATTTTCTATTATATTTCAAAAAGTTATTGTAAACCAGAACAAAATTGTCATGAGAATTGTTATCTAGTTTCATAGTACAATCAATTTGTGGCAATGCACTGTGGGAAAAATGACAGTGGAAGTATATTAGTCTACTTTTTTGCAAGAAACAATGGGGTATATATGTTAATTTATTAAACAAAAAACATATAAAAAGATTTTTACAATATTTGCAATGTGAAGTAAATTCTCGTATAATATAATACTGAATCTGGAAAATATGTTCAGAAAAGTTTACAAATTTAAAATATCTAGAGTGCACTAAGTACCTTAAATATTTTTTTTAAATCTTTGAATTTTTAAAATCCCATGGTGGAAGTACAGAATCATTATCACTCAAGAACTAAATACTAATACATAGTTTTGGATATCCCTCACCCTACCAATTCTGATAGAAATCATCCTCTGAAAATGTTACTGGCAACGCTAATTATAACATCTATTAATTAACCCAGAAGTTCTGTGTTTTTTTTAGACGTCGCGTTCGGTCTTTTTGGCATCGGTTCTTACTGACGGTAAAAAGGAAAATGACGAATAGTTTTCACTAATTCTTCAACTATGACATTCAATGCAGTTATAGACTTGCACAAAAAATTGTGGGTGGGTCAGTTGAGCTCAAAGCAATTGGTAGGCCTTCCCATCTGGTTGAATCTGCACTTTACAAAAATTAGTCAGTTTTCTGACGAGGTATGAAATATTTAGAAAGTGAAAAAATAAATTGTCTCTAGTGATTATTTCACGGTATTTTCAATGAATTTCTACTCTTCTTAACAATATAAATTTGTAAAAGAACTAGAATGACATATAACATTATTCTGGTAGTTTAAAAACATTTATTGAATGAAGTCTCACTATTGTACTTATAAGAGGACGTCGCTTATAAGAAGATATGGGTGACAAAAAGACCGGCACGAGACTACTACCGGGTTAATTGTATACTTAAATTAACGTTCAAGGGTGACACAAATATTAAATATTGTAACAAACTTTAAATTTTTCAATACTAATAGCGAATTTTGAAATCACATTTAAACTTTTCTCAAATATTTTCGTTGAGAAACAAACAAGAATCATCCAGTAAAGTGCATGAATAAGGTCATTTTGGATTCGCATGTAAGCTTCTAGAAATTCATTACTCTTAAAAAGTCATAGGTTATATATATATTTTTTTTCAAATGAAGGTTTAAAACTTTATATCAAGGTACTCCTACCAAATACGGCCATGCTCTTAATAAAGCCATCAAACTAGAGTCCTGCATCGGGTCGGGTTACCCGCTTTTACCCGAACCCGACCCGACCCGCGGTTCGGGTCGGGTCGGGTTGGTGCTATATTTTCCCGTTGCGGTTCGGGTCGGGTCGGGTTGACTTTAATTATTTTTGGTGCGGTTCGGGTTCGGGTCGGGTTGGCTTTTATTGTTTCGGGTTCGGGTCGGTTTCGGGTTAGTTTTTTTTACACTTGCGGGTCGGGTTCGGGTTGACCCGCTTTTTCAAAAGAATGTGGAAAATATTTTTCCCGTTAAAAGTCAATGTAAACCGCAGATCAAAGTTTCACAAAAGCCAAATGTGTTTCCTGTCTGTTTTGTCTTTAGTCATCCTTTCACGAGTCTTCAAAATAACAAACTACATTATATTTTTACCGTATTTTAAAAATACAATACGCAGCAAAAGGCTAAATGGTCTTTCCTGTCTAATGTATCAGTGAATAATTTAATTGTGGTGATACGCGATGCACTATGTTAGACGGGGAATTTTTCAATACAGTCGAACCTCGTTAACACGAAATTGAAGGGGCTGCAAATTTTTTTCGTGTTATCCGGGATTTCGTGTTAACCGTCAAAATAGTGGTACCATCTCTATTAGTTAAAAAATAAATAAATAAATAATAAAAAAAATAAATAAAAATAAATAAATAAACTTACAAATGTATCCCTGCTAAAATCATAAATTAATAAGAAATAGAAAATTTAATTAAGAAATAGAAAATTTAATTAAGAAATAAAACAAATGGGTCATCCTTTTCGGAAATAATAAGTTTAAATAACATGCTAATCAATTTTTTAAAAAGTCCGTTTTACTGACTTTCGTTTCAATTTTTGTAGACTGCTTTGTCTATAAACGTATGGACCTCATCTAATTTGTCCAAAGCTCGGGAAGCATTCTCTTGTTCCATAAGGAAACGTTGTACAGTTTTTAATGCTGCGGTAGCTTCATTTAATGACACTGAACTTTTCAGTTCTGTGTCGAATCGACACAGAACATCGACATCCTCGTTTGAGATGTCGATGTTGTCATCTTTTTTTTTTTCAGTTAATGAAGCAATTATTTCTTCGTCTGTCGTCACATCCGAAGTCAGCACAACTTCATCTATGCAATTATACTCGACAAACAATGTCTGCGAAATAATTCCCAGTTTTTTGGCTGCTTCTATTAAATCAGTCGTCATTTCAGATTCTGTTTCATTAATTTCTTCATTTATCTCATGCGTAAATCCCCCGTGTCGGAAACGATTTTTCATAGTTCCAATAATGATACTGTTCCAGGCACTTCTTAGATAAATTATAGCTTCTAGTAAATTTACAGAAAATTCCGTTTTATTATCAAAACATTGAATCATTTTATGAACAATTATTTTTTTGTACTGCCCTTTTAAGCATTGGATAATTCCTTGGTCACAAGGCTGAAGTTTTGCTGTAGTGTTCGAAGGAAGAAAGACACTTTCAATTGCTTTTAATACTGGGACATCTTTATGAGCACTGCAATTGTCCAGCAATAAGCAGATTTTTCTCTTTTCTCGGTAGAATTGTAAGTCCAGATCAAGTAACGATTTCGTAAAAATAACATTGTTTATCCATGCATTTTTGCTGGAAGCGTAGCAAACTGGCAAAGTTTTAACGTTTTTGAAACAACGTGGTTTCGCCGACTTACCGATCACGAACTTACCGATCACTATGGTAATTTTTCCCTTCCGTCCATGTTGGCAGCCGACCATAATCGTAATTCTTTCTTTGCTGAATTTTCCTCCCGTACATTTTTCTCCTTTTAAAGTAAGTGTTCGCGAGGGTGGTGCTTTGAAAAAAAGCTCCGTTTCATCGGCGTTAAAATGTCACAGGGTGCATAATTTTTTTTAACGTCTAACAACTTTCCTAATAAAAAAGACTGTATAATTAAAAGAATTCTCATGTACGGCAGATACTTCTCAACATATCTTTTTGCAGACAGTTCTATGACACTCTTTAAATCTTGGCAGCCATGCGTTAAAACATGTGAAATCGTTGTAACCGAGAGCATCAGCAAAAGCCTTTGCTTTCTCTTGCAAAACTGCACCAGTTAAAACAATGTTCTGGCTTCTTGCTTCATTTATCCACCGTAAGAGAGCAATTTCAATTTCTTCATTTTTTCCTGTGCGCATCCGTTTTCTTGCTGGTTCGAATTGACTGACAGCATAAGCCGCTTCGCTTTTTTCACAATTCTTTAAAATTGTAGAGAGTGTGCTATTGGGTATTCCATACTTTGCCGCAATTTCTGATTTTTTCAGCACTTTATCGCTGACTTCATTTAAAATCTTTTGCTTTGTTTCTAAAGATACAGATTGCTGTTTTCGACTCGTTTTTCAAAGAGTTCTACAGAGCAACTGCGAACAGAGTTTCAGTAGTCAGGTATAGAAGGAAAGATTGTCACTTCTTTCACTCGAAGATATGGGATTTCGGAAACACTGTTTATGGTTTATGTCACTATCAATAGAGTCAAACAATTAATGGAACAATCACATTAAAAAAAGTAATTCCTTCACCCAGACATTCATTGTGGCCGATGTATAGCTCAGAGAGAAAATATGTCCGCATAAAGGACCAAACAGATAGCTAACAGATACGATTTCTAAAGATCAGAGGTCACGATCAGGAGCCCCTGACAGTTCGGACACCACCCCTTTTTCTATTGATCACCTCCCCTTTCTTTCCTTCACCTCTCATTTTCTCTCCTTTCTTTTGTCGATGACCGCAAAATGTAATTCGAAAAGAACAGGAAGACATATGATTGATTCCCATCCCAGGCATACTTACTCAGGATGTGAATAAATGCAACTTAAGTGAAGGGGGGGGGGGGGGGGTGCGGAATATCAGAGGATAAAGAAAAGCAGAGATTAGCCAAATATTTCACCGTTTTTTTCGTCTTTCTCATTTTCAAACCGTGAGAAAAATTCCATTTTTAGTATATAAGATGTGACATGTAAGTTTGAAATATTGAAAACTTCGCTTAAGAAGAATGCTTTGATTTTCGAGCAGAAAAAATTTTCGCCTTAAGCGGGATTTTGCGAAATCCTATTTCGTGTTAAACGAATTAATTTACATTGGTTTTCAGACTTATCTGACGGGACCTCAGTATTATTTCGTGTTAAGCGAAATTTCGCGTTAAGCGATTTCGTGTTAACGAGGTTCGACTGTATAATAACTGCTGATAAACTAAAAGCAGATGGTCACTTGTGTAAAACAAGGTGTATCGTTCTTAGTGGAACTTTTGAAACCGCAACTCATTTTAAAGAATATTTAACCTCTTCGGGACGGGAGCCTTTTACGAAATTTTTAATCTTTTGTCACCGTTTTTTAAAAACAGAAATTTGTGTCTTCATGAATCGAGAAAAAGCGCTGATTAAATAAGTAACAGTTTACAGTAAAATTTTACTAGTGAGGAAAAACAAGGATTCTGAGCGCTTCATGCGACACTTATACGTGTCGCTCGTCCCCAAGGGGTTAAAGATTAGATTTTTAGTTTTATACCATTTAGAGTCCTGTATCGGGTCGGGTCAGATGTTTTACTATTGTTGAATATTGAAGAATATAGATTTGTTCATTCTTCTATGTAAAACATTAAAATGGTAAGAGAGAATTAGAGGTCTGCACGGGCCGGAATTTCCAGGCCCGGGAACGGCCCACCCCGTACCGTATAAAACCTCAATGTTCGGCCCTAGCCCCGCACGGCCCGTTTATAATTTTATCGGCTTCGTCTAAATATTTATATCGGGCCGGTAAACCCGCGGCCGGGCCGTTCAATTTTTTTGCCGGCCTGGCCAGTTGAAAAAACTGTCCCAATGAAGCGGCTTGGCCAGTTTGAAATTTTGCCACCCAGCCGCGGCCCGCGTGCCGGAGCAATGCAGACCTCTATTAGAAATACAATTGTAGATTATTTTTCATAATGGCATTAAAACATGATTTGCTATCCTTACATTGCGGGTTCGGGTCGGGTTGCGGGTTGAAATATTGCGGGTTCGGGTCGGGTGCGGGTTATTATACCTCGGGTTCGGGTCGGGTTGCGGGTTGCCTGAAATTATTTTTGCGGGTTCGGGTCGAGTTGCGAGTTGCCGAAAATTATTTTTGCGGTTTCGGGTCGGGTTGCGGATTGACTTAAAAAGGAATTTGCGGGTTCGGGTCGGGTAGAACCCGACCCGCGCAGGACTCTACATCAAACTGTAAAGAACGGGCTTGGATTGAACAGAAAAATGACAGAATATACCTCATATTTTATGTTTAATTGACATGTGCTAATAATTTTAACCACAGCCGATATCGGCTTCTTTATCTTTTTCGGTCCACACATCTTTCGACACGTTGCTGTTAAAAACAGTAAGTAAACTTTTCCGTGAAATCAGAGTCAATTAATAATTGAATTTTAAAATCTTTGCACGACGTTTGAGATAATTTAACGATTTTTAGCATGTAAGTGACGAATATGTTTGTATTTGAAAGTAACATATGCGAAACGCAGAAATCCCTAATAATGCCAGGCAGTATAAGGCCTGGAATCAGCAGCTTTGGCTGATCGAAACGGTATGACCGTATGTAGAGCAGCCACAGAATATTGTATTAAAATGAGAACGCTTTATTTTGTTCTATTTTGGTATAATGCTTGCAAAATATCTGTTAATTAAAGTTAAATAACGTATTTAGAAAATTATGGCTTTACTTATTTACATACTCATAATAAAGCTACTTTAAAATATCTTTGTTTTTTAACTCTTCTAGACACAGTTTACCAGCGACAAGAGTGTGCATGTTTAAATATTGTAAATATAGCGAAACAGCACCGAAAACCGACGATATGAAACTATTAAAATAATAAAGTTTTGTAAAAAATCTCCAAAAATAAAACAAAACACAGGACGCGTTTCGGGCTAAAAATATTAACAGCTCGTTATCAGCTATAGTAAACACATGTCCGAAATGGGACAAGGTCAAAAATGAACTGAGCTGAGTTCATGCCGTGCATTTGACTTAAACTAAAAATGATAAACTATTCAATTTCCTTCATGCTCTTATCTAAATGATCTTCATTTCCGAAATTTCCTACTACTTATTATTCCTTTTTCAGGTACTTTTGTAACTTTTTAAAATTCGCAAAATGTTTCTGTTACACAAATCCTGCTTTTCTTGCAGTAATAAATTCTTATATTTCTAACTTTTTAAAGCATTGTGTATTTTCGTTTATTTTCCGTATTTTAATAAAATGTTTTTAATTAAATATGTTTATAAAAATAATATTTAATAACACTGAAAAAAGTCATTTTCATGTATATACTAGGTGTTTCAAAAGTTCGGTGCGAAAATAAAACGCAATAAAAAAAAGATCTACGTGACGGACAAACATGCAGTTAGCAGAAAAATATTAAGCGTGGTACGGAATTTTTTATGACACCAATAGAAAAAGTAGTTCAACATATCGACAATAGAGGGCACTACTGTAGATAATCCTATTGAATAATTTCATATTGCTCCCATAAAGCAAGATTTGGATACAAAAAAGTCTAAATGAAGTATTTATTCTGTGATGTTTTTGTTTCCAAATATTGCATTGTGATTATTAATATTCCATGAAATTAACTCCAGTAACGCTCTGTATTGTCGAGATTTTGAACAAATTTTTTTTGTTGGTATCATACAAAATCCCGTACCATGCTGAATATTAAGGTTGAGCAAAAAGTTCTGGGAAATTTTTAATCTAATCGTTACCAGAATTTGTATCGAATATATGAGTACTTGTAGTATATCTATAATAGGAGTTTAGGAATTCGATTATGGCCTCTTTCGATCAATGCAACACTTTTTAAAGGGCCGTTGATTTGAATCCTTTAATGAAGTTGAAGAAGCATGCAAGAGTTTTTTGATTCGAAGGAGCCGCCATGGTACTTCCAGCAAACTCAGAATCTGGTAGAACGATGGCATAAAGTCGTGGACTATGATGGTTTCTACATTGAGAATAGTCCTTGTTGCTTTTGTTGTTAATTTGTGCATAACAACAAAACTTTCACAAATTTCCCTGAACTTTTTGCTCAACCTAGTATTTATCTGCAAACCGCATACCTCTCAGATGCATATATCTTTATTTATCTAGTTTTAAATTCACACCGAACATATGAAACACCCAGTATATATATATATGCATATGGATTGATGCAATGTTTAAATGTTTAAACAATTTATCTTACTTAAATAACGAGATACTTAAATACTAAGTAGTTATAAAACTCAACTCCTGAAGTCTGTGTGAAAATAGCAGAGTGTATCCCAAAATTAGTAGGGTAACTGTTTAGTGGTGATAGTACATTTTTAAAAATAAAGGACTTTTGTACAGGAAAACACAATCATAATCCACATGTTTAATTAAATTTATAGAGTGCTTTGAACTCGAATTTTCGTTCACAACTTTAACAAAACGATATTTTAGCGGAATTGTCACAGATTGCCGCTTTTTAATCAGAAATGTGATCATTCCACAGGAAGAGCGTTAATTGCACAGTAATTTGATCGGAGATGACGTATGTACTGTGAGCTTCATACCGTAAAATTGAAGTTGTAAGGAACCGGTACGTACCTCAGGAAAGAGAAGAATCTGAAGGGATGGAGTAAATGGTGCAGTGGTCTTTAAACTGTACAACCATTTTTGTTTCAAGTCTTAACATATTCTATTTTACGTAATTTTTTACATTTATCTTTCTCAATGTATATCTACTTATATAAAATACAAGTCTATGAAAATGTAGGTAACCATTCCGAGGTGAACCGTGTAATCTATATATTTAAAAACAAGGCTGTTTTTTAGTCATCTACCCTGAACTTTTTACAGAACCAATTTTACAAGTTATTATTTTTGAATGAAAACTGTTTATTTGTAGGTGTTCCCGAAGATATTCGCCTTTTTATAATCTGTTTTAAATTTTAAAAAGTTTTTTATGAAATTTCTTCAAAATGATGGCAATCGGATTAATTCCATTATTTTAGATAAAAGAGAAAGGGAAAAACATTCAGACATGTGTGCTCTTTGGATGTATTCTTTTTTATTTGCGACTTATTTCCGTTAAACAAAATTATGCACGTATACTTTATTTTTCCTGATTATTATAACCGAATAAAAAATCATATTAATGCGACATCACGAGAATATTGTCTATTGGGTTTATTTTATCGTTATGCATTAGGACTTTATTAGTTTTTATCATTGCAATTAAATAGAAAATATATTTTTATTTGGATATACTGTGGTTAAGCATAAAAGTACGTACATCCAGTATGTTTCAAAAGTTTGCGCCTCTGATGTTATGCTTAGCTTACAATGTATGTTACATTAATAAAACTGAGGAAAATTTATATGATTGTGTCAACATGACGTAATTTTAACTAATTTTTCATTTATTAATTCTAAAGATTAGAGCCTTTATATATAGTTGAACTCTTTCCGAAATTGAAGATCGAGTAAATGAAATATCCCCCTCATTTGTATTTATAGAAATCATTTGTCATTTTAAAAGATGTATTTTTCTACAATACAAACTTTTGAATCTTAAAATCTTCATGCTGTTTGTTTGAATGAAGTGTTATAAAATGAAACGCAGATCACCATTCCGTCATTTTTGACGAGAGTTATATACTAGTCATATATATCATTTCTATTTTCAACATCTCTTTTATTACAAATCTATAAAACTCTGAATAATGAATGAGATTTTATTCGAAAAATTTTTGAACCGGCTTCTCACATAGCACACTTACATTTCGTTGAAACATGTTTTAGATTAAATAATGCAGTTAACTGAAAATTATATAAAAATTGTTTTTATAAATGAAATGAAAGTTTTTTCTCAAATCAATGTTGCTAAAAAAAAAAAAAAAAAAAAAAAAAAAAAAAAAAAAAAAAATCCGCATTATATTACGCTCAGCAATGATTATAAAAAAGTAAATTGTTCAAAAAAGATAAAGTTTGGAGGCTCCCACTTGTTTATTTTTTATGTATGATTCCAAAATTGAAATGCTTAGAAGAATTGGTACCATCGATCGATCGAATCAGCGGTATTTCACGCATAGTCTATAAGCTATGCTTTGTTATATTAGATAAAATTGTATTTTATGTATATTGCAATTATTTTTATTTGTCTTGTGTTTTCCAAAAACGATGACATATCACCCTTTAATGCAGTTAAAATACGATTTTATTTTTAATTTTCTTCTCGCACGTGTCTTTTTCTATCTTCGACTATGTTTTACTGCAACTTTGCATGAAGAAATGAGATGATATTATGACTTGACTAATGTTGTTTGCAAATATTTTTGTCCTTAATGCTTCTGTAAAAGTTTAAATATGCATTTAAAAATATTAGATATTCCTAAACAATATTGAACTGAAGTGCGAAGCTCTCGCTCGGGGCCACTCACTGTAAAAAAACCCGTTAAAATAGGGAAATTGTACTGGCAATCGAGACGCTAGTACTATTTCCGTATTTTAACGGATTTTTTTTCCGTAAATTTTGTAAAAATATGGAATTATTTCTGGAATTTACGGGGAAAAAATCCGTTAAAATACGGAAATAGTACTGGCGTCTCGATTGCCAGTACAATTTCGGTATTTTAACGGATTTTTTTTTTTCAGTGTAATATACATTTTATTCCTGATGTCAACTTTTCATTTTTTAGGTACATACAAAGCGAACAACGATGAATGAGGTACCACACGACAAGTTCTTCAACAGTTTTTTACATAGTATACTCAAATTTCTTTAAAAGACTTTGATAAAAAATGCTTTTAATTAAAAATAGATGCAAAAGGTATCAGAAATTTTTTTCAAAGATTGCACTGTCAAAGACATGCATGGGTTTACTGATACATAAATATATTAGTCTTCAACATATTCTTGTCGATCGTTTTTTAAGTAGCGAGAATAAAATAATTCTACTAAATATTTACCTTTTGACGAATGGTATACAAAATATTAACTCAGCATAACACGTATAAATTATATTAGAAATTACTCTGTAAAACATGGAATAATTATTTAACATATATTCTTTCATTATTGAGGGCTCATCATGAATTTCGTACAGGAAGTCTTATTTGAGGTTGGAAATCTTAAGAAAGAATAGTATAGACGAATGGGAATTGGCTTTAAGCAATTTCGATGCATTAGGGGAGCCGCGGGGATGAATGGGACAAGGGATGGATGAAACAGTCTCAATATTATCAGACGATAAACATTTATTTTAAATTGCTTTTTATCCTCATATAAGGCCCTACCACAGTGTGCTTCCGAAATGAAAGTAACACTACATTAGTGTTTACATTTTCCTTCAAAGTTGCATTTCCTGAAATCGTTGCTTGTAAGAAAGGTTTTTTTTTTTTTTTTACACTTGAAGATGTGGAATATCTCATATAATATAACAAATTAAGCTATGTTGTAGTTATTTATTTCAAGGTCCAATATCGGTAATTAAAATGAATGGATAGTAGCCATTGTGAAAAAATAATATCTGAGGCAAAATGGCTGACAATTGAATATAGGCATCATGGGGATGATTGGGACATTTCAAATGGGGATGAATGGGACTGTCTCATTCATCCCTAGAGGTGTAAAAATTTTATTTATTAACTAAATATTACTATACGGGTTGATAAATTAATAATTTACGTTAATAGTTAGTATTAAATAGTTGTTAGTTATAAGTTGTTACTATTGAAAAATTTTGAATCTTATTTATTGTATTGTAATAACTATTAATAGTTTATCAAAAATTGCTACTGAAGCTTTTTGAAAACAGCTAAAATTTCTAAAAATAGTATATATTTATTGATGAAATTATATTGAATTTTGAAATGCTGCATAAATAAATCCCCACCCCTAACATAATTTCAGTTGTGACTGTTTCTCAGTTACATTAAATTACTATTAATTAATAAGTTATCATTGGACTATGACATAGCTAATAATTTTCAAAGACATTTGGCACTCTCCTTTCAAATCTAAAATGTCTGATAAGTCCCACTTAACAGATAGATAGCCGAAATC
Source organism: Maratus speciosus (assembly GCA_963932465.1). Lineage (NCBI taxonomy): Eukaryota > Metazoa > Arthropoda > Arachnida > Araneae > Salticidae > Maratus > Maratus speciosus. The sequence goes on along the minus strand of OZ010792.1, from coordinate 128,537,295 downwards.
TGCAATTAAAGATAAAACTGCAAAGAAAGAAGTGACTGAAAAAAAAAATATCGATTCGTGCTGTAAGATCATATATTACAAATACAAATACACTGCTCAAAAAAATTGCGGGAGCAAGCAAAAAAGTGAAGAGAACAGTGCAAGACAGTCATGTATGGGCATAAAATGGATAGTACACGTGTACCAATGCGTAATACAGAAAGAAAATACGCAAAAAAATTGTAAGGGAGCTTTTATTCTTTGAAAAGATGAAAAGAATATGAAAAGATGGTTTAGGGCAACAATTTGGTTTCAATTAAATGATAAAAAAAGTATTGTTTAGAAATGATGCAAGATTTTTAATGTGGCGTGTGGTCGCCTCGAACAGCTAAGACTGCTGCACACCTGTTTTCCATGGATGGGCTGATGTTATCGATAAGACTTCCGGGAATACTCTTCCACTGGCCAAGAATTGCAATCTCCAAGTCCCGGACAGTAAAAGGAGGCCTCTGTCTCGTAGTAATGCGCCGTCTGAGTATGTCACAAACATGCTCAATCAGATTTAGGTCAGAAGATTATGCTGGTCATTCCATACGCTGTATTGTTTTAGCTTCAAGCATGTTTTCTACAAGACGAACTGTATGAAGTCTGTCATTATCATGCATGGAAAAAAAGAAATCACTAATTGCTGCAACATAAAATACGACATGTGGTCTCAGTATCTCGTCTGTATAAGTTCGGACCGTCAAAGTGCCATTTCGAATGATATGCAGGCCCGTACGCCCACCTATGCTGATTCCAACCAATAGCATCAACCCACCACGTCTGTGATCTTTCACGAACGAATGTGGAATTATTTTTAGTGCCTCTTCCTCTCCATGCCAAAACACATCAGATGTCACATACAGACTGAATCGGGTCTCGTCTGTAAACAGAATTTGACTCCAACAACGTTGCCTCCAAACTCGATGTTCAGTTCCCCACTTTCTTTGGGCCGCACAATGGCTTGAGGCGACTGAATACAGACCATTTGCTTACGTGTATAGAGATCACCCTGATGAAGCCTATTTCAGACTGTTTGACTGGACACCCTTCGTCTGGGGCCAAGAACAACCGTGTTTGCAGCTGAGCAGCATTGCCCGTTCCGTCTCGATGAGCTGTTAACAAGATATATCGGTCATCAGTTTCTGTGTTAGCACATTTTCAACCTTGCACTTATCGATGACTACAATTTCATGTGTCTTGGAATCGATTCCATAGCCTTTCATGGACAATTCTTGCGACTCCAACAGCGTCCACTACACTTCGTTGTGTTTCCCCAAATTCCACTGTCCCGATAACACGCCAAGCCATGGATTGTGGTAAATCATATTGTTGTGACATTTTCAAGCCATCTTTTCTCAAAACACAAGTTGAGCAATTGAATTTCACAACTGAGGAAGTGAAACAGACGTTTCTGCAAAATCTCGATTTCTGCATTTATCTGCTTTTTCTAGTTTTTGACGTCATAAACTTTAATTTACATGTGAAGTTTTCTTTATCTGTTTTCTACAGCACTTTAAATTATGGATGTTTTATTTTGCGTTACTTATCGGTATAAATATCTGCGTAATTTCGTTAAAACCATGTGCTCCCCTAATTGTTTTGAGCAGTGTACATATAAGTTTATAATTATAAATTTTAATTTAGTAAAATTGAATACAGGGTGTAAAAGCTTTGTGTCGCATCCATCCATATTAGTATCCCATTCATCCCCGTTGTGGGGATGATTGGGACATGGAGGAATTTTTTTTATTGATTTAGTAATATGTTTCTGTATAATAATAATAATCTAGATTAAATATTGTGCATAGATGTAATCAAATACCTAATGTATAAAATGTGATATATAATATTGATAATAACTTAAACAAAAAAGTTAAAATAAATATTTTTTGTGAAAATGTCCCATTCATCCTCCATCTCCCCTATGTGAGAACTGTAAATGGAACACTCCATTTGTCGTGCATTCACCACATGCAGTATAAAAGATTAAATTAAAAAAAAATACTGGACGCTTGAAAAATAACTAACCTTAAACCCAAGATGGCTAGAATACAAAAATTAAATATTTACAGTAAAGTCTCAAACACAACGCATAAATTTAATTACTAAATCTTCTTATTTACGCAGGTCCGTAATCTTACAACGGTATTTATTCAAAATACTGAAGATCTAATCACTTAAGAGACATAGCTTTGTTGGCCAATTCTCTAACTAGACCTATAATGCTCAAACGTTTTTCTCACTGGCTGCAAACATATATTTGCTACATAAGGGGGGAGGCGGAGCACATAATATTTATGTTATAATGATAAAAAAAATATTTATACAATCACAAAGATTACTAAAATAGTAAAATAGGTAAAGTAGTATAGGAAAACAATGAAATAATATTAATATCAACAATATTACCTATTTCATAAATATAAAATGTAATATAATAGGGCATAATTTTCATGTTCTGAAATAAAAAAATAAAGACATAATTTAATGAAATCAAATTTGTATATCACTGAAAACATTTTATCTTTTTAAAGGTAAAAATACAAAATGCAACTTTTAATTTATTTTATACAATATTTTATTGTTGTTGGAGGCTGAAAAATATACATACGCTAGTAACTAAAATAGTAAACGTAAAAATAACATTTGTCTAAGCAAATGACAAATACTGTGTCTTTAGAATATTTTTAATTCGTCATAAATAATGCTGCAGATTTCGTCTTTCCATAAAAGTATATAAAACAAAAGTGAAGGTATTAAAAGTGCTTAATGCACATCTTAAATTTTTATAAATATGGATTAAAAGTTGTCTGTCTATGACCGCTTATAAAAGATCAGCGGCTGGAGATTATGTGTGTCTGCTTTTGACTGACAAGGAGAGGGCCAACCTTGTTAATCACCGATTGTGATTATTTTAATATATGTTGTAGGCCAGAGACCCCTTAGTGTCAGGTTCAACGGATTTTATCCAACGCTCCTTAGTTCTTGAGAAACCGGGTGGGGGGGGTCTAATAATAGTACACAGCTTAAATACTTAATTTGCAACCGCAATGATAGGTTGGTCGTAGCTCAGTTGGTATGGCGTTTTCCGGCTGGTCCGCGGGCCCAAGTTCGATACCTGATTGCGCTACATTTGTTTTTCTCATTTTTTGTTTTATAAATATGCTTGTAAGTATAATTAATAATCTCATTGTCAATTAAAATTTATAATATTGTGTATCAATTATAATTTTAACCCATTTAATTTTGTACTTTTAACTAAATAGTTGAATAAAACATCATATGATTGTTAATTTTTTAAAAATTTCTTTTAAAATGTATTTCATATATTATTTATCGATGCAATGATATTGAGCAATTGTGTCAATTCGTGATTTTAAAGAAACATCATTTACGCATTGCTTTAACAAAGGAAGTCAATGCGATAATAGTATTATTCTGTTTTTAAAGTAACATACATAATTATACTAGATTAATATTAACACAATTATTCTAACTGGTAAACAAATCATATCAGATGTAAATTTCCAACTGGGCGAAAAATGTCCGGACCAGGATTCGAACCCGGGACCTCCTGGCTGAAGCCGCCAGTGCTCTGCCATCTGAGCTATCCCGGACGATTCTGGTCGAACTTTTTCACCCAGCTAACCTTGATGATTAGAGCATCTGGTTTGAAACCTGGTTCAGCTCAACAGAATAAATCTCAGGTAATGGAACTCCAGAAATCGCTGGATACGAAATTACACTAGATTAATATTAACACAATTATTCTAATTGGTAAACAAATCATATCAGATGCAAATTTCCAACTGGGTGAAAAAAGTTCGACCAGAATTGTCCGGGATAGCTCAGATGGCAGAGCACTGGCGGCTTCAGCCAGGAGGTCCCGGGTTCGAATCCTGGTCCGGACATTTTTCGCCCAGTTGGAAATTTACATCTGATATGATTTGTTTACCAATTAGAATAATTGTGTTAATATTAATCCAGTGTAATTTCGTATCCAGCGATTTCTGGAGTTCCATTACCTGAGATTTATTCTGTTGAGCTGAACCACGTTTCAGACCAGATGCTGTAATCATCAAGGTTAGCTGGGTGAAAAAGTTCGACCAGAATCGTCCGGGATAGCTCAGATGGCAGAGCACTGGCGGCTTCAGCCAGGAGGTCCCGAGTTCGAATCCTGGTCCGGACATTTTTCGCCCAGTTGGAAATTTACATCTGATAAACATAATTATATTAAAAATTAGCATCAGAATTAAATTACAACCAATTTTTTGCATATTAAAGATTTTTAAAAATGTAATACGTATGCTTGCGCTTTCAATTATTTTGCTTTCACCTTTATCTTCTTTCTGCTTTTATTTTTATTTTATTTGAATATTCTTTTATTTTATCATAACTAGATGGCACCACAACAGATTTTGTCACGATTTTGGAATTTTTATCATTCAATAACAGATCCAATTTCTTTTTCAATCTCTTTAAAGGATGAGAAATAATAGTTTAAAAATAAAAAATGATAAATTTAAGTTTATTAACATTTTAATTAATGTATAATATTAAAATTTGTAATTGAAATTATTGAATTATAATTAAAAGTATATTTATAAAACAAAAAAAATGAGAAAAACAAATGCAGCACGTTCGGGTACTGAACCCGGTCCCGCGGATCAGCCAGAGAACGCCGTACCAACTGAGCGACGACCAACCTATCATTGCGGTTGCAATGTAAGTATTTAAGTTGTGTACTGTTATTTGACCCCCAGGTTTTTCAAGAACAAAGGGGCGTTTGATAAAATCCGTTCAACCTGACACTAAGGGGTCTCTAACCTACAACATATATTAAAATAATCAAAATCTGTGATTAACAAGGTTGGCTCTCTCCTTGTGAGACTAACAGCAAACCTTACCTTGTGAGACTAACAAAAACCAAATTATCTGAGCTGAAACATCGCATTTTATAACATACAGACATCCATTTGCTAAATCGCGTCTATATGACGAAAAAGAAATTTTCATTTATGTCGATGAAACTATAAATTAAGAAAGTTTTAGGTTCAACAGAAAAGAATCGCTAATTTACGCACAAAAAATTACATACGGAAATTAGCCATTTGCATTTCAAAGAAACGTCTTCAAAGAACCTTTATAATTCAGTGTACGAAACATCCCATCACAAATTAATCATCTTTATTTTTCAATCTAATAGAAAATCAATCTAAGATTAAAATACATATATATACGTACATATAACATTTAATATTATATAATATATATATAATATATAATAATATATGTATAATTAATTATTTATATAACATTTAAAAGTAATCAGTAATTGAGATTCATTCATTCAATAAGATTTTTCTTTAAAACATAGTTATTTAATTTTTATTTTTGAAAAAGAAGTTTAAGTGAAGAATTAATATAACATTCTTAATAGCTTTTTTTCACGATTATATTGTAACTTTACAATAATTCCACATGAAACTTTATGTTTATAATAGTCAAAAAACGGCATCTGTATATGCTTCTGCTGTATTACTGTGCATAAAGAAACTTCTTTAATTGTACGCGTTTTAATTATTGTCCACTACGATATTAACTATCATATATTAATTATTTACAATTCCTTTATATCTTAATTCACAAGCCATCCCCTAAAAATATTTTTCCGTTTATAGAATAACCCCTATTCAACGTAATCTTGTTTTATAATATTCTTCCCTTTAAAAGAAACACAAGTATTGAATTCATTTAATTAATTCCTTTTTCAGTTGAAATCTACAAATCATCATTAAAAAATTTCCGTTCAAGAAATAACAATAACAACAAAATAAATTACGTTTTCCAACGATTGCTCCTAAATTTTTGTCTAAAAGTCATTAAGGGGGTCTGGGGTTAAAAATTCTCCAAAAAATGGAATTATTTTTATTACTCAAGGGTACATTATATGCATTATGGCATTATTTATCTCTAAAAAAAAAAAAAAAAAAAAAAAAAAAAAAAAAAAAAAAAAGTTTTTTTTGAGAAAAAATTGTATTTTATGTATTATCTCAAAATTTCAAAATGCCCCTGCGCTTTTCATATCAATGAAAATGCCCAATATTTTTTATAAAAGTTTGGTTTATATATATAAATAAAACTGTGCATCGAATTTTATATACTAAATGTTAAGGTTAAAAAAATTTTGAAAAAAACTGAAATTTTTTCGAAAAAATTTCCAAAAATTTTTTTTTTTTCTTATTTATATTCTTATATATTTATATTCTTTTTTTTTATTATATATTCAAATATATAAAATTCGATGCACAGTTTTATTTATATATATAAACCAAACTTTTATTTAAAAAAAAAATATTGGGAATTTTCGTTGATATGAAAAGCGCAGGGCGCATTTTGAAAATTTCTAAGATAACGCGTAAAATTCCTGTTTTTTCCCAAAAATAATTATTTTTTTAATTTTTTGTGATAAATACATGTCATAATGCATATAATGTAACCTTGAATAATATTTAAAGTGAAATTTACAAAAAATAAAAAATTGATTTTTAAGGTCTCTCGTCCTCGACTTTAACTTCATTTATCTATGAAGGAATTTTTTCGCGATTTGTCAACTTTAAAAGAATATATCTAAAGTCCCTTGCAAGATATATGTATCCAATTCTCAAAAGATCTTTTATGCTATATTTCCAACGAATTGTCTTCAGAATTTTTAATTTTGAGTGATAATTGTGAAAATATGCTAATTAATGCAAAACTCACTCATAAAAAAAGCTTCATTTTCTTACTTAATTTTTTTTAAATTCGTAATTTTCATAAAATTTAAGAAATTCTAAAGACAAATTAAAATGACACATTATCTGTACACAAAAGTGTAAAATTTTTGTAAATCGAGTAAGTACTTCCAGAGTTATATCAAAAATTAAATATGTTTAAAATTATAAAATTTAAATAAAAAAAATATTTAAAATTTTGCAGATTTTTTTTTCTTTGCATTCAATATTATTATTATATTAAAATATATTTCAGAAAAAAAATTCATATCAAAATCTCTATAAATAAAAAAAAAACAGAATTTTGAGCCCTGGACCCCCTTAAAATGTATTCTGAACAATTTATTATCCAATTTTCTGACAGTAAGTAAGTGAAAATAATCACTCTCTTTTATCAGTGTTAAATTCAGGGGGGGGGGGGGGGCTCGGGGGGACATCCCCCTTCCGAGCAATGGGTTTCCCCCCCGGAAGATTTGAGATTCTGTGTTTTCAATCGTCAAAAAGTGCAACCCCCCCCCCCCCCCCCCAACCAGGACTCTATATAGTTCCCCACGGAGCCACAGGAATCCCGGAGAAAAAGTGTATGAATTCAACATTATATAACAATATTAAATAATCATCTAATATCCTGATAATTAATGTATTAGGAAATTACAGATTAAATATAAAAAACATGATATGAAAACACTTTCAATGATACTCTTTAAAAGGAAATTATTTTATAAATAATTACTATAATAAAATTACTTGTCAACAATCATTATGTTAACTGTCAATAATATAATTATCTATTTAATCTGTCGGTTTTTTGATTTGAAATAAAGATAATTCAAATCATATCATAAATATGTTGACATGGTATCATTAATTTTCAAAATTTCTTCCTCATTGTTGTGGCATTATCCTATTAGTGTACCAATATAGTTTGAACAATAATTTTTTTGAAAGATATTATGATGCTCTTTTCAAATCAATATGCCAAATACTATACTATTTTGGCGATATATTTAATTCAAACTTTAAGAGTCTATGTGATTTTGTTTAGTACTTCGTTTCCTGCCTTGCTTGGATTAGAACATCAACTGTCTTATCACACCACCTCGGCATCATCTTCATTATAACATCTTATGTAAAATGTTTCTCTGATGTATGCTGAAAAGATTCTAGTGCCCGACACACATTCCAGTGAACTTGTAACTACATGGGTATAATTCAAGAAACATAAATTTGACTTAATTTCAGAGAACTACCTGTGCTATTGTGCAACGTATCTGCACCTTCTTCATGGCTCGGATTGGGAAAAATTTGCAAATGTTCAAACATAGACAAACTATATTACGTCCGCTAAAAAACAATATTATCAACAAACCTTTTATTAACTTCATGTGTTTAATGAACGCCTTTGAATGAACTGTAAGAAAACTAAATGACGTTATCTGAAATAACATCTTGTAAATGATTTTGCCGCAAACTTGCACTTCAAAGCTAATACAATAAAATTTGTAGTGCGTTAGCTCGAGCACAAATCCATTTTATTTCTATTGTCTATGCAAGTTAAACATAATAGTATTTTTTAATATATATTAATTATTTGTCTACAAGAATTATTATTATTAATTACAGGGGTTTTGTACCACAATAACTGTCTTCGATGGCACCGTGTCCCATTTAATATAAGTAATGTGACGGTGTAATATGAGAGCGAAAATATGACAAATTATTTCATAAGTATTTTTTAAGTACCACAAGCAGTACTTTTTGTAGAAATGCATTTGTCATACATTTGAATTATCACTGACAGCGTTTTCATAACGAAATTTTTTGATAAAATGTTCTCTTCAGTACTGACATCGTGCATTGTTTCACTTTTACTTAAGTTTCACAGTAGTGTTAAATTTGGAACCAGAGTACTTTATATGCAGCAGTGCAATTCATCAACACTTAAAGTTTTATTTTTGAAAATCCGGATAAAGATTATTTTATTGTTACAGAATGCTTGGCAACATATATTATTCATACATAGGATAGAATAAATAGTACTATGGAGAATGGTGCCAAAAAATTCTCATATAGTCCATGATTTTCACAGAATACGAGAAGGAAATCATTGACATCCAAAATGGAGTAGAAAAATAGTAACTTAAATGGGAAGATGATTAACATGAAAGGGTAATTACTACTTTGGTTTGCTTTTGATTTTTAAAGTCGAGAAAAAAGATAAACAAGACACCGGAAAATTGATAAAATAATCATATTGAATAAAAATTATTAATTAGACTTTGTGAGACAGAAAAACATAACCTTTTGTCGTGCTACCTAATTGCCCGTTTGAGGCGATTATAGTCAGGCACTAAAACAGAATTTTCGTGCCAGGGAGGTATTAATAGACCTGAGGGTAAGCCTATTTTAGGCTTGAGTGTCCAAACTGAGAGAATTTTTTCTCCAACTTTCTGCCTCGCGGAGGATTTTTCTATATGGAAAAATAATGTATATATTTAAGTATATACTTATTTATTTCCAGTGTCACTTCTCAATGTTAATTTAACATGGAAAAGCCTATGGAGATCATAACTTTTTCATTTTTTCTTCCCACCTTTTTGTCCCTGATGCCACTCATTTTTTATTCTTTACTAATTCTAATGATATTATAAATTTAAAGTGTAAAAACCTTTACCAGACGTCAGGGTCAAAACGAATGGTAAAATGAATTTGCACATGGGTTAATTATAACACAGAAAGAAAGATGGGCCAATTTTTGTTTACATTATTCAATTATTTTTCTTAATAATTCCAATTTTCGCTTTTTTCATTGAAAATGAACGGACATTTTTTCATATAAAATGCAACATTTTACTTCATTGTTGCAAAAATTTCAAAAGCCGTAATAATAATTTTTTTCTTTTTAGGTGAAAGATTTTCAAGTGAAATATTAAATTAAGCTAGTTTTTTTTTTTTTTTTTTTTTCAAAAATTAAAAAGGTGAATATGGCGTCATAGTGGAAATAAAAAGGATATTTTCAGAATAAGTTTTTGCTTTGGTCAAGTTTATATTTTAATAAAAAGTTTCTAATGGATAGCTATTTTTACGCAGGTAGAGAACTTAGTGGGGAATTACGTAACTTAAATTTTAAAATGTATTTTTTTTTCCGAGATGAGAACTATTTATACCCCAAGTTAAACTTAGGTAATAATTTTCTTATGTGTTTACATCACCCCTTGGGAGAGATTCAGGTTTAAAAATTTAAGTAAAACATTTATTTTTTATTTTTTACTGTATCACAGCTATAATGTTGTTAAATATTAACAGTAAGGATTCAACACAATTTACATTTACATGCATAGTGTTCCTGAGTGGGAAATAGGGTATCTAAATTTAAGTGAAGTTAATTTTTTTAAATTTGATTATAGATTTTTTATGTTCAGATTGGAAGTTTTTGTCCAAACTACCGCAACCTGCTTTACTACAGTGGTGAAACATTTTGAATTACACATTGGTAAACTGCATCCCACATTGTGATGCAATACCGCATACATCAAAGCCTGATGATGATACTCTCTATTAATTTTGAAATGCGTTCGTCTGACTGAGTGCAGTAGTTATTGAAAAACTTGACCATATTAAACCAAAACATAATTTGAAGAACAAATTAAAAAAAAAAAAAATTATTTCCTACATTGTTTAAGCCCGAGAAGGGACAGATATTAAGTTATTTCATTCAATTAGTTCTACATTTAATGTTAAATTTTTGTAACAAATTAGTTAAGCCAATTAAAGATTAAAAAATAAAAATAAAATTCATACAATATGATACTTAAAACACCCTAAAAAATAGATTCCATTCAAATGAAATCGAAATAAATCTTAGACTTCTTCCATTTTTAATTGAAAATATTTGTATTGCAGTTTTGTATTATGTTTATGACAATGGTGCATAAAATGTTAAGATGCATACAAAATACAAAACTTAAAAAAAATGTCTAAGATTTATTTCGATTTTATTTGAACGGAATCTAATTTTTTAGGGTGTTTTAAGTATCATATTGTATGAATTTTATTTTTATTTTATAATCTTCAATTGGCTTAACTAATTTGTTACAAAAATTTAACATTAAATGTAGAACTAATTGAATGAAATAACTTAATATCTGTCCCTTCTAGGGCTTAAACAATGTAGGAAATAAATTTTGTTTTTTTAATTTGTTCTTCAAATTATGTTTTGGTTTAATTTATTTATTATCCAATTATTTATTTGCATAACATTTTTTAAAACAGCTTTAATTAGTGAAAAGTTTAATTCATATTTTACCACGAAACCTCTTTAATAAAATCCTATTTATTACTCAATAACCTAATAATTATTCCTAATTAACAATTAACCTATTGATTGTTCAGTCACTGCCAAATATATAGCAGGTTCCTACAGTATCTCTTATGACTTTTTACATGCATAATTATTTTCCTTTGTAATTCTAATTTATCGACTGTTTTTCACTCATTTCACAACATCAATATGCAGTTTTAAAAACTATTGCTATACAAGGTATCCCAGAAGTCTGTTGAAAGTTGAAAATTCTTGAAAAATTAACAAATTGAAGTATGGTAATCAGGCTTCACCACAAGACTTGTCAATTTTGGCCAAAGGAGCAAAATTGTTCCAACCTTCAGAACAGATTTTTGCCTCAAAAAGGCCTACCGTTTGACAAGTCTTAGGGTGAAAACCGCATTACGATACTACAATTTGTTAACTTTTATGTTTTATTTTAATTCTGAACATACTCATTGATCTCTTTAATATATTTTTTTCTTTTGATGCAAAATATCCGACTCCTGCACAAGATTGATGGTGAAAATAGTCCACAAAAAAGGAAATTTCATTTTTAATGAATTTCTCAATTATGAACGGAAAATATGAAGCCCCTGTAAATTTAGGTTAGTGAATGGTGCTTATTAGTCTCATTATCTCCTATTTACATTCGTTACAATCTCAATTACTTTATTTTAATTTTGATCTTCATCTTCATACAGACTTCGTAATTTTGCTTTTGTTTAATCTGGCGGCTAATAAAAAGTGATCGAATTTCTCTTAAAAATAATATCTAGAATTTCCTAACCTTCCAGCTAATGACTTGAACATGTCACGTCAGGCACGTGCTTCATAGATTCCAAAGACCAGATCTATTGCATGTAGAATTGGATTGGTTATCTTAATGATACAGTTATCCTTCTAAGAAGGATTAAGAAATGGCAGAATATGCAAAGCTTTTCTGAATTACTTAGAACTCTATTGAACAATACTAATTTTCCTATTAATTTTATGTATTTTGTGTACACTACGACCAATATTTTTATATGTCAATTTTTCTGTAAATATAAAATATTATTACAAATATGTTATCAGTTTGTAACGGAAAAAAAATATGGGCTTTTCCTCCGTCAGGGAATTATGATGGCATAGAAACCATATGATTCCATCGTCTAGGGAAGTTTTTCCTAATCCCTCTTAAGACGTTGCAAACGACATTTAAAAAAATAAAAATAGGATTGAGAGTTTAAACGTTATTACATAAAAAGAAAAAAATTACATCTCACTGTCATAAATTTGAAATTCCTAAACTAATCTATAAGGTCAGTCTGCCTAAATGAGACACGATTCCCCGTAGTTTTGTCGCATTTGGGGTGTATTTGGGCGTTTATTATATAAATGCATATTTTATTAAGCAACAAATTACTGAATACTGTACCTTTAGTTAAAAACTAACTTGTTTTGTAGAAATTTAATGATTATCTGTAGTATAAAACCACAATATAGGATTGTCGCATTTAGGTCATTTTTGTCGTATTTATGGCAGCTAAAACCTAAATGAGACGTTCATAGTCCTAAATGTGATAATGCATTTTATACATGACAATTCATCTGAAAAAGTTCATTTAACGATTAACAGTGACAGATAATTGCCATATTATAACTGTGAGCGGTTTGTGAAACCATTCGATTGAAAAATGAATAAAATGCGCGATTAACTCATAAAATACTCTTTTTGCGCTAAACTGTTTGTACAGTACTATTTCTAATAAAAATTCGATTTTTCAAACATTTCAAACAATAGTACTAGGTCCCACATGAAGCAAAATTTCACTGTATCAATAGTTAACCTGGAAATTACAAGTTAAACTGTGAAATTTTGAAAAAAGCAGCTCTAACAGCAGTTAAGGGTTAACTGTAATTATTTTTTGATTTAATTAATCCTTAACTACTGTGACAGGAATTGTTGCATAACTGCTGTGAGCGTTCTCCGAGACCACTTGATTAAAAGATGAATGAAAATCTCTATTAACTCACAGGGTACTGTTTCTGTGCTAAAATTTAAGCATTGTACTATTATAATTAAACTTTTCAATATCATTCTTGAAATGTTTATCACTGCGCAGCTCCGTGCTGTTTGTAAATTTTACACTGCTAATATGCAAAAGTTATTTGAATGCTGCGTATGATGCCTAATATAAATAACCCTCAAATTAATAAATGCGTTCCTAATATAAAAAAAAAACTCTCATCCCACTTTGCAAAGGAGCTGTGGCCATAACTACAATTAAATGATTGTTTCAGAAAACATCGTTTAAAATTCGCGATATTCGCGCATCAATATTAACCCATAATTTATACACCAGTGCGATTTGGGTTTCCGAAACTTCAACTCCGCATAATTTTGCTGACAATCTGGTGATAATGAAATATAACTACATGATCCATATACGAAATTTAATAAGGGATCCAAATGAAATATTTGATTTTATCAAAATTCTCATTTTGTGAATGAAAAGGGCGAATTAATTAAAGACGCCGACATTTCGGTCGGCACGAATTCACAGTGTGGAGCTTACGGGTTAAAAGAGTATTTAAAACATAATATTTATAATATTGTTAATTAGACTATTTATTACATATAACTTTATTATAAAATGTCACATGATAAATATATCAGCCTTAGAAATAGATAAAATCGTACAATATTTCTAATAATTCTGATTAAGCTTAGGAGAAGCTCTGTGCTTGATATTCTGTTGCCTCCACCCCTCTTCATTTTACTTGCACTTTCACAAAAAAATTAACATTTTCTGTACTTAAAAATACGTATATGGAAAAAAATATTCATTTAGATAAACATGGTTTTACTTATTTTTCAACTTTTACTAATTTAAAAGTAGAAAATGTGGATTATAACGAATAAAAAGTGAAAACAGAATTAAAATATCAGATTTTATAAAAGTGCTAAAATAAAAATTATGACTCCTAAACCAGGGAATAACTCAATTTCATCACGTTTTAAACGGAAACAGCATTTAAGCTACCGAATGGGATAATGTTGGTAAAATTAACTTACTTAACCGCATTAAAATAAACATAAATTGTTTTCAATCTACACAAGATTTTCCAGAATTTCCATTATGTAAAATTATTGCGAATTCCTCAATCATATGTCTGTATTATCTTACTGTAATGGACACTGCGTTTTTTACACCTTTTTTTTTTTAATTTTAAAGAAGCGTATTTTTCTTTTTTATCGTCTTAAACACATATTTAAACACATGGTTACAGCAAAACATTAATGGAGGATTATGCTCACTCAATGCAGCATAATTAACTTTTAACTGATGTTCCCGGTCTCACAGACCGGTGCTTTTTTCAATTTTCATCGTTTAACTTGCAAATTTCAGTTTATCTACAAACACTATTGTAATTTTGTTTCGTTTGGAACTTTAGTACTATCACCAGAGACTTTTGAATTGGTGAATTTCAATTATAACAATCCAATACAAAAATTTCAGTACAAAAACAACATCCTATGAGTTAATCGCGGCTTTTATTCATCTTTCGATGGAGCAGTCTCACAGACCGCTTCACACTATTTATGTGAGAATTTCTGTGAAAACAGTTAAAGGTTAAACATAAAATTTGATTTAAATATCATTTCAACACAATATATAAAAAATCCCATATAAACTTCTTCGTTAATCTTTCAAATGTTTCGCCGCATTTACAGCAATATGTATGTCGCTATTAGGCACAGGCTGAAAAGAAGATCTCCTAAATGCGTACTTCACTTCAAATTCTAAACCGGGAACTGGTCGCCTTTTCTTTCGTTTAACTGGTCAGGTAACTGAAACGGACAACGTAGCTCTTGACGTTTATAAGGTTATTTGATCCTCAAAGTTAAAAAATGAAAACCGCGAACCACTTTCGGGAATTTTTGTCGCATTTACGAAACATGGGGGCGATGTAAAATGAACGATGTGTATTTGATTGCAAATATCTTTTAAAGAAACCGTTTTAAATGCAAAAAAAATATTTCGGGTTTTGTTTCTGATATTCGTATGCATTATATAACATTTATTTACTATTCTTGCATTAAGATTTTATGTAAAAGAACATTGTCGCATTTAGGGATATCACATTTAGGCAAACTGACCTTATACCATATTTTTGCGTTTTATGGTAGTTTAAATGATAACGCTTTGGTAAAACATTAAGTTTTGTTTATAAAAAATTCTGAAGAAACTTTATTTAGGCACATGATTAATACATAAGTTTATCGAGAAATCTTTATAATTTACATTACATGATTTACAGACAAATAAAATTAAACACATCGTATAAAAAACTCTTTAATAATTTAATGACCTATCTTAAATGTTTAAACTTTTAATTCTGTATAGGCAACAATAAGTAGTTTAAAGCAGATAGCGTATAAATACCGAAAACAAATATATACAAGGGAATAATATTCATAGTTTTACATCTGTAATGAAAAGCATCAATTAGATTTACTAGCATGTATACAAAATGTTATATACATGTGATTATGAAATCAGTCTTACGTTTGTATTATGTAATACAAACGCAAGACCG
Organism: Maratus speciosus; assembly: GCA_963932465.1. Taxonomy (NCBI): domain Eukaryota; kingdom Metazoa; phylum Arthropoda; class Arachnida; order Araneae; family Salticidae; genus Maratus; species Maratus speciosus. The sequence goes on along the minus strand of OZ010792.1, from coordinate 128,521,590 downwards.
ATTTCATAACGTTTCCTGGTTTCTTACTATGTCGCGTAAAAATTACGATGCATTTTGCGTATTTTAAAATATTCTTATATACGCAACGTATTTTTCATTTACGGAGACGTTTTTGTCATGTAATTTTTGTACTAACCTATTTTTCGTTTTTAGAGTTTTAATTTCTATGGCTGTTATCTCTTTATTAAAAGAATACTAATTTAATAATGAACATGAATAACAAAGAAAGTAAGGCCTTAATTAAGAGACTAGCATTAACACATTATTTTGTTCAATATAGAGAATAGCATTAATGCATAAATTAAAAAAAAATTCCTGTGTTTATAATTTAAATTTTAAATATACTAGGGGATCGTACCCGGGCTTCCCGGGCTAAAGAATATAGGTAAAAACATTTTTTTTATATGAAAACTAATAATTTTTTTATATGCAATATTTTTTTAGATTGACAACTTACATTAAAAAAGCACTTTTCAAATGAAAAATACGAATTATACAATCAAATAATTTTTTGAAATTTATCAAAAGCGATATTTTCTTATTAGCCGTATGCTAAGAGTTGTTTGCTAAGATTTTGCTACTTGTGGCATCCTTTTATATTATGCGCGATATAGATAAATTTAAAAAAAATTTCATGCTTTAAAATTGTTTATAAAACCATAGACCATCAGTAAACTGAGATGATCTTTGCAAACAAATTCCATTTGAAAAAAAAAATCCTATTTGGTGATCTAAAAATTTAAATTGTACGATTACAAATATGTTAGATTTGTGCTTTTTCAATATTATTCTTTTACTTGTTTATAAAAGAAGTATTAATTTCGATAATTTGTCTTTCACAAATATGTTAGATTGGTGATTTTTTTAATGTTATTCTTTTATTTGTTTATAAAGGAAGTATAAATTTCGTTCTGCAAAAATAGTTTTTAAACAAATTGCTTTTGAAAGGAAATTTTTCCCTATGAGACGAAAATTGAAAATGTATGATGGTCAGAAGAGTAAAAAATTGCAGTAGCGAAAATTTCAAGACCGAAATTTGATCGTGAAGTGTTGCCATTCGCAAAATGACGTCAGCGTTACACACAGATACGTTTGTTCTTTATAATATAGATAGTTAATCAGTAAAATATAATAAAGATCGGCTATTAGGATGTGGTAATCAATTGAGGCTCTTATGCTTGGATTTCGAAATGAAAACAGCAATTTTCACCTTCTCAAATTTTGCATACGCACTTCCCATATCCATATTCATCATTTTTAAAAAATTGTATTTTGAATGTTCATTTAAAAATCCTTTTAACTCAAAACTTGAAGTCACGATTCTCAGCAACATCTTTTATGTGAACAGACGCACTCTTTACTTGAGATTCTAATCTCAATTCCGGGGAGTAAAAATTTCCGCAATTTATGTTTTTCAGGTGCATTTGTGTTAAAATGTTTACTTTTATGTAAGAAAATGATCGTTTTCTTTTAAATATGACTTCATTTTCACTTAAATAAGCATTTTGCCTAGTGTCTGCGACTTAGTATTAGTACACGTGCAGAAGGAAAAACAATATAGAAAATTTATGAGGAAAAATGCGTGTTTTCAAAAGCAGCATGTCATTTTCCGTTATTATGCCCCAAATATAATATTCTGCTCCTAATGGGATTTTGCGCCACTAAACCCTATACAACAATTTTGAATTTTATCAGAAAATAGCATGAATAAAGTTAAAAATACCTCATTATTTCTCTCTTGTCTGCAATAATGAAAGCTATCTAATTTTCATCGTTTTGAAGAAATTTCATAAAATGTTTTCAAAATTAAAATATAAAAGTGAGGATGCTTAAAAAAAAAAAAAAAAAAAAAAAAAAAAAGATATTGCGATTACATCTAGAAAGGAAGAGCTTTCAGTTTAAAAAAAAATATTAGTAAAATTGTTTCAGCAGAACGTTCAGGGCAGATGACTAAAAACACGACACTTTTGTTTTAAATTTAAAAATTATATAAAATTAAGAAAAATTAAATTAAGCAATTTATGTTGTTTTGATAAAATTATAGTAGAATGTCCTAAAGCATTAAAATTTTATTATTCCAGAGAATTTTCGGCAAAAACTTCAGGAACACGATATTATTTTAAACCACGAATTATTTGTTTGCTTGTCTAACTCGGCGAAGCAAATCCATCCAGGCGAGAATCATCAATTTCTGTAGTATAAATCGCTATTATTTGCATATCACCTCTCTTTTATAAAGACACACTAAATTTTTGTAAAACATTGCGTTTTATCAGTGTGTGATTTCGATTACTTTATTTTCAAAAGTGAAGCACTTTCACATGTGAAGAATTTCAAAGCAGCTGGTCGGTGAAAATGACGCACTTCTACAAAACATAATTCACGTTTAAGAATTAAAATACACGCCTTTTTATAAAATGACGTCATTTACATCGGCTAAAGAAATCCAATTTTACAATCCAGTATAAAAAGTCCTGGACAGTGTGCATATGACGTCATTATCACGGAATAACAGACAATATTCTTGACATAGTCCATATTTTAATTTCAACTTTTTTTCAGGTTTTATGAAAAAATGGCAACAAAATGATACATTATCTCCTATTTTCGACTATTTTCCGTTTACTTTCAAAGACTTTCAATAGAAATGAGGTACTCTTGTTGCCACAATAAGAAAAATGGTATTAAAAACTACAAAAAAATTAATATCTCAAAAATAAATTGAGATACAGCTTTCAAACAAATTGCATTTAAAAGAGCATTTTTTTCCTTATACGACGGTGTAAAAATTTAAAATGTGCGATGTTTATAAGTTAAAAAATTTGCAGTAAAGAAAATAGCAAAACCAAAATTTTATTTCAAATTTCAAAGTGTTGCCATTCGCAAAATGACGTATGCGTTACGCACAGATATGTTTGTCCTTTATAATATAGATAGACCTATTGATTTCTTGGAAGTACATGAAAAATGGGTATTTTTTGAACAATTTAAATAATTCTACTAGCTTATAAAATACAATATAAATCGCAACATACGTGAAACTAACATCGTAATACTTTTTAAGCTTCATCGGTCAAGTAAAAAGTATAAAAAAACCCTCTGTTTATTTTAAAATAACCCTAAATATTTAGTGAATCTCGCACTTACAATGAACATACTATCCGATATATTTTCATTCTCCGTAGTTCCCTACTTTATACTTGCTGTTCTATAGGTTTCTCTACGAAAACCTTGTGCATACCAATTAAACTAAATGCTCGTTATTTATTTCTGAAATGCTTTTAAATGATGAATATTCGATACTTTAAAGTTACTGAAATGTTTCTGTTATCAGTGTTTATAACATCTTTTTCAAAGCAATTATTTATATTCGATTATATACCTGTCAAGTACCTAAACTTTCTACTCACCGTTTTCAATGTATTATCTGAATTTCAAAGTAGAAATCCAATATTTAAAGTTTATTGGCGGTTTCGTGCTTGTCATCAGTGTGTTTTCATATCTTTTAGATAAAAAAGGAACTCTAACTTCCAGATAAACGTTTATAAACATGAAACATTTTATGGAAGGAGAAAAGGGGAATATTGAACTAAATGCGCTACTTCTGTGCATGAAACTGAAATTTGAAATTTATAAATAACATACAATATACCTCGTAAAGAATTTATACCATAAAATTAGTACTTCTGATATTTTAGTTTTATTTATGATTTAATTGATCCAAAGAGATTAATATATAAAAAAAGTTTTTAATCTTTTATTTATGTTTTTTCAGATAATTTAAAGTTATTATAACGTCTTATATTAGTAAAGCTCAGAAATTTCTTTTATCATTAAAATTATCAATTCATTCACCTGAGTCATGTAACTATCAACGAATTAAGTAATTTGGGAATACATTCATTTCTAACACTATCCAACATAGCAGAAAAGTATTTATGAATTCAGTTTGTCTGATCATCTGATTGTCTGTCTATTCGTGCTCTTACTTGCGTCAATATATTTGTATTGCCATATAATTAATATTTGCTACTGCTGTTTATTATGGAATGTTTGGTACTGAAGTGTGTAGCATTTATAATTCATTTACAAGGGTGCTCAAAATTATTCCCTTACATTATTGTCTATGTAAAAATATTTTCTGTGCACATAAAGGTTGCTACACAATTTCAAACATATTGGCAGTTATATACATCACTGAGATTCACTATAAGATGTTTATCATCGTATATAGTGTGCATAACATCTACCGTTCATTTACAGGGACACATAGTACATTCGGTCGCAGTACTGCCTATGAGCACAAATTACAAGCAGTACGTTTACAATTGTGATATATGATTATAATTTAACTAATCTCTTTCATATTATTTGGCCGTGTATAAATTCTATAGGTCATATACAGGGCTGAACAAGAGATTGGGAGTACATTTCTGCTTATTGGCGAATATTGCTCTAAGAAAAGCTTCAACTGTACTATGCGTTTCCTAACTGAATTAAATTTTTGCATACTGTGTAGTATATATGTAAATCTATAGTTCTTGTACCGTGCTACGCAAAAGAATTTTAATTTTTCCCCGGCTATACATAGCCGTTGCTGAAACTGGGTTTTTATATGTTCTATGTATTTTCCAAATTGTTTACGTTTCACATTATTAAACGGTGAAGATTTAATATTACATTCTGAATGTATTGGAAAATGTTTAATAATCTATGCTTGACGCAAGATTCCCTCTTCTTGTTATTTTATTAATTGTGGTTTTCTCTGCATTCTGAACATCTGTTCTACAAATAGATGTACATCGGAAAGGCTGTTTAAAATTTAATAACGATATTTTGATATGAAAATATTCTTAAAGCATTAAATTTTACATGTAGGGCAATTCCATCGTAACTGACGTAACATTTTATTATCGAATTTTGTTTTCAAATCTATGTAGAAAATATACTAATAAAGGTAGAACAAATTTTTACAATTTAAAATATTTCTTACTAAGGTCTTAATACCGAAATACCTGCAGATTATTTCAATCTCTCTTTGAGCCCCAAAAATTGCAATTCAAAATTATGTAACTGACGTAACATAAAATATACAAACTTTTTTTCTGCCTTTATTGTAGTATAAAAATTATCAAAACTATCCAGTTAAATAAAGTTATTTAATGTTCTTCACAACACTAAGTAATGCCAAATTATAACAGTAACTTGTTTAATTAATTTCTGAATAATAAAAAAGAAAACAAATGGCATTTACACGTGTAACTGACGTAACTTTTATTGTGTAACTGACGTAACATTATAACTTTACAAAGACAATAATGGTACTTAACTTAGTTTGTAAACAGTAATTTACAATACCTTTTTATTAATATTTTTCTATAGAATATAGAAATATCAAGTTTTCCAAGCATACTCTTAAATTAAACATATTATAAATTTGATTCCTCTCCACAAAAATGATGGTTTTCTGTGGAATTGCCCTGTTGATAAAATTATGCAGAATAAGCTTTTTCATGTATTTATTCTTAGGTGTACGTAAGTTTAAATGATTGACAATCTCGACTCTAGAGTCAAGAAATCCCTGTCCTTAACCCTTTAATTGCCCCGGACATATACAGGGTGATTCATAAATATCGAAACAATAGGCCATCTCCTGAAATATTGCCCCTAGGAACATACTTCCAACTGCAAAATTTCATAAAAAAAGGTGCAAAATTTGATGAGTTAAGTTGCAACTCCATGGGGGTCTGTATGAGAAAATATAAAAATTAAATTTTATACGGCCCCCGTAGAGTAAAATTCCCAATTAAGAAATTTTTCCTTATCCATTCCTGAATTAAACATGAAAAAATTCATCTCGATATCTTCAAAATTCGCAGAGATATCAAAATCCAAAATTCGTGACTTACACCATTTATCCATGCCTCTGAGCGACCAGTTTTTGATCATTTTGAATGCAAGATAGGGATCATCCACAAATTGCACATTATTAAAAGTCGGTATAAGACAGTGCCTCTCCTTTGGACATAAAATAGGCAGCGTATAGATTTTACGTTTAGCCTGTTTTCAAAGTATGCTAGTGATCTGCACGGGTCGAAATATCTAGGTCCGGTCCCGAACTGACCCATAGGAACAAAAGTTTGGCCCTGCCTGGAAAAAAAGTTCAAATCGTAGCCTGTCCCGGCCTGACTGAATTTCTACATAGTTTTTTACATCGATATGTTTAAAAGTTGTTTCGTATGGCAGAGTTCTGACCAAAAATACTTATTTATCTTTTCTTTTTTCATGTTTATAATTAGTATTTTTAAAGAAGCGCCAGTAGCTGTGATTATTTGTTTTATTAATGAATCTCTGTTTATATGTAAATGAGTCACTTCTCCTTTAATATCGTTAATCCGTATTCCATGTGTTGGAGACAATGAAAAAGGCTATACAGTAAATTCTTTTAAGATGGAATCACATGGAAATAAAAAAAAAGCGTTATAGACAAGTTCCCTTCTTAGGAGTTGTAAAAGTAGTCTATTTTTTCTCAGGTATTATTAAATTTATTTTCCATGGATTAACAGGTTTTTCCATTTAAGAAAATATTCCATCATAGGCAGATCTTTTTCACTAGTTTTACTGTATTTTAATTTTTTTGCCTTAAAATCTACTGTCCTTTAAAAATATGAATTTTAAAGTTTTATTGTAAAATATTGGCCATATAAAAATGTATACATTTGTTGTAAAATTTTTTGGGCTGAGCCAAATTTTAGTTATTTTTGCAGGGATTAGGTCAGTCAGAGATAATGATTTTAATACGGGTTTGTCGCGGAACCGGGACTGAAAATTTCGCCCATAGGGGACCTAGGAATAAGGAAGCCAGTCCCGGTCATGTATAACCAGTGGCCGAGAGGTTCTGCCCTCTAAGTTGGTAGACAGGAGGTGCTGGGTTTGAACCCAATCGCGCCCTTCGGCCCAATCGTTCGGAGTTTTCAGTGGTTTTCTTCGAATCTTGGATAACCTTGCGTAAATACGGGTTAGGTTCCTTTAGAAAGACCTCCACGGAAGGCACTCCCACCCTTCGGGCCCATATTCCTCGTGTAGATAATTGGCCGTCATAAATCGCACCAACGCCCGGTTTGGTATGAAAAAATACGTTGAGCCCGGTCCGGCCCCAGAATACAGACTTTTTTAACGGCCACGCCGGGATGATAAAAAGTCTCAATTTGTGAGGGCTAAAATTATGAAAAACTCTTAATCGGCTGTTAGAAAAAGCATTGTTTCAAATTACGCATTTAACATTTATTTATGGACATTTAAATAGTACAAAAAGGAGGTGGAAACGGGAAAAGTTAAACTGAATCGGAAGTTTAAGCTACAGGAGGAAGTTACTTTTTCAAGTGCAATTTTTTAAAAAGCATTTAAACACTTTATTAGGAGCCAATCAATGTTTAAAACTTTAAATGCGTTTTTCTGCATGATTTTTTTTCTTTTTTTTTTACCATTTTTTGTCCTTAAATTATTATAAGTGAAGAATCGTAAATAAAAAAGGTGCAAACTTGGAACATGTCTTTTTTTATTATTTTATATTCGATTTGTTTCGGCAAATTAAAAAAAAAAATTACTTTTGAAAATATGATTTTTTTTTAAGTTACATAATTTTTTAAATAAATATTTTTAATATTTTTAAAATTAATATTTAAAAGAATCCTGAAACAAAACTAAAATTATACTTTCCTCTTTAATTAAATGGAAAAAATTTGAAATCCGATGAATAATGTCTCTAGTTATAAAGATTTTAAATTAAATCCGCTTAAAAAATACTAATCATTTATATTTTTTAAAAACTTTATGAGAAATATTAGATGTGATTTTGTTTGCAAATTATATGGTTAACCATCACAAAAAAAAAAAAAAAAAAAAAAAAAAAAATTAAATTGTAACCCAACAAATATATTTTTTACATGTTTCCTAGAGCTCTTAAAGTAACATTGTTTCTTGGATTGCACGCATTTCAATTTGTGTCTAATCCCTTAAAACCTGATGAATTATTTAAACGGCCATAACTCTGCGAGTTTTTCAGATATGAAGATGCAATTTTTTGTGCTTAATTCAGGAATGGATAAGAAAAGTTTTCCTAATTGGAAATGTTACACTACGGGGGCCGTATAAAAATATAATTTTCATATTTTTTCAAATAGAACCCCCATGGAGTTGCAACTTATGTCATTAAATTTAGTAACTATTTTTATGAAACCTTGCAATTGGAAGTATGGGTCTAGGGGTAATATTTAAGGAAATAGTCTATTGTTTCTACATTTATGAATCACCCTGTATATACGGCTGTAGAAAATACATGCATTTATTAAAACAGATGACGAACTCCAATTATAGCGAGGCGATTTTCACCACCTGCGTCATTATATATTACTGTATAACCTGTGCATTTTCTTACTGTTATTTCAGAAAACTAATATATACCTTCTTTAATTGCAGAAATATGCGATTTGAGTAAGACACTGGAGATCGCGTTTCAAATAGAGATAAAAGTCGGCAGTTAAGGGGTAAAGTCAAACAATATTATTTACAGTTTGGAATTTGGAAAAAGATTCAGTCTTTTTTTTATCTCTATTTGTATCAATATTTTAACATAGGCTTTAAAACTATCTGATAAGTTTGAAACAATATTAAAAACTTAACAATAACATTTCTACAAAAAAAAAAAAAAAAAAAAAAAAAAAAATTGCATGAAATTTTATTTTACATGTGAAAAGAATTATGAAAGTTTTATGCAAACGCTTTTGCATATATTTATTCTTAGATGAACAGAAAATTTAAATATTTTTTTTAATTTAGAGGTAACAGAAATGCACGTGTCTAGTAATTTTAAATATTAAATATTAAAATTATGGATTTAAAATCCATCTTATTTCAGTCATCTTTTGCGAGGTACGAACTCTGTAATCATCGAAATCGTTTGAATATTTGAAGTTCACAGTAGTGAAGATTGCTTTGGGGCCTATAGCAACGATGGCTATCGCCTAAAGTGATCATTACACAGAAATGCGCAGAAATAGTTACACTAACCAGAGTACAATTTTATTTCTTTCCATTATATATAAATGTCATACTCTATACTATCTCTAATAAACTATTTGATGAAGAATACGGCTTCTTTATTAACTGCGGGAAAACACCGAATGTATTTCGACCTGGCCTTTCACATTGACCATAATTTACAACTGCAAACTATTAAATTCTTCGGTTCATGATAGGTGAAGTGTGTATTTTCACGGATTATTTGGGACATGGTTTACCTTACAATTGAAATAATTAAAATGCTTTTCAATAGTAGGGTATTAATTGACATTAATAACTGACATTAATTTCCTCGTGATCGCAATCAAATAGACAATATGTTCGCTTAGTTTACCATTTATTTGCATATAGTTATGATAATTTTACCAGCCGTTGAATTAATATTACCGTCTTTAAAAAAAGGTTGTGATTATTACGATGATTAAAGACGTGGGTGCGGTCGAATATTTGCATGCGTGCGACGAATTGCAGAGCAAAGATGTGGAATCCACAGAAATAATTCCCGACAAAAAGATAGAACTCATCTTAGTAGAACAGAATAATTATTCTTTGTTTCATATCACGATACCACCTTCCACAATGTATTCAATTCCTGGAGACACTACAATGGCGCTAATAGATTGGATTTTAGAGGGGATCTGTTCATTTCAATAAGCTGACTTTATTCCAAACAGCAGTAACTATTTAACAATCAGAAATACAACAAAAAAACAGAGCTCCGAACTCATGGTTACCGACGCCTCGACGTAGATCCGGACAAATCAGGACTCGGTGACAGCCAAAAGTCCAATCAGACCGAACGGATTTATTAGCGAGAAACGCTTCAATTTCGTAGTAATACGTCGCTCTGCTGAAAAACCTGCGAAGTGAAAGTTTCGAATAAAATAAGAAAAGAAAAGAAAAATGGTTAAAAGAACATTCGAAATGATCTGTCGTCTCAGCATTAGCATTGCTTTAAGAAAGATTTGTATGAAGGGAACATACTTTTTATATTAGAAATTGCAATTGGAATAATCTGTATCATATATAAATCCATGGCTATATTTTGGAACGTCAGTGCATGGACAGAAAGCAGACATCATATGTTAGACTTACAAAACAAAATCATAGCACTTTTCATCTATTTTGGAAAGTGTGAAGATAATGGAGAAATGAATTAAACGCTATAGGCAGGAGAAATAAAAAGAAAGGGAAAAAACCCAATACAGTTTCAGGAACACCGCAGCACAATATAATGTTACCCATCTTCACTGTCGGGACTTCTTGAAAAGTATTTTGACTTTTCATGTTCAAATTTACACCTATTTGTTTAAAATTGTGGTTGTCCGAAATTTCAAATTCATTAGAATTTGTACAAATGGCGTTCTTAATTTTAGTATTTTTTTTTAATAGATTTTACCAGATTTTTAATGCTGGATAAAATTGCAGGAAGATTTGATTTGTAAGAATTCTATTTTTATTATATAGTTCTAATTCCATCAAAGAAGAAAAGTACTTACATACTACCTTTTTGTATAGCCACCTTGCATATCTGTAACGTACCCGAAAACCAATGTTACTTATACAGCGAGCTTTAAAAGATAACTTAATTTCTATTATACTCCAGCACAACAGTTTATAGAAATTCTTCAGATAATTCTCAACAGACGGTGATACTGAGTTAATTTTTTATTCCAAAATTTTATTTATACTTTGAGTAGTTTTGCATCGTTATTGCTGTAATGAACTTAGTAATTTTTTCGGAAATTAAAAAGGCTTAAGAAATCCAAAAATAAATTATTCACAAAGGTATTGTTCATGGCTGCTATATAAAAATTACTTTTTAATGAATTTATTGTTTCATTCTTAAAATGATATATTCTAACATCTCAGTAAGTATTTTTTAAACCGGATATGTTGAGTATATCAAACTGTTAATAAAGTTGTGACGGGCGGAATAAATGATTTTACTATCAAATAAATTATTCGGGCATGCGCAAAAACACAGTTTCCAACCTTTCCTTCTATTACCACCAAAATTTTGTGAAAAGAAAAGAACCAAAAGCATAGTTGCCAACTATTGTAATTTTATTAATCGATTGTCTTCAGAAATTATAAATAGGAAAATAATTTTTATATTATTTATGAGGTTTTTAAGTTGATTTTTATTTTAAATAACAAACTTCTTTTTAAATATAAAATTTCAATTGAATTTTTTAAAAATAATTTTTAAAGTTGTGCTTTTGCGAAAGCCCGAATTATTCATTAGAATAGTAAAATCCTTAATTTTGCCCAACACTATAATAAAGCGACGATTCAACTTTTGTTAAGCAACATATTGTACCATAATATTTTCATATAAATCGCGCATTTTTGTAAAGGAGCTTTTAAAATTAATTTACATTTCTGATAACTGAACATTTCGTATTTCTGTCTGCTTAATAAGCGGAGTACAGGACAAAAAGCTTCCAATTATCGGACACTCGATTATTAACCCCTTGGGGACGAGCGACTGGTATACGTGCCGCGTAGCTCAGAATATGTGATTATTCTCACCAGTAAATTTTTATTGTAAATTTTGCCTTACTTAATCCTAGCATTTTCCCCGATTCAATTAGTCAAAATTTTCTGTTTTGAAAAACCGGTGATTAAATATTAAATATTCTGTAAAAGACGCTCGTCCCGAAGGGGTTAACAGACTCATCTCAGGTATTTCATGATAAAAAAGTTTGTATCTGAATATTAAATTTCCAAAAGGGAAATTAATATATATATATATATATATATATTATCTTCTACAAAGTTTGAGAAGTGACACATCTACAAATAAATTATTTAAATACTGTTAAAATTTTCGCTATATTTAAAAATACAAACTTTTATCACAATTTTCATTTAAAATTAAAAAAAAATTCAAAAATTGTCACAAACAAACACCTATACGTATTTTTAAAAAAATTTTCCCCTACGAGAACAGTTTAAAAATTGAGAAAAAGATTATGTAATGCCGGTAAATTTATACTACCATCCAAAATCTTGCTTCAAGCTTCAAGTAAATAAGAATGACACAGAGAATAAAATGTATCATTGGTTTTTTTCCCTGAAATAGTTTTATTTTAAATTAAGAAAAAACACATAATGTTTCCTACTTAAATTTCAAGTAAATCTTTATTTATACCAATTCTTTTATCTTAAGTTATTAATTTTATATAAATAAACAGAACATAAATTTATTTTACATACAGTTTATACAAAAATTAAAACATGTCTTTTAAGTAAACATAGAACTTTTTTAAGTTCATATTGTGTACTCATTAATATAATTATTTTTTTGCGATATATTATATATTTGCTTTATTTATTTTATTTTGTGATAGTAACTATTTCTATATTTATCGTAATTTTGATTACAGTCCAACGTTCTACAATTATAAATGCTTCTAAATATGTACTCTCGTTAAGTAGTAGATGATTTCAATTTTTATACATACTTCTGGATTGTTAGAAATTAGTGATTTCCTGAACTATAAACATTCATAAATAATCATCTAAGTTGTGTATAATCGAGAAATATAAACACTCATAAATAATAATTTCATCAGACTTTACAAATAAACATAATTAAATTTTAAAAAATCAAAAAACCCGACTGCATAAAAAGCGAACTAATTAATTATTTCTCATCAATGTTAAACTACTTTTTATATTACTTACCTATTTTTTATTTGTTTATTTGTATTGATGACTTTTAAGTTGTGTTTTATTGTTAGTTCCTATCTATATACACTGTTTTGATGAGGCCTATAGATGTCTATGAAGGTTAGAGTTGCAGTATAGCTAGAGATCCTACCTACACAACTTTAAGGTTGTGTAATATTTAAACGGAGCTTCTGATGGTAAAATAGCCAATGAAACATCGTCTTCATTTTGAAAGACGTATCCAGAGATATGCCACTCAATAGGGTGCGTACATTTTTTTCGTCTCTACTGCCATTTTGTATTTTACGGCCGACATTTTGAATTTATATAAACAAAACCTAGCTTGTAACCATCGGAGGGTTAAGACGAATCGATAGAGACTTTATTCATTAAAATCCATCCAGCTGCTGGGATGTTTCGAGGTTATAAAGAAATCCACATACTCAGATTCGCGTGAAACACATAACCCTTTTTGGCAGTCGGGTAAAAAGAAATGTTATTTTTCACTGACGCCATGAGGATTTCAATATGTGATGAAACCTCTAATGGTCTCATAAAGTAAAATACTGTTTCTTTAAGTTGGATTACGTGATTTATTATTCACATTGGTAACAAGGCGTAAAACCAATAAAGTGAAAAACTATCCAGGCCAGGTTCCGAACCTCGGTCTTTTGGTTCAGCAAACCAACGCTTTTCCAACTAAGCCACAAGGAACGACACCCCTAGTCTGAAACCCTTCACTCTTATATGTTGATAAGGTTGCAACCGCAGCACAGATGGAATAACATCATGAACCATAATCTTGCAGTAAACATGAGAACAAATTAACCCAGCATCGATAATATATATATATATATATATATATATATATATATATATAATAATTTTTTTAACGATGACTTACGCCCGAGAAATCTAAGTTGAATTACGTGAATTTTTATTCACATGGCTAACAAGGCTTAAAACAAACAAAGTGAAAATGTGTGTCGTTCCAGGTGGCTTAGTTGGAAAAGCATTGGTACGCTGAACCAAAAGGGCCAGGTTCGAACCTTGACTAGAATATTTTTTCACTTTGTTGTTTTTACGACTTGTTAGCAATGTGAATAAAAATTTACGTAATTCAATTTAGACTGCTCGGGCATAAGTCATCGTTTAAAAAAATACATTATACGGTTTATTTATTTAGTCTCTAATGAGTTTTTAAAGCAGGAAAATGGCAGAATATTTTCTTCATTAAGCAGGTCAATAATTATATTCTCTTGAATGTAACAATTTTTGTATTTAAATGTAATCTTAACTTTTTTTTTCATTAAAAAATATTCATTCCAGAGATGAATAGATCGTCTGATATTTTATTCTAAATACATATCAGTGAATTAATATTGTGTCCACGCACTAATATTGGATATAATATCAAGTCGGATATCATGCTCATCAGGGACACAGATCATCAAAATCATTCAAGACGAGAGAATTTACCGAACCTAATCTTTTAAAGTACTAATGTAATTTAAAGAGAACATGCTTTCATAAAATCACGATTTCTTTGTTCAAGAAAAAAATGTCTTGAATATTTTTGTTTTTTTCTTTGTTTTTATTGAAATGAAATAGCTTCTTGTATTTTTTATCCTTGTCTTCTTGAGAAGTATGTGAGTTTTAAGATTAATTTAAGATTATTTTATGATTAATATTGAATCTAAAATACTTCATCCCAAAATAATTGCGCCTTACGCCAAGTTAAACAATCTTAAAAATCTTGAAATCACTATCTCTTATTTGGTAGTAAAGACATGAGCTATATTTGACTACTTACATTTAATGTAGCTATTTTTGAGTTGCCATATTTAGCTTCATGCATTTAGACAAACGTTTGAAATCCCTGGAGATTTAGCAGATAAAGGAAAACAATACAGGTATTACTATTTTATCTTATGTACCACATAAAAGAGATTAATGTTTATGATGTATTGCCATCTATATATTTTGTCAACAGGGCATTTATATCTCAGTACATCGAATGCCAATTAAGATAATGGAAACCAGATTTAGATCTCAGTAATAAATACTTTTAAAAGTTATTTACAGTAAATAGTGGATAATACTAGTAATTGTACATATTTTTTATTACACAAAATCTAAAACATTGCTTAAATGATCAAATATCAAGAATGAAAAATGAAACAAAAAATATTTTTAAGTGTACTAAAAATAAGTTGTTTTGCATAAATGAAAAGCAATTCAGCAATATATATATATATATAAGCAGAAAAAATAGTATACATCTAATTCAAAACTAACTTGTTTTGTAGAAATTGAATGATTTTCGTTAATATTAGGAAACGACATATGTTTGTTACATTACGTCATTTTTGTTATATCTACGGTAGATAAAACTTAAATGAGTCGTCTAAAGTATCTAAATGTAACAATGCATTTTATAAATGTCACATTTGCTATCAATTTTTCAGTTCTTAACAAAGAGTTGAAATACATAAAACTGATCACAGAAACAGTTTTTATTTAGCTTTTTAATATACTAATAACTTAGATTAATAATAACTAAATTAAAAAAAAACTTTGAGATACATAACATTTAATATAGTATAATTAAATAATGAATGCCAAACCATTAATACTTGAAACACTTAAGTTTTACTACAAAAATAAAAAAAGTAATAAAGGACCAATACAACATAAATTTTTGAAAACAATGTTTATCACTGCATATTTTAATCAAATATTTTACTTTTCATTATTCCTTTAACCCATTTTTCCTTTTCTTCTTTCGTGTAAGTCTCAATATTTTCGTTTTAGTTTCTGGAAGGTATGGATCTAGATAATTTATGTTTTTGCATCTAGATTGCTCTAGTGACTGTGTATATCTGTGATTTTTTTTTCCTTTAAAATCATTATTCTTTCGTTTATAATTTTTGTCTCTGTTTTTCGACTTTCACTTTTTTCTTCTTTATGTTTCAGTTGTTAAGCATTCTGAAACGGTTGATCTTGCTACCTTCCAGATTGCTCTAGCGACTGACGTCGAGTTCTTGATGAATTCTGTTTGCTTAAAGCTGCGTTTACTTTTTTTTAAATCTTTATTTTGCCTTTTACAATTTTTGTTCCTGTTTTTCGACTTTCACTTTCTTCTTCTTTATGTTTCAGTTGTTAAGCATTCTGAAACGGTTGATCTTGCTACCTTCCAGATTGCTCTAGCGACTGACGTCGAGTTCTTGATGAATTCTGTTTGCTTAAAGCTGCGTTTACTTTTTTTTAAATCTTTATTTTGCCTTTTACAATTTTTGTCTCTGTTTTTCGACTTTCACTTTTTTCTTCTTTATGTTTCAGTTGTTAAGCATTCTGAAACGGTTGATCTTGCTACCTTCCAGATTGCTCTAGCGACTGACGTCGAGTTCTTGATGAATTCTGTTTGCTTAAAGCTGCGTTTACTTTTTTTTAAATCTTTATTTTGCCTTTTACAATTTTTGTTCCTGTTTTTCGACTTTCACTTTCTTCTTCTTTATGTTTCAGTTGTTAAGCATTCTGAAACGGTTGATCTTGCTACCTTCCAGATTGCTCTAGCGACTGACGTCGAGTTCTTGATGAATTCTGTTTGCTTAAAGCTGCGTTTACTTTTTTTAAAATCTTTATTTTGCCTTTTACAATTTTTGTTCCTGTTTTTCGACTTTCACTTTCTTCTTTTTATGCTTCAGTTGTTAAGCATTCTGTGACAAGGTTGATCTTACTACCTTACAGCTTGCTCTAGCAACTGACTTCGAGTTATTTATGAATTCTATCTATATTATCAAGGACAAACGTATCTATGCGTAACGCATACGTCATTTTGCGAAAGGCAACACTTTGAAATTTAAAATGAAATTTTGGTTTTGCAATTTTCTCTACTGCAAATTTTTAAACTTCTAAACATCGCACATTTTAAATTTTTAAACTGTCGTATAAGCAAAAAAATGCTCTTTTAAATGCAATTTGTTTGAAAGCTGTATCTCAATTTATTTTTGAGATATTAATTTTTTGTAGTTTTTAATACCATTTTTCTAATCGTGGCAACAAAAGTACCCCATTTCTATTGAAAGTAAACGGAAAATAGTCGAAAATAGGAGATACTGTATATTTTTTTAGCCATTTCCTCATAAAACCTGGAAAAAAAGGTTAAAGTTAAAATACAGGCTGTGTCAAGAATACTGTCTGTTTTTCCGTGATAATGACGTCATATGCATACTTTTCTATAGAGGAAGTTAGACTGGATTGTAAAAGTGGATTGCTTTAGCGGATGCAAATGACGTCATTTTATAAAAAAGCGTGTATTTTAATTTGAAATCTGTTTATTTGTGGATGTGATCGCACTATCTTTTTTTTTTTTTTTTTTTTTTTTTTTTTTAATATTCTTACTTTTATACTTTAATTTTAAAAGCATTTTATGAAATTTCTTCAAAATGGTGAAAATTAAATAGCTTAAATTATTGCAGACAACAGAGAAATAATGAGGTATTTTCATCTTTATTCATGCCATTTTCTGATAAAAATTCAAGATTGTTGATAAAAATTGTTGTATAGGGTTTGGTGGCGCAAAATCCCATTAGGATCATAATACAGTAGACTCCCTCCAGTCTGCGACCCTAAAATCCACGAACGCCTAAAATCCGCGTATTTTTTCAGATGTAAACAGTGAAATTTACAGTTAAGGGGCAGGCACAAAATTCAAGATGGCGCCGAAATCAGCGACTACCGCCATGTTTTTTTTTTTTACTCAATTTTTTGTTAATTATTCTCTTTTGGCTATTACAGCTGATTTATTACTAAACAAGTTTATATTACTTTTGATTTTTATATAAATTAGCATATCTATATCAAAAATTCCAGGGCTCGAAATGGAAAAATCTGCGAAACAGAGCGCTATTTAAAAATTATTTTTGCCGATTTTTTTTTTTTTTTTTAAGTATAGACAAATTTATTTCTAAACATACAAAGCAATATAAAAAAACACACACACACATTCAAGGCTCTAAATAACAATGAAAACAGTAACAGAGAGCGCAATAGGCTATATTAAACAGTAACAATGTTTCAATAAAAGTATGAAACGGAACGATATTTACCATAATTTTACGAATCGGAACTTTATTTATCATGATTTCAAGAACCGGAATATCGCTCCGATTTGTTCCAGTACATTTTGAGCCTTGAAAAATTCCCCTTTATTGTATTTTCTGTAGAATATTAGCAAGTGTAGACTGTAGTGGAATTGTTTACTTTTCTTCCGTTCGTTTCCTCGTGTTTCAATATTTATTATTTTTTCAATATTACGTACGCATTTTAATATGTAATTCTGATTAATACGACTAAATGCAAGCTTTTTATGAAGAAAAATATGAATTTACTTCCGAAAAAAATCTAATGGCCCTGTTTTGTATATACAGTAAAGCGCTTATCTCTTATCTGTGCGTATAGACAACTGCGAAAAATCTTGAGAAAGAGCAAATGCGCAGAGCGAATGCGCGAAGCAACGGAACATGGCAAATAAGATATAAGTTTCGTTTTGAGATCGCAGCTTGAAAGAGAACGACGTCAGTTTTCATCAATGTTGAATTCAGACACTTTTTTCCGGGAGGGATTTCTGTGGCTCCGGGGATGGGGGGGGGGGGGGAATTGCACTTTTGACCATTGAAAACACAATCTCAAATCTTCCGAGGGGGAGCATCTCATTGCTCCGGGGAGGAATGTCCCCCCAGGCCACCTCCTGAATTCAACACTGGTTTTAATCTAATGATTTTTATTTATTTATTTTTAATTTTGCGTACGTATTTTAATATGTAATTCTGATTAATATGACTGAACTCAAGTTTTTTCATAAAGAAAATGCGCATTTATTTCCGAAATAAATAAAGATGGCGCTAATATCATCGGCGATCGCGATCGTTTTCCAAAATATTTTTTAATTAATCAAGCTTTTTCGTTTATTAAATCTGGATAAACATGGCATAAAATTTCGTTATTGATGCAGATTCTTCATCAGAAACTGAATCTGATGAAGAACTTGAAAAAATTAATCTTGAAGAAGGTCTAGCCATAGGAGAAAAATATTTGAGCTTCCTGAAGCAGCAGAGCTTTTTATCTGAGCAACGGATAATGAATCATCAGCAGCTTCAGGATGCAATAACAAAAGAACGAAACAAAAAATTAAACAAACAACCATTTTATCCATGTTTCAAAAATATAAAATAAAAAAATAAGTAAAGTTTGTAAAAAAAAAAAAAAAAAAAAAAAAGAAAAATTTATTTTTCCTCATTATTATGTATATTTAGTATTGTATGTTTGTATTTAGTGTTATTTATATGTGTATTTATATGTGCATTTAGTATTGTATCTAAATTATTATTTACATGACTTAATTTTTAATATTTTTCTAAATTTTTTATTTTGCATAATTATTTTATTTAATAATTACTTACTTTTAAACTAATAAATTATTTTAATATTTTACTTAATTATTTTAATGTTTCACTTTATTGTAACCATTCATTATAATTTCCATTGCTCAACTACCAATCAAATTAATGTTCAAAAATGTAAACAAATAAGTGACCAGAAATCCGCAAAATTCTAAAATCCGCACAACCTCTGGTCCCAAGCTGTGCGGATTTGAGGGAGTCTACTGTATTAAATTAGGGGCATAATAACGGAAAATGACGTACTGCTTTTAAAAACACGCATTTTTCCTCATAAATTTTCTATAGTGTTTTTCCTTCTACATATGTACTAATACTAAGTTTCAGACACTAGGCGAAATGCTTATTTAAGAGAAAATGGAGTGATATTTAAAACAAAACGATCATTTTCTTAGATAAAACTTAACATTTTAACACAAATGCGTCTAAAAAACATAAATTACGCATATTTTTACTGCCCGGCATTGAGACTAGAATCTCAAGTAAAGAGTGCGTCTGTTCACATAAAAGATGTTGCTGACAATCGTGACTTCAAGTTTTGAGTTAAAATGATTTTAAAATGTATATTAATACATGGAAATTATTCCTGAGCGAAACACTCGCCTTGCATACAATATTTCAAAATCTTTGAAATTTGATTTTCATTTTGAAAGATTTTAAAATGATCAAACAAAATACAAATTTTTAAAAAATGATGGATATAGACATGAGAAGTGCGTATGCAGATTTTAAGAAGGTGAAAATTGTTGTTTTTCATTCCGGAATACCAAGCATAATAACCACATCCTAATAACTGATCTTTATTATATTTTACTGATTAAGTACCTATATTATAAAGAACAAACGTATCTGTCTGCAACGCTGACTTCATTTTGCGAATGGCAACACTTTACGATCAAATATCGGTCTTGAAATTTTCGCTACTGCAATTTTTTAATCTTCTGACCATCGTACATTTTCAATTTTCATCGCATAGGGAAAAAATTACTTTCAAATGCAATTTGTTTAAAAACTGTATCTTAATTGACTGATGTATTATGTTTTCTAAAATAATTTTTAAGCATATTTTTTTTAAAGTTTATCTTATCATGTGCCGGTTTCAATACATAATAATATAAACATTTTGCACATAAAGCAACAAACATTGTTCAGCATTTGTTTTTGGCTGTTTTTGCGTAACGAAATAAATACTTCCTTTATAAATAAATAAAAGAATAATATTAAAAAAACACCAATCTAACATAGTTGTGAAAGACAAATTAACGAAATTAATACTTCTTTTATAAACAAATAAAAGAATAATATAAAAAAAAAACACAAATCTAACATATTTGTAATCGTACAATTTAAATTTTTAGATCACCAAATAGGATTTTTTTTTCAAATGGAATTTATTTGCAAAGTTCATCTCAGTTTATTGATTGTCTATGGTTTTCAAAACAAGCATTAAATGTTTTTTTAAATTATCTATATCTCGCGGAGCTCGATTACGAAAGATTAATCCGTTTGCCCTTAAAACAAAATAAAGATTTTATCCATTTTCTTATGGCTAATATCCATTAAAAAAATTCCCTGTGAATAAATAAATAAAACAAAAATTTAACAGACATGTATAAGCTCTGAAATTATCAGAATATAAAAGGATGCCGTAAGTAACAAAAGCTTGGTCAAATAACTCTTAGCATGCGGCTAATAAGAAAATATCGATTTTGATAAATTTCTAAAATTTATTTGATTGTATAGTTCGTATTTTTCATATGAAAAATGCTTTTTTTAATTTAAGTGGGCAATCTAAAAAATTTATTGCAAAAAAATATATATTAGTTTTCAATTTAAAAAAATGTTTTCACCTATGTTTTGTAACCCGGGAAGACCGGGTACGATCCCCTAGTTTGCTTAAAGCTGCGTTTACTTTTTTGAAAATCTTTATTTTGCCTGTTACAATTTTTTTTCTGTTTTTCGGCTTTCACTATTTTCTTCTTTATGCTTCAGTTGTAAAGCATTCTAAAAGGTTGATCTTGCTACATTCCAGATTGCTCTAGCGACTGATTTCGAGTTATCGATGAATTCTATTTGCTTAAAGCTGCGTTTACTTTTTTTTTTAAATCTTTATTTTGCCTTTTACAAATTTTTTTCTGTTTTTCGACTTTCACTTTTTTCTTGTTTATGCTTCAGTTGTTAGCATTTTGAAAAGGATGATCTAGCTGATTTTTGCTTTTTCTTTGATTTCCTGGTAACGGTTTCAATCATAGCTTTCGAAAGCATGAGATGATTTAGCTTCAGAAATAGATACTTGTGAGTGTGATTCTGTTTGCAAATCTCTTTAATAGAATCTGACCTGTTTTTACCAAAATTTGTTTTTTTAGTTGTCTTTTCAAAAATTCAAAATTTTTGTAAATTATCTTACTACTTAATGTCAAACTTCTTTGAAGAGACACATAAAGAATTATTGAAGAAATTCTATTGCTCCCTTTATGGTACTCAATAGTCGTTTTCAAACAGAATTATATTTAAATTACATACATATTGAAAGAGTAGTAATAGTTTGAAATTAGAGAAAAATTTCTAATTTTTAATTTTAATTGTAATATATTTCAGTTTCATTCAAATTTTAAACCATTTTTCTGAAATTTTGTGTTATTTAGGAATTCGTTAAAAAAAATTTTTTTTTTCAAATACGTCTTATAGATTGTCATAGGAAAATTTCAGGGTGAGACCGACCGGAACTGGACCCGAATCAGAAAACAAATTCGAAAAAATCCCTGCCGGCCTGGCCTACAGGAAGAGGTAGATTTCAAAGTCAAATATACCAATTTCACAAACAAAAACTAAATCATGATTAGATATAAATCCACTTTAACAATTTTATCTGGCCGCTTTTGACGCGTTTTTATTTCATTTTTATATAATAGCTGGTTTTATCAGAATCATGTTAGGGCGGTATTCAAAAAAATACTTTTCCATGCTCAACAACTCGAGATTTTCTGGCATAATTCCAAATTCATTTTTAATAATAATAAAAAAAAAAATATATGAAACTTGCTGACGTGATTTTTGAAGAGATTTATAAGCGACCTGTGTTTTTATTTTTTGTTCAATTAATTAAAACTTGATACATAAACAATTATTTTCTCAGAAGTACAATATTTTTCGTTTCTAACACAATCGCTTCGGGAAATTCCGTTCAAAATGTCCACTTTGACATCATTTTTTGAAATATATTCTGCCTCTATCAAAAAATCGACCATTACGGTACATTATAATAAGCGAATATACCAATTAAATGCGTTTGAGAGGAAAAATGAATTTAAAAATGAGTCAGAAAATAAGCAGTTTGGATTTGAGTGCGTCCTTAATAGAGTGATTTTTCCAACACAATTCGCTTCGGTAAATTTGGTTTAAAATGCCCTTTTTAACAGCATTTTTAAAAATATATTCTGCCTCTATCAAAATATCGACCATTACGGTACATTATATAGTTTCTGAGTAAGAAAACGTATCAATTGGAAGCCTCTGAGAGCAAAAATGAATTGTAAAATGAGTCAGAAAATAAGCAGTTTGGATTTGAATACAATCCTTATTAAGATGATTTTTTTCTTCAACCGTTATGTATTTTTAATTTGTTTTTGCTGTAAGAATTGGTCCTATCCAAAACTTGTCTATATAGATGCTGTAGACAATACTAAGAAGATATATGATAAATTCATCTGGATTTTATATCTTTTGAATTGACGGAGTTATGGATTTTTTTCTTCTTCAAATCTCCTTTTTGTTTTCGTTTTAAACTTTTTTTTTTTTTTTTTTTTTTGGTGGTACGAATTGGTCCTATCAAAAACTTGTGAATATAAAAGTTGTAGATAATCTTAAGGAAATTTAAAAATGTAGGGGAAGACGGGGTACAATGAAACACGGGGTACAATGAAACATTACTTGTAAAATCAGTCAAATTTGTCATAGAGAGTTGCAGTTTATATATATGTTATACAACTATATGTTCCAATTACTGATGTGATTTGGATACATTCACACTTCTACAACAGTAGCAATAGAAGATTATTGCTTTTACGCCATTAAAAGTAACTCTCTTTACTAAAAGTAATTTAGTTTCTTTTTCCTTGTTGTTATATGTAATAATTATTTTTTCTATACATTGTTATCTTTGGGTTGTTGTCTTCATACCTCCAAAACAAAACTAAAAAAAATAAATATTAGAAGTTTGAAAATAAATTTTTATTTAGTAACCTCAGTGCGGGGTACAATGAAACATGTTTTATTATAATAATAAAAGTAGTAAATAGAATATATTAGAAGTAAGAGTAGGAAAACAGAAAAAAAAAAAGAGTTTTGTTCTAACCAGGTCAGTAAAAAATGCTCTTGTTAAGCAATTAAAAAATAGAAAGAGAAAAAAAGCTGAGAAAGGATTGTTTTGTAAACAAACTCTGCCTGCTACAGACTCTGATGATGATCCAGATTTTTTTCCAGGCCCAGCTGGTCATCGAGGTACTAAGAATGAGATATTCACACACAACATGTATGGCACAAGCAGTATCCGTATAAATGAAAACATAAAGAAATATATACTGTTGGAGAAATCATACATTTAAATGAAGTCAAATGTGAAATACTTGATATCAAGACTCCAACCTAGTTTTTTTTTTTTTTTTTTAGAAACTTACATTTAAAAAAAACTCATTCTGTTGAAACTACCACCCCATATTTCTTCAGGATCAACTGAAATATAAACAGAAATGCTAATTTTTGAAACTGACTTGCTCCAATTTAATGTAAAATGAAAGGTATTTCTTAAACTAATAGAATTTTCTTATTTTTCATCTTAGACTATAATATTTTTATCAAGTTCCTTATTAATCAAGTTTTGTTTTTGTATTTATCTCATTTTTCATAAAATAAACTATACTGGGTGAAAATTGCTTCTATCATTTGGAGTGTTTCATTGTACCCCAGTATGTGTTTCATTGTACCCCGGCATACGGGGTACAATGAAACACTGTAAGACATTTACTTTTTGTTATTTTTCAAGCATAAAGATATTGTTTAGAACCTAATAAAAATTTATTTAGATGGGGAAAATACAAGATTAAAAATATGCATTAATTATATTTTTGTGCATGCAAAATTGTGGATAGGAAAAAAAAATTAGTAAATTTTGTTTTATTGTACCCCGTCTTCCCCTAATGTACAGCCGTGGGAAAAAAAGTAAACACCCCTTACTAACAACTCTGCAAAAAAATATTGTAGAAAAAAATTACTGGTACCACACGATTGCTAATAAACTATACTTTTAATTGATGCATATAAAATTTGCTTAGGGGACCATTTACATATTAAAACGAACCATAAAATTGTTTTTTTCAATAGCAGTACACAATTCTGACAACAAAAATGAACTCTAGACCCTTCAATTGGCCTAAAAACAAATTTTTCCGCAAATCGTACGATAAGTTTCCAAGAAAATAACTATTTTAAAACGAGCCCATTTTACGGGGTGTATCCAAATTGAAGTTCGGTACTTAATTGTTGGCCGACAGAACCCCCTTCTTGATCAAGGCATCTTAAGCGTCACTCAAGCAGTCATTGAAGACTGCTAGATTACAAGATAGCATAAGAAATTTCAAAATATCTAGTCACTTCTATCATTGATGGACCCTTAAATCATCCTTTTACCGTTTTTTAAGCATAATTTGAAAACTACTTGGAAGAAAAATGTGAAATTTTGGATTTCCATAAAACAGGACTTCATAAATCTAAATCCATCAAAAAAATTGTAGGTTGCAATTCATAATTTTTTCGAATATTAATTTCATAATTCATAATATAAAATTATAAAAATTGCAAATTCAACGTATATATGTTTGGGAATTTTAGTTTTATTGCTACACAAAAAATTAGCTTTTTAGGCGTATAATTTCAGTAGATATTAATAAAAATATGAAAATATAATTCAACAATAGAAGCACAAGATTTTGAATGTTTACAATTCAAAAACCTATCATTCAAGTGACTTGAAATTTTGTGTCTAGGTATAGTTTGAATCGAAGATTTGAAATATCTTGTTAAAATTGGATATTGCCATTGAAAAAAATGAAGTTTGGGTTCGTTTTAATCTGTAGATGGCCCCTAAGCAAATTTTATATACATCATTTAAAAGTAGACTTTATTTCCAATAGTTCGGTACCAGTAACTTTCTTATACGATAAATTTATTGAGGAGCTAGTAGGGGGTGTTTACTTCTTTTTCCCCGACTGTAAACTTTATCTTTAAATATATATTTGGAACATATCGTTTCGAAACATTTGGAACATATCGTTATGTTACGAAATATGTATTATTTCGTGATTTTGATATAAAAAAAAAGGTAGATGTTTTAGAAATTCACACGTGATACTGCATGACAGAATACTTGTCTTCTTGTTCATGACAGAATACTTTTACCCCAATGCATTTAATAATTTAAATAAATTGTCTTTAGAATGTATATTTTTAACATAACGATATATTAATTTATTTTTTTAATTTTTATTAAAAAATATTTCAGCTAAGTATTACATTAAAAAAAAGAAAAGGAAAAAAAAAATTAAATCCGATAACCAATGACAATAAAACTTCAGTTCTAACTAATGAATATATATATTTATATATATACAGTTTTAGTTCATATAAATTTCTTTGTATGCAACTTATGCTTTCATAAAGCAGTCATCTACTTAATAAAACTGAATCTAGCTTTTAAAAGATCAACGCCACTTGTGCAACAAGTTTAAAATTTTATTGCAGATCCTCAGGCAAAAAAATTGTCGATATACAATTTACATATATGTTGAATAATAAGTTACTGAAACATAAATTATGGAAAAACGTACTAATGAATTTAAAAAAAGAAGACCGCTACGTAGACATTATCGGCAGCAAAAATTAATGTGCTTTATTATTTTTCATGTTTATCATACTTTATAAAAATTCAAAAATATCATACAATTTCAAGTTTTGGATAAATATGCTTTCAAAATACCTATTAATTATTAATTTATAATGTTATTAAGGAAAAATTATAAATAAGAAAACAATTTTATTTTCATCAGTATTAGAATTCGCATGGTTGAATCACAAATTGAAGGCGACAAATGACTAATGAATAATGAAAAAAAAAGAATAATTTTTAATGTATTCACTTTAAATTTGGTAATGTTTGTATTAACAGGAAAAATTTTAAAAAATTTTAAATATTTTAATACGATAAAACTTTTACATACTTGAAAATGGTCCATGCGTTTTTTTTTTTTTTTTTTTTTTTTTTTTTTTTTGCATAAAATATGGCAATATTAATTTATGAGATTCTTTTCATATATTTCAATGGAAGTTGAGACGAATTATAAAGGGTCACTGAAAGTATAAGAAGAATTAAAAACACAATTTTATTATTATGCTTTGTTTTTTCTGAAAAAAGAAACTATATTTTTCCATATGCACATAAATGACAACTCTAAAATACGCTTGAAATGTAACGTTTTATATTAATTTTATTTATTATTGCATAGAGGATATACAGCGTAAATTTCAAATGAATCGGATTCTCAAAAAATCTGCATGGAATGTTTTAAAATTTGGAAATGTGCGAAATCTTCAATTTTGAGAAAACAGAATTTTAAGTATAAAAGACTGATTTAATAAATATAGTCTGTTTACAAATATAAAAGCTTATATCTCTGCGATGAAGCACCAGAATTGATTTATTTTTACATCAGATGAATTTGAGCATTTAATTTTGTAATTAACCAAAAAAAAAAAAAAAAGAAAAAAAAAAGATTTTTTAGTCGAATTTCGTGATTTTGAATGTCTACTATCCTCTTAAATTTTTATTCATTTCTGACTGTCAATTTTCAAGTTATCATAAACTATATAAATGTAAATATGAAAAGTATAAGTCAACTCTAAGCCTTTAGCCTAAAGTTGAAAATTTTTTTCCACACATATCGTACATGCTAAATACGCAAGTAAAAAAAAAAAAATATTACTCACAGATTTCGTGATTTTGTTACCTCCGTTAAAAAAAGTAATAGTGTTATATGAATATTTCAGCACTTTTAGTTACAATATCCCTTATACTTCAGAATCCGTTTGTCAACATTCACACAACCCAACGAGCATTTTAACTTATAATAAACGTCTGTTACATGATAGAGCAATGTAAGTTTAAATGTTAGGTAAATGATGCATGAAAAATGGACTAAAATAAAGAAATATAAGGGTTCCTGATCAGATTTTCGAAAATTAACTAAGGTAAACTTGGGTAACTGAGTCCACGAGGTAACTGGGCCATGTGTTATTTTATTTAAAATCTTTGATGTCTTTTAACCCTTAAATGCCGGGTGTTGCCTTTCGGCAACATACCCAATTTAGGCTTATAAATACCATTAGAATAATATTGAAGCTATAATGCCTAATATTG
This sequence comes from Maratus speciosus, assembly GCA_963932465.1. Taxonomy (NCBI): domain Eukaryota; kingdom Metazoa; phylum Arthropoda; class Arachnida; order Araneae; family Salticidae; genus Maratus; species Maratus speciosus. Next base: position 128,493,903 of record OZ010792.1, on the reverse strand, counting down.
CCAATACAATACTTTCTGAAAATATTATTGAATCGATTTTCAACATTTAGATGGCAAAACTTTTGCTGTTTAAGAATAAATATATATTTACTTTTTCAATAGTTGATACATGTTCTTTTTATTTTGTTTGGAAGCTTGAGAAATATCCTATTTTGTCCTGCAGTGAGCAAGTAAAATTTATTTCTTATCATAGTTCTCAAAATTCTTGTGTATTTAATATTACAGAATATTATCAAGGAAAATTATTTTTTCTATTAAACACCAGTATTGCCGATTAGTAACAAACAGTTTTTTAGCCGTAAACCATACTTAAAACAAAATATGATTTTTTAAAGTATTTTTCCCATTATTTATTAAAAAAAAAAAAGCCGAAAAACATTTTTTAAATGATATTTAAATTAAAAAGGAAAAACATTTTTTAAATGATTTCTGAAAACTCAGGCATTTAAGGGTTAAGTTTTTCCTTTTGTCAACATTGCACCCCCATCTCTACTTCTTAAAATAACGTATGTCAAATCAATCATAACTCTGTCCCTGCTGTGATAGGTTGCCGAAAATTTAGATTTCTTTTTTCACAAACAACGTCAATTTGGTTGCACTTCATCAGCTTTTTATTAAAATACGATAAGTACTTTTATAAAACAATCTTTTTTTTTTTAAACATTAGGCATATAAACACATTAATATCATTAGGTATCTATACATATTTACCTTATATTTTAAGTGTAAGGCATGTGTTCCAGGTACCCCATAAATGTTTCAAGAACGGGGTAACTGGAACATGTATCAGGGGTAACTGGACCATGTGGGATCAACTTACTCCAACAGTTATAAATAATTTTTTGGAGTTTTTTTTTATTATATTGATTTATCCGGGTTTTTTTTTTTTTTTTTTTTTTTTTTTTTTTTTTTTTTTTTTTTTTGCTTGCAACAAAGAAAATTATATAATACCTTATTAAAATTACATAATAATTTTTTTATAAAAGCATGTTGCCGGATATCAAACCAAATTTCTTAAGAGAGATAGCCAGACCTCAAAATTCTACGATACAGATGAAGGGGTATACATATAGCAAAGTTACATTATTAGAAAATTATCGAAACCAATAAAAAATAATTCTGTTCGATATAAAGATATATTTATTGGACTTATCGAACTTTCATTGAGATAAATAAAAAAGAGAATGAGATACTTAAGTTTACCTGTTAAGTTTAAGTTAAGATATTACCCGTTTGTTCATAAAATTATCTCGGTTTTTTTTCCCCCCAAAATACCCATGTAGCTTTTATATTACCTATACTAAAGTGCATGGTTACTTATTTAATTCTTATATTTTTTTTTGTATAAATAAATCTAACAATTTTACATTTTATTCTTTTTGATACACCTTGCAGCAAAGGATTCCCTTACAATGCTCTTTAGTTGATATATAATTCACATGATCTGCCGGGTTTAAATTTTTTTCTGTTATTTACAATTTTTCAAACAGAACCTGATATTCCATTAAAAAAAGAAAAAAAAAACGCGTGTGCAACACAGACATAACTGGACCAGTTGCCCCATCTTTATTGAGCAACTGGACCCATGAAGAAAGGTGAAATATATGTATATATATATATATATATTATTTTTAGACATTAAAATATAATTTTGAAAATTTCTGTTTGATAGAATGAACCTAACTGAACACATTTACAAAGGTTCCGACTTTAATTAAAATGAACATTAGCTGTTGGAAGCCATTGTCTGAATTTCCAGAGTCACATTGTATTATCATGGTCCAGTTGCCCCATGTAACCTTACGTATACAGCTAACTAAATATATTCATTATAACGGATGTGTACAAATTCATAAACAAGAAGGAACTTTATTGAAGCCAAACTTTTAGAAAAGGTGTTATGACTAACGTTAGTTTTTTAATCTTTTAACGACTGTACATTTCTTTAACGATATCGTATGCTAAATATAAATTAATAAATATTTTCAAATATTTTATTTAATGGAATTATAGATCATTATGTATATTTTTAAAATTTAACCAAGTGTTATGCCTTAATAGTTTGAAATAATGTAATGTATAATACTGTAATAGCATATAATCGTTAAAACATTTTCCTGACGCTAGTATCATTTATCTTGTTATCGCGTTTCTCTTTATTTACTTGTCATATCCAACTGGAAATAGCATATTTTAAAGCACGCTTCTGCTTATCAATACATATGCGTTGTTAGATAAAATATAACGAAATTTCCCCATTCAAACTAATTCAATCAATAGCCAAACAAATCAGATAGCGCACAGAAAACATACCGAGTACGATGAAATATAAATATTTCTCTTTGAAGATTAACAAACATTTTAACAATTATGTCAAATCAAAATTTTTATCTTATTTAGAAGCGGACACTATGTATATTTGTTATTAATTAATTTGAAAAGAAGTATCAATGTAACAGGTAATAGTTTCGGTAAACTGTTGACATGCAGCGAGACATGTATGAGAGAGTCTCACAAAATTTTACGTTTCAGGAATAAAAATCTGGTGAAATTAAACTTAATAAAATAACATTTTAAACTTATAGATGAATGTCTCAATGATTCAAAATGCAGAAAAAACGGCCAGCAGCAACGATTTTTTTTTATTTAACTGAGGTTTAAATTAAACTTGCGTGTTTAATTTTCCCTACCGTCCCCTTGACATTTTACCTATTTAACTTTTGATTTTCTTCTAAATTTTTATTTATAATGAATTTTCATCGTACCCATAGAACATTCAAATAAGAAATAATAAAACGTAGTATTATTAGCACAAACATTTAGTATAATTTTTTTTTTTTAAATTTATGTTAAGGAAGGGACGGTAAGGAAAAAAAGGGGCGGTAAGGATAAAAAGGACGGTAAGGAAAACAAAAGAGACCGTAAGGATAGGACGGTAAGGAAAATTGCCATATATTTTTAGGCAAATCATGTTAAGACTAAGTGATAGCCACAATGTTCATTGATTTTTAGAAACAGTTGTTAACATTGGATTAAACTATTTTTTTTTTTTAAATTTACCTCGAAAAGTTCAGGAATAAAACTTGGGGACGGTGAGACTACCAATAAAGCCACGATCTTGAAATTGATATTTAAATGCTGATTTAAATTTTGTAGTAAATTCCCTGTCAAAGAATTTTAGACATTCTTTCTCTAGAATACTTCTACATGAGAAAAAACTTGAAAAATTTTTTGTGGCTGTATCTCAAGTGATTTTCTGTATAACTTTAACAAGAGGGACCGTAAGGATGAAAAACCCAGGGACTGAGTTAAAAAAAATAATATCAACAGTAAAAATGTGTGCAGGTTAATTTTTTGCTGCATATTTATATAAATCAATAGTCCCAGTTTCGGAAAAAAAATACATCGAATTACTTTTATTGAAACAATTTCACACAGACAGCTCCAAATTTAAAAATCAGCATCAGGGTCACGGGACGGTAAAATATTTCGTGGTATAATTGGATCCCCAATATCGCCCAAAACTTATTTATCTCGTTAATATTGTTATACAGTCATGCAATGGAATGTTTTCTAATGTAAGAAAAAAAATGCACTAAAATAAATATTTTCATTCAGGGACAAAGTCAAAATTATGTGAGAATGTCTCTTATCAGTTTTATGTGAAATTAATATATTTTTTTAGGGCGAAGGAAATTATAACTAGATTTAAATTTAAGTATTTGCAGTTTTTATAAATATTAATTATTAAAATTAATAATTAAAATTAATAATAAATTAATAATTAATAATTGAAATTTACATTTATATGCGTGGAAAAATTAGCTTATCATTTGCGCTTGTTGGGCACACATATATGTAGCAGTTTCAAGAGAAGACAGAATTCCTTGCTATTCACTTTACTAAGTTTTATTTAAATAATTGAAAATATAGCCATAAACTTCCATAGCTGTTTACAGGGTAGACTTCACGCAGTAAGTGGCCTAGAGGTGCCTCTTAAATTCCTCATCTCCTTAGGGTTACCAGCTAAAAAGGCCATGTGGTTCTATTAATTTAACAATAAAATGGATTAATTGGCTACTTTGACAAAATCGAGATTATTAATCATTGGGCCCGTATACAAATTGAGGGACGATGCATTACAAAAACTGGTTAATAGGTCTAATCTTTATAATTTTCTTACATATATGCTACATGTTTTTATTGAAGCAAACTGATATTTGGAAATATCAGTTATAAAACTTTGTATTCGCGTTGTAGTAAATTTTTATTTTATTAGAATAGTAACGAATATGAAAGCTTAAACTAAAATCGTTAAAATATATATTTTTTAGTTTAATGTAATCGTAAAATTTAATAATCAATATTTACAGTTACATTTTTAAATTACAATTTAAATGTTAAGTTTTTTAAAGCATGATTAAATGCATACTTTCCAATTGGTTTGTTTAAATGAAAGATATGAAACGAAGTTGTTGTTTTTAATATATTTAATATCTGTTAATAATTTAATTAAAAATTCATAATGTTCGTTTATATATATCAATGGATATATATCATCATATATGTCTTAATAGATATTCGATATTTATTTTTAAAATATCAAATTTTTTTATATTTTCGATATTTTTAAATTCTTGATATTTATTTTCAAAATATCAACGTGCAAGACAATATTGATATTTTCTTCAGTCAAAACAAGTGGAAATGAAATTTTCAACAGTTATTGAATGTGTCATTCTGTAGATAAAGAACTTTTATCTCTGGAGTGATCAATATCTTTTCCAAGCTTTAAGTTTGAACCTTTTATTTTTAAATGTAGAACTAATAATTATGTGAGACAATTAATTCTAAACAGCCACTGAAAGATAAACCGTAATTTAGATAATTATTTATATACAGCATTATTATAAAAGGATATTTTCTGATTTTGGTTTAGTTGAGTCTAATCTGTACAACAGATTAGGAAAGAAAAAATAAGATAATCTTACATTTGTTAAAATTCTTCAATTAAAAAATCTATTTTATATGTAAAATTTTGTTTCATAAAATATAAAACTTTCTTGATACTTGATACAAATCTTTTGTTTATATAAGTGTATAAAGTAAATTGTATCTGTTTTCAATTAGTTGATCTTCAATTTTGTTCTAAGTGAATAAAAGGAAAAAGAGAAATGCTTTTTCGAATATTGTTTGATTAAGTTTTCATGTTAAGTGCAATATGTTTTAGTTTCTAATTTATATTATGTTTGAAAATATTTATTGTCAGAGGTAAGTTGACACTATTTAAAAATATCGGATATATATCGAAAATATCGGATATATATCAAAATATCGGTTATATATCAAAATATCAGATATTTTTTATATATATTTACGAATCCTGGTAACAGCATACAATTTTGTAAATATATTCTTCCTATATCAGTAGTATTTCTTATCTTGTGACTTTTGGGTTTTTATTCTCTTTTCACTTATGATCTTCAATTGTAAGTTATCAATAATACAATACACATTCTTTTATAAAAACACATATAAAGTCTTCGATAAAAGATCGTGAATTGTTTTACGATCAGTCAAACTAATTCAAAAAGTGCTTAGGAAAATAAATTTGATATCGTGGAAAGCAATGATTTCATTTTGAACGCAAGCAATTATTTTAACATATATGCCGAATCGGATTGCAATTTTCTTTAGCAGCAAATATTTTGTTTATGCATTATTGTTTAATTTGAAAAGAAATGTCAGGCCGTTATTACTTTTGTTAACTAAAGGAGTAGTATTTTGTAATTAAGGGGACCGTGGACATTTATTTGAGCTAAAATCGACCCAGAAATCGAAGTTTGTTTTTGTGTGTATTATTTTACAAATTGTACTGACAAGGAAGAACTCCTTACTGGGCATACTCAGAATATTTTGAAAAAATAAATATACTGTTTAAACTACTTAATAAAGGATCCGTCAAATTTAGCGGCGGAATTGCAGTAGAAAGTCTGTAAAAATGTAAAATACTTTCGAGTATTTGGCGCAAAAAGACGAAAGCGTCACGCGATTTGGCGAGGAGCACTTTTCTTCGCAAAAAGAAAACGATTTTAATGCATCTGAAAATTGCTTGTTAATTGATTTTTAGAATACGTTTAAATAGTATTTAATGAATTTAAGCTTAAACAGTGAGAGAGTTTAATACATATATTTTTTGTATTGCATATTTATTTTGCTTGTTGCTTCAGTTATTTAATTTTATCACTGTTAAGCTAATTTCAAATATGAAAAATATTTTTATATCAAAAATATATTTTCATATATTTAAAAGTATTCCAAAATAAAGGCCAGATGAAGAATGCTGAAGTTATACTTTTCAATATCGGAGAAGTTTTTGCTTCCAAAGCAACAAAATTGAATCGTCATTGCTCAATTGGACTTAATTTTGAGAATGAAATAATTTTAATTAATTTAAATTTTGTTTTAATTCATAAAATTTCATAGTTAACTTTCATTATAAATATATATTATATGACAAGCCTATAGTTAAAACAAACTAAAACTGACAAAACTAGAGTTATTTGAATTAAATTTATTTAAACAAGTTCAATATGAAACATTTTTACCTTTAAGAATATTTGAGATAAAAAAAGTGTTTTTTGAAATTTTATTCCATCGCCAACTGGTCATAATAAGCCAAATAACGAAATTTTCGTTATTATTTTACAGACACTCTATTGAGTGTCCGCCAAAATTTTTTTTATAAACATATCTATCCTCATGAGAAGAACATTCTCTAATTTTTTCATATTTTTCGTAGTATGCCCGTATGGATACCTTCTTTGTGAGTCAATTCTGAAGAACCGCTTGCAGATGCGATGATGTTTCGCAAAACTGCAAGTGTTTTTAATTTTTCAGACAGGCAATTTGTTGGCCCTATATACTTTAAAACTGTTTTTCTCAAAACTGATTTTTCAACGTTTTTAAATTTGTGAAATGCTCAATGTGTCTTAATTTTTTATCAAAATTCATGAAACAGGTAATGAAGAATCCTGATATTGCTTAAAAAGAAGCTATGCATTTGAAAATTTGACTACATTAAGACACAAATAAATCTGATTTTTAAATTATTAAAAGTTAAAATTTTGATGAAAGTTGATATAGAATTCAGAATTTTTTTTCTTAAAAGTTAACTATCTAAGAGATTAAAAAATCTATACGCATGTTTGTTTTTAATAGGGCTTTAAGAGATTAAAATGTAAAATCGATGAAACGTCTCTAAAATTAAGACGCGTGGAGCATTCAAAAATTTCGTTTTAAAATTTATATTATTTTTTAAATGTGATAATTATAATAAAATTTCATTTTTTAAGGTTTTCTACATATTTATGGTGAAATGTAAATTTGAACAAAACTTCATATCTCTATGATGAAAATTAAAAAAGAAAATTTTAACGTCCACCGTCCCTGACTTTCTGGACAAAAGTTAGTGTATTATATAATAAGATATAATGGCTAAGGTATTTTCTTTCGCTATTATTATGGTCGCTTACCTTATTATTATCGCATATATTCACCTTTAAGTAAATTATTTTTCACTTACCACGTACCAAAGTAAATTATACAATAGAAAACTTTACTTCATAGAGATACATCTATAATCCAGATAAATGATCGTAAAAAATTCTATCACCATTCAAACTAATCAACTCAACGAAACATTTCTCGCAAAACACACAGAAAAATGTGTGAATTGTTATAGAAAGCAAACATTTCTCTTTAAATACAAACATCTAGTATAACAATTATGTAAAATCAAAGTGTATTTCTTATTTAGAAACTTAATTACTCTGTATGTTTATTATTATCTAATTTGAAAAGACATGTCAACAGAGCAGACCGTTATTGAAGCAAAATGTTGACATGCAGCGTGATACAATGTTGATATGTTAGCTTATTGGAACTAAGGGTATATTTTAAGGAAGATTATTGCTATGTTTCACAGTTAAGTATTCAGAAATTTGTTGTATTTTCGAAATTTAAGTATTCTGCAAAATTATAATTTACTAGTTTCTAATTTATATATTTATAGATGATTTTCAGAAAGTTTGCAGATTTTAAATAATCAACAAGGTTTTCTTAGTTTCTAATTGCAATAATTATAGTTTTAAAAATATAATATTCAGGACAATGTTATTACCATAAATATAAAAAACAAATGCTACTTTTGTTTAGAAAAATTATATTAAAAGTTATTTATTGAAGTGTAAGATTAACAAATTTATTTTATTTTATAATTTCTTATCATAAACTTTTAAAAGTTGTAATGCAGATTTTCTCCAGCTTTAAATGAGTAGACTGCGTTAGTTAAATTTTGGATTTAGGTAATTTTTTGTAGCATTATAGCGAAAACGAATAAAAATATCTAAATAGGGTGTTGGTGTTATTTATGACGGACGATTATCTTCACAAGGGATATAGGCCCGAGGCAGGGAGTTGACCTCCGTGGGGGTCTTTCTAAGGGGACCTAATCCGTATTTGCGCGAGGTTAACCAAAGGTTCGAAGAAAGCCACGGAAAACTCCGAGCAGTTAGGCCGAAGGGCGCGATTGGGTTCGATACCAGCACCTCCCGTCTACCAGCTTCCAAAGTACAACCTCTAAGACTCTAAAAAGGATTCCTGTAAGTAATGAAATCTTTGGCGGTTTCTTCGGCTACTAACGCATAGGAAGGTGTCGCTTTTAATACACTGGTGTGCAAAACTTAAGCAAGTTACAAAATGCTTGTTTTTAAATATGTAAATACTCAAAAGAAAATTCTATAAATAGCAAGTGTATAAAATAGATACTACCCTAACGGCACGACCAGTTGATGTGAACTCTCCTTGAAACCACAAATGGTCACAAGAGTCACAGTCACTACAATGAACGGAAATGTGATATCTTTCATTTGTCTCATTCTTATATTCCTTTGGTTACTCCATTGAGAAGTTACTGTGAGTGCTGATTTGGAAAAGACTCATGAGGTGACTTTACAATCAAGTTACCTTGTGACTCTTATGTGATAGTCATTTGGAGACTCCATTGTAATGTCCTCATAACTGCTGCTTTGTGACGAGTTCCCAAGTGATAGAACATGGAATCAATTGGTGATTTTTCCCAAAGAAGTGCAATGGTGACTTCACAATAGAGTCTGGTCACCTGAAAGTCATCACATGAGTTTTTTGTGACACTATTTGGTGACCCATCGCAATGCAATGCTCACGATCACTTCAAAATTGACTCTTCATATGACAGTCCCATGAGAATCACAAGGTGACTTCAATAAAATATCACCTAGTGATTCATCACAAGTAATAGTCATGGCGATTTCTCAGCGGAGTCTCCATACGATGATCATTTGAGAGTAATAATGAGACGAATGAAAGATACCATATTTTGTTTCACCGTAGTGGTGTGATATTGTGACCATGCCTGTCGTGAACAAGATGTCACATCGACAAGCTCTACTGCAGGGATTGTTACCTTTTTAATTAATTATATTACTTGCTTTTAAGTATTCACGTGTTCAAATATAAGCATTTTGTGACTTTTGCTTAAATTTTGCACACTAGTGTAGATTTCAAAACTTTATTAGAATGCAAAATTGATACTTTTCAAATAAAAATGCTTTTTGGGTGTTGTCACGGGGCAATTTAAAACATATATATTGATATAAAAATGGTTTTACCTTGTATTCTGTAACCTGTGAAGTCCGGTGTGGATCCCCTAGTATTCATAAATGTATGATGTGAAATTTATAATAAAATAAAGATATTTTATTATGAACACATACATAACAGTGGAAAAGAAATTTCTCTCTTTTCAGAGAAATAATTCACTTTTTAAGTTATTTATATTCCTAAAACTATGCTATGAACATATATAACATTTTATTTTATACTTTTTATTCCTTTGTATTTTTTAATTACAATTCAAACTTTTTTTTTTATTTAAAGGAGTAAGCTGTGTAAAGTTAATATTACCTTTATTTTCGTCTTTAGATAATTTTTTGTCGAATTACAACGAGAATAAGTATTAAGATCTAAATACAAAATCAATAAAAGTTGTGTTTTTAGTCTATGAAACAATAACATTTAAAAAAATTAAATAGTTAAGCTTTAAATTGTTTGTTTGTTATTTCTGAGCAAGTTTGTTTAAGAGCATGTTTGTTTGTTATTTCTGAGCAAGTTGGTTTAAAAGCATTCTATAGTTTTAGACATTCTATGAAACTATCTACAGCTTTATATAATATTTAACTGTAGTTATAATAAACTATAGATTATTTTTGTATATAATTTATAAATCTATATATATTACCTTTAAACTATTTATATTCTATAGTTGTATTAAACTATAGATTATCTTATAGATAATTTATTGCAATTATCTATAGCTTTATTAAACAATTCACTTAAAAATGAGTATATTTACAGGATTTGTTAATTAAAACTATTATTAACTAAATGTGTACATTATAATCTAAGTTAATCATAACTCGAAAAAATGAAAAGAGATAACATATAAATACCAAAAATTTGTTTCTTTCATTACTATTAGGTATCCATTAAATTCTTATTATCTTAAACTCATATTTAAGAAAGTCAAATTGTATATTTTCTTCAGTATAATTTGCTGTATCAAAATGTAGAATATAAAACGCATTTTTCTTCATGCATATGCATTGCCGGATTACTGCGCGCAACTCTTCCTCCCGCCACTCAAAGTATTTAAAACTATTGCAGAAGCTAATTAGAAGGCATACGAACAATATCTTGAGTTTACAGTACATATACATTTAACGTCTGAATTTAAAAACCATTAAAAAACCAAATAAAATAAACTAAGACAGGCTTGAGCACAGTTAAAAAAATAAAATTTATAGAGAATATACTTAAAAACAGTTAAAAATACAATATGTAAACGTTTCCCCAAGCGACACGCAAGGCATCATCAGTACAAAAAATATTCATTGCATTTCAAACGACAGAACAAATCAAGAACAGTTATAATTAGTTATTTTAAAAATTATATAATATTTAAGTATATTCTCTATAAATTTTATTTTTTTAACTGGGCTCAAGTCTGTCTTAGTTTATTTCATTTGGTGTTTTAATATCTTGAGTGTTATCAAAAATTTTTTTTCTGTGTTAAAAAGCACATTTATTTTAAATAGGTTAAATCAAAGTTTGTTTCCTGTTTAAAAGCAAGTTAGTTTGCCCGTTTATTATTAACTTGAAACCAACTATAAACGTAACCTGTCGTTGATTACATAAATAGTTGACATGCGATGATTTTGTTTCTTTTTTTAGATAAAGCATAAATTATAAGGATGTGATAAATTATTGATCAATTTTGCATTTTGGTATTAAGTATTTAATATAGTTAATTCTAAATTGGGTTGTTCATTTTTAAATATTCTGAAAATATGATATACTAATTTTTAAATTATACATTTATAGGATATGTTGAGAAAGTTTACAAACTTGAAAGCATCAACATCGTATTTGCCTAATAGAATTAGAATTATCCACTTAAAAGAGTAAAAGTATAATATTAATAGCATATGCATGAAAATGAATTAATTTTTCATATTTCCTTTGGAATTACATTAAAATTATACATATCCAAAAAAGTATTATATAAGCATGGACATTATTCCTATTTATTTTAGGAATTGCGTTCTTAAATTATTTAAAGTTGCAATGAAAGTATTATTTAGCTTTCAATGAGTAGACAATAAAAAAATAAGCATATCTTTTTTTTTTTGTCTTCTAGGTAATTTCTTTTGTCGCTGATTTTTTTCAGTGTGCACTGTATCAAGTTCACATTAATGTGACTTTAGTCAAAATGATAATTTGCTATACACTGTTAAAAATTTGGTTAAACGTTTTATCAAATATTGGGGCTGCAGTATCTGCCACCATAAGAGGGTGAAACATTGTTCCCACATTTAGTTCTAAGGTTGAACAATAAAGTGGTGAAACGTTTTACCGAAAATTGGTGAAACGTTTAACCATAAATTGGTGAAATATTGAACCATAAATTGGTTAAATGCTGAACCATAAATTGGTGAAATGTTCATGAAGGAATGGTTTTTGCTCGCCTCCCCCTCCATAGATAAAATATTTTTCCTTTTTTCTAAAATGTTCTAACTGTTTTAATATAATTTAATTTGAAATATTTACGGTCTCTCTGATTAAATTTTGTTGGAAGATAATATACAAAATCAGAAACCTAGGTTTATTTAGCAAATTTTAATATAGTTTAATTATACGTTAACACCGTTGTTGTTTTATATATCTTAAAGCATAATTTACATATTAAAATACATAAGAAAATCTATGATGGTGTTTTGCGGCTTTATGTATAAATATATGTATATACTAAGGGCTCTGCTCCCTGCAAGCTAAGCTCGCCAACCCCCATTCAGACACCGCAGAATCTAAAAACATGCTAATTTGATCGGCTCTGAAAAGATTAGAGAAGATTGAATTATAAAGAAAAACCTGTGGCGATCTCCCTGAAAAGGGGTTTCCATTCAATTCCCATTGATTGTGAAAATTTAAGGCCGATTCAGTTGTTATTAAGACAACCAATGTTTGTTTTCGTATTTGATTAGAGAAGATCCGTTAAACATTTGAAAAGAAGATAAAATAAAATAAATTAAGTAAACAGGGTCTTTGCCTCCCTGTATATTTTAAGAGCGTTATGAAACGATTAACATAATACGATAGGGACATTTTAAGTGTATCATTTTAAATCTGACCTAAGTATCACTAAAGTTTTCTTTCTCTTTTTAGCCTTCACATGAAAATACTTTTGTTTTTAGAAAGGAAATATTATTATTCGCGGTGTCTTGGAATTGGGAACATTAATTAAAAGATCATCTCGAAATATGAAATTAATGTCCCGCATATATATATATATATATATATAAATTGTTTGACAGTATTATTATTTGGCCGTTTTAAATGTGACGTAATTACTAAAATTTACTGCTTTAAACGCATATTAATGTATTTATTATTTTAAAGTTCCCTTTCTCTTTTAATATTCACGTGCAAATACAATTTCCATGACACAATTTTCAATGTTTTCCTGCTTTTAACACGTACTCATTTAATAGTAATTTTAAAGTATTTTTCCCGTTTTTAATAGTCGCGTGTAGATAAATATCTAATCGTAAGGAAATATTATTCTTTTGCGCTGCTTTTACAATTTAAAACAATATCTATGATAATAGCCTAAGTCATGGGACTATCATCAATAGTTCCGGGCAGACCACTTCGCTTTTACACTATGACGCAAAAGTTTAGACAATGACGTCATTCAGCTTTAAAATGTAGAATTATGACGTCAGAATTACAAAAACCTGTAAATATATTCAAAAACTGATTAAAAATGCTATGTACAAAAGACAGTCGTTTTATTTGCTATAATACTAATTTTTTTCATAAAAATTCAAATGTGCTTCTCGCAAAAGTTTAGACACTATTCTAAATTTCTTTGAATATTCGCTGGCATATGCAAATTTAGAATCGATGATGTCACAAATTTGGAGTACTTAAGTTCTGCAAACGATTGCGCTTCATAGTCGACATGCCGAGAGCTAAAGAAATTCAAGTGAATGAGGTTTCAAGGATTTGGCAGTTGAAAGGTGAAGGGAAGAGCGTTTCTGAAATTTCTGCTATTATTAATAAGTCAAAAAAATCTATTTATCGAGTTTTATCGAGTGGTTCCGAATATAAAGCAAAATGTCGATCTGGGAGGCCACGTGTGACAAATGTACGAGAGGATCGCCTGATACAAAGACTAGCGAGTACTCAACAAATGAGCGTACGTGGAGTTCAAAGCTCATCGGGACTCTCTGTATCAAAGGATACGATTCGTAGACGAATTTTGGAAAAAGGAACAATCGTTTATAGCAAAATGCAGAAGAAACCAGCTCTGAAACCATATCATAAGTTACAAAGACTTATGTGGACTCGAAAGCATATGTCATATGGAGAGAAATGGCAGTCAGTCATATTTAGCGACGAAAAAAAGTGGAATCTGGATGGTCCAGATGGTTGTTTATCGTATTGGCATGACTTGCGGAAGGAACCTCGACGTTTTTTAGTCACAGACAAGGAGGGGGCTCGGTGATGGTTTGGGCAGCCTTTTTCTATAATGGACAAGTATCTCTGACCTTCACCAGTGGTCGTCAAACTTCACAGCATTATACACAGACATTAGAAGAAAACCTACTGCCATTTGCTGAGCTTCTAGGTAGTCCTCAGTGGGAATTTCAGCAAGACAATGCTTCAATTCACACTGCAAAACATTCAAAATCTTGGTTTAATTCCCATAATATAAGAGTTCTCGACTGGCCAGCATGTAGCCCAGATCTTAACCCTATAGAAAACCTTTGGAGCATCATGTGTCGCAAAGTTTATAGCAACGCTAGACAATACTCTTCTGAAAAGGAACTTAAGACATCTATTGAGAATGCATGGTACGATATCGATCCACAAACTATGCAAGATTTAGTTTCTTCCATGCAATCTCGTGTATATGACGTAATACATAAGCATGGATGCGCAACCAGGTTTTAAAAATTGTTTATTTCGATTTTATTTAATTTGTGTCTAAACTTTTGAGACAGCAGTTTATTTTTGTTACCATTTAATTTATTGCAATATGCACAATTCCACTTTTCTTTGTTATAAATATTGTTTATATGTACAGCACATTAATTTCAAGCAGTGATTTGAAAATTGAATAAATATTTTTCAAAGTATGTAAGAATTTCTTCATTGTCTAAACTTTTGCGTCATAGTGTAATATTCCAATTGCCATTTTGGTACTTTAATGTTAATTAGGCACAGGTGATAAGACGCCATATATTATTCCATCGCCATCATTTCATCTATACTATAATAGTAAAAGTCATATAACTGCCATGAACAATTACGGGCTGATCCCTTCGCTTTTCTTATGAAAGCTTTCCATTTTGATGAAAAAAAAAAATCAAATAAATCTACATAAAAGTTGCCATGATCGCAAAGAATTCTTGGTATTTTTATGTCGCAAATACCTTTTTTAACTAGCCAGTTAGCATATTTTTTATTTTTGGAGTTGCAAATTAAAACATTGCTTTGAAGTTGAAATTAAATGTCATGGTTTGTTGCATTATTTACTGTTTGGCACAGATGTCATATACACACAGGGTATGGCGTACTTTTTTTTCTTTTTTTTTTTTTAAGAAAATTTGCCGAAAACCTAGTTTTTGAATACCAGTTACATATGTATTTTTAAATTATTTTCTATTATTTTTAAAATGAAATAACAATAAATAAATAAAAAAAATTAATTAATAACTATAATACTAGCTATAATAATAAATATAATAATAACAATAATAATAATAATAATAGAGCAAAACAATTTATATAATTTTAAAAAAGAAAATAAAAGTAAATAAACATTTAATAATAAATAAACAATAATAGCCGGATTACCATGACAAGCAAAATAACGCCATTTTGGCACCAATTAGGTATCCCGGTGCGTATATATGACATCAGTGCCTAATATTTTTCTTTTCGTTTCGTTTAAAAAAAAGAAAGAAGTGAAAGTCATTAATTTTAAATGTTTCAGTTTTAAATGAAAGTTTTGTGTTTTAAATAAAATGAATGAAAGGATTATATTTTAAATAAAATTAATGAAAAAAAAAAGTGCGAAGTGAAAAATGTTTGGCGATTTATCACCTAAAATAAAAATACCGAATTCTTGATTTCTCTATCAGAATCTTCCGATTTTGTGAAAGATTGTTTAAATAAATTGAGTGATGAATAAAAGTAAAATGATACATTTCTTATCATACATTTAAGGGAAACCAATCAGGTCCCCAAATTAGTTTAAAATAATAACCTTTTCTAAAATGAAAATATATATATATATGTTATGATTAAAATTTGAGTTGCCATCATTAGAGAAAAGAGTTTAAAATTAGAAAAAAAAAATTAATATCTCGAAAACTAATTCAAATTTTGAAATTCTAATACCAGTTTTGAAATCTGCAGATCAATACGGATTTTTGTTGTTAATTTCACCGCATTCCATATTTTAAGAGAAATTACCATGAAACGTAATCAGTCTCATTAGAGTCAGATTATCAATCGTTTTATAAAATCGTTTCATAAAGTCGTTTCCTAAATTCGTTTCATTAGGATTTTATATGTATAGGGTAGATATATAAACTTCTCAAATTGATTTAACTGAAACGCATTTATAATTTGCTACATAAACCTAACTTTTCTGATCTTGTACGACGCATGCAAACAGTCTTTAAACAAAAATAAATCAGAGAAAGAGTAAATATAAATCCAAAATTACACTGAAACAATGAAAGCATCTTAAAAAAAAAAAAAAAAAAAAAAAAAAAAAAAAAACTACATCGGACGGGGGTGGGACAAAAAGAAAAAAAAAATGTAGCTTATCAACTCAAATCTTTTTTTAATAAGTTCTAAAGCAGGATCAAAATATTAAGAATGTGTAATTTTTTTATATGTGTGGTGATTGTCCTCGTTTTATTGCGTTTAAATGTGAACATCAACATGGAGTTTAAAATTTTATATTCTACGGAACATGTATACAATTTCTTTTAAACATATTCCTTAATTATGCTTATTAATATTATGCTTATTTATGGAACGACACAAGAAGCAATATTTAATTTTTATTTTTTATTCCCATATACATTGTACTTTATGAATATAAACTAAATACATTTTATATGTTTTAAAAGAAAAGATTGATCTAGGAAATAGAAAAAAACAGAAGGAAATATAACAGGAAAAGAATTGATTGCACATGTATTGTTCTTCATTGTTTGAAAAACATTTTGAATGCAAAAAGTAGTGATTAAACTCTTTAATTAATATTCAATGCTACATTATATAAGTAAATATGAACTTAAAATATGCTAAATCATATTTTTCTATAAACTTTATATTGGCATCAACAACATTGTATTTAAATGCTTAAATATCATGTTTCCTTTTTTAGTGCCAATAATTATTTGTATCATGAACGTAGAAAATGCGTTTGCAATAGAAGAAAATTTAATAACTGATACAGAATGTCCCTAATTAAATGTTTTGATATTATTCAATCTTGAAGATTTAAAATCCTTAACTGCAGAAGAATGCTTACATACAATTTAAAACAATTACAATACAAATTAAAAAACACTAAATGTCATAATTAGTACTTTATAATTATACTATTAAACAAGAACATAAACTATAATAGATTTATAATATGCATTATTAGATTTAAGAACGCCGCAAAAATCTTGACATAAAGAGTCAGAAATTCCTATTAATTTTAGAAATTTCGTACATGTTGAATAAACCTGAAATATTGGATGTGAAGTTTTAAGATTAAAAAAAAATATATTATTAGTAATTTAAAAAAATTTTCTAAAGTTTCACCTCTTAAATTAAAAACTGTAATATGTTTAAGGATATTTTACCAGTATAATGGTATTTTTTTTATCCGGAAACCCTTCCGTATTATCATAATCATTGAATACCACATTTTACTCTAAAATACTGATAATTATAAATACTAATTCATGTACTGTTAGAGTTTATAAACAGGGAACAGTAAAAATCTTACAAAACCCAACATGCATAAACAGAATCTAATTTCACTGCAAATTAATGTATACATCTACTATGAATGAAGCCATGAATGAAGATATCTCTGTGTCAGCATTTCAAAACCAACGGTATATCACGTTTTTTTTTCTTTTTTTTTTTTAGCTATGACAAATTAAAGTATTTCACATCTTAGCATTGAATAGGAATACTGAACAATGTACACTGATTTTTTTATTCACAAAGACCAGACGAATGAAGTCCTGATTAATTTTTGCTAAGAACTGTTTGTTATTAGTTTGTTAAAGCAATTATATTTCAAACCGGTACATAAAGAAGGAATATAACAGAAAATCAATCGCTTGAGAAATCAGAAAAACGAAATCAATCCATTTCTATAAAATATGATTATTTAACTGTTATTTATAAGATAAAAAATCTACCGGAATGAAAGATTAAAATTAAATAAGGCTTACCTTTATATTCCACAAATAAACATTTTTAATTATAATAACAATTTCTTTTAATTTTTCAATGGCGGGCGAAATACAATTCTTTCTCTTATCTTATAAGGGCATCGTGAGCGGAAAATTTTAACTGTGTACGATAACAAATAAAAGTCTTTCTATGCATATTTAAACTTCCAACAGGTTGAAATCGCAATGACCGACACCATAGTAAGTTTCTCAACACACAGGCAAATTAATGTGTCAATAACTTTTAAAGAAAAAATATAATCGGTATTTTGCTTGCCGATAGTAAAAATATTGTCCATTAATAATTAAAAATAATTATTAATGGACAATTACGGATAATTATTAAGTCTACGAAACACCTATGTAAATGTGGATTTTTCCACTCAAAATTCTACATCCGATCATAACAATTAATAATGTGTATGTTTGTGAACAAATTTTCTTATTGTGTGTCTACTCAACTCAAAGTAGCAAAATTTGTAGTGATGCTCGTAGTTTCGCTAACTTGCTCAATATTATTTTCATGTAGTTATAATACATCGTGTATAGAGGAAATAATACATAATTACTAGTTCTGGATGAATTCTTACTTTCTGCTTACATCAAATTGAAGAGTACGTGATTACTTGGGTGCTAATGCTTTGTGAGATCACATATACATGATCTATAAAGCGCACGATACAAACTGTTGCCACATCTAAACTCCAACTGTTGCCATATGGCAAAACAAAAATTACTAGAAGGCGGGAAGGAGTCTCGATTGAACTAATGTCAAGGTAAGCCGTAGAAATTACATAGTTGAAATAAATATTAAAATAAAATTAGAAAACTGTTAAATAGTTTTTGTTTAGTGTTATGGAACTATAGTTTTTTAATACTTGATATGTATAAAAAATTATTTAAATTGAGCTTTATACTTTTAATTTATTATTTTGATTTCTTTAAAGATTTTATAGGCTTTAAAAATATTCTGTAGTTTATATGTTATATGCTATGTTATATTTATTTATAGTTTTATCAAACTACGGATGATCTACAAACATAATCTATATATAGTGCGTGTAAAAACTTTAAGGACAGCAAAAAATATAAATTTTTTTGATAAATTACAAATCAAATGAAAAAATATTTACTATAGTGGGCATCATAAAGTTCAAAAGCTCATAAAAAAGTCAACAAAATTCATCTATAAGTATTTTATTACGAAAATAAAGTAAATGTTAAAAGAAAAACACTATTTCTAACTGTGTAAAAACTTTAAGGACAGCAAAATAAAAACAATACGGTAACGAAAAAACGAACTCTTAATATATTATGCATTCACCATGGACATTATTAATTTTTGGCACAGTTCGAGACTGGTTTTTACCATTCATCTTCAATCGTAGATATGAGTTCTGAATCTGAGGGAAAATGTCTTCAATTTTTATAAACTCGTCTTGCTAAATCTCCCCACAAGTTCTTGATAGGGTTTTAGATCGGGACTTCTGGGTGGCCATTGTAAAACACACAATATTTTTCTTCTGAAATCAGAATTTTGTCTCACGGCTTGTGTGGATAGGCGCGTTATCTTGCTGATAAATCCATTTTTCTCCCGCCAGAAGTGTTGCAACAGGTGAAATATGGTCAGAAAGATCTTTTAAATATGCCTTTGAATTAACTTTTCCTGAAAAAAATGCAAATTACCCCACGCCATTGAACAAAAAGCAGCTCCATGTCATAATGGATCCGACACCTAACTGACATTTTAACTGATGACCTAAGTCATTACTTGTCTTGCAAACTGTAAATGCTGGGTTTTGTGGCTAATCAATAAAGGAGGTTTACACAATTTTTTTGCGCACTGGATATTTCAAAATTGATTAACTGCGTTGCAGATTGTTTTTTTTTTTTTTTTTTTTTTTTTTTTTTCTTTTTTTAATTTTAACATTTTGAACCCACTCGTTTGTAAAATTTCTTTACTTGAGTATTTCGCAGTTTATGCTAACTTTAAAACTTTTCTTTCATCTCTGTGTGACAAGACTTTTTGTCTGCCTACAGCTTTTTTTCCCCTATAATATTCAATTTTTAACCTTCAGAAATTCTTAATGACGATGTTAGATCTTCCCATCTCTTTTGCAAAAGACCTAAAACTAATTCCTGATAATGCAAAAGATTTAAAGCATCTTTTTCATATTCAGTCAATTTAAGTGCTTTTGGCATTGTTATAAAACTAGCAAAACTCTTCATTGAAAACGTCAGAAAAATCACTATACAGAAGTGCTTTTAATGTGCAAATGAATAAAAATTACACATAATATTTTTATAAAAAATAGTGGTGTCCTTATAGTTTTTACACAGGCAAAAATAGCGTTTTTTTGCATAATTATTATTTTTTCACAATGAAAAGACCACAGATATATTTTGTTGACTTGTATATCAGTATTTCCACTTTATGATCAACATTAAATTACCATTTTAACTATCGCATTTTAAATTTATCAAAATGTTTACAATTTTTTACTGTTCTTAAAGTTTTTACACGGACTGTATAAGTATAGTATAAAAAGTTTTGTTAAACTATCTATAATCTATACAGACAATTTATATGGAAAATTTATAATATTTATATATAGTTTTATTTAACAAATCGCTGAAAAATGAATATTTAAAGCTTTGATAAAGCTATACGTACTAAATTATTACTTTCTTTGGATGTAAATTGAGTAATTAATGTATTATTCAACAAATCGGTTAAAAATGAATATTGTAAGCTATTTCTTTGATAAAACTTACTAAATTAGTAACTTTCTTTCTATTTAAATTACGTAATTAATGCCTTAGAAGACTGAAAGGAAAATGCATTATATAATGACACATAAATGCTTAAACGGTTTCATTTAGTATCGTTCACCTTGTTATTATCAGGCATTTTCCTTTAAACAAATTCTTTTTACTTGTCACTTTCCACATCAAATTATACATTAGGAAACGCTCTTTCCTTCATGCATTGCAAAATACATTCTTTAGTGCCATTCAAATTAATTGAAACTATCACAGAAGCAAATCCGAAGGTACACAGTAAACATATTGATTGCCATGGCAAGCATTTCTCTTTCAAAATGAACAATTATTTTAAACAATTATGTCAAATCAAAATATATACCCTTTTTAAAAGCTTATACTTTTGTCTGTATATTATTAACTAGTTTGGGTAGAAGTGTCGACGTAACGAGTCGTTGTTGCCGTGAACAGTTGACAAGCAACGAGAAAAATGTCATTTTTAATTAAAACAAGCATGCATTTTAAGGACAGGAAAATTATTCTAGTATTTTACATTTAAGTATTTAGAATTTTGTTACACGTTCTAGATCAAGAACTTTTTAAGCATGATTTTAATTTAGTGTTTGAAAAACTTGTTTTGCAACTAAAAATATTTAAAATGTATTATTTAGAACGAAAAATATTTTAGTTTTAAAAATCTTAGATTTATTACAAATAGTAAAACGAACTGAGGATCAAAATTCGAAAAATATACTATCAGTTAAATAGATTTTTGTGATTATTTAACTTTTAGATGCATAATACAAACGTTACCAGTACGTTTACAGCTGTTTTCAAGTTCCGTGCTCTCGAAACTTTCTGGCACATTTTCTTACTCATTTTTAAATGCAAAGGGCAAAAATAAAAAATAAAATAATTTAAATAAAATTGGCAGGGCTGAATATTGAAGTGATTTGGAATCGAACTGAGTTTTCCTTTTTTTTGATAAATAACTTACTTATCGAGTTATAAGCCTTTTTTGGACACGTGTTGATTTTTTTTCCTTTCTCGCGTTGGAAAATTGGTTCAAAACGCCAACTTTGACAATATTTTCTGAACGATGTTTTGCCTTTACCAAAAAATGGAAAACTTTTTTCGATTATAGTTTCCAAATAATAACACTGCCAATTTCATGCGTTTCCGAAAATAAATGAATTAAAGAAAAAAATCAGAGAGTAGCTCCATTGGATTTGAGAACAGCCTTAAGTTTTGTTTTTGGGTTGGTTGTGTTTATGACGGCCAACTATCAACACTAGGAATATAGGCCCTAAGGAGGGTGTGCCCGTCCGTGGGGGTCTTTCTAAGGGAACCTAACCCGTATTTACGCATGGAAATCCATGGTCCGAAGAAAATCACGAAACCTCCGAACGATTAGGCCGACGGGCGCGATTGGGATCGAACCCAGCACCTCCCGTCTACCAGCTTCGAGAGCATAATCTCTCGACCACTGGTGGGGCGTTTTTATTTGGGTGCAACAGTAGAAATTGTTTGGAAAACTCTTTTTTCACGCAGAAAATAATTTGCCAAAGGAAGGTTTTCCAACTAAATATTTTAAAAGAAAATGTGTCTACCATTTATTAGTCCTTTTCACAAGCATTTTTTTTCGTATGATGTTTATAAGTAATAAAGTCTAAAAAAGAGATATGTATATTGTACTCAAGTTAATGTATCCGCACATAGGACGTATCTCTGGTTAATGAGGTCAGATTGTTTTTCCCCACCATTTTCTATTTGCATTTAAGAGCCTACACTAGTCACTCAAAAAGACCCGGATGATAATGTTAATCCTATGGAGAAGTTATTTTCAAATATCTCGCTTGAATTTTGATATTTTCGAAAGTTTTTTTTTTTTTTTTTTTTTTTTTTTTTTTTTTTTTTTTTTTTTGCATAGGATAGCTGAGGACGATCTACAACCGGGCTAGTTTTTAATTTTTTGTTTTTGGTTTCATATATATATTTTTAATTGCTTTTACTTTCGGAACCGGTTTGAGCCGGCTCTGAAATTGAAACTATCCTAATATTAAAAAATATATGTATAACCAAAATCGAAAAAATAAAAACTAGCCCGGTTGTAGATCGTCCTCAGTTATCCTATGCAAAAAAAAAAAAAAAAAAAAAAAAAATCATTCGAAAATATCAAAATTCAAGGGAGATATTTGAAAATAGCTTCCCCATAGGATTAACATTATCATCTGGGTCTTATTGAGTGACTAGTGTAGGCTCTTAATGTTAAAAAAGTCACTTAAAACGTACTAATCATCAGACAAATTTTCACAAACTGTAAAACAGGATATGTACAGTCTTGTAAAAAAAAAAGTAAACACCCCTACTAACTCTGCAGCAAATTATTGTACAAGAAAGTTACTGTGGCCAAACAATTGGAAATAAAGTCTACTATTAAAAAATTATGCATTTAAAATTGGCTTAGGGGGCCATCTACATATCAAAACGAACCCATACTTTGTTTTTAGTAGCAATGCCCAAGTGTTACACCATGAATAAATTCTACACTCTTTAATTAGCCTAAATCCAAATTTTCATGAAATTCGTACGATTAGTTTCAGAGAAATTAATTAATTTAAAATGAACCTATTATAGGGACTGTATCCAAATTGAAGTTCGATACTTGATTGATGAATTGCTACGGAATGGCTGCATCACTTTTATTAAAGTATTATTTCTTGTCACTAGGACCAGTTCACTCGCTTAATATGTTTCGACAATTGTCAGTCCAAATCTTTCGATAAAATGAGTAAAATATTTTTTTTTTTTTGAAATTATGCTTTTCTACACATCACAGACGGCCCCTTATACCATCATTTTGATGTTTTTTAAGCACAATTCGAAGACGACTTAGAAGAAAAATTTGAATTTGACTATTTCCATAAAGCAGGACATAATAAATATAAATTTATCAAAGCAATTGCAGGGTGCAATTCATATTTTTTCAGAATATTAATTCCTAATACCTATAATAAAATTTTTAAAATCACAAATTCAATGTATTTATACTTCGGTTTTTTACTATTATAACCACACGTAAAATTATCACACTTGGATTATAATTTCAGGAGATATAAAAAGAAATATGAAAATGTACTCTAACATTAGAAGCTCTAAATTTCGAATGTTTATAATTTTAGAAAATATCATCATAATAACTTGAAATTTTGTTTCTAGGCATAATTAGGCAAGATTTAAAATATATTGTCAAAATTGGGTGTTACCATCGAAAAAAAAAAAACAAAGTTTGGTCTGGTTTTAATTTGTAGAGGGCCCCCTGAATAGATTTTATGTATATCATTTAAAAGTACACTTTATTTCCAGTCGTTTTATACCAGTAAATTTCTTTTATTATAATTAGTTGCATAGTTAGTCGGGGCTGCGTACTTTTTTTTATACGACTCTACATTGTACTCTCATTAATACATCTTCTCTTAAAATATATCTCTAGTTAATGACGTTAATTTGTTTTACTTCACCATTTCCTGTTTCATGAACCATGTTCCTGTTTTCATGTTCCATTTCCTGTTTGCAGTTAATGTTACTAATATTTAATAACTCTTCGGATAACTTTTCACAAACTGTAAAATCAGGATATGTACATTGTACTCTCGTTAATGCATATCCGTTTAAGATGTATCTCTGGACAATTGTGTTTTCCACACCATTTCCCATTTACATTTAATGTTAAAGTCATCGCTTACAGCGTACTACTCATCGGAAAATTTCCCACAAAATGACCGAGCAGAATCGAAACAGAAAGGGGCTGCACATATATAACGTTATCACTGTAAGGAATCGCAGTAGAGTGGTCTTGCTTTTTATATAGTAACTAGGGGGCTCTGCTTCCTGCAAGCTATGCTCGCCAACCCCCGTTCAGACACCGCAGAATCTAAAAACACGCTAATCTGATGGGTTTTAAAAATATTAGAGAAGATTGAATTATACTGAAAAAAGCTGTGCAGATCTCCCTGTAAACGGGTTTTCATTCAATTCCCTTTGATTGTAAAACTTTAAGGACGAATCAGTTTCTGTTGAGACATCCAATGGTTGTTTTCGTTTTTGATTAAAGAGGATCAATTAAACATTTGAAAAGAAGCTAAAATAAAATAAATTAAGTATACAGAGTCTTTGTCTCCCGGTATTTTAAAACAATCTCTATAACAATAGCCTAAGTCATGTGACTATCATCAACAGTTCCAGGTGGACCACTTCGCTTTTTATACTCTAGGTGCCATTTTGGTACTTTAATGTTAGCCAGGCACAGGTGATAAGTCGCCAAATACTATTTTATCGCCATCGTTTCATCTATAAGATAATAGTTCAAGTCATCAACTGCCATAAACAAATACGGTCTAATGCCTTCGCCGTTCATATGAAAGTTTGGCACAGATGTCATATACGTCCCATATTGGCGATTTTTTAACGACGCCAATTTGGGGAACGCATCAACAGCATAAACAACAACATCCGGCTTACCATATCAAGCAAAATAACGATACTTTGGCGCCAGTTAAGTGCCCGTTCCGTATATGACATTGGCGTCAGAAAAAAATCGCGCCAATATGGGACCGTAAATTTTCCATTTTGATTAAAAAATAATTTTTTTTTTTTTCGAATAAAACTACATGAAATTTGCCATGGTTGCAAAGAATTCTTGGTACTGTTACGGTAGCCGGATGCAAATCTCGCCAATAGCTTTTTTTCAACTCGCCAGTTAGCATTTTTTTTTTTTTTTCGTGTGGTAATGTTTGGCCAGATGTCATATACGCACAGCAGGTTTGGCGTGATTTTTTTTTTTTTTTTTTTTTTTTTTTTTTTTTTTTTTTTAACGAAAATTTGGCGAAACCCTCATTTTCAAATACCAGTTACATATGCATTTTTGGTATTACTTAGTTATCCCGTCGACCAAAAATCTATCGCCAAACTACAAGATTAAATGCCAATAATAGTTGATCGTAAATGTCATTCATTTGACTTTAAGCAAGTTACACGTGTTTACGTCATCAAGTGATTTTTATTTCGACTTTTTATTTGTATATTTATTAATGTTATACTAATTTATTTGTTCTTTCGTTATTTAAAATAAAAATTATATCAATTTGTATAATTTGGCAAGTGTTTTGGCGATTTATATAATTTTTCGAAATTGGTCGACGGAATAACTAAGTAGTGCCGTATTTTTTAATTATTTTCTATTATTTTCTAAAGAAAATAAAAAAAATATTTAATAATTATACAACAAATTAATTTATATAATTTATAAAAAGAAATAAAAGTAAATAAACATTTATTAAGTAAAATAATTCTATAAAATGATAAAATATCATTTATTAAGATTGACGATTGTTTCGTCGCACCAACGGCGACATTTTCAAAATCATTCACGATAGAAAACGCTTTCACATAATTTAAAAATAATAAACATAGTAAACAATGTCACGGAACATGATGCATAATGAAAAACACTGCAAACATAAAATAAATTTAAATTAAATTAGTATTTGTGAGCGTGGATTAATTTTCATATAACTTAACAAAACAATAACATGGTAAATAATGTCACGAGACACCATGCATAATGAAAAATATCGCAAAACATAAAACAAAAATTAAAATTATCTTGGCTATTTGCGAGCGTGGATTAATTTTTGCTATTGTTACTAAAATTACATAGCATCTCTTTCCAAATTTTAGGTAAATCTAGGGACACTGAATCATTGCAAATATTCTTGTTGCGTAAAAATATCTCTATTGATTCTCGGATTATGGATGGTAAATAAAATCTTGATGTGTAAATTAACTTGCTATTTTTAAAATCGATCCGTAATGGTTCTTCGCTGCATAATTTGGTCAAAGCTGTGCAAAGGTTATGCAGCGAAGAACCTTTACGGATCGATTTTAAAAATAGCAAGTTAATTTACATTGTTTACTATGTTTATTATTTTTAAATAATGTGAAAATATTTTCTATCGTGAATGATTTTGAAAATATCGCCGTTGGTGCGACAAAACTATCGCCAATCTTAATAAATGATATTTTATAGCATTATTTTACTTAATCTGTTTATAAGTGATCATTATACATGTTTTTATAAACATTTATTATCAAATAAACAACAATAGCCGGGTTACAATGTCAACCTTTTCTGAAATATGAAAAAAAATATATATATGTTTGATTAAAATTTGAGTTGCCATCATTAGAAAAATATATATTAAATTAGAAAAAAAATTAATATTTCGAAAACTAATTCGAATTTAAAAATTCTAATACCAGTTTTGAGATCTGCGGATCAATGCTGATTTTTGGTGTTAGTTTCATCGCAAAGTATTCCTTATTCTAAAAGAAATCGCTCTAAACATAATCAGTTGTTTAATCAGTCGATTCATATATTCGTTTTATAAATTCGTTTTATAGATCCGTTTCATAAATTCGTTTCATTAGGATTTTATATATATAGGGTAGATATATCTCAAGGGGGAGCGGAATTTTGTTGTTTGATATCGTTATCATTTTTGATACAACCAAAATTCCCCCCCCCCCTTTTTTTGGTAACATTTTCTTTACGTCAATATAGTTTGTTATCTTTATATCTTTTATTTTTTTAGTCTGTGATCTATTTTTCTACCCTATCTATATTATAAAGGACAAACATATCTGTGCATAACGCATACGTCATTTTGCGTATGGCAACACTTTGAAATTTGAAATAAAATTTTGGTTTTGCAATTTTCTCTGCTGCAAATTTTTAAACTTCTAAACATCGCACATTTTAAATTTTTACTCCGTCGTGTAAGGAAAAAAAAGCTCTTTTAAATGAAATTTGTTTGGAAGCTGTATCTCAATTTATTTTTCAGATATTAATTTTTTTGTAGTTTTTAACACCATTTTTCTAATCGTGGCAACAAAAGTACCTGATTTCTATTGAAAGTAAACGGAAAATAGTTGAAGGTAGGAGATTACTGTATCTTTTTGTTGCCATTTTCTCATAAAACCCGAAAAAATAAGTTGAAATTAAAATACGGGCTATGTCAAGAATATTGTTTATTATTCCGTGATAATGATGTCATATGCATACTTTTCTATAAACGAAGTTTAAGACTGGATTGTAAAAGTGCATTGCTTTAGCGGAAGCAAATGACGTCATTTTATAAAAAAGCGTGTATTTTAATTCTTAAAACTGAATTATGTTATGTAGGCGTACGTCATTTTCACAGCCCAGCTGCTTTGAAATTCTTCACAGGTGAAAATGCTTCATTTGTTAAAATAATGTAATCGAAATCACACACTGAAAATACGCAATGTTTTACAAAAATTTACAGTGTCTTTATAAAAGAGAAGTGACATGCAAATAATAGCGATTTATAATGCAGAAATTGATGATTATCGCCTGGATGGATTTGCTTCGCCGAGTTAGACAAGCAAACAAATAATTCGAGGTTTAAAATAATATCATGTTCCTGAAATTTTTGTCTAAAATTCTCTCGAATAATAAAATTTTAATGCTATTCTTTAGGACATTCTACTATAATTTTATCAAAATAACATAATTTGCTGAATTTAATTTTTCAAAATTTTATATATTCTATATATTTAAAACACAAGTATTTTTTTTTTTTTTTTAGTGATCTGCCCTGATCTTTCTGCTGAACCAATTTTACTGATATTTGTTTTTTAACTGAAAGCTGTTCATTTGTAGATGTGATCGCACTATCTGTTTTATTATTATTATTATTATTATCCCCACTTTTATATTTTAATTTTAAAAGCATTTTATGAAATTTCTTCAAAATGGTGAAAATTAGATAGCTTTCATTATTCCAGACAAGAGAGAAATAATGAGGTATTTTTATCTTTATTCAGGTTATTTTCTGATAAAAATTCAAAATTGTTGATAAAATTTGTTGTATAGTTTTATGTTTAGTTTTATGTATAGTTTTGTGTATAGTTAATATGTTTAGTGGCGCAAAATCCCATTAGGAGCATAATAACGGAAAATTACATACTGCTTTTGAAAACACGCATTTTTCCTCATAAATTTTCTATATTGTTTTTCTTTCTGCATGTGCACTGATACAAAGTTTCAGATACTAGGCGAAATGCTTATTTAAGTGAATATGAAGTCAGATTTAAAAGAAAAAGATTATTTTCTTAGATAAAACTAAATATTTTAACACAAATGCGTCTAAAAAACATAAATTACGGAATTTTTACTCTCCTGAATTGAGATTAGAATCTCAAGTAAAGAGTGCGCCTGTTCACATAAAAGATGTTGCTGGCAATCGTGACTTCAAGTTTTGAGTTAAAATGATTTTTAAATGATCAAACAAAATACAAATATTTTTAAAATGATGAATATGAATATGAGAAGTGTATATGCAAATTTTGAGAAGGTGAAAATTGCTGTTTTTCATTCCGGAATACCAAGCATAAGGGCCTCAATTGATAGCCACATCCCAATAACTGATCTTTATTATATTTTACTGATTAAGTATCTATCTATCTATATTATAAAGAACAAATGTATCTGTGCGTAACGCTGACGTCATCTTGGGAGTGGCAATATTTCACGATCAAATTTCGGTCTTGAAATTTTCGCTACTGCAATTTTTTAATCTTCTGACCATCATACATTTTCAATTTTCGTCTCATAGCGAAAAAATTTACTTTCAAATGCAATTTGTTTAAAAACTGTATCTTAATTGACTGATGTATTATGTTTTCTAA
Organism: Maratus speciosus; assembly: GCA_963932465.1. Lineage (NCBI taxonomy): Eukaryota > Metazoa > Arthropoda > Arachnida > Araneae > Salticidae > Maratus > Maratus speciosus. Next base: position 128,464,225 of record OZ010792.1, on the reverse strand, counting down.
AATAATTTTTAAGCATGATTTTTTTAAAATTTATCTTATCACGTCAATACATAATAATGATAAACATTTTGCACATAAAGCAACAAATATTGTTCAGCATTTGTTTCTGACTATTTTTGCATAACGAAACTAATACTTCCTTTATAAACAAATAAAAGAATAATATTAAAAAAACACCAATCTAAGATATTTGTAATCGTACAATTTAAATTTTTAGATCACCAAATAGGATTTTTTTTTTTTTCAAATGGAATTTGTTTCGAAAGTTCATCTCAGTTTACTGATTGTCTATGGTTTTAAAAACAATTTTAAAGCATGAAATATTTTTTAATTTATCTATATTGCGCGCAGCTCGATTACGAAAGATTGATCCATTTGCCCTTAAAACAAAATAAAGAATTCATCATTTTCTTACGGCTAATATCCATTTAAAAAATCCCTATGAATAAATAAACAAAATAACATAAATAAAACATAAATTTAACAGACATGTATAAGCTCTGAAATTATCTGAATATAAAATGATGCTGTAAGTAGCAAAATCGTGGTCAAATAACTCTTAGCATGCGGCTAATAAGAAAATATCGCTTTTGATAAATTTCAAAAATTTATTTGATTGTATAATTCGTATTTTACATATAAAAAATGCTTTTTTAATGTAAGTGGACAATCTAAAAAAATTATTGCATATAAAAAAATTATTAGTTTTCATTTAAAAAAAAATGTTTTCACCTATATTCTGTAACCCGGGAAGCCCGGGTACGATCCCCTAGTATATATATAATCCTAATGAAACGAATTTATGAAACGAATATATGAAACGCCTGAAATGTAACGATTCTTTGAATCGACTGATTAAACAACTGATTATGTTTCACGGTGATTTCTCCTAAAAAAGAAATAGTTTGCGATGAAATTAACACCAAAAATCAATATTGATCCGCAGATTTCAAAACAGGTATTAGAATTTTTAAATTCGAATTAGTTTTCGAAATATTAATTTTTTTTGTAATTTTATATACATTTTTCTAATGATGGCAACTCAAATTTTAATCAAACAGATATTTTTTTTTCAGATTTTAGAAAAGGTTACTATTTTAAACTAATTTGGCGAGAAGTCTGTCCTCTCTTAAATGTATGCTAAGAAATGTATCATGTTACTTTTATTCATAATTAAATTTGTATTTCATTATCATTTTATTTAATACAAGCAGAAACATTTAAAATAAATGGCTTTCACTTCTTTATTTTTTTAAACGAATTGAAAAGAAAAATATTAGGCACAGATGTCATATACGCACCGGGGTACCTAATTGGCTCCAAAATAGCATTATTTTGGTTGACATGGTAACCCGGCTATTGCTGATTATTTAATAAATAAATTTTCTTTTTTTTAATTACATAAATGGTTTTGTTCTATAGATAATTATTTTTTTGGTTATTTTCCTTTAAAAATAAAGAAATAATAGAAAATAATTAAAAAATGCGGTACTACTTAGTTATTCCATCGACCCATTTCGCCAAATTATATAAATCGCCAAACCACTCGCCAAATTATACAAATTGACATAATTTTTATTTTAAATAACGAAAGTACAAAGAAAATAATAGAATGTTTTCAGTTGTGATGTCGTGAAAGTGAATGTGCTTTTGGAAACTTCGCTCCGAATAGGTCAAGGACTCTCTCCCCTGATGATGGCTCGTTAGAAAGAGCACGAAACGTTGGGAATAATTTGTAATGTATTTTTAATATAGTTTTTATTTACATGTACGCTGATGAGTATCGTAAGATTTTTAATTATTAAAGAAAATAGTATAACATTAATAAATATACAAATAAAACGTCGAAATAAAAATAACGTGATGACGTAAAGACGTGTAACTTGCTTAAATTCAACTGAATGTGACATTTATCAACCGTTATTGGCATTTAATCTTATAGTTTAGTGGTAGATTTTCAGTCGACGGGATAACTAAGCAGTACCTATTAGTATATGTAACTGGTATTCGAAAACGAGGATTTCGCCAAATTTTCGTAAAAAAAATTCACGCCAAACCGAGTGCGTATATGGCATCTGGCCAAATATTAAATGATGTAACAAACGATGTCATTTAATTCCAACTTCAAAGCAATGTTATAATTTACCACTCGGAAAAAAAAAAATGCTAACTGGCGAGTTGAAAAATAGTTATTGGCGAGGTTTGCACCCGGCTAGCGTAAGTGTACCAAGAATTCTTTGCGACAATACTTTTATGTAGCATTATTATTCGAAAAAAAAATTGATTTTTTTTAATCGAAATGGAAAACTTTCGGCACAGATTCCACATACGGTCCCATATTGGCGCTATTTTTTTCTGACGCCAATGTCATATACGCAACGGGTACTTAACTGGCGCCATAGTATCGTTATTTTGTTTGATTTGATAAGCCGGATGTTGTTGTTTATGCTGTTGATCTTTTCCCCAAATTAGCGTCGGGAAAAAATCGAGCCAATATGGGGCCGTATATGATATCTGGGCCAAACTTTCATATGAAAAGCAAAGGAATCAGAGCGTATTTATTTATGGCAGTTACATGACTTGGACTATTATACTATAGATGAAATGATGGCGATAGAATAATATTTGGCGACTTATCACCTGTACCTGGCTAATATTAAAGTACCAAAATGGCACCAGGAATATAAAAAGCGAAGTGGTTCGCCCGGAACTCTTGATGATAGTCACATGACTTAGGCTATTGTTATAGAAATTGTTTTAAAATACCGGGAGACAAAGACTCTGTACACTTAATTCCTTTTATTTTTAGCTTCTTTTCAAACTTTTAACTGATCCTCTTTAATCAAACACGAAAACAACCATTGGATGTCTTAACAGCAACTGATTCGGCCTTAAATTTTTTAAATCAAAGGAAATTGAATGGAAACCGGCTTACAGGGAGATCTGCACACCTTTTTTCAGTATAATTCAATCTTCTATAATATTTTTTAAACCGATCAGATTAGCGTGTTTTTAGATTCTGCAGTGTCTGAACGGGGGATTGGCGAGCGTAGCTTGCAGGGGGCAGAGCCCCCTAGTATGAAAATAAAAGAATTATTAACGGAAAATTATTAAATCATTTCATTCAAAAATATAGAATATCCAGACGTCCGCTATTCTTCTTCTTCTGTCATATGCGTATAATTCGTTGTTTGTGAAACCAGGTTCAGAATGGTACTTGCAGTAGTGGAAAATTGACGCAGAGGAGGAGCCTATTGACACCACTAAAATTTTATAGTATTCATCACCTTAATAAAAACGCAGACATTCTGTCATTAGATAAGGCGAATAATACTACTAAAATTTAGTGGTTTCAATAGGCGCCTCCTCTGCGCCAATTTTCCACCACTGTACTTGTTATGTTTACTGGCAAAAAATGGGAAGAATGTTGTCCATCAGTTTTATTTATGAGAAGTTCTGCTTACCCCCGTTCTGCGACTATGAGGAAAGAAGACAATACTTCTGGTGAATGAATTATGTAACTAAACTATATTATTAAATACATTTAAATAGTTAGTATAACTATAAAGTGTTATTTTTTATAAAGTAATGTCTCATATAATTGTGATATTTTAACAACTTCTCATCTTCATTTAAATCAGTAAAGTATGTTAATAATAAATGTATAACCATATATATGAATCAATGCAAACGTATAAAAAAATAGATAGATAAAAAGAATTTTTAGAACGATATCAGTAGGTAAGGGGGGTAGGTTTCTATGAATGGTAACGTATGATATCGTAATAGGGGAAAAGGGTAAAAATTGCCAAAAAAGTTTAGAAAGTTTTATAAGTACAGCCCCAAGAAAAATTTCTGCCACCAAAAACGTGAGAGGTTCAAAACATGCTAACATTACTTCGCAGATATTGCCAATTAAATGTAATTTAACCGGCCAAATTTTCAAATAAGGTTATTTGGGGCAACTGGGCCTTGATTTTACAATGTGACACTGGAGATTCGGGCTATTCAACTTCCAAAAGCCAATGTTCATTTAAAATTAAGTCTGAACCTTTATAAATATGTTCAGTTAGATTCACTCTATCAGATAAAAATTTTCAAAATTACACTTTGTCTTAAAAAAAAAAAGATATATTTCAGCTTTCTTTCTTCATGTGTGAATTTGTATATAAAAATTAGGCAACCGGACCAGGTAGGTCTGTGTTCTCCATGTTTTTTTTTTTTTTTTTTTTTTTTGGGGGGGGGGGGGTGGGGGGAATAGACCAGGTAGATCTGTGTTCTCTATGCGGTTTTTTTAACCATTTCTCCAAATGGTTATTGTTCTCTGTCAGGGTAGGAAATCAAAAGCATATCTGAAGGTTTTTATTGGTTTAATCCGCATTTTATTTGTTTTCTGATTGGTCTATACAGTAATCTGTATTTCCCTTTACTTTCAACAGCGATGGATACCTTCTGTTGCCACTATGACAAAAAAGTAATAAAAACTACAAAAAAATTAATAACTCAGAAACAAATTGAGATACAGCTTTCAAACAAATTGCATTTAAAAGTACATTTTTTTCTCTATCCGGCGGTGTAAAAAGTAATATTGTCGGATGCTTAGAAGTTTAAGAATGAAATTTCATTTAAAATGTGTCATCAGATTTCTTGGAAATCTGATGATGGAAAAGCCTTTTCCCGAACAGCCAATGAAATGCTTGGATAATACGTACGAGTCGCAGGCGATTTTTGCGCTTGCAGTTTTTACGTGTCATAACACTATTGATGTTTAATTCATGGCGTACGTTATGCATGATCAACTCCGTGCGATTTTTTATGTTGTAAATTTTAATCTTCGAAAAAATCATTTTCCAAATGGTTATTGAAATTTGTTAAATTGCTTTTTTTTTTTTTTTTTTTTTTTTTTTTTTTTTTTTTTTTGTAATATGGTATTATGTCCCGTTTGAAAAAGTGTAAATAGCTTATAAAAATTTAAACTAGGCAGATCATAAAAATTATATATCAACTAAAGAGCGCTGTAAAGAAAACCTTTGCTGACAAGGTGACTAAATAAAGCCCCAAATGTGAAATTATTAGATTTATTTATACCTAAAAACATAAAAATAAAGTAAGTACTTATGTACTTTAGTATGGATAATAAGTATAAAAGTTTCATGGGTACTTCAGGGAGAAAAAAACAAGATACATCTAGAAACAAACGGGTACGTAAGTTCTTAAGTATCTCATTCTCTTTTTTATTTACCTGAGTGAAAATTCGGTCAGAGCAAAGACAGAGTTATGATTGAGTTGATACACGTTGTTTTAATAAGAAGACAATGATGTAACGTTGACAAAAGCTAAAACTTAAAAGAAATCAGCGGTTTTTTTATAAAATAGCCTATGGCCCAGTTACCTCGTGGGTCCAGTTATCGCTGCTTACCTTATGCGACAAACCTGGAAAATGATGCAATTTTTTTGCATACCGTTTATATACAGCACACACACACACACACACACACATACATATAAATAGCTTCATTAGTTACTAAAAATACTCAGCTGAAGAAAAAATTGTTTCCTTTAACTTTACTCTTTATGTCACCGTGTTGCACAGCTGCAACACATCCAAAAGTTAATGTCACTTATACAGTGAGCTTTAAAGGACGATTTTGCTTGTTGCTGATGTCTCCCAACACATCCGTTAATATAATTTTTCATAGAATTTACAATAGGCGCAGATACTAAGTTAATTTTTTCATGCTAAGACTTTATTTAGCATTTTATCACCGTTATTGGTTGGAAATTTTATAAAAAAGTCTGAAGACTTTTAAAACTAGATTTTTAGTAAATGGAAGTTTGTATACTTTAAACTTTTGTATTAAAAAATCGACTTTCTTTATGAAAAATATATAATTTTCTGTTTATTATAGATGTGAAAAAAGTAACTTTTAGTTGATAATTTTTTATTTTTATGTTCTTTTTATTTCTTTTATTTTTCCTTTTAATCTGCTAAAAAGGATGTATTCTAACATCTGATTAAATGTTTTTCAAATCGAGTTGTTGAGTCAAAAAGGGTTAAAGTTAATAAGCGATTTAATTACTGTAAAATTGAATTCAAATTAATGCAAAGGATTACTTAATACCATTCAAATGCTTACATCCTTTATTCCATATTTCGTTAAAAAATGGCCTCCCATGGATGTTCAAAATAACGGCCTTTCCATGGGGTACTTTTTCAATATAACATCATATTAGGTTATCGTGCATGCTATCGTTAAATATTCTACAAATGGGAAATTTGGTTTGTTTTTTAAATTACGAAAGTTTAGTTTTCATTAAAAATTATAGATTTTAAAGAATCAATAATATGATCTTAGATTTATGATTAGAATGTCAATTATTATTTGAAATATTAAAATGGCATTTCTGATAAATCTCCTGTATTTTGAGTACCAATATGTTTAGTATTAAATTGAAATTAAGTTTTAATGAATAATATAAATTTTGCGTTTAAGTAGGATACCTAAAATATGGGTGGCTTTATAGGTATGCAATAAAATTTGATATTACTATCAAAACCATGCAAAATAATTATTAATTTTTCAGGAATATTGTATTATAATTGTTCATATTCATAAAAGCACTATACCTAATAATGTAATCTGGATATTTTGAGTTTCCTCGTAATATATATTACGGGGAAACTCAAATTATCCGGATTACATTATTAGGATTCAATAATCATATGATTATTGAAACATTTTTTATATAGCATGATAGATTTATTCTATACATGCTATATAATCAAATAAGAAAAAAAAAAAGAATGTACCCTATGTATATTTACTATCCCATGAAAAAAATCAATTGAAGGAAAAAATCGTATTCAAATACTTTCCTCCTTTCTCTGGTTTTTCCGTATTCCGTGAGGCGTTTATTCCTTTCTCAGAAAATGCAATCGCGCAGGCCAAAGAAACATAAAGTCGTTTGCATAAGGCACTTAAGCGTAAAATTGAAATCTGTTACGCAAAACGTCTTACTATAAATCAAGAAAACTTTTCTTGTTAAAAATTATTAAATAGAAATTGTATCTCAAACTCCGAGTTTTAATTGTTAGATAAATCCCCTAAATATTGCTTATTATTAATTTTATTTTAAAAATAACACTCTTTGAAGTTTATATTATTAAGTTTTATTAGTTTAATTTTTTAATCTAATTTTTTTATACTTATCATAATAGATTCAAATGAAATCTACAGTGTTGCTTTTAATTGTTTGTATAAACGTTTAAATGTACTAAAACGCGGTAATACAAATATTTTTTTTATATAATACCTGCTCGTATTCAGATAAACTAGTCGGATATGCCAATTCCAAGACTTTGTTCTATCCTATACATATTAATACTTCAAAATTCGCTATCACAGTGCCAAAAATAAATGGCAATCTATGCCCATCATGAGAATTCTAAAGATATGAACTTCCCATGCATTAATTCTTGAGATATGAGTATTGCTAAAATCGTGTAAATCCTGCATAATACGGCTTTGCAGCGCCACCTGTTGAGTGATTTACACTAAAATACAATCAGCAACAACTCATGTCGAGGTCTAACTGAAATTGACGTTTGAGGAAAATCCGTGCATTTGCTCCAGTTTTGGACCTAAAACTATTGCAAAAATAGCGAAAAATCCAGCATAGCAGCGCCACGTGTTGAGTTATTTACACCAATACGTAAACAACACCATTTCATAACAAGAACTAACTGAATCTGAAGTTTGATGAAAATTCGTGCATTAGTTGTTGAGATAGAGTTATTTCAGAAATCGTGAAAAATGCAGCATAGCAGCGCCACCTTTTTGTCGATTTACACTAAAAACTAATGAGCGTCAATTTATATCAGGGACTAGCTGAATATAAATTTTTATTCAATTCCGTGCATTAGTTCTTAAGATAGAGTGCCCAAAACATTTGTGTCACATACAGACAGGGAGAATCACAGACACACATAGATTCAGAGATAGACATTTTGTAAAAACATGTTTTTCGGTACCTTTGACACCTAAAATGTGTAAAGCCGTCGAAAAACAGAATTCGTAAATTTTTACGAATGCAGATGTACTAATAAGTGGTAAAAGTAGAATAGTGTTGTAAAGATTAAAGTGTGAAAAAGCAGGGTGCTTTACTTGAGGCCTAACTCGGATTTTCTTTCATATTTTCTTTCATAACTTATTCAGCATTAAAAAAATTTTAACAAAAATTTCAACAAAATCTAACCTTACTGTGAAATGTGATGACATCCAGAGAAGTGCTTTGAAAGGAAATTGTTTGCATCGAACATAGGGTAATCCGACCAGTCAGTGAACAGTCCCCAGTGAATGAACATTTTTTACATATTTTAATAGAATAGGTTTGAAAACATCCCCACTAGATGGAGATACAACATTGCCTTAATTCTATTCAATAGGAAGCTATTGCATTCCTGTTTGGTTACTGAAGTCGCATTACTTTACTTTGAGAACATGTTGTATTTTTCATGTCTAAGAAACACATTGTTTCTATGCTGAAATAATAAGGTAAGTGCAATGTCATTTCATATGTTTGATAAGAATTTACTGTTTTTATTTGCATTATGCGTAAATTTTATTGTATATACATTAAATATATATATTATAGCCATATTTCTAATTATTTTAACCATTGTAGAATATGTACAATTTGAGAATAGGGATGTTTAAGAACTGGTTAGGCAAATGTAAAAATCCAATGAATGAACAGCAGTTCATTTACCGGAAAGAATACGTTAGGCTACTTTTCCTAGTGAATGAACAGTTTTGGGCTTTATGTTTTTATGGCTTCTTTTATACCTATAGTTTGAATTAAGTGATTTTTCAACAATGATAACAAATGAAAAGTTAACATATATAAAAACGTACCAAAAGAACATATACACACACATTTTTAAAGGTAATAATTATTGATGACATTCAAATCTCACTTCTTTTATGTTTTTAGATGATTCATAGAAATATTCTTACTGGTGGCCAAGAAGATTCCTCAAAAAGGAAATATGGGAGTTTCAAGTACTCTACAGATGCTGTACAAGATATGAGGGTCAGATCAACTCAGTTTGAAGAAGGCATGTCTTCATTTTAATATTCCAAAAACAACGTTGTCTATGAAAATGCGAGGAAAAACAATTGAAAGTAAGCGTATGGGACATTCTCTGTGTTGTCCTTTGAAGAAGAAAAACTCCTTGAACAGTGGATAGTTGGAAAAGGAAAATCGGATTTACCTTGCATAAGGATGCAGTAAAAAGTGATGTTTACAATGTAATGAAACAAACAGGAAGGAAAAATCCATTAATAGACAAACATCCAGGGGAGAAATAGATGACCCTTTTTTAAAAAAAAGCTTCCAAGGTTGGAAATAAGAAGTAAACACCATGACAATATCTGAACCACAGGTCCACATGTAATGAGATTGGAAGCGCCCTTCAGTAAAGTATAAGATCAGGTATTTTAAGGACAATATGAAAAGGCACAATAAAAACACCTGAACTTATTTCTGCAACATCCACCCGTTCATCTGGAGTTATTACGGAAATAGAGAAGAACAGGGCCAATGATTTCAGGAAATAGAATTAGTTTTTTCAATTTTATAAATCTGTAATTTAAAAACTTAAAAGTGACAAATTTTCAAGCTATTTAATTATCGTTCTGGGGTTAAAAAAAACAGTAATTCAGTAAAAACATGTTATACGTTATTTGCACAAGTTATAAAATAAATAAAAAACTATGAAATTTAAGTATTTTTAAATAACTGCCTGTTCATTCACTGGAAAATTCTGCATTCATTCACTGGTAACAACTGTTCATTTACTTGATTTTTGTATCGATTTCTATTAAGACATCTCTAGCATCCCAAGCAAGTCAAATATAAAATTCCTTTTATTATTTTTTAATAATTTATAAACCAACAAATGTATATGCACTGTCAAACACCAATAGGTACTGTTTATTAAAATATAATGAATCATTTTCTTTTCAAATGTGCTTAAGTGTTCATTTACTGGTCGGACTACCCTACACTGAACTATACGCTTTATAATTAAAAATGTTTATAAAAATAAAATGAATTTAAGGAAAAAATATATTGAAATACATTCCTCCATTTTCTAGTTTTTCTTATAACTTCCGGCGTTCATTTCTTTCCTACAAAATGCAAATGCAGTGCGCCCCGCCCCACTCTACTCCAGAGAAAAAAGACATATACTCGTGTGCACAGACTAGCAAAGCGCAGAATACAAAATACCTACAGAATACATTTTGTTATACATCAATGAGGATTACATGTCAACAGTTATTAACTAAAATTGTTTTTTTTTAAACTTTATTCATTTAATGGTTTAATTAGATAATAAATTCTCTGAACATTTTTGAATGATTGTATTTAGTATAAAGAAAATTCTCATGTTAAAAATAACACAAATCTCTAAAATTTACTTTGGTAAATTTTCCTGCGGAAAAAATTAACTGGAAGAAAAATATTTATTCAAATATTTCTCATCTTTTTCTCATTGCTCCGTAATTTTCCAGACTATCGTTCTTTTCCTTGCACGATCTTCTAACCAAAGAAATAAAAAACAAGTGGTAATTGTGATCGTAGATCACACAGAGGGTTTCGTTTAATATCTCTTTTAAAACACTTTATCTTCAATTAATAAATCAAAATTATTAATTTACAATTACTAAACCGTTAGATAAATGACAGCACCATAATATTTAATTTTAAAATAATTAAAATAATATTTTTAGACCAAATTAAAATATCCAAGTATTTAAATAAAATAAAAAAATCCGAATATTTTTTAATTCAGTAATTTAAAAAATTTAGCGGAGGTATAAATAAAATATAATTTTCTTAAAAGAAAAAAAATTAAACATATTTAAAATGCTGAAATGATTCCGAGAAGATTCATATTAATTCTTTCACTTTCCAAACACTCACTAGATGGCGACAAAAAAGAATGTTAACATTTATTAAAATTCCAAAAAGCCCGCAAAATGCCTAGAAAATACGAAATTTCTTTTAGTTAAATCCATCGGACAATTAAATGTAAAAATCTGAAATTTTTAACTTCAGCCGACATGCTTCGAACCGGGGGCTTTTTGGTTATAAATAACACCCTCTACCTACAGAATTCATGACTACAGAACGACAGTTTGACTACAGAATTCACAAAAAGGTGGTTGAAATTAAGATTGTGTTTTGAAATCTCAAAAATGGTGGGATGTCATTACATTCCTTTATTTAATTAAAATAACATAACTTTTTCAAAATTTTACGATATTAGGTATGATAGGGTGTATTCAATTCTGAGTAAAAAAAAAAAAATTCATGTTTGTAACTTAAATTGTTCTCGAGTACGAACATTGTGACGGACAGACCGACAGACAGAGAAGCAAGACTATAAGGGTTTCGTGAGATGAACGAAACCCTAAAAAGATGAAAATAAATATATAAATAAAATATATTTGTACAACTGGTTGAGCCAATAACGTTTTAAAATTTATTACATAATACCACTTATTATATAGAGGAGAAGGTCCAAATACCGGCTACTAGGTGTTCTGGGAACTGAGCGCAGCGCAGGCTAGCGGCGATAGGTAGAATTTGAAACTTTAATTGAGAGTAGAAATTTACGAGAAGTACGTCGCTGAAGTATGTGTCAGTTACAAAATGGAAATGCAAAAGTGCCTAAATGACGTAATCTGGAACTTCAAAAGTTTTTCAGATATGTGATTCTCATTTTTCGAAAATAACTTTTCATATACTGGCTTGAATAGATGATAAAGTTATTTTCTAGATATATTTAGCTCTCAACTGCCGCGCGCACGTTATTCCTATTTTATTATGTGAATAAGTAAGACCGGTTTTAACTTAAACATAGCAATGGTCCAAATACCGGCTACCTAGGGGGGTCTAAATACCGGCTAGCCGTTATTTGGACTTCTCTCGGTTGCTCTGCTTGACGAGGAAGAAAAAAGTAATTTAAATAGTTCCATAATCATTAAACTAATTTAAATGGTTCAGAAATAGTTCCAGTTCCATTTTGCAATATGAAAAAAGCAACTGTGGCCGTAATTCTTCAGGGACGATACTGGTTACCGGATCACTTCCCAAAAAATTAGCTTTTGGGCAGTCCAAAATTGCCTGCAATAAATGTGAAGAGAAAGAAGAAAAATGACGATGGAAAACAGGTGAAAGAGGCAGAAATTAGATTTTTAAAAAGTGAAAAAGGAAGATATCCGACAGAGGAAGATGATGCAATTTGTGTCTTCTGCATGGGTGCTTTCTCTGCGGCCAAAAGTGTGGGAGGGGATTCTGGGTTCAATGTTAGGAACGGTTCAATGGTTTTAGGAATGGTTCTGGGTTCAATGTATGTGGGCCTATAGTGACTGCACCGATGCAGAGAGTGATAATATGTATGAGATTTTTTCAGATAAAATAATTCTCATTTCAATTAGTAAGCTTTTTTCTTACACGTTAAAAAACAAATTCAGAAACATAATGGAAAGAAGACGGTAAGAGATTTAATAATTTTATAAATTTGACAAAAATGCTTTTTATTAATAATTAAATATTTTTTCTGTGCATAAAAAATCTTATTAGTCAATAAAATTTGCTAAAATAATATTCTAATAGCTTAATAATTGTCATTAGCTTTACTTGTGTGATCTTTTGGAAAAAAAAATTAGGTAGCCGGTATTTAGACCCCATTTTCAAAACTCAGAAATTGAAGACTTTCGGTATTTTGCTTTTTATAAAGAGAAAACGCTTTTTAAACTGTTTTTTTCTCTCTGGTGTAAAACATGTCAAGGTACCCTGCTGTCACTTTTTCTTTTACTAATTTTGAAAATTGTATGTTTTAGATTGAAAACAAAAGTGGTAGCCAGTATTTGCACCTTCTCCTCTATCAATCGGAAGTTTCATGATAAAAGTTATTATATATATACTAGGGGGCTTTGCCCCCTGCAAGCTACGCTCGCCAACCCCCGTTCAGACACCGCAGAATCTAAAAACACGCTAATCTGATGGGTTTTAAAAATATTAGAGAAGATTGAATTATACTGAAAAAAGATATGCAGATCTCCCTGTAAACGGGTTTCCATTCAATTCCCTTTGATTGCAAAACTTTAAGGGCGAATCAGTTGCTGTTAAGACATCCAATGGTTGTTTTCGTTTTTGATTAAAGAGGATCAGTTAAACATTTGAAAAGAAGCTAAAATAAAATACCGTAATTTCGGGTGTATAGCCCGCAGATCAAACAATTCAGTTTGGACCCAGAAATTTTATTCAGTATTTGAAGACCAATATTTACTGTGATCTAAAAAGTTACATTTTATTTTTAAAAATTTCTGGGTCGAAACACGATTGTTTGATTCGCGGGCTATACACCGGAAATTACGGTAAATTAAGTATACAGAGTCTGTGTCTCCCGGTATTTTAAAACAATCTCTATAACAATAGCCTAAGTCATGTGACTATCATCAACAGTTCCAGGCGGACCACTTCGCTTTTTATAATCTAGGTGCCATTTTGGTACTTTAATGTTAGCCAGGCACAAGTGATAAGTCGCCAAAGATTATTTTATCGTCATCATTTCATCTATATTATAATAGTTCAAGTCATCAACTGTCATAAACAAATACTGTCTGATCCCTTCGCTGTTCATATGAAAGTTTGGCACAGATGTCATATACGTCCCATATTGGCGCGATTTTTTAACGACGCCAATTTGGGGAACGCATCAACAGCATAAACAACAACATCCGGCTTACCATATCAAGAAAAATAACGATACTTTGGCGCCAGTTAAGTGCCCGTTCCGTATATGACATTGGTGATAGAAAAAATCGCGCCAATATGGGACCGTAAGTTTTCCATTTTGATTAAAAAATAAAAAAAATTTTTAAAAATGGCGGCCATTTAAATTTTTAAGAAAAATTTAAATTTGAAATGTGGTACCAAAAAATTAAAAATTGAAAAAATATCTTTTTCTTATGTGTTTGACCTTGATGAAAAGATTCGGGAGCAGTTTTTGTTTCGTCCACATCTTAAAAAATAGCCGAGTTATAGCATTTTGAATTTCTAGCGTGGCTGACATTTTGAAACGTCCTGATTTTTGTCACGTGATAACAGGCGTATTTATGAACCGATTTGGATGTACCTTGGTGTGTACATAGTACATACAAATATCTAGAACGAGTTCGTTGGCCAGCTTCAGCCGCCATCTTGTTTCAAAATGGCGGCCATTTAAAAATATTTAAAAAATTAAAAAATTAAAATGAGATACCAAAAAAAATGGAAAATGAAAAAGATTTTTTTTGTATGTGTTTGACCTTAATACAAAGATTCCGGAACAGTTTTTGTTTCGTCTATATCTAAAAAAATGGCTGAGTAATAGCTTTTTGAATTTCTATTGTGGCTGACATTTTAAAACGACCTGATTTTTGTCACGCGATAACAGGCGTATTTATGAACCGATTTGGATGTAACTTGGCCTGTACATAGTACATACCAATGTCTCGACCGAGTTTGTTGGCCAGCTTCATTCGCCATCTTGTTTCAAAAGGGTTGCCATTTAAAAAAAATTTAAAATTTAAAATGAGGTATTAAAAAATAGGAAAATGAAAAAGATTTTTTTTTATGTGTTTGACCTTGATACAAAGATTCCGGAGCAGTTTTTGTTTCTGAAAATTTGTTCTTTTGTTTATATATTTAAAAAATGGTTGAATTATAGCACTTTGAATTTCTAGCATGGCTAACATTTTGAAACGATCTTGTACTTGTCACGCGATAACACACGTATTCGCCTATTTCGATGTAAGAAGGCATGTGGATAGTATACATCAATATCTCGACCAAGTTCGATGGCCAGATTCATCAGCCATCTTATTTCAAAATGGCGGCCATTAAATTAAAAAATATATATATATTTAAAGTGAAGTGCAAAAAAAAATTAGAAATTGGAAAAGGTTTCTTTCTTAAGTATTTGACCTTGATATAAGGATTCAGGAGCATTTTTTGTTTGTCTTTATCTTAAAAAATGGCTCAGATATAGCAGTTTCAATTTCTCTTGTGGGTGACATTTTGAAAAATTTGATTTTTTGCATGCGACAGCACTCGTATATATCAACCGATTCCGATGTGAGTGAGCATGTGCACAGAAATTACTAAGGTCTCGAACAAGTTCACTGGTCAGCCTCATCCACCACGTTGTCTTTAAAATGGCAGGCACTTTAAGAAATCGCCGAATTTGACAGCCAAATATAAGTTACTTTAAAGAAAAGCAGCTTGGATAACGCTGACTAATTTCGCGAAATTCTCATTCATTATATTGATAAAAATTAGTATTGAATCTCCTATATTCGGTTTCCACTAAATTGAGCTTCGTGTGTTTGGATAATATAAGTTGGCTTTTTTTAAATAAGGAATATGAAAGTACCTCTTCCTCCCGGCACTGGCCGGAAGGACTTTTTATTTGTATATTTATTAATGTTATACTAATTTATTTGCTCTTTCGTTATTTAAAATAAAAATTATGTCAATTTGTATAATTTGGCGAGTGTTTGGCGATTTATATAATTTGGCGAAATTGGTCAACGGAATAACTAAGTAGTACCGTATTTTTTAATTATTTTCTATTATTTTCTAAAGGAGATAAAAAAAATATTTAATAATTATAGAACAAAATAATTTATATAATTTATAAAAAGAAATAAAAGAAATAAACATTTATTATCAAATAAACAACAATAGCCGGGTTACCATGTCAACATTTTCTGAAATATGAAAAAAAATATCTGTTTGATTAAAATTTGAGTTGCCATCATTAGAAAAATGTATATAAAATTAGAAAAAAATTAATATTTCGAAAACTAATTCGAATTTAAAAATTCTATTACCAGTTTTGAGATCTGCGGATCAATGCTGATTTTTGGTGTTAATTTCATCGCAAAGTATTCCATATTTTAGGAGAAATTGCTTGAAACATAATCAGTTGTTTAATCAGTCGATTCATATATCCGTTTCATAAATTCGTTTCATATATCCGTTTCATAAATTCGTTTCATTATGATTTTATATATAGGATAGATATATTTTTCAAACTTTAATCTTTTAAGGTTTTAGTTAGAGAACACTAAAATTCACTAGAGATCACTAAATATTTTTGAATGATTGTTTTTTAGTATAACTAAAATTTCTGATTAAAAAAAGTAATATTAGTCTCTACATTTCGTTTAAATAAAAGGAAAGGACAGGTAAGCATTGCTTTATGTGCCGCTCTTTGATAGGGTGATTTTTTAAAAAACATTTTCTCCACTCTCTAAGCTCTGGTGGGTAAATTTCTTCTCAATTAATTTTAATCCAAAAATGTCATAATAGAACCGGAATTATATATATAAGGGCGCAAAGTGTATAACGCTTCCGGAGTGAATTCGTCCGGATCTTGATGATCTTTCGTTAAATTCGGCCATGTTAGGCTTAAGCATTCCGATGCCGTATTATAAGTCGAACAACTGCTTTATTTAATCTACGTTGTATAACATCTATACTTCTTCAGTTTTTTAAAACCTTCAAAAACTATAAAATCATCATATATATTAAAACGCCAGGGTAAAATTTTAAGTAGACCCATTTCGGGACATCTGCACATGCATCAACCCTGTTCAATTTAGAGGGATTGAGAACGAGTTCTCGGTAACTGAGCGGTCCAAAGCAGCAGTTTAAAGTGCAGATATTTTGTAGTGGATAGCAGGTTTAAACCCAACGCCCGACAAAATGATTTCTGTAATATTTTTCGCGATAAGTTATTTCAATAATGACATATTTTATTAGGAGGAGAAGTTATATGATTATTATTTTATTATTATTATTATTATTTGAATGCTTTATAATTAAATAAAATTTAACGCTGAACAATATTTAAAATAATAATTTTATATTTAAAATATTTTTAATGTAATTATCAATTAAATAAATTGAGCTGATCTACAATTTCCGTTATATCTTCTGACCATTATCAAGAATATATGTGTGTGTGTGTCAGAAAGAAAAATTTGTCTTTCTGTTCCTTAAAAAAAAGAAAACGGAAAGAAATAAAGATATTCGTATAAGAACCATTAAAAAAATTACCTTGATATCAATTGTTTAACATTTAAAGAATGCATAAAAATGTAGAATAAAATTCAAGTAATAAAAATTGTATGCTGCACCAAGTTTCAAATTTGGGCTTTTAGAGAATGAGACTGATAAAAATAAAATTCATGGAAGCTTTTAATGGCCATGTAGTTAAAAAATCATAATAAATAAATAAACATAAATACTGTTATTTTTTCGAAAGAATGAGACCATAGTAAATAAAAATAAATGCTCTACCCACTATTTTTAGTTAAATTTCTGGTAAAAAGAAGCATAATTGGTTGTAAATTATAAAGTTCAAATTTTGTGACTTCATTGAATAGGTTTGGCTGACTGTACCTCTATTGCTTTAAAGAAATAGGAATCACTTATGCAATATAGAAATTTGTCACAATTTCAATAATTAATTTAAAAGCAATTCCTTAAAAATTCAAGAATTTTTCTAATGAAACATTCAAATTATTTACCGTCAAATCTTGATGGGTACCATCTAGTTTACAATAATATTTATTTGAAAATAAGTAAATGGATTTATTTGTGTATAAAATAAAAGTAAATTTTTGTTTCAAAATTCTTGTGCCATTGTGGCATTATGGAATAAAACTAAGTGGGAAGAAATTCACTTACCAGAGCTTAAAGTGATTCAATTGCTCATTATAATTTACGTTCTATAACTGCTGCCTGTTTTAATGATATTTCTTTGAAAATTGTTTAAATCTGTTATGCACAAAATTAGAAGAAAAGTTTTATTAAGAAAATTTCCAGGAATTTGAATTATATCAATTTGATTTTTTTTCGCTCATTAACATGTGTGAAAACTACAAGTATGTTAAGAGCGCATAATATCGAAAAGTAAATAAATTTATGTAAATAAAATATATTAAAATTTACAAATGGTAATTTTTCCAACCGAGTGAAGACATGTCTATACCGGGACTAGAACCCTGGACTTTTATTTCCAATACTCATCAACGACCTCCAAGTTGACGAGCTGTCAAATAGCAGACTAGATGTCAATATTAGGGATCGATCTAAAATTCATTTTCGTTTTCGGCCCAAAATCTGAATTTCATCAAAAGTTCGCTTTCGGCGAAAATGCTGTCGAAAATTCGGCCTAACCGAAACTATTCCAAAATTCTCCTTTCTTCCTTCAGAAATTTTCAATATTACTCATTGATTTGAGCTGTGTCGGTTTAATTGAGACACTCTTTATTTATTGCTATGAATTTCACTGTTTATAGTTATTAGTCATGACTGACTTAAGACGCGATTGCAAATTATAAAGCGAGCAATGCACATATTACTAAACTTTGAAGACGCTTTTCACGTGTTCATTAGATGCGACAGACTTAACTATAATAGAAAAGTTTTAGTTTGAAGCTGCAGAAGTGTTTCTAATACTCTTTGAGAAAGTTCTTGTATAACAGATGATCATTTGCAAAAATCATTATAAAAGATAAGTCGAGGTAATTGTATCTAAAACATTTTTTAATTAGATGAAATTCGTATAGTTAAAAAATTTTTTGTGTCATTGATGAATTAATTACATTTTATTTTTTATGCTCAGGGAGCCAACTTGGACTACACGTGTAATTAAATAATAATTATGTTTTCTTAAAAATATCGGGCATTTTCGTTTTCGGCCGAAAATAGGACGACTACTGAAATTCGGTTTCGGTGTTCAGTTTTGATCTTGAAAAAGCTATTTCGGCAGATCCGTAATAGATACCATATAATTGTCTGTGTTAATTGTGTTCTCTGGGATTTCGTCCAATTGGAAGGGCATTGGCAATTAATGCCGAATGTTCTGGGTTCGTGTCCCGACATGGATACATATTCACACAGTTAGAACAATTAATACTTGAATAATTTGTTTACTTATAAGTTTGATTTTATTAAAATAATTAAGTGTACTAAAAAATATTGTAAATAAACGTTTGTTTCGCGTTTAGCACATTTGAATAAACTTCGAATAGAAAACAATCAGACCGGCAGTTAATGTAGACCGTAAGTTGTTTTAGAACAATTTATAATCAACGTGATGAAACAACATTATTAAAAATGTAATACAAAAATATTAACTCTGCTGGGCGGAAAACCGAAAATTAATGCTTGTCGAAACATATTGTTTTACTAACATTTATCTTATTTCGCTTTCATATTCAAATGAGATTTTAAATAAAATGCAATTTAAAAATAAATACATATATCCCTTGACAGCGCATTTAAAGAAAGATGAAGGATATTGCTTTAAGGTAGGATTTACTTTGCAAATTAAATATTGTAAAGAATTTTTCTCAAAATGGTTATTTAAAATATATTTGAATGAAAACAATTAATCAAAAGTAGCAGATAGTTCACGCCAGGATGGAATATTTGCTAGTATATTCTACTATGTTAATTAATAATGATTAAAGGGAGTCGACTTAGAAATGACAAAAAAAAAAAAAAAAAAAAAAGATTTTTTTATGTATTAAACTTACTTATATATGTCAACATATCGGCATAAATTTTGCATAAATCCTATACTTCTGAAAGATAACTGATAAAAATAATTTATCATCATGTATTTTATTTTTTTTCCCACTCAAAACAAATTTTCCGTAGTCTATAAACACCGCCATACCTTTTAACTTTCCTTCAAATTCTGTATATCTTGAAGATACAAAATCGATGCATATACAACGGCCCATCGCAAAGGTCACCGTAAAATATTCATCCCTGGATGGAATATTTGCTGGTATATTATACTATGTTAATTAGTGATTATTAATAGGAAGCGAACTTAGAAATGACAAAAACGAAAAAAAAAAACGAATTTTTTTTATTAAACTTTTTTATACAGGGTGCTCCAGAAAGGACTTCCCAACTTTGAAATTATAAAGCAAGTTTTTTTTTTTAAGCAAGTGGTATGTTAAACAGACAGGACTGGAATTTGTTATACTCAAATGTTATATCAGCTTGAACAATTCAATTGTGAGACATGTGCATCTGTTTCAGTAGAGACATTGCAACGAGTGACTTCGAACTTTATTCTTCGGCTGCGTCATGTTATTGCTATGAAAGGTGACCATATCACAACCATTGTAATATGATTTGACCTCTGTTCATGAAGTACACTTTCAGGTACTATTTCAAACAAACTGCTTTATGACTACAGCGCCCTCTCATGTCCAATCTTGGAACTTTTTCTGCAAACAGGTGTATAACGAATTCCAGATCATTCTGTTCAACATATCCCTTCTTTCCTTTTTCTGTTCCTCACTGTTTCGCAGTTTTGTCTTTTCAAAGTTGGGGGTCCTTTCTGAAACAACCTAATTCTTATTTTTTGGAGTGTAGCAGTATTTAGTAGCTACCCTGTATATGTTTTTGCAGCATATAATGTGCGGAAATGTATTTTATTATGTCGTTTAACATGCATTGAGTGACGAAAATATAAAGAACCGTAGTAAGTAAGTACAGAAATTTGACATTTGACATTTGGGTTTTTTCACCGTACATGCAGTTGGGGGGATATTGTTTTTAAAGTTTTTACAGTGAGGATGCGAGTCCTAGTACTTAAATTCTGTTCCAATTAATTTTAGTCCCTAAATGCCACAACGGCACCAGTATTTTGAAATGAATTTTTGCCTTTTAGATTGTACGTGAAGAAAATGTTTTACTTATTTTCGAATAAATTTCTTCGAAAGTCCTGGTGTCATTCAATTATTTAAACAGTCTAGCAACAGAAGTACTTTGAGCCGGAAAAGGTTAAACAGTATTCAATAAAATGAGCACTTTTTAATAAAGAAAATTCTGTTTGCGTGCATATTCCATAAATGAATAATGCATTTTTCAAATTAGTGACAAAACGGTGACGTAACGTCAACATTTTAATCAATGTTGTTAATTATTAGATGCGTTTTACACTACATAGGCAATGGAATAATTATGAAACAATTCCACCAAGCCAATATCAGCCTTTATCTATTTTAAATTACTACTAAAGCCTAAATTTATGTATTAAAAATTTATACAAATATGCACATTTATTTCATTCTTGAAAAAATTATTCATTTTTATGCTTCCGTAGAACATACAGCTAAAATAAGCTATGCATATTCATATATGCAATCAATTATAATCCAGAATCATTATTTATTTATAAAAATCCCTGCCGGCTTGGTCTACAGGCGCAGGTAGATTTCGAAGTTAAGTACTAATTTCACCGACAAAAACTAAATCAAGACTAGAGATAAAGCCAGTTTAACAATTTTATCTTGCCGCTTTTGACGAGTTTTTAAATTCATTTTTTGTAAGAGCTGGTTTTATCAGAATCACGTTCAGGTAGTATTGAAAAAGATATTTTTTGTCGCTCAACAGTCGAAATTTTCTGACACATTTTCAGATTCATTTTTGAAAGTAAAAACATGAAACTTACTGACTTGATTTTTGAAGAGATTAAGCGACCTGTGTAATTTATTTTTCCTTCAGTTAACTTGAACTTAGTTTAAAAACAATTATTTTCTCAGAATGACCGTTTTTATCGTTTTCAGCACCACCGCTTCGGGATATTTGGTTCAAAATGCACACTTTGAAGCATTTTTTGAAATATATTTTGCTTTCATCAAAAAATCGGCCAATACGGCACATTATATAGTTTCTGAATAAGAGGATCTGCCAACTGGATGCGTTTGAGAGCAAAAATGAATTAAAAAATGAGTCAGAAAATAAGCAGTTTAGATTTGAGTACACCCTTAATACGATAATTTTTTCTTCAACTATTTTTGTTTAATTTGTTTTTACTGGTCCTATGAAAAATTTGTCAATAGAAAAACTGTAGATAATATTAAAGCGTGACTGTAGTTGCCCCTTAAGTTAACTACCGGCCCGCCACGTAGACATAGTACGTAGAAAATAAGACTGATGCAGGCCCGACCCGAGTCTACTGAAAAATTTAAGTCATGTTTCATACGCGATGTAACTGCCTGATGGCGATTTCTACATGGCACATGTTTTCTATATTGATGTTGTCAATCTTAGCATCGGATCGTGCAGCACATTTATACTTATCCTCGCCCCGGCCACATCCATTGGAAATAGTTAGTATTTTATTAGCTTAGTTTGATACTTTTAAACTTCTATATCTGGTAGGTTGGCCCATTTAATCTTTTTATCGGCCCGGGCCGGAGCCGAAGAAAAAAATAAACTGGCCGGGCACTTAATTCTCGATTTTGCCCGGCCCTTTAAAAAATTGTCTTTAATCTGCACGCCTTTTGACTGCCCCTGTAAATGAACTATCAATCCTAAATACTTCATATACAATACCAAACATGCTTTGGCGACCCTAAATATGAGAATCCGAGTATATTTACGGGAGTTACAGCGTGGACAGACGGATAGACAAACCAAATGCATAAACATTTTTCATCTTCTTTGGAAAGTGATAGAAAGGTCTGTCTGTCATTCTCTTTTTATTATTCTAGATAGTCTTTTGCACCTCTTCGAATATGCATCGAATACATTAATTGTATGACAAAAACAGAGAACTGTAAAAATCTGGTTACTTTTGCTCTGATTACCTCGTATATATGCGCCGCTCAGTGCACAAATCGATTAGCTCCATAAAACAAAAAGTTGAAAAATGCGATGAAATAATGTATAGTATTTTATAAAATTTCATTTATAATATAAATTCAAAAATATATTGTAGAATGCAGAAATACCGATGTAACTTTCATCTAAGGGTATATACAATTAATAAGAAAGAAAAGCCAAAAAATAATCGTCAGTAACGTTACAATTTTTATGTGACGGGTGGAGTTAATCGATTTGGCAAATGAAAAAAGTAATAAAGTTAATTTCAGTGTTTCATTTTTTTTAATTTTTTATCATAGAAAAAGTTAGTTATTATATATTTTTATTACAGACTATCCATGAAAATGAATGTTGACAGTTCTATTATAATATATTATTTGTGATTAATTCATCAGCAATATAAATAATGTCTCCTTCATCATTTGTATGTGAGGACTCGTCATTTCGATTTTATAAGAAGAAAAAAACTTCCTTATTTATAATCTTGGAGACAAGTGAATACGAAACTACTAGTAGTATTTAATTTGCTCTCCATTCCCCTTAAAAATAATATTAGGGGTAACTCCCTTTTCATTGCCCTCAATCCTATTATCAAGAATAGACTCGTCTTACTCAAACCTGTTACTCACGTGACCGGTCTTTAATGCTTAACTCAGCAGTAATTTATTTTGCTTTAATTATAATAAGTCGACACTAAAAAAAATGACCGTTATTATTCAACGCTTGCTAGTGCATTTGAGTTGCTTTATTGCCTTTATTGCAACAATTTACATTAGAGCAGTGGTTCCCAACGTGGGGTGTACGCCCCACAGGGGGTAATATGATTTTTCAGGGGGGCAATTTCAGATTTCTTACTAAGAAATTTTTTATCTTTTTTTCTAAAGAAAGTAGTGTCGTAGTCTAAAAATAGAAATAATAGATGAAAAAAAAAAATTTAAAATAACTGAATAAAAATTAATTTTCGAAGCCTTCCCGTTTAAAAGTTAAAAATACACTGACACCGAAATGATTATGTAAATTTTATTTTAAATATTTTGATACAAATTTTTTTTTTTTTTTTTTTTTTTTTTTTTTTTTTTTTTTTTTTAATTTTTCTGGTTTTAATATTATTTAAGTAAAACGCATAGTGTAATATGCTCCATAAAGGAAAATTTACATATAGAATTTCGTAGGGTATATCTAAAATTGACTATTTGGACTTGTTTAATCTAAAAAATGTTCTGAATTCGAAGATAAAAATGTAGACAATTTATCACTTTAAAATTTGAGGTAAGATGCCAAAAAACAACAAATATGCCTAAAAATAAAACAATAACAATGCGAATATCCACGGCCTCATTGTATTCATAAGATTAAAGTCATAGTAAGTTAAAAACATACTTGTAATAAAAAAATTTTATTTTAATAAATTAAAGAATGTGAAATCATTTATCAGAGTTAATGCTATTTTCGGATCCTTCCTGGAAAATAGAAGTTTTTTCTTATGTAATAAGATTTATATGATTTAGAGGGAAGGGGGGACATCATGAATTAGAAATGCTTAGGTGGGGCGCGGCCAAAAAAGGTTGGGAACCATTGCATTAGAATGTGGAGTTATTCAAAATGGCCTCTGAAATAAATTATTTATCATTCAATGGCCAAAGAAATGTTGCCATTTAATGGTGTTAATCTTTATTATTCAGGAAAGTTATTACAAATGTAAAAAGTTATGACTATACCAAGTGCTTTGACACTTAAAATTTAAGATTTTTCAAAAGTGGGGTTAATCGATTTGTGCACTGAACGAATCATACATCGATTGCAATAAATGTAATCCGTACAGGTAATGTTATTAGAAAACTGATATCTGGTCACACAAAAAAATCCTAATTAAATACAGAACATTTACTAGTAGGTTATGATCTTTCTTAATTTTTATATACTCAGTTATAGATCAGCTTTTGGATCAGAGTTGCGAGTTGGCCAGCCTTTTTCATGAGTAAATTC
Organism: Maratus speciosus; assembly: GCA_963932465.1. Taxonomy (NCBI): domain Eukaryota; kingdom Metazoa; phylum Arthropoda; class Arachnida; order Araneae; family Salticidae; genus Maratus; species Maratus speciosus. Next base: position 128,439,475 of record OZ010792.1, on the reverse strand, counting down.
TAAATTCACACCAGAAATTCAAATACTAACTTTTCTTTCAGTTAATGACAGTCATTGCTTGATTGCATAGCAAAAATTATTCCTCCCAAATTTTCTGTTTGAATTTGGAATTTCTGAAAAAAAGGGAGGTCAAACTAGCAATTATCCTTTAGATATATTCCAACAGCTTCTTGTATCCCAGTATAAACGATATTGCTACCAAGACTGGAAACTTCATAAAATTCGGCTGCAAAAATTTTTTTCGTCCTTAATCATCCATCCATATTTTAAATACTGCGTAATTCCTCATCATTATTCTGTGGTTAGATCGTATAAAGCTAGAAAACTTAAAGTTGACCTAAACATTAAAAATTAAAAAAGACAAAGCATCGTGTTTGTAAGTTGTGATGATTCTAATAACTCCAACTTATGAGCGTTAATAAGCTTTCTTACCGCATTCAACATTAAAAATGTTATTAGAAATGAAATAGGTCATTATATGAATAAATTAGCACTGGGTGCAGTGAAAATTGGTCCAATTTAATTATTAATTAACAAATTTTATTTAGAAGAATTTTGTACACATAACAAAATCATAATTATATAGAAAATAATTTAATTTGTCAGCATTAGACATTAAAACTTAGGTTCTCAAAATCGTTATCTAAGTAGATTACCTTATGATAAAATTATTAGTTATATCTGCATTATTTCTTATTATCAAATTTAAATTACACTTTTAAATTCATTTTTTATCCATGTTAAATAAAAGATAATAACAGGAAATAGAAAACCGTTAGATCGTTGACCCATCAAGGCAGATAACACTCTTTAAAATTTCCAATAAATAAATTCAATTTTAACTTTGAACAATGAATAGAAGAGGTACCTCGAAGTTTGTTGAGGGTTTATCAGTATCATCGTCATCTCGGATTCCGCATATCACCGTGAAGGATCGGCTGCTCTTTTTCTTGAAATACATCTTTCTTAGGCGCTTTGTAGATCCTTTGTGATTTTATTTTTTGGCCTTCGAGGTCAAGTCTACACTTACAATTTCGTAAATATAATCTACAAAATCTTAATGATTAAACAGAAACCTCTACAAATCATTGTGCGTCAAACTCGAATTTCAGAGAAAGGAGAATGGCTAGAATAATGTCAAAATAATTATCTCAAATTACTGTCATCTCAAAGTCCTAGCGTTTAAAATTGATAGAGATGTACTTAATTTATAAAAATCCTCCTTCACTCATTGACATCCATACACGCCTTACGACTCTGAGACGGGACTTCCACTTATTTCTGATTTAGTTGGTGCTGTATCCCCCCAATAAGGATACTTTTATGCTCTGATGTAAATTCAGGGCAGAAAAGCATTTAACTCTATCGTAAATTTTAGCTTAATGCTCAGCAGTTCGACGTTATTGGAAATAAAATCATTTCTCTAATACTTTATGTCTCCATAAAGAAATAAAAAAAATATATACAACATTCATTATTAATCAAAATGTAAACTTATTCGATAAACATAACATGTAATAATTTGTGTAAAATGCGTTCTTCTATCTATATTTCTATAGGGATACGCATAAAAACTTAAATGTCCAATTACGCAAACTTTTCGCAACTCATAAGGATGGTGGAGAGGAATAGGAAAACATAAATTATCTTCAGCAGATATAAACAGCAACTACTGTATTTATGTATTTATGTCAACTTTAATATAAAATTTACTGAAAATTTAGATCACTTAACTTAGGAAATATATAGTTTTATACCGGAATATTTACAGAAAAAAATCTTATCTCATATTTTACGCAATAGAAAATACAACTTAATGAATTCTTGAATTTGTTTCAAGTATTCAAACTGTCATCAAAGACGGCTTGAGAAATAATGAAAAGATAGAATCACATGAAAATTTTTGAAGTTAACGAATGAAAGAATAATATTGGAAAACAGGAATTCTATTTTTTCAGAGTTTAATGATTTCCCCCGATGAAATATATATATATATATGTATATAAATACAGATAGTTCAGTTCTAAGGCTTAAAGCACGAGCTTTTATATTATATAAAATGAAGTCATCCGCATCCGCTGAAGAATTCCTCATTTACGACCCAGCCTTAAACAACATCTACCGTAAAATATGCATAGGACGTGACTATCGCTGAATAATACACAAATCCAAAAAAAAAAAAAAAGTCCTTCCGGCCAGTGCCGGGAGGAAGAGGTAGCTTTCATATTCCTTATTTTTAAAAAGCCAACTTATATTATTCATACACACGAAGCTCAATTAAGTGGAAACCGAATGTAGGAGATTCAATACTAATTTTTATCAATACTAAATCATTATGAATGAGAATTTCGCGAAATTAGTCAGATTTATCCAAGCTGCTTTTATTTAAAGTCACTTATATTTGGCTGCCAAATTCGGCGATTTCTTAAAGTGCCTGCCATTTTAAGACAACATGGTAGATGAGGCTAACCAGTGAACTTGATCGAGACCTTAGTAATTGCTGTGCACATGCTCACTCATATCGGAATCGGTTGATATATACGAGTGCTGTCGCAGGCAAAAAATCAGATTTTTCAAAATGTCACCCACTTTAGAAATTGAAACTGCTATATCTGAGCCATTTTTTAAGATAAAGACAAACAAAAAATTGCTCCTGAATCCTTATATCAAGGCCAAATACTTAAGAAAGAAACCTTTTTCAATTTCTAATTTTTTTGCACCTCACTTTAAATATAATTTTTTTTTAATTTAATGGCCGCCATTTTGAAACAAGATGGCTGATGAAGCTGGCCAGCGAACTTGGTCGAGATATTGATGTATACTATACAGATGCCTTCTTCCATCGAAATAGGCGGTTAAGTGTGGTATCGCGTGACAAATACAAGATCGTTTCAAAGTGTTAGCCATGATAGAAATTCAAAGTGCTATAATTCAACCACTTTTTAAGATATAAACAAAAGAACAAATTTTCAGAAACAAAATCTGCTCCAGAATCTTTGTATCAAGGCCAAACACATAAAAAAAATCTTTTTCATTTTCCAATTTTTTAATACCTCATTTTAAATTTTAAATTACATTTTTTTTAAATGGCAACCCTTTTGAAACAAGATGGCGAATGAAGCTGGCCAACGAACTCGGTCGAGACATTGGTATGTACTATGTACAGACCAAGTTACATTCAAATCGGTTCATAAATACGCCTGTTATCGCGTGACAAAAATCAGGTCGTTTTAAAATGTCAGCCACAATAGAAATTCAAAATGTTATAACTCAGCCATTTTTTTAGATGTAGACGAAACAAAACCTGTTCCGGAATCTTTGTATTAAGGTCAAACACATACAAAATAAATCTTTTTCATTTTCCAAATTTTGGTATCTCATTTTAATTTTTTTTTAATTTTTTTAAATGGCCACCATTTTGAAACAAGATGGCGAATGAAGCTGGTCAACGAACTCGGTTGAGTTATTTGTATGTACTATGTACACACCAAGTTACATTCAAATCGGTTCATAAACACGCCTGTTATCGCGTGACAAAAATCAGGTCGTTTTAAAATGTCAGCCACAATAGAAATTCAAAATGTTATAACTCAGCCATTTTTTTAGATGTAGACGAAACAAAACCTGTTCCGGAATCTTTGTATTAAGGTCAAACACATACAAAAAAAATCTTTTTCATTTTCCAATTTTTTGGTATCTCATTTTAAATTTATTTTTTTTTAATTTTTTTAAATGGCCACCATTTTGAAACAAGATGGCGAATGAAGCTGGTCAACGAACTCGGTTGAGTTATTTGTATGTACTATGTACACACCAAGGTACATCCAAATCGGTTCATAAATACGTTTGTTATCACGTGGCAAAAATCAGGACGTTTCAAAATGTCAGCCACGCTAGAAATTCAAAATGCTATAACTCAGCCATTTTTTAAGATATAGACGAAACAAAAACTGCTCCCGAATCTTTTTATCAAGGTCAAACACATAAGAAAAAAATATTTTTCAATTTTCAATTTTTTGCTACCACATTTCAAATTTAAATTTTTCTTACATTTTTAAATGGCCGCCATTTTTAAACAAGATGGCGGATGAAGCTGGACAACGAACTCGTTCGAGACATTGGTCTGTACTATGTATAAACGAAGTTACATCCAAATCGGTTCATAAATACGCCTTTTATCGCGTGACAAATTTCAGGACGTTTCAAAATGTCAGCTTCGCTAGAAATTCAAAATGCTATAACTCAGCCATTTTTTAAGATATAGACGAAACAAAAACTGCTACGGAGTCTTTGTATAAAGGTCAAATACATAAGAAAAAAATATTTTTCCATTTTCAATTTTTTGGTACCACATTTCAAATTTTAAATTTTTTTAAAAATTTTAAATGGCCGCCATTTTGAAACAAAATGGCGGATGAAGCTGGCCAACGAACTCGGTCGAGACATTGGTATGTACTATGTACACACCGAATTACATCCAAATCGGTTCATAAATACGAGAGTTACAGTGTGACATAGGTCAGATATATATATATATATATATATATATATATATATATATATATATATATATATATATATTGATATATATATATATATATATATATCAATTTTGAACGGAGGGTGGTTTCGGGGTCTGGAGGTCATGATCGATGAAAATATACCAAAATTTTTTGAAATCTCTTTCCTCCGAACGGCTGCAATAGGTAGCTTTTTGTAAAGAAAGCTACCTAAAAGATTTCGTCATTCAAGAAACTGGACAAAAAAAATCAGCTATCTCATGATACATAGGCCTTCATTTGTTTGTAATATTAATATAGATACTTAAAATTAAATTTAGTTTATAATAGCTCTATGTTTTATCAGAAATAATTCATTTATATTTTTTCAAAATAGCTCGTATTTTAATTACCTTTTTTCAGGTTTTTATGAGAAAATGGCAACAAAAAGATATAATTGGTATTTTTCAACTATTTTCCCTTCACTTTCTTCAAAAATGGAGTACTTGAGTTTCCAAAATTAAAAAAAATGGTGCTAAAAACTACAAGAAACTTAAAATCTCAAAAATAAATGGAAATGCAGTTTTCTAACAAATTGTATTTAAACGTACTTTTTTTCAAATACGACGGTATAAAAATTGAAAATGTGCGACGTTTAGAAATTTAAAAAATTGCAATAGAGATTATTCCGTATAATGATACATCTGCTTTGCTTTACAGCTGGCTTATACAACCTAACGTTATTTTTTGGAGACGACACATTAATAGGTGGGAGAAAGAAATAACATAATATGCTTTATAAAATGCTGTTTTTTTTTTTTTTTTTTACAAAGAAAATATGCAGTAGTGTCAATTCAGGTAATTATGAACATGGCTAACTCAGAACAACCTCTACTAAACGTCATGTGACAGTAGCTAATAATACTGAAGTGAAATGGAAATCCAAGGTTTATTTCCCTTTTGATGGAATTTGCACATTCTCATCGTTTTCCGTCATGGTTGAAACCCTTGCTCGCGCATATTTAATTCCTTGTTATTTAAACGTGGCAAGCAATTTTTTAGCGCCTGCGAATATTCGTCGCTTAAAAATAGTTTTTTGACAATTTTACAATATTTCACAGGGATTATGTATTCCTTAAAGCTGTCAGTAGCTGAAACCAGCAAATGTTGTTCACAATTACCCCAATTGAACCTATATTTGTCTGTGGATAAAAAGACAGTCGTTAGAGTTATAAAAAATTCTGATTCAATGTAGAAGAAGCACTGAAAATAAAATCGATTTATTCTATAGTAAAAGGTTAATATATTTTTCTATTATGCCCATATTTCTAAAATTACAGTAAGGCAGCTCATTTAAGAATATCCTAACGCAGTAAGGATGATAATGTCTGCTATGCAGCGCGCAAATTTCTTCACAATCAACGACTCCGTGCAAGCCATTGTGTGTGTCCCTCTTAGAAAATGTCACAGAAATGCCCGTTTACGGCGGGAAAGAAAGTCTGTTTACCCGGACCAGACTTCTTTGTTCTTCACAGACGAGTTCCAGTTTGTTTTGGAGAGTAATGCAGAGGAACAAGGCACCAGATATTGAGATAATAATACACCAGTTACTGTCAATGTAATATTGTTGAAAGATACTGCTATAGAAAATATGCAATCATGGTTTGGGATGGAATCTCTTTAAGGGGTAACCAGGCCCGTAGCCAGGTGGGGGCCAGGTCGGGCAAAGCCCGACCTGGAAAATGTTTTGCCCGACCTAGCGCATTCCGATAAAAAACATTAAATTTCCAGTTTTCCCCCACTTCTTGTCCAAGCTAGAATGAAGCTCGACATTCTGATCAGTTTTTCACTCAGTATTTCCCTTTAAAAAAAAATTATGCAATGCAACATCAAATTTTAATTTTTCCATGCCAGACCTTGCCCTCTACCCCTAAATTTCCTTTCTAGACTGGAAACAAAAATAGCAAAATTTCATGTATAAAGCTTTTTTTCTGTCCCTTTTTAACAGACCTGTCGAAAATTGCTCCATTGTGCGTGCTTCGCTTTTTCGCTTTGTAGAAATTATCCCATACCGCTTCAACAACAAATCGGGTTTAAATCCCTAAAGCTTGCTTTCTTTATACATTTGTCACCTTTTGTACATTTGTGATTTATCGGTAGGAGGCGGGGTTGAAACCAAAGGTTTCTGAAACTAATCTTGAATGACAGTTAAATTCAAGATTAATGCTATGATGTTAAATGCTTCTTTCGTGGAAACTTGGTCCGATTACAACAAACTCCAAAGGACACTCTCCCCCCCCCCCCATGTGAAAATACAAAATAGATAATGGAAGGTCTGTCCCTTCATCTCTTCGACTGTCTCCTATTCCACTGAAATTTTTTTTTAAATGTCGCTTCTAAAATAAACAAGATCATTATTTCAAATTTAAACAATACAATATGTCAGGTTACTTACGATTTTACAAATCCAAATTTATTACTTACTGACACATTCATAAAGCCATTTTTATTCTTAAATTAAAAAATGCTATAGATGCTTTTATTAAGAAACGAAGAAACTGAATGCATTGTTTAATGAAACTGTTCTGTACTTTTTCTTAAAAGCAAATCAGTTTCCAAAGTGGTCGTCAGAGTTGCCAATATAAAAAATCACTGCAAAATGCGAAAGGATGCCAAAAATTGATAAAGATATTTCGAAGTTCATAGCGAGCAAAATTTATTATATTGTGCTAAAAGATTGAAACCGGATTTTTTATTTACGAATGTTAAAAAAATTACCAGACACACAGCTAAAAATTCTCTAAAAATTCAAAAATAGCAAAGAACAAAATTTGGCAAAAAAAAAAAAAGTTTCAAACTGAATTCCCTTTGCAAATGAACCGCCACAAAAGACCCCCAAATATTGCACATAAATAAAAAAATATGGAAGCCTTTTCGAATTCTCTGTTTTTTTTTTTTTTTTTCAGTTTAACAGTGCCATCCGCATGGCCCAGACAGATTTTTTTAAGCAGAAAATACTCACTTACATTTTTTTTCTGCTTTGAACGGTGCCTTTTATTAATATATATATATATATTTAGAGATTTACTAATTCCAAAAAAATTACCTTTGGGATGTCGTCTTCGTATTTTTCAGTTTTCTCCAATTTAAAATTGTCACCCAAGTGTTCCAGATAGAAATTGAAAAAGAAAGGCTTCGGATAGACAGTACCTTTCTGTGGGCAACGAAGATGGGTTTCTTACTAGATAATAATAAAGACATTTGCGAGTCTCTCTGTCCATTTCTTATTCTTTTTTGGTCTGACCAGATGTTTTTCTGTTCACGACAAGATTTGACAGGGAGAATACCTGTATGCCTTAAATTATGCACATCGAAATAGGTTTTTTTTTTAAATTAGATTTTTAAATTTAATTTTTTATGCTATTTTTAGTGTTTTTTCGAGTTTCGTGCTTTTTTCCCCACATTCATAAAAGGAATCCATTTTTCAATCTATCTTTCCATTTTAGCCGAATACAGTAAAGTAGTCTTCTGCGATTTTTGAATATTTCACGAAGTCTTTTATGTAATTTTTAACTTTCTTTCGCGTTCCGACGGGATTTTTTTTACATTAGTAAAAGGAGTAAGGTTTCGATCTTTTAACCACAAGTACAAAATTTTGTCCTCTGCAATTTTTGAATTTTTTGCAAACTTTTTATGCGATCTTAAACGCTTTTCCCGTTTTTAAGCTCCTGTGATTAGAAGAGATTTTTTTCATACTTGAAGAAATTTTCGTCTTTTGAAAATTTCTAGAAATTTTGATCTTTGATAGGCGACTTTTTCGTGTTATGAAGGAAAAAATATTAATGCTTAAGTTCAGTTTCTAATTAGGAAAAGTACAATGCAACACAGTTGACAGAACACTATTGGGATTTGATTTGATGAAACTGCATCTTTATATTGAAGGATGTTAGGTAATTTTTACGCTAGATTGACTTTCTATATTTTTGCGAAAAATGGGCAAATCAAAGCATTTTTTTGTGTGCGCGTGTATTATTTATTTATTTATTTGAGAATGTAAAAGAAATCCGGTTTCAATCTTTTATCCCAATATAGTAAATTTTGCCCTGCGCGGCGTTTTATTCGCTTTCCGCGGTGGTTTTTTTGTACATTCCTAAAAGGAATCAAGTTTAAGTCCTTTAGTTCAATATAGAAAGTTTATCGTTTGCAATTAGTGATTTTTTTACAAACCTTTTATGTGATTTTTAGAGTATTTTTTAAAATTCCACATTCAATCTTTTGGCTCGATATAGTCAAATTTTGCTCTCTGCGATTTTTGAATTTTTGTCCAATTTTTTATGCGATTTATACATTTTTTTTCGCGTTTTGCGAAGACCTTTTGGCAAGTTTTTCTGAATCGAAGAATTATCCAGTAGATTTTGCTGCTTTCATGATTAAGATGAAGGTGGGAAAATAACAAATTGGCTCCTGTAGCAAGATGAACGACGATGCTGGAAAATTTAACTTTTACCTAGAGACTATCATTTTTATGGAAAAAAAAATTACAATAATTCAAGAATCAGATTGGTATATTCCGAACAGGTTTACACTGTTGAAGGCAGTGGGGTCCCCAAGGGGGAACCCCTCCCCCAAGAAAAAAAAGTGTTTTTTTTTTATAAAAACCAACCGGCAAAGCAAGCGAAGCTCAGCTAGCAGATTTAAATAATTACAGATTATAATTTATGCATAATTAACATTAGTAATTTGTCGAGAGAAGAGAGATGAAATGTTAAACAAGAAACAGGTTGAACGTAAGGGGATAGGTTGCAAAGGCATAGCACACAAATGCCTGCTTATTGGGACCCCAACGAGATTAAAAAGCACATTTTTTTTAAACATTTGAATAACAATAATGAGGTTTAAAAGTTTTGAATCTTGAGTTTCAACTTTTCCTCCATTTAATAAGGACCCTAAAAAAAGACATTTTAAAAACTATTTAGAATTTGCAAAATTTCTTTCATCTGGGCACCTTTAAAAAGAATGGTGGCTGTAGAAAGAAGCCCATGTCTGTTTTGGTTGAAGAAACTGATAGTATTAAGGAGGTTTTGAAGCTCATTCGGACCCCATTGAGATTAAAAAGCATATTTTTTAAACATTTGAATAAAAAATATGGGGCCTAAAAGTTTTGAATCTTGACTTCCAACATTTCTTTATTTTTATAGTGGCCCCCCAAAAACACAATTCAGAAAAAATTTAGAGCCTGCAAAACTTTTTTTCATCACCTTTAAAAAGAACGGTGACTATACTAAGAAAGTACAAATTTTTTGAAGGAAGTAATGGCATTAAGAAAGTTTTGCAACTTATTGGGGGCCCCAATGAGATTAAAAAGCATATTTTTTAAACATTTGAATAAAAAATTTGGGCTAAATGTTTTGAATCTTGGGTTCCAACTTTTCCTCACTTTTATTGAAGGCACTAAAAAAGACAATTCGAAAAGAATTTAGAGCCAACAAAATTTCTTTCACATGGGCACCTTTAAAAAGAACGGCGGCTGTAGAAAGAAAGTGCATATCTGTTTTGGTGGAACGAAGTAATAGTATTAATGAAGTTTTGAACTTTTGGTTTCATCTTTTTCCCCCAGTTATAGGACCCCCTCCCCCCCCCCCCCACACACACACAAGAAGAAGAAGAAGACTAAAATACCATTATATTTAAAAAATAGAATTTAAGCTTTTAAAAGCTCTTCCGTCTGGGCACCTTTACAAAGAACAGTGGAAAAAGGGGGGGGGGGGGGGGTATGGGAGACGGTTCTTATGGCCCTGGTTATGTCAAATATCTTATTTAACTTTAATACATTTTTATTATGTCTCTGAAGAAAATTTAAAAATTTCGTACTAACTTTAAAAATATCTTATATTTTAAATTAAAAAAAAGATTCCCTAAAATTGTATAGCATATTTTTGAAGAACTGCGAATAAGATATAGAAAAAAAATGAAATAATCTGCCACCCCTGGAAAAATCTTTGCCCTACCTGGAAGTATGGTGTAGCGACGGGCCTGGGGGTAACATTGATCTACATGTATGTTACTGAGGAACTATGACTATTATAAGATATCAGGACGAAATCCTTGCTCCGTATGGCACATAATTTGGATATGTTTCAAGAACTAATCCCAGCGGATGGTGATAATGCCCGACCCCTTAGATCTTGGGATGTCGATGAATATATCGATGATGAAAGTTTGAAGCGAATGGAACGGCCATCTCACTCTCTGGGAGTTAATTCGATAGAGCATCTGTGGGACTACCTCGACAACAAGTGTCTGCCTCCAGTCCTTCTCCGAGTTCGTTAAATAAGCTAAAAAGCTAAAATAGACATAACGCCGTGTATGATCATTGTTTTCCAGTCCAGTGCTCGATAACTTAATTCATAGTATGGAATGTCGCTGATGCCAATCCATTACGCCCCACCAGTGGCCGAGAGGTTCTGCTCTCGAAACTAGTAGACGGGAGGTGCTGGGTTCGATCCCAATCGCGCCCGTCGGCCTAATCGTTCGGAGTTTTCGTGGTTTTCTTCGAGCCGTGGATCTTCCATGCGTTAATACGGATTAGGTTCCCTTAGAAAGACCCCCACGGAGGGCACTCCCCCCGGGCCTATATCCCTCGTGTAGATAATTGGCCGTCAAAAATCAACCCAACCCAATCCATTACAGGTAGTGGCGGACATATTCCTTAATAAAATCCATTAACTTAAAAAAATTCATGAAATCTGTGATTTATTGTTTTATCAATCAGTAAACTTTTTCAAAAAAAAAAAAAATTCTTTATTTGCAAATCATACTTGATGTTTAAATTACGTAAAATTCAATAAATATCTGTTTAATGTACAATTCTTCTTAATTTCATATACTACGTTCACTTGTTTTGAAATTAGAAACAAAAGAATAGTTGTCCTTAACGTTTGAATACTAGTGTAATTTAAGGACGAAATTTGTTGACATAATAATTAACTCAAACTACGCAAACTTTTATAGTTTACCTTATGGAAAAACTTTACAATTGCAATGCGTTTCATTTAATAACAAAATCACAGTGTATCTTCACCATGGTGAATACGTTATGCTTTTAATATCAAATTACTTTAAAAATTAAGTGTATATAATTATATACACTTAATTATATAATTATATAACCAATAATATAATCAATTTTATGTTATATTTATTGTCAATTTCGTACCGACACTGTCATAATTCAGTTTTTCGAGTTTGTTTTACACTGTAATCCATATTGCATGTAAATAAATCATTAACTGTTAAAAAGAAAATGAAAGATACTTAAACTGACAATAGAACCATTAGTGTTATTTTAGTTTCGCACATTTTTGCACCATCATTATACATTATATAAAAAAAAAAAATACTTATTTAAGAATTTCGCAAATAATCTATTTGCTATCAATTTGCTATCGAATTACGTAAAATTACTAACACGCAATAATAGGAACTATTTTTCACTGCTATTGATAAAACGTATTTATCTTTCTTTTCATAAAATGCACGTTCTTGAAAGCATTTTACCTTTTTTTGATATGTTAAACTACACTCTAAATTAAAATGTCTGAAATTCAGACACTTAAGTGTCTGAAATGGAGTGTTCAATTTTCAGACATTTTAAAATGTCTGAATTTTTTCAGACACTTTTTGCGTCTGAATTTCAGACACTTCAAACGTCTGAATCGCATCCATTTTTTTGTAAGCATCATACGTAGCCATGTTTGACCACGTTGAATCCTGGAAAAATATTTGGCTGTGGTCCTGCCCCCCCCCCCCCAATACAGCCTGATTTTTTTGGTGCTCTCAGTTTTGGTATACAATTTTCGTTACGTTGATAATTTAAATCTTTTACGACATTGTACTGATTATAATCAATATCGTGAACTTCAGGAGTAGAACAAGATTAAAAAACAAAAAATATTTATCTAAATATTAGATTTTTTTAAATTTATTTTGTTTTTAACCTTATTTTACTTTAAAAGTTCAAAATATTGATTATAATCAGTACAATTTCGAAACAGATTTAAAATATAAGCTTTACAAATATTGCACATCAAATTTGGGGGCACTACAGTCGTAGGGGGACGGGGCACTTCCCAGTTTGCCCTTCCTTTAATCAAGAAGTACTTTTGCAAAAAACGCAACCCTGCATTATAGTTGTCTAAATTGAGGTGTCCGGTATTCGGGAGTATCCGTTGTGGAGGTTAATGGAGATTCTCGAATAGCGAACACCTCTATTTAACGAATACTTTTTTAATCAGCAGACATACATATTTGTATATTTTTACCTCAAAAAAGTAGACATCTCCAATTATCGGACAAATTCCGCGGTCCCGAAGTGTTCGCTATTAAGGGCTTTTAAGGTACATAGATAAATATATATATATATATTTTATAATCTTGTCCTACTCTAAAAGTTCAAAATATTTATTATACTCGGTTGAATGTGGAAAAAGATTTAAAATATCAGATGTACGAAAATTGCAAAAATCCCACCCCCCACCCCCCCCCCCACCCCCCAAAAAATTAAAATATAAAAAAATATATTGCCACATAGGGAATTTTACATATACATCACTTGATAATCACAACAGCCATTTAACTATGAATAATGAAAATAAATAAATAAATATTCTACTTTAATAACATTGGGGAAAAAATGACTTTGGTATTTTGTTAAATATATTTGCGTTTTTAAACTTGTCCTACTCTAAAAGTTCAAAACTTTCATTATAATCAGTGCAAGATTTAAGATATCAGCTTTACAAAAATTCATGCAAAATCCCCCCCTCCCCCCCCCCCCCCAAAAAAAATGAAAATACTTATTTAAAAATTATGTTTTTAAAAAATTTATATTTCCACATGGACAAGTTTTTATGTAGATCAGAGGGTACTCACAAAAGCTATTCATCTATCAATAAAAACAAATAAGTACATATTCTATATTAAAAACATGAGGAAAAAATAACTTATGATTTCCAAACTTCTTTCGTCTTAAATATATACAGTAACATCTGTCATTTTTGTATTTTTCGTATAAGTGCATATAAATAAAGTTACCACAATTTTAAATACGAAATCTAGTTAGAGGTTTTTACTTTTTCCCATTATAAATTTCAAATTACTTTTTTATTAAAAATAATAAAAAAATCAGTATTAGAGTTGATTGCAAATCAAATACATATGTATATTTTTACAGGCAGGTTCATATAATAGACCAGTCTCATTTACTTTATTTATCTTTTTTTAATCTGCGGTTTTATGCCAGGAAGTAAGAAAGCATTAGGTCATATTTCAAAGTTTTTTTTTTCTTTACTTCCTTGTGGCCGTCATTTACTGCGAGATAAAAATTATCCATTGAAAGATTGAAACTAAGAACTGACATTGAATATATAATTCGTAATAAAAAAGAACGTCATAAGTTTAAAAATATATACTTCTAGAATTAGTGGGGTTTTTTTGCGAACAGATTCAAAACTAATTAAATTTCATGCAGGATTTTGTTTAGTACAATAAATAAAATCATAAAATACACTAATTTTACTACTATAAAGAAACTTACTTGAGTTGCTGCAAGAGGTAAGAAATATTCCTCGATTTGAAATTTTAAAAACTACCACAACCACAGTGAGGGAGAAAGACTTTCATCAGTTTAAAAGGTAATCCCATAATACATCCGACTAGCCCTATTTAAAGAATGAGATGTTTCATCCTAAAAACAGGACCCGCCAGACAAAAGTTTCTTTTTTTTTGCCAGTTTCGACAGGACGAAGATGAATAACACAATATTATTGATATAAATTGATACGAGTTAACACTAAGTCCATTGCACACGCTTTGTAGAATTTCCGGGTGTAATCTTCAACCGCCGTCTACTTCTGTTCTGTGTCTATCCCGCCCTTGTATCGACGACAGCTTCTAAGAGACATTTGATGTCGAGCACACACGTCAGATGTATGTATTCAATAAATAAATACTCCAAGTTAATACGAATTAAAATCACAGTACTTCACATTTCGCAAAAAACGAATTAAAATACACGCGTACATAAAAACAAACTTTGTTTGAATTACAACGTATACCACTTCGAACGAAGACATCTAAAACGCATGCGCAACTGGGAGTGCTAGTGCCCCCTGGTGGTTATTGCGTCGGAAGAATCAAAACATCTTAAATTAAGACACGTTTAAAGCAATGAAGTGTCTTAAAATAAGACGTTTGCGGATATTTTAGACATTATTCTCAGTTCGTTTACACCATGGTCATAGTAAGACGCTTATGTATCTTAAATTAAGACATCTATAGTGTCTTAATTTTCAGATTAAGACACTTAAGTGTCTAAAATTCTTTTTCAGTCACATATGTGTCTAAATTTAAGACGCTTCTATTTGCAGTGTATGTAATAGTAAATAACATCCCTGTTGGTTCGACCTACAGGCGCAGGTAGATTTCGAAGTTAAGTTTCACCAACAAAAACTAAATCATGATTAGAGATAAACCCACTTTAACAATTTATCTGGCCGCTTTTGACGAGATTTCAATTTCATTTTTATATAAGAGCTGGTTCTTTCAGAATCCTGTTAAGGCGGATTTAAAAAAATATTTTTCCATGCTCAACAACTCGAAATTTTTTGACACATTTTTTGCACAAAATTATTATGCGTAGGTACTCAATTTATTCAGAATTTTAGGCGCTACAACTTTGGTACTGAGAATGTTGTTGATGGAGTTAGCTATTTTGAGATATTGTTAAGTTAACTTGGTCTCTCCTGGCTCCAAGCTCTTGATTTGAAAATTTTTGAAATAGAATTGCAACCTTAATGTTGAACAAAAATATTAATGATTGTGCTTATTTTATTCAGAATTTTAAGATCTACAACATTTGTATTGACAATGATTTTGACAGAGTTACCTGTTTTGAGATATTGTTAAGGTAATAAAAAAAAGCGTGTTTTTCGAAAATAAATATGTACATATTTTCTAACATTCACCCAAGTACGAGGAAGAAAACATAGTACGTTAATTTTAGACCTAAACTGAAGGGATTAAAACAATTTTCAGTTTTCTCCAAATTAATTCTGGGTTCAAGCCCCTGAGCACGGGTCTAAAACTTTAAAGTAGAAATGTGACCTTAATGTTCAACAAAAATATTAAGTGTACGTACTCATTTTATTCAGAATTTTAAGCTCTCCAACATTTGCGTAGAGAATGTTTTTGACAGACTTTGCAGTTTTGAGATATTGTTATGGTATGCAAAAAAAAAAAAAAAACTGTTTTTTTTTTACTATAAATCTATACATATTTCCTAACGCTCACATACTACGAGGGGGGGAAACATAGCATATTCATTCTAGACCTAAACTAAATGGATTAAAACAATTTCCAGCTTTCCCCTAATTAATTCTGGATTCGGCCTTTTTTTCCTCCCCCACCACTGGGCTTATTATATAGTTTCTGAATAAGAGGAAACTACAAATTGAATGCGTTTGAAAGCAAAAATGAATTTAAAAATAACTCAGAAAATAAGCAGTTTGGATTTGAGTACATTCTTAATACGATATTTTTTTCCTTCAACCTCTATGTATTTTTAATTTGTTTTTGCTGTAAGAATTCGCCCTATAAAAACTTGTCAATATAAAAGCTGTAGATAATATTAAGAAGATACATAATAAATTCATGCGGAGTTGATATTTGGTGAAATGACGAAGTTATGGATTTTTTTCTTCTTCACCCCCCCCCCTCCCTTTTTCGTCTCGTTTTTATCTTTTTTTCGGTAAGAATTGGTCCTATCAAAAGCTTGTCAATGTAAAAGTTATAGATAATATTAAGAAGATTTATAATAAATTTAATTGGATTTGATATTTTGAGAATTAATGAAGTTATGAACTTTTTTCTCCCTAAAACACTATTTTTGCGCCCCTTGAGCCCATTTCTAATTTTATCGAAAATCTGTCTTACATAAATTTTTGGCCCTTTTTTAGATGTAATAATAACTCCAAACTGAGTTGATAGGTATTATAATTACGAAGTTATGGGGTTTTTTCGGTTTTCTCAAAAACCCTTCCTGTTTCTATCCCCTTGGTCCGATTTTGTCCATTACCGAACTTGGCCGAGGTTTTATGATCTTTGATTTTATGCATCAGTTAGGAAAAGATTTGTGCAGAATTATGTAAGTTATCGTGTCCATAAAAAAGTTATATATATATCCTGTGTGAAGTGTCTCTTTCTTTAGATCTCTTTGGTTTTTTATCATTCATTTTCTTTTATGATCCACTATTAGGAGCTAAATTTTGTCATTTTAGGCTTAATACCGATAAAATTGAAAGAAATTACACATCTTCACTATGAATTAACCTTCAAGTACCTCTGATGTTTCTGTGGGTTATTCATAGTTTCTTATTTTACATAGTGGTTGCTCATGTTCATATCTTGTTCATCTTTAGAATTTTAGCGATTGTTCATATATTTGTGATTTCACCTTTATTGTTTCAGCATTCTAATAGCATTGCTGCACATGCGCATTAAGTATGTAATTTTTAGTTTAGACTTACAACTTTATTATTCTGGCATTTTTAATGGTACTCTCTTTATCAAGTAAAATGTAACTTTAGCTTGGTAATTAATATAGCTTAGTTTTAGCTGTTCAAGTTCACCTTTTCATTTTAATTCTCTTAATATATGTATTCATAGCTTCACTAGCGCAATTTTCATGTATTAATTCCATTAGTCTTCAATTTGTTTTCAACTTGTTGATTAAGTACCATTATTGCTATCTTATTAATTTGAAAACCAAATGTATTTACTTTAGCATTAATCATTCAGTTAACTATATATAAATGTTTGTTTGTTGCCCTTTCCCCCTAAAACTATTCTCTCTCTCTCTTACTATTTTTTTAAAGCTCTTGTATATTTTCAAATTTAGCCTTTTTTATATACGATTTTCATTCTTAAATTAACTTGTTATTTCATCACTTTTTACCACAGACTGCCATATACTTTATACTAAACGTATATTATCTTATATTAATTCTTATTTTTTCCTTTTATATGAGAAGGTTAGTGATTATTTCAGCGTTTTTTATAGGTTAATTATTATCCTGTTTATAGCATTTGACTTTGTTTTGATATTTTGTAATATCATTTTCCTAATTGTTAGGCTATATTTTACTATCTCAAAATAATCCTCATTGTTTCTTAAATGTTATGTATATACTCATTTTTATTTTATGATATTTGTTTTTAAAATGGTTAATTTAATCAGAGCCCTTTTATTTATTTATTTATATATATTTATTTGTTTTATTTTATATTTATTCAGTTCTTATTATGTTTATTCCTATTTTTTCATTTTGCTTTAAATAAATGTTAATCTAAGTCATTTCTTGATTTCTTCAAATAATTTCATTCTTTTTTATGGGTATAGATGGCAGCACTAAAAAAATTAAAAATCTCATTATAATATAGTTTTCATTTTTCACACCAGATGGCAGCAATGTTTTGGTTTTCAGTGACTCAGATGCTGTCCACATATTTTAATAGTTCTTAATATGTTTGTATCATCACATGCTTTAATATTGTGAGTCAACTTTCAGAAGTTTTGGATCCTGGTATGTAATTGAGGTATTATGCTCTAATAATTTTTAATATCCTGTGTGAGGTGTATCTTTCTTCCCTCATAGCATGCATGGTCACAGTGAAGTCACTGTAAGTCCCTGTTCTCACGTCGCATCTGTGACCAAAATGCCGCCACTCAGTGATATCACATTGTGACTGAGATGTGAACTTCTTAGAAAACTTTAAAAAATATACAAATTATTCCAAACATGTTATTTACTGTAAAAAATATTTTTCTGCCGGATTTAAAATTTTTTAACCGTGGTCCAAGTTGGCTCTGTGCCTCTGATCAAAACTTTTTATTTTCATATAACATAAAATGTAATTAATTCATCAGCGACACAAAGAGATTTTCTAATTATACAAATTTCATCTAATTAAAAAAGGTTTTAGGAAAACATACGTCGACTTATCTTTTATAATGATTTTTGTAAATGATCATCTGTTGTACTAGAAGTTTCTCAAAGAGTATTCGAAACATTTCTGGTGTTTCAAACTATAAATTTTCTATTACAGTTAAGTCAGCAGCTTTTAATGGGCACGCAGAAAGCCTCTTCAAAGTTTAGTCATACATGCATTTCTTGCTTTATAATTTGCATTCTAGTCATATTTTTCCCTCTTAATGTTTCACTATTTTAAGTAACTATTTTTTTTTTTAAATTCTACTTCTTTCAGACGTTTAAAATAAAATTGGCACTTTCCGAATATAAAATTAATGTACAAAATTTATGCAAAGCTCAAGACATAATTAATTATTCATATTTTAATTTTTTGTTTTCAAAATATATCTTTAAAAAATTATTTTACAAGATGTTTTATTCTACAGAAAATTAATATGAGTAGAGTGACAGATTGACAAAGAAAAACATTTTTCTTCTTGATAATCTTGTTGTATTTTTTAAGAAGATATTTTGTATATATTACCTGTAATACAAACTTTACTTTAAAAAAGGGGGGGGGGGGAAGGGCTTCATTATTAACATTAAATTTATTGTACACATTTTGAAAATTAAAGCCATGTTTTATCTAATAAACTCTAATTATGGATAATATTATTATTTTAATTTACATAAAAGAAACTTTACAATTCATTTTAACTTGTTTTAAAACTGATAAAAATAATAGGGAAACTACTATAAAAAAATTCTCAAATAGGAAATTTTAATTAGAGACAAGCTCATAAAACTATTGCGCATTTAATTTCCGAATCTATTGTAGTATATGTTACCGGCCAAACTCGATTTTAGGTCAAACTAGTTTATCCTAACACGCATCGGATAAACTAGTTTTTCCTAGGCCAACCTAGTTTATCCTGACGCTCCTAGGATAAACTAGTTTTTCCTATGCCAAACTAGTTTGGCCTAATGCTCAGAGGATAAACTAGTTTAACCTGTTATTCATTGGTCTGAACTACTTTATCCTAGGCCAATTCAATTTAGCGTGCTCTTATTGATCCTAAATACCACTTCAGCGCCAACCACATAGTTTATCCTAGGCCAATTCAAGACGTGCTTTAATTGATGCCAACCAGTGTTGAGCACGCTCACACAAAAAAGTACTAATTTAAACTCAAATTCAATTTTTTAAAATGAGTCAAGTTCAAGCTCAAATTCAACATTTTTCAAACGAATCCGCTCAACTCAAACACATCTAAGGAAGTGAGAAAACTTCAGTAAAAACTCGTTTTTTTATTTTTATTTTTTTTTTAATATAATAGAAGTTTAGCGCCCAAATTTGCAAAATTTTCTGAGCTAGTCTTTTGATTATTCGATGTAAAGGTCTTTACGGGTCCGCCCAATTTTCCTTCCCGATACACGGTCTAGGCTTGATTTGGGGATTACTTTTTTCGAGATGTTCGGACCGAGATGGAGAGGGACTCCATTTTTTTCTGCTTTAAGTCGGGACTGAACGGCATTCCTCTTGAGGTCTGCACAGGTAGAAATTTTCAGGAATTTTAGAAAAATTCCAACCCAGCTCATATGAAAATCATTTGGACCGGCAGGATCTCTGGTCTGTTCGGTATAAATATCAGTATCAATTGGCCCGGCCGAACTGTTTTTTTAATGCACGTATTTTTAAATCGCTATTATTCTACAATTAAAATTTATATATATATTTTTTTTTCAATTTTTACTTTCGTCTATCTGCACAAGAAGAAAGTATTGGATTCTTAAAAATTTTCGACTTGCGGTTTTCGCCGGATTTACACGTTTTAGGGGTCAGAGATCCCGATAAACATGTTTTTACAAAATGCCTGTCTGTGAATCTGTCTATCTGTATGTATGTGACACAAATTTTGTTGGCACTCTATCTCAAGAACAAATGCACGGAATCTAACAAAATTATATTCAAGTATTCTTTGATATAAATTGGTGCTGATTAGTTTTTGGCAAAAATCGCACAGCAGGCGGCGCTGCTATGCTGCATTTTTTTACGATTTCCGCTCTAGCTCTATCTCAAGAACTAGTGCACGGATTTTCGTGAAACTTCAGAATCAGTTAGTCCTTAATATGAAATAGTGCTGTTTACGTTTTGGTGTAAATCACCGAAAATGTGGCGCTGCTATGCTGCATTTTGCAGGATTTACACGATTTCCGAAATAGCTCTATCTCAAAAACTAATGCATAGATTTCCAATAAACTTCATATTCAGTTAATCCTTGATGTGGGTTGATGCTGATTAGGTGCTGGTGTAAATAGCTTAATAGGTGGTGCTGCTGTGCTGCATTTTTCACGATTTCTTCAATACCTCAAGAACTAATGCATGAATTTTCATAAAACTTCAGATTCAAGTACACTTTGATTAATATTGCTGCTGATTATGCCTAGGTGTAAATCACTCAAGACGTTGCACTGCTATGCAGCATTTTTCGCGATTTTCCAAATAGCTCAATCTCCAGAACTAATGCACGGATTTTCACCAAACTTCAAATTCTGTTAGTACTTGACATGAGTTTACGTTTTATACATTTTGGTGTAAATCGCTCAACAGGTGTCGCTGCTATTCAGCATTTTTCGCGATTTCCGCAACATCTCAATCTCCAGAACTAAAGCACGGATTTTAATCAAACTTCAGATTCAGTTAATCCTTGACATGATTTGACGTTTTATACATTTCGGTGTAAATCGCTCAACAGGTGTCGCTGTTATGCAGCATTTTTCGCGATTTCCACAACAGTTCAATCTCCAGAATTAATGTACGGATTTTCATCAATCGTCAGATTTAGTTAGTCCTTGACATGAATTGACGTTTGATACATTTTGGTGTAAATCGCCCAAGAGGTGGCGCTGCTATGATGCATTTTTCACAATTTTCGCAATAGTTCTATCTCAAGAACTAATGCTTAGATTTTCAACAAGTGTCAGATTCAGGTACACCTTGATATGAATTTGTGCTGTTTATGTTTTGGTGCAAATCGCACAAAAGGTGGCGCTGCTATGCTGCATTTTTCAGAATTTCCACTATAGCTGTATCTCAAGAACTAATACACGAATTTTCATCACGCTTCAGATTCAGGTATACCTTGATATCAATTAGTTCAGTTTATGATTTAAATAGCAGAAAGTTTTGTGATGGCCACAACATACTAGTTCAAACAGATTATTACATCCAATTTGCACTGATTTAAAAAAAAATTCCGTTGAAAACAGGATTTCGTCTTACACAAATTCTTCTAACAGGTTTTAGAGTACTTTATCTCCATCCGTATAAATGTATGTGTGCTATTCTTTGAAGATAATTTTAAATGTGAAATAATGGTAACTTGAAAATATATGTATTTTAGGCCTAACTGGGACCGCGACTTCGCCGGATTTTTTAAAGTTCCAGATTTCTCAAAGAATATCAGATGTATTTCGGATATTCTTAATGGTGCATTTATTCATAAATAATTCAAATCCTAGTGATATTTATGTGAGGAAAAAATATCTTTCAATTCTTCCTCTACTAAATTTTATGATAACCTCTCATCCCATTCTTTGGTCCTGCAACACACAATTTGTCATATGGAACATATTTTATAATTACCGGCTGCGGTGAAATGGGGGAAAATAGGGGGACAGTATCCCACTGCCCATCGAATAAAATATATTATAGGGGTGAAGGAAATACTACTTTGTACAAGATTGACGCCGGAGCGGAAGTTAGGATCAATAAAAGCACGTCAAATTGCATTGGCCCAGGATAAACTAAATTGGCCGAGGATAAACTAGAATTCGCCGCCACAGACTATAGTACCTTTATTTGTTAGCAATTTTATACCTCGCATATCGGCTATTGAATTTTAATAATGACAGGGGGCCGAGTCAAATTTCAAAATTTCGTTTATTAAAAAACAGATACCGTCAAAGAAATAAGTGAGATTTAAGTTTACTGATTATTTTTATAGTGCCATACATTGCCAATAACTACTATAATGTTATATTATTGCTGTTGTTATAAGAATTTGTAACTGTATATAAAATGCAGTATGACTTCAAAAATCCGGCATCATCGGGATCGAGAATATGCCGGATTTTTGAAGGACTATCAAAAGTAGTAATTAGGAATATAAAAAGCCGTTTTATATTCTTAATGGTGCCTTTAGCAATAATTTAATTCATTATTAAGTGATAATTATGTAAGAAAAGAGAGAAAATTAAATATTAAAAAAACTTACTTTAATTGATATTTTCTATGCTACAGAAAAAAAAAAAAAATCTAATATAGAGTGAAATTTTTCTTCTCTTGTAATTTCGGAAACATTGATGTCAACTTTGTTTGCTTCATTTTTTTTTTACCGTTCTTTAACAAGTTTTTTTTTTTTTTTTTTTTTTTTGTTGTTGTTGTTGTTTTGTTTTTTTATACACATGAAAAATGTCGGAAATACAGTCTGGTTTCTTTAAAACATATATTAATTCTCTGATCAAATTTATGCATTTTTCTAGTGACACCTTTTTTCCTGCCGGTTGTTCATTCTTGTTTTATGAGCTGTATCTAGCCGTATCGGCGATTTTAATTAGCACAGCATCAGTGATCTTGCTGTACGTTAAATTTTTCGTTGCTGATCCATTTTCATCAAAGCTTGACGAATCATCTACATCCCTGTTTTTGACACTTATTGCCTTTTCAGATTTTGCGTGTTCAATCAGCTCATAAATTGCAGGTTTTTCATGGCAAATTTCAAAGACTGAAAAAATTTCATCATCGTTGATGTTGCCGGTGCCGAAAATTCGTCCCGGTCATACATTGTGCCATGTATTCACCAAAGTGGCCCCCAAAGTAGTTCCCGTTGCTAAGCAACACTGCAGCTCCCAGAAAATTTGTTTATAAAATAATCGCCTCTGATAAATGAAAAAAAATCAAATATTCTTTTTTTGAATTTCTACCTTCGATCTTGAAGTTTTTAATTCATAAAGAATTGCGATTTTTCTTCTCTCATAACTTAGAAGTGTAGAAGAAAAAGTTAGGGAAAAGATGGTTTTGATGCCGAATTTTTGAAGTCATACTCTATTCGTATGCAACTTGGCTGGCAGGTTTTCGCAAGTTATGATGTCCTCGTCTAGTTTTGTTCATCCTGTCAATACTTTTTCTCGAATTACGAGCAAACATCTTTGTAACCGCACATGCTCTGTTCTTTTGTCCGTTTTTCAGTCACTTTGTAACTTGCGGAACGTCTACGTCCAGCATTTCTTTAGATTATTACGCAAATAAATTGTTTTATAACTTGCGGACAAAAGCGGATTCAGAGACTTTTTTTGAGGGGGGGGGAGGGGGGGGGGAGCGTTACCGAATGATATACAGTCAACACAGTCATAGTTTTTATTGGTTAAATCATTCTTTGCAGTTAATTATTATATGTATATGAAATAATTAATGCTATTTAAAATTACTATAGACTCTCGATGACACGACGTTCAATTAACCGACGCACTCGGTTAACCAAACTTATTATTATATAATCCCCCTCTCCTCAAAATATGGCTTATTGTTACTTATTGTGTCGAAAAATTAAAACTGTTATTACAGAATTTATTTATTAAATGTCTTATTTTTATTCTTTTCATTTTTACTCTTTTACTCTGGTAATTATTTATTTTATCGGTTTATTCAAAAAAGGGACTGAATAAAAATCTCAAGGGGGCTTAACATCCTTGAAAAGTCAAAATGTGTCGTCTAAGCGGTGCGTATACTTCTTCATAATCTGCTCATTATTAGTCCATCAATGTTAACATTTACTACTGAGACACAGGTCTGTTTCCATAGTTTCTCTACAAGAGATAGTAAGACAGCGAAAAATGGTAAACCAAACAATGAACGCTTGGTGACAGTAGAGGGGCGTTTTCTATTCAAATCACCTAGGTCTTTCATTTAGTAAATACGTAAAAGAAGAACTGACTTTTAAGAAATTAACAAACCATAGCATTTTAACTTTTAATTGACTAAGCCATAATCCTTTGTTTTCATTCATCCAATACCCCTTGAAAATTACCAGTGTGGGTGGAAATAGCAGCATATTTTTTAAAAACATTAGTGGCTTTTTTCAGAAAACATTAAGATGCTTGTAGTTTAAAAAGGTCCTTTCATTTTTTGGAAATTGCTACCAATTCCATTCGTTTCTCAAACAGAATAGATCTCTGTAAAAATATTATACAGAAATTAGAAGTGCAGCTCCTTTGAAAATATGAAAAAGTTTCCACACTTTAAAGGGATCAGCATAACGGTGTCAATTTTCTGTTGTAGAAATTCAACAAAAGGTACACGAAGTGGTATCGTGCCCCACCTCAACACATAGTGTCAAAAATTATGGCGCCATATGCCTTTTGACAGCACATAATCCTTTTTTGTGCATTAATTGCCGAAACGCGAGTGAGGTTTACCATTGACACCCGAAAAGTGTTTAGTTTTCGTTTGCTTGTCTGCTTGTTCCGCGAAAACTGCCGTTAAAAGCGCTGGATTTATATGTTGGGGGGGGGGGGCGCCCCGATCCCTCCTTCCCCCCTGGATCCGCGCATCGGGGAATCTCCTCCTGGCACTAAATGCGTTTTTTTCGCGGCCCTTTAACAAAATTCGCAATTTTTTTTCAGGGAATCTTTGGCAGAATTCGCGGATTTTTTTCGCGAAACTTTGACGTAATTCGAATTTTTTTCCGAGATCTCTTGACGAAATTTGCATTTTTATCGCTATCGCTTGACTAAATTAGCGATTTTTCCGCGATTCTTTCATAAAGTTTGCGTTTTTTCCGCGTTTCTTTGGCGAAATTCACGTTTTTCCTGCGATTTTTTGACGAAATTTGTGTTTTTTCTGAGATCCTTTGACAAAATCAGCTTTTTTATGCGATCCTTTGACGAAATGCGCGTTTTTTCCAGAGATTTTTTTGACGAAATTCGCGTTTTTTTTCGCGATTCTTTGACGAAATTCGCGTTTTTTGAGCGATCCTTTGACGAATTTAGAGATCTTTTTTCGAACGATTGACGAAATTGATTTTTTTTTCGACGAACATTTGTGGGAATTCGCGAGAAGCGGTGGAGTTATATTTTTTTTTTTTTTTTGGGGGGGGGGGGGGGTTCGACGCCCCCCCACCCCACCCCCGTGGATCCACGCCTGCTTCCGGACTTTTTTAATCCCGGCATTTGAATAGTTATTTTATATTTAATTACACCATAACATTACTGACGCTGTTCTTCAAAAATATTTTCTCCCGCTCAACAATCAGAAAATTTCTAAGACTTTGATTGAGTCATTTTATTACGTAAAAGCATGGCACTTTCAGATTTGATTTTCTTAAGTGATTTTTAATGAAATCGCATATATATATATTTTTTATGAATTAATTACATTTAAATCTGTAATCGAATATCGCGTGAGGAAATTCGGTTCAATATGCCAACTGTGGTAGCATTTCTTAAAAAATTCTCTTACATTACTAAAAAATAACAGAAATCTGTTCGATTACATATTCTCTACATACAAGGTACCTGCTAATTTCCTACATTTTCGAAGAAAATGAATTCAGAAATGTGTCAGAAAGTAACCAGTTTGATTCTGAGAACAATCTAACGGGGTTAATATAGTTACGAAATCCTATGAGTATATGTTGTATTAAATTTATGCACCACAGAGAATACACAAAAAATGAGATAAATTTAAGAGTGCATACCACAGCGAAAAACGTCCTTTCAGCAAATATCACCAAAAATTGTCACCAATTACAGTAATTGTCAGCCGGAACCGAATTATTTTTTCCGTAGCTCTAAATCCCCCATACTCTTTTTTTTTTCTTTTTTATTTATTTTTTTTTTTTCTCGCGCGCTGCAAACATACGTTTCCGAAATTAGGAGGGCCGCAACACACCCATAAAAGGGTTAAAAAAACTAATTAAAATAACATAAGTAGTATGACAATGAAATATAACAAAGTTAATATCTTCAGTAGGATTGAAAATTTGTCGAGGAAGAAATATTACCAAACGATTTAGCATTTTCCAAATAATAAACTTCGTAGTAAATTTCTATTGCAAATGCTGTAGAAATAGCCGCGAAGTTTGCTGGTTATCAACGATGCTGTAAAATGTTTTCGGTGACAGTTTTTTCCACGACGAAGTTAAATCCTAAAAAGCAATATAAAACTATACAATGTGTAGAACATGATGCAACAACAATACATAATTTCAAACTCTAAAGAAACAAAAAAGGAGATTTTTTTCTAATAAATCAATCGTTTTCTCAGTAAACAAAAAAAAAATAAAAATAAAAATAAAATAAAATAAAATAAAATAAAATAAAATGCTGAAATATATAGTGCAAACTTAATTTTAGAATGACCTTTGATTAATGTTGAGGATTAAGAAATGTTATTCATCACTGTAAGACAAGTAGGACTACAAGGCTTTTAACATAATTTTAAGTTAATTTTAATTAACACGACAGGTTTTAACTTCCCATGAAAATATATAAAACAATGCTGAAGATCTTAAAACACTTTTTTATACGCGTCTCAGTTAGTTGTATAAATATGGTTTAATGATTATGTGCCTCGGGCCGCATATAAAAGTCGCCGGACCACATGCATCCCGCGGGCCGCAGGTTGAGTACGGCTGCTCTAAATAAACGATAAATGCTATGTACTCCATATTCTATAAATAATGTATATTGTAGTGTATCCCAGTGCACCCCATAAAACACGTTATGTTAGATCAGAGGCACTTTTCATTTCATTATGTTTGAAGTATCATAACATCATTAAAATGTACCGAAATTGATTTTTCTCTAGAGATCATAATACGTATAATGAAATTATTTTGTCCGTAACTGCTAACGCATTATCAATTCTTATTCTGAGATAAAAGGCTGTAATCCATTTCAGTGATGCATAAATCTCAATATTTGTGAAGCATCGTAACGTTAAAAAAATGCATCGCAAACGATAGTTACCCGTATCCCTGAGTGTAACGGAATTATTTTGTCAGTCCTTGTAAAAGAACATTAAAAGTTGTGCACTGTATTTCCAGTATCGAACATGCTATTGCAAATCTCAAAAAGATATTAAAATATCATGGAATCCGAGTGTATTTATGGGAGTTAAAGCACAGCCAGCCAGTCATACAAACCAAATCCATAAGTACACATTTGAACTAAGTTTGTAAGTGCTAATAAAAGAAGAAATATAAATGAATGATGAAATGTGATGAAATTAAAAATGTATTTCGAAGGGAGAACGAGTATTTGTAGATTTTGTGAGTTTGTGTGAAAGCAACTTTTTTTTCCTTTTTATTTTGTCATTTCGTGACATATTTTCACAACATTTTTGTTAGAGCATCAGTAGAGCAATATTTAGTAATCTGTGTTACGAGATCAGCACTATAATTGGTTCTAAAACGAAACTGAACTAACAAAAGATGCTCTTTAGTGTTATTTTGGTTATGCATATATTTATATCAACGATATATTTTGTGGGATAAATTAAAATAATTGTTATATAAAAAATTTAATCAAGAATTTCGTTGAAGAAATAATCAACATGAAACAAGTAAATTTTTCAACATATTATAATGAATGTAAGCATTATGTACTAACACTGATAAATACTTTTTTGTTCTAAATTCTATATAACGCATTTTGGAGTTCTTTTAAAATTTTAAATTTTTTTAACTAGATAATAATTAATAATTTGAAACAAATAATGAAAGAAAATTAAGTAATGTTAAATGATTAAGTAATGTTAATCGAATAATCTTTTATAAAAATTATAAGAATAGTGAGTTCTGGGTATGGGTATTATTTTTTAATGCAATTATTTTTAATTACAATTAATACTTTTATTTTCTTGGTACATTTATGTAATACCATGCATGACAATCTATTAAAAAAAGAGTTAAGTGAAAATTTATCAACGCTTATATATTTCGCACATTTTAAAGATTTTTAGTGCACGTTTGCGTGTAAATTTTACGAATTTTATAATGTACGTAATTCGGTTTTTTTAAAGTGCAAATAAATGTTTATGTGACAAAAAAAAAAAAAAAAAAAAAAGAAAAGAAAAAAGAAAAAAAAATCGTATTTTAATCAATTTTACCTTTAATTGCCTAGAACAGCGGTTCCCAAACTTTATTGGTACACAACCCGCCTTTAAGTAAAAAAATATTTCACAACCCACATAGTATGTGGGTTCATCTAATATCAGTATAGAAATTTTGTATGCCTTCTATAAGCTATCGGCTATTCTATGAATAAGGCAAATTTTCGTACGAAGGATGTGCTATCAACAAAAGCAAGAATTGCTAATCTCAATGTGTGTAAGTTCAGTAATAATTAAAACAACAAATATAATGAAAAATACGCTTAATTTTTATCAAAACGCAACTTTACAATCAGTGTGATTTCTGGCACTGTTGTTTACCGATGACGTCATCTATATCAGAGTTAAAACTGGTTAACGTTAACCTTAAGACACTTTCCAAACGCAGTTTGTTTCTGTACTTGTTTTTCAAAAACAGCAAAGTAGAAAAAGCACGTTCACACAAGTATGTCGTGTTGAACCCCATCAAGGACCTTAAACTTGATTTAGATATTTCTGGATATTCTGCTCCTATATTCATCCAGAAAGAAATTCAGGATTTTTCCTCGGTTGCCATAACGGTTACGTGTCTACTGACTTATCTCACAACGAGGCTGACATATCTCACAACGAGGTCATAACATAATATCGTCTGGCTGTTTAAGAAAGCACTGTCTTCTCACAAAGTTTTAGTTTAAGCAAATAACTTTCATGATTATTGCGGTTCTAAAATACTGTATTTGTTATATTTTTTAAAACAGATGAAATAAAAGACATATTTTTGAGGCAAACTTCGATTGTTTCGCGACTCATAGGTTGGGAACAACTTGCCTAGAATGTTTCGAAATATTTATTTTCATTATTATATATATATAAAAAAACTTTTAAAGATTTGGAATTACAACTCAGTTTTCCTTTAAAAAAAACCACATGATAGATTTTATGTCTAAAATTATATACAGTTATATTAAACAATATAATACTGATTTACATTGTTATATTTAGTAAGTAAAAGAATTCCAAACCATGTAAAATTCTTTCTTTAAGAATACAAACAAATAAAATCAATGAAACCAATTTTAACTCTTTATAAGAAAAAAAAAATACTTTTATTTCTCCCGGGAATGTAATTTAGAAAATACTATGTGTTTTTTTTATTTAAATATTTAAAAAAAATCAATCAATCTCTTGCCAAACTCAAAAGAGCATGAAATTCAAAACTTTTATTCATTGTCTTTTTTTTCTTTTGAGAAAAGATAAAATTTTTATTAGTCCTGATTACACTTTCGAACAAATGTTTTTTTTTTTTTTTTTTTCGTACGCGTTCGTTAGCAAACAAAGAATTTTTGACAATGTTTTTTTCTAATAATGGTTTTCGATGAAAAAAATAAGGTTAGCCGGATTTCTTTACGGAAAAATTTTGCCAGTAATTTAGTATAAACTGCTTTAACGGTGTCCATTTAAAAGACTGTACAATTAGCTATTACTATCTTGAAAGATTTTCGCTTTCTTCGTACAATAATTTGAAATGTATTTATGGCTGTTTCTGCTTTAGATCTCAAACCAGGGTTTTTATTTCTTTATTATATCCGATGTCATATTTCTTTCTCTTTTCATATTTTTTTTAATTTGTTATAATAATAAAAAAAAAATGTATATATATATTTCTCTTTGGCTTAGGACACTAACTGCACTTAAGGAAGAGGGTGAAGAGGAAATCTATTATCCATCTGTTCAGCTTGTGTATAATCCGGAACAGAAAGTTACACACACAAGGAATTTAAATCCGGATAGCATTAAAACAAATAAGTTATTATTATGATTTCTGTTTTGTGTTAAAAATGAGGAAGAAATTGTGTATCTAAATAAAATATTAATAAAACAATTAGAAGAAATAGCTAAGAAATGAATTATCTTGTAATTGTCTAATCATCTACTTCAGATGATACATAATTAGAGACTAATATACTAAAACATGATATTTATATCACCTGGGCAGTCTACTGCATTCAGAGACTGAATAACGATTTTTATGTTATAACTATACATTATATCAAAGTTCGCAAAATAAGCAAAGAATTTGTGATCTATTTAACTATTTCTTTACGCATTTCTCTATAAATATTCAAAATGTATCGTAAATAGGTTATATTGATGTTGCAATCAGCAAATAAATATAGCCTTTTTCGCCCCGCTAGTCCATATAATCGGTCATCTAGGGAGGTATTTTATTTTTCCTTGTTCAAATCTGAAAGATAAGTTTTTGATGAGAAAAGTATTTAAAGCTCTTCATCAAACTGCTTTAATTTTAAAATTCCCGAACTCATTTCTAAGGTATGTTACTTGCGTTGAAAAAATGATTCAAAGGGTATTTTTTCGGGTGAAGAAATCAAGTTAGTTTAATTTCCTTTTGGAACAAATTTAATTTAGGCATCACATACCTCAGTTTGACATTTTGGAAAAATTTCGTTCTTAAATTACTCAAATTAGAACCAAGTTAAAAAGAGCTGAATGTGGAAAAAATGCTTTAAAAGCATATTCAAAACAAATAAATAATGATATTCTGAAATTGCATCGTCTATGATGCAATGAACTGAAACGCCATCATTCAGTTTATCATGTAACGTACGTAACTCTGGATGAGTTGAGACATGTCAGAAGTCAAATAAAACTATTTTACTGTTTTAACCCTTAAATGCCGGGTGTTGCTTTTCGGCAACATACCCAATTTAGGCTTCTAAAATACTATTAGAATAACATTAAAGCTATAATGCCTAATGTTGCCAATAAAATACATTCTGAAAATATTATTAAATCGATTTTCAACATGTAGATGGCAACACTTGCTCTGTTTAAGAATAAAGATAGATTTATTTTTGCAATTGTTGCTACTTGTTCTTTTTGTTTTGTTTGGAGGCTTGCGAAATACCCTATTTTGTTTTGCAGTGAGCAAGTAAAATTTATTTCTTATGATAGTTCCTAAAATTCTTGTGTGTTTAATATTATAGAATTTGATCAAGGAAAATTATTTTTTCAGTTAAATACCAGTATTGCCGATTAGTAACAAACTGTTTTTTAGCCGTAAACCATACTTAAAACAAAATATGATTTTTTAAAGTATTTTCCCATGATTAATTTAAAAAATGAAAGCCGAAAAACATTATTACAATGATTTTTGAAAAATCAGTCATTTAAGGGTTAAAGCTTTAATCTTACACCTTTTTAGCAATTAGAAATAATATATTATTACAAGGTGTTAAATTGCTATATATTTGTTTTAAAATCATATATGGAACGTAGAAATATTCGATTTCGCATTGCTACAATTGCAGATATTAAAAAAAGATAACTTGCAATAAGATACATTGATACATAATAAACAAATACGTTTCCCATGGAAATCAGATTCATAGTTTTACAGTTATGATGAAACGAAACAAACTTTTCATCTAATATACATACAAATGGACTGTACATGTACAATACACAAAAATGCATGAGTAACTCCATAACATTTTTCGGTTCATCCTAGGTCATGTAAAAAGGATAGTGCATTCTGTTTATTTAAATCGTAATTTAAAGTTATTTCGGAATACTAGAGAGAGAGAAGGGAGGCTAGAGACTATCGGAATTGAAGCCGAAAGCTTATATTTAATTTAGTATCAACCAGAACCAGCCACCACTTTCCATTTTCTATTTATTATTCAGGCAAATTTATGCTAATTAGAAAAAAAAATATTTACATCAGTATTTTATACTATTCTTCTTCATATAAGAAATTTAAATGATCGTATAACTTATACCGCTATAACGTGAGATTTATATAAGATGTTTGTCTGTCTGAACATTTTACGTAGGTTTCGTATGACCTATTACATTCTCCCGCATGTTGGAATTTCTGAAACATTTTTGCAGATCTGCACCGATCATGACCCGTAGAACCGAAAACTAAACCCGGTAAAAAAACTTTAGATATATATATATATATATCACATTTTTATGGACACAATAACTTCCACAATTCTGCACAAATCTCTTTCGAACTGATACATAAAATCAAGGGCATAAAATCTCGTTCAAGTTCATTAATGGGCAAAATCGGACCAAGGGGATAGAAATAGAGAGGGGTTTTGTGAAAACCGGAAAAACCCAATAACTTATTAATTACAATACATATGGAATCAGTTTAAAGTTATTATTACTTCTAAAAATGTGCCAAAACGTTATGCATGACAGATTTTTGATAAATTAAAAATGGACTCAAGGGGTGCCAAAATAGGGTTTTGGGAGAAAAAAATTCATAACTTCATCAATTCTCAAGATATCAAATCCAATTAAATTTATTATAAATCTTCTTAATATTATCTTCAACTTTTATACTGACAAGATTTTGAATCGTACGGCAAACGAATTAAAAACGAAAACTGAAAGAGGGAGGGGGGGTTTGAAGAAGAAAAGTATCCATAACTTCGTCAATTCACAAGAAATAAAATCCGCATGAATTTATTATATATCTTCTTAATATTATCTACAACATTTATACTGACAAGTTTTTGATATAACCAATTCTTACAGCAAAACCAAATTAAAAATACATAGAGTTTGAAGGAAAAGAAAATATCGTATTAAGGATGTACTCAAATCCAAACTATTTTCTGAGACATTTTTAAATTCATTTTTGCTTTCAAACGCATCCAATTTTGTAGGTTCCTCTTATTCAGAAACTATATAATGTGCCGTAATGGTCGACTTTTCGATAGAGGCAGAATATATTTAAAAAAAAAAAATGATGTCAAAATGGGCCTTTTGAACGTAATTTCTAGAAAGCGTTTGCGTTGAAAAAGAAAAATATTCTCCTACAGAGAAAATAATTGTTTATAAATCAAGTTCTAACTAATTGCACGAAAAATAAAAGCACAGGTCGCTTATAAATTACGTCAGCAAATTTCATGTTTTTTCTTTTAAAAATGAATCTAAAAATGTGTAAAAACATTTTCGAGTTGCTCTGCATGGAAAAGTATTTTTTTTAATACCACCTTAACATGATTCTGATAAACCCAGCTCTTATATAAAAATGAAATTAAAAACTCGTCAAAAAAGGACAGATAAAATTGTTAAAGTGGATTTATCTCTAATTATGATTTAGTTTTTATTGTTGAAATTTGTACTTAATTTCGAACTCTACCTGCGCCTGTAGGCCGAGCAAGCAGGGATTTTTCCTTATTTATAATTTGTATCTGTGGCTTTTAGACTGCCATTAAAATAATTGAACTAGAAATTTATGAATAAAACAGACAGGAAATGTTATGACAATAGCATTACGATTGCATAATTGGCGCATAAAATTTGATCCATAATCGTTCTAAATAATGGAAATAGCATTAATACATAAAATTATTCAATAATGAGAAAATCACTTATAGGTTAGGCAGCAAATGTCTTGTCTCCCTGTATATTGTTTTAATATAAAATCTATAGAAGACGTGTTTTCTTTTTGGAATTTTTTTAAAAAATCCATGTGATTTTCGAGCAAGCACATATTTTTACAAGCTTGCATACAAAATACGTTTAAAGAATATGTAGGACTATCTTACTAATATTTTATTGCTAAATTGAAAGCATTTAAAAATGATAAAGCAGTAATGTAAAAAAGCTAAAATAGGCATTTTATTTTAACTTTTTCATAAATACTTATTGTCCAGGCGATAGAGACCGTATAGAGGCTCTATCTAGCAAAATTCATTGTAGTTCTGGAAAAAGGCTTACTATATTTTTTTTGGGTCGCTGAATCCGAATTTTTAACTTCCCATGAAACTTTCTCCCTGCAACCTCCCTCCCAAATTTTGGTAAAAAGCCCCCAAAAAAGGTTTTTATTAAAAAAAATCAATTTTTTTAGTGTTTTAGGGGAAAGTATCTAGAAATTCAGAAAGTAAAATTTGCAACAAATTAGATATATGACATTATGACTTAGGATGAAGGGGAAGGGGGATCTGCTCGGAACATGCGCGTGGTGCTGCGTGAACTAAGTTGCGTAATTCCACTTAACCACTCACACGTTTACATTCGCCCTCCCATCTCCCCTCCGAACTTTCTCTATAAGGTTTACTTTAAGTTTTTTGGGTCGCTGAATCCGAATTTTTAACTTCCCCCAAAATTTTACCCCCCGACCACCCCCCCCACCCCCCGTCCAATAGTTGTTTTTAACGTAAATTTCTTAATGTTTTAGAGGAAAAGCATTACGAAATTCAGAAACTAGATAAAATTTGCAACAAATAGGATATATGACACTATCACGTAGGATGAACGGGGGGGGGGGGGGGGGCTGCCTCTGAACATGCACTGCGGCGCTACGTGTACTAAGTTATGAAGTCCAGGCAATAGGGTATTTTACCTAGCAAATTTAATACTAGTTCTGGATTTCGACTCGCTTTATGTTTTTTGGGTCGCTAAATCCGGATTTGTAACTTCCCACCAAAATTTCACCCGGCAACCCCCCAAAAAATTGATTTTTTGAAAAAATTTGGTTTTTGAGAAAAGCGCGCGGGGAATGTTTGGATCCAGCCCCCTCTCTCCCTGTTTATCCTACGTCATAATGTCACATATCCTATTTGTTGCAAATTTTGTCTAGTTTCTGAGTTTTGTAATGCTTTTCCCCTAAAACAATAACAAATTTAAGTTCAAAACAACTGTTTTGTGGGGTTTCGGGGGGGGGGGGTATTTTGGTGGTAAGTTAAAAATTCGGATTCAGCGACCCAAAGAACTTAAAGTAAACCTTATAGAGAAAGTTCGGAAGGGAGATGGGAGGGCGAATATAAACGTGTGAGTGGTTAAGTGGAATTGCGCAACTTAGTTCACGCAGCACCGTGGCGCATGTTCCGAGGCAGATCCCCCCTTCCCCTTCATCCTAAGTCATAATGTCATATATCTGATTTATTGTAAATTTTGTCTACTTTCTGAATTTTTAGATACTTTTTCCCTAAAACAATAAAAAAAATTGAATTTTTTTAATAAAAACCTTCTTTAGGGGGCTTTTTACCAAAATTTGGGGGGTTGCCGGAGGAAATTTTGGTGGGAAGTTACAAATTCGGATTCAGCGACCCAAAAAACATAAAGTAAACCGATTTCCAGAACTACCATTAATTTTGCTAGGTAAAATTCCCTATTGCCTGGACTATTAGCCCATATCGCATTTAAGGACAATTTACTATCTGATATATTTTCACTCTTCCTAGTTTTAAATTTATATTTGATGTTCTATGGATTTCGCCTCACTACTAAAACTCTTCAATGAGAAATTTATGAATGGAAAAGAAAGTTCGCATTTAAAAAATACTCGTTATTTACCGCTGAAAGACTTTTAAATGATGAAATTTCGATACTTTAAAGTTACCGAACTCTTTCTGTCTATCTGTGTTTGAAAATGTTGTCTAAACAATTATTTATAATCTATTACATACCTATCAAATCTTAAATCTCCTCCCAGTGATTTAAATGCATTATCTGAATTTTATAGAGGGATTCCAATATTTAAAGTTTATTGGCCATTTTGTATTTATCATCAGACAATTGCTTCATTTTTATTTTTATAACAAGGAAATTTATACTTCCAGGTGTACGAGCATAAATACAAATCATTTTATGGAAGAAAAAATGAAATATTACGCAAAATACGGTAGTTCCGTTTATAAATTTTACAGTTTCTTATTGATAAAAAATATTGAATATTACTCATGAATATTTTTTTTAACATTTAAATCCTTTTTTTTAAATGTCCTTCTGATATTTAAGTTTTATCAATTATTTACCTCATCCAAACAAACTATAAAATAAAAAATATAAAACTATGAGGAGTTAATTATTATTAAAATTATAACTTCAACAAATTCAATTCAATTATCTAGTAAGAATAACTTTAGCCAATTTGGGAATGCTTAAGTTTTCCATTTTTTAAGTGTGTTTTTTTGTGTTCTTCCTCAACATCTTCACTAA
The DNA here is from genome assembly GCA_963932465.1 of Maratus speciosus. NCBI lineage: Eukaryota > Metazoa > Arthropoda > Arachnida > Araneae > Salticidae > Maratus > Maratus speciosus. Next base: position 128,402,807 of record OZ010792.1, on the reverse strand, counting down.
AAATAGTTGTTAATTTAAAAGGGTATCATATCAATCTTAATAAATATATTTCATTTTCTAAATTTCTATAGCATTGATTTCTTTTCAGGTATTGAAAGAACTAAAAACTTATTGACGTAAGCTTTGCATGTATTTCTTAGATGGAAACAAAGTGGAATGATTTGAAATTTAGATGCTTGTCTAGAGGTCAATAATATTATTTATAGCTTGCAATTTGGAGATTTTTTTTTTATTAATAGTGTGTTTGTATCTTTTTCTCAATAACCGTTCTAAAAGTAGTTGCAGAACTGAAACGATATCACAGTCTCAATATAGTTAATTTCAATAAAATCAAAACACTCTATTAAAACTAATGCGGTGAAGGAATTGTCACCTTGCTATTAATATAAAAGTTAAAAACACGCATAAAATTACTTAAAATAAGCTAAGAACTTATAAAGATGGGTATACTAACATCTGTATAAGTTTTTAGCAGCTTTTAAGTAATTTTATGCATGTTTCTAACTTTTATATAGTTATAAAAATAGCAAATAAAGCCTTTGTGCAACAATATTAAAAAGCAAAAAAACCAACGTTTAAAAAGCACAAATAATACATGAAAAGCAGCAAACAGCTGTTTCGAATCTACTAGCGAGATTCTTCTTCAGTGCAAGATAGGGAAAAAGGAACAGCGTGCTTGAAAAAGCAAGGCTAAGGAAAATCATAGACAGAGACGCGCTGGCTTATATATCGTATGCGGGTAGCGAAGGCGCCAAAAACAACCAATGAGGGAGAAGCAGTTCTCGCTAGCAGATTCGAAGCAGAGCAAAGAATATCGCTAGTAGATTCAAAACAGCTGTTTGCTGCTTTTCGTGTATTATTTGCGCATTTTAAACGTTGTTTTTTCTGCTTTTTAATAGTGTTGCACAAAGGCTTTATTTGCTATTTTTATGTATTTGGCGTTAATGGGCCTTTATTCCTATGTGACTTTTTTTTCCTTCTCACAATGTCTCAAATCAATAGGTTTTGTAATTTACGATTAAAAAAGTACAGGTTTTTGAAGCACTTACATTTCCTACTTGATTGGAGGCGTAAGAAAGTTATTCCTAAATTCATTTCCATACGTTGTAATTTATTTTCTTCAAATAGGATTGACAAGGTCTTATTTCGTTCTAAATTAGCTCTTTTAAGAGCTTTGATTCAAGAGACTCGCTACAAAATTGCTCATATAAAACGCGAGTAATATTCTTTACATATCAGCCTCGCTAATTCTACAGCTGATTTTGAGTCTATCGACAGAAGGTCATGGAGCAGAGTTCTCACAGCTTCTTCTGTCCATTGTTCGGTTTTAAAGAAGAAATTTAATACACTTTGTGAAAGTTCTGTCTATAATAACTCCAGAAATTTGCCTCTTGTTAACAAAAATGCTTCAATCATCTAGTGTTCAATCTTTCTAGTGTTCTTTTAAGTAACAATCAACTCGATGCTCTCAAATTGAATAACAATTTTTCTGTCTCCGCTATTCCTTCTTTACCTAATCTTATTGCTCCTATTGAAAGAGCCTTTAAGCATAGCGCTCTATCTTCTTCTCAAAAAGAGTCCATTAGGCATCTCATTGCCAATACTGTTGATTTCAATTCTAATGTTTATAAGTCCAATCTTAAACATCTTGTTAAATAATGTCTGAAAAATTTGCGTTCTTATTCAAACTTAATTATTACTAAGGCCGACAAAGGTGGTCACATTGTTCTTCTCGACAAATCTACGTATTTGGAAAAATCTCATAAATTAATTAATGATGGTCCGTATGTAGATATCCGCAAAGACCCTTCCACTAGCGAAATTAACTCTATTAAGTTTGCCATCAAGTCTTCTTCCATTATTCCTGCTAACTTTAAGAAGTCTCTTATTCCGTCTATTGCGCATTGTGTCAGGTTTTATGCTTTACCTAAGGTCCATAAACCTGACATTCCTTTTAGACCAATTGTCTCTAGTATCACTACAGCTTCCTATAATGAATAACTTTCATGTTTTTCACTGAGTTTCACGTTATTCTTAATTAAATGACATTTGGGAGAGCTAAGTTCAAGATTTTGATTTTATATCATTTTAAAGTGAACAAGCATATTTCACGACTGAAAGTGGCGCAGGTGTTGTTCAATAAATAAGCACAGGATGATTAAAAACTTTGCTAATTCTACTTTCTACACATTTAACTATATACAATATTTACAACGAAAACATTTGATTAATATTTCTACATATAAATTCCTCTCTGGGAATCCAAGATAATTAATTTCTAAAATCAAGACATTTTATTTTCTTTGTTCCTTCTAGAACTCATGATTCTAAAAACAACTAAAATTTCAGCAACTATTTTGTTCTATAAAGATGAAATGAAACAAGCATGATTTCATATTCGAAAATAAATTTCCCTTTTTAAAATTAAAACATCATTTTTTCTATTAGAAGACAAAGACAAAAAAAACATATACGCAGTCTACCTGCTGCGTTCAACTTTTATCATTACTACTTCAAAACTAAACTAAAAGAACAAAAGAAAGATGTTTTTTATATTATTTCTCTAGTCAGAGCACGTGATCTGACGTCTGCTGTCTGGTCGAAAGAGGAAGGGGTTTGCGAAATAATCCACAAACTCCCCCCCCCCCCCTCCTACGAACAAGGGTTCATCAAAACGGGGATTCAAAATAACTAAAGTAGAAATGAAATTATTAAAAAAATCATGAATTACAATACACATAAATAAATACAAATCAAAATATACACTTACATACTGGACTTCAATAAAATAACAAAACAATTTAAAAAAATTTGTTAACAGGTTTCTGCTACTAAAAATAGAAAGAACAATTTAAATCTATAAAAACATTTTCTAGAATATTCAATACAAAAAATTAAACTAAAAATTAGAAATATTAATAAACAAGAAACATTTTTTTTTTAAGTGAAAAGAATAAAACTTTTTAAAAGTCAATAACAAACACAGTTCGCAGCTTTTTTTTTTTTTTAATGGCAAATGATAGTTTTTTGAGTCTATTAATAAAATCAAAGGTTTTTTTTCAGTTTGTGAGTTTTAAATTATGCACAAAAATTAACAGGTCTTTTAATGACGGAATTATTTATCTTCAGCTCACAAGACTTTATTTTTTTTAAAAATCTCTGCCCACAAATACCCAACTTTCACAAAGTTCATGATACTTGTTCATATGCATAAGAACCACATCATCTACTTCAAAGTCAGAAGTTTTATTCTGGTCTGTGTAGTGAGCAGATTGCAAGTTGAGAAGATACTCATTTTTCAAGCGCTTCCAAAAATGATTTAGAAGAGTCTCACGTAAACGGAAGCGTTTCACTAAACTTTCCAGGGTTGCTGGTAAGATTAAATCATTTACTTTTATGGTATTATGGTAGGTAAACACAAGATACATTTTCCGATTAAAAAATGTGCAGGAGTAAGATGAGATGGTTCTTCTAACTCGGAATACGTGTGAGTCAGCGGACGAGAGTTTATTATAGCTTCTACTTCAATTAGAAGCGTTTCTAATTCACTCAATGTTAAAGAAGATCTTCCAAAAACTTTACGTAAAGTAGTTTTCACTGAGCGAACCATTCGCTCATAGAAGCCACCCCACCAGGCTGCGGACTCTACAATATATTTCCAGGAAATTCTGTGATTAGCGAAAAATTTTTTAACATCAGGATGGTGGGTTACTTTCCACATTTATTTTAGTTCAAGATCAGCTCTTTTGAAAGTTTTGGTGTTGTGTGAATAAATTACAGCACACAGTCCTCTTCGTGAGATAAACTTGCGAAATGCTTAAAGGAATTCTGCTGTTGACATGTGTTTTACTAGTTCTAAAGGAAGTGCTCTTGTGATAGCACATGTAAATAATAAAATATAAAATTTATTTTCATTCCCCTTGACATATAGGGGTCCCGCATAATCAATATCTGTTACTGAAAGCGGTGGAGCTTCGTTAATAAGGTCACCTGGAAGAGGGGCTATAACTTGTTGACCAGGGCGTACGTTAAATTTCTTACAGATTGTACATTTGTTCAGGACTGATTTTATGCACTGTCTGGATTTTAAAATCCAAAACTTTTCACGAGTTTGTACTAATGTACTGGACACTCCTGAATGAAAAACTTTTTCATGTGCATCTTTCACGATTAATTCAGTTAATTTATGTTTTGCAGGAATCACAACAGGATGTTATTCATAAAATGAGGAATCAGACTTTTGTAACCGTACCAGCAGCAAACCTTCATCTGACAACATAGGATTTAACTGTAGAAGATTCGATTCTTTAGGGATACTCTTGTTATATTTCAAGGATTTTATAACTTCAGGAAAACTTTCTTCCTGCACTAGCTTTGACCAAAAATTTTTAGCATGTAACATTTCCTCAGCTGATAATTCTGAAAAATCTCTTTTTTCTACCTTTAATTTTACATTAGATATAAATCTAAATACCCATGCAGTTACTCGATACAATTTCTTTAGGGAACAATACTTTTCAAGATTAAAAATGGGAATTTCATCAACTTTATTTGTTTGAACAACACAATAAATGCTTGCTGCATTTCGAGACTTCTCTTTAGAAACATCAGGTAATTGTGTAGCAACAATTTTAACGCTAGGCCACTGACCTTCGGGAAAGGAAAGAAATTCAGGGCCATACCACCATTTTTGAGAATTTATTAATTGCTTTACAGAACAAGCTCTCGTTATCAAATCTGCGGGATTAAGTTTGCCGTCACAATGTCTCCATAAACTAGGATCAGACAAATTATGGATTTCAACAGTTCTATTACTAATAAATGGTTTCCATTTTTCTTTTGGCCCTTGAAGCCATTGAAGAACAATTTCTGAATCAGGCCGGAAAATAGTATTATTTACTTGGATAATGTTTGTGATAAACTTTGCCATTCTGGCACCAATAAGTGCTCCCATGAGTTCAAGACGAGGAAGAGTTAACTTCTTCAAGGGAGCAACCTTAGACTTGGACATTAGAAAAATAGTTTTAAATATATATTTAGAAATGGGATACCGTAAGTATGCCACTGCACCATACGCATTAGGGTTAGAATCAGTGAAAATAAATATGCAATTTGAGATGGGGAATTGTCGGGGAATTTTCAAGTGTGTGAGATCCGGGATTTCTGAAAGCCAATTTTGCCAATTATTTTCTAGCTCACCACAAAAACTTTCAACCCATGATATTCCTATTAACCATAGTTGTTTTAAGAGGCATTTGATACGAATAACATAAGGGGAAATAATTCCGGCTGGATCAAATAACATAGCTGCAATTTTCAAAACATTCCGTTTTGTACAAGAAACATTGCTTAAATTTGCTAACAATGGTCGTAATTCTAGTCCCCAATTATCTTCTGTATTGTTTCAGATAAGTCCTAAAACTTTTAGGGAAGTATTTGGGGGTTCGGAACTCAAAATAGGTATGTTTCGTCAACCTATTTTTTCCTAAATTTCTGAAAATTACTATCAAATTTTCTTAACTTCATCCCCCCCTCCCTTCAAGGTATCAACAGCTTCTTTAGTAACGTTAAAAGCTTTTAGAACATCGTTTTCTCCTGAACATAAATCATCAACATAAAAAGAAGAATTTAGGATTTCAAATGTTTTATTGTGAGAGTTTTTATATTTATTAATATGATGCTTAATAGTACAAGCGAGGATAAATGGAATACAGGTGACACCAAAAGTAGCTCTGGTTATTTTATAGGGCACTATGTTTTTATTCTTATCAAAATCTTCATAATATAATTATCTAATATAATTTCGATCTTCTTCGGCTACAGATATTTGCAAAAAACTTTTTCAATATCAGCCGAAAAAGCAATTTATGTAAACATAATTTCAAAATTATGTCTAAAACATTAGGTTTTAAGTTAGGGCCGTGATTCAAACATTCTTTTAATGATAGAGAATCACCATATTTGGAAGAAGCATCATAGACTATGCGCATTTTCGTTGTAGTTCTGACGTCACGGATAACAGGTCTATGTGGCATGTAATAGGAATTATTAGAATCTTTCTCGGTGCACAATTTCATTACACAATCATTAAACAGCTCTAGCAAAATGGAGTTATATTCCTTAAGTAAATAATCATTTTTCTGGACTTTATTTTCTAAACTGGAAAACCGCTTCTTTGCTACATCAGGATTATTTCTAAGCAATTCACGAGAATTTTTCCACAATAATTTTGCTTCATAACTCCCATTTACGAATTTTAAATTTTCCTTAAATTCTTTTATTACCTCAAGATCGGTAATGTTCTTTTCATTGCTTTCAGCAATGCCAATTGCTTCGAGATCCCAAAATGCTTTCAGCTGAGTATTTATATTTTCAACTGAAACACGCAAACAAGCTACTTCTTTTTTATTCGATTCTATCTGCCCTTGCACCGTATGACCGAAGATAGTTTTTGGAACGTATAACTCTTTTGTCAGTTTTCCCTCGATTCCCTTTAATATTTTCCACAGAAAGTCAGACCCTACCAAAATATTTATTTCCTGTTCAAGACCTGTATCAGCAGGCTTATAGCCTCTTGTTCTCATTATGTCTAGAAGTTCTGGTTCTAGGGTTTTTACAGAAGCTCCAGTTATATTATCAACCACAAGAGCTTCAATCTTTATCGAGTTGATGGTTTGCACAACACTGGATAATTCAAGAGCAACAACTTTATTACAAAATTCATAAGGGCGTCTCCGCCTAAAGGGATAAACTAATAAATTCTCTCTTCACAATGGCTTCAATTTTAATTTTTGTACTAGAGACTTCTTCACAAAACATTTTTCTGAACCACTATCACATAAAACGCGAGCCAAGAAGCATTGTTTACCAGCAGACACAGAAACTGTACAAGTCTGCAATAATGTAGCTTTATTTTGTTTGTATTTTTATTCGGACATCATAGATACAATTTCAACTTTCTTTTCTTTTTCAGGATTTTCTTTTGCTGTTTCTTTAAAACCAAACAAATAATTATGGGTGTTGTTACCACATTTGGCACAAGGATTAATTTTTGTTCTACAATTAACTGATAAACGCAACTAATAAAAGCATTTGTAACAGCGACCTTCTTTCTTTAATTTATATCGTTTTTGTTCATCAGTGAATTTCGAACAATTTAGTCCTACATGATCAGAAGGCTTGCAAAATATGCAAAATTGTTTTGTAGATGTATTTAAAGCAGCAGCTGAATGTATACATTTCTTTTGCGGAAAATTTTGATATTTACTTGAAGAATTTTCATATTTTGCTTTAGAATTTTCATAAGCCTTGCTTTGGGAATTATTTACTAAATTAGTAGCTTCACGGCATCTTAGTTCCGTTTTAATAAAATTTATTAAATCACTTACTTCACAATCCTTTTCGGGGTCACGTTTTCGATGAAAATCTAGTATCAATTTTTCTGGTAATAACCTTAATAATATGGGTAGTAATAAATGGCCGCAAGAGCCTGATGTTATTCCTAACGCATCAAGATTTCTCATACAAGTTTCAATATTATCATACAACTTCCTGAGAGAAGTGACATTATTAAAGGATTTTACTGGCTCAAGATTTAGAATTTTGTTCATATAACAGTTAATTATGTTTTCCCGCTACCCATACCTTTCTTCTAACAATTTTAAACATGTAGAATAATTTTGATATGTCAGTTCAAAACCAGCTACAATATTATATGCAGGTGCAGACAACGAAGATTTAAGATATTGGAAATTTTCAATCTTTGATAACGATTCGTTTTTAATCTATCGCACTAGTAAATAAATTTAAAAATTCTAAGAACTGGCTTGCATCACCAGAAAATTCTTCTATGTCAAGTTTAGGCAGCTTCACTGGCGAAACTGGTTTACTACCGATTTTTGAACCGTTACTTGTTTCTAGTAAAACTTTTGGTTCAGTTTCGATTTTACATTTTTTAAGCCTCATCTTAATTTTAAATTTCAAACTTGATTCTTTTTCAAAAAATTCTTCTACCAATTTTAGTTCTTTTTCATATACAGTTTTTTCCTGAATTAGCTCATCTATTTCGGAATCTAATTTCTTGAGTAGAGATTCCTTTTCATTTGCGAGCTCTAATGATTCCATTAAAGAATCGAAATCAGTCTTATGAATATGAACAGATAACAATGTATTACATTTTGTGATTAATTTTGTAACAACTGCGCGAACAGTAGCTCTTTTATTTTTGTGCTTTTCTGGATTTTCCATGTTTAAATTTTAATTCAATTTTCAAAATAAATTATCAAGAAAAATGTTTATTTTCAAGAAATCAACAGTCATGCAGAATAATAAAGGTATTTCTTATCTTTTCTCGAGTCTTCGGCACCAAAAAATAATGAATAATTTTCATGTTTTTCATTGAGTTTCACGTTATTCTTAATTAAATGACATTTGGGAGAGCTAAGTTCAATATTTGAATTTATATCATTTTAAAGTGAACGAGCATATTTCACGACTGAAAGTGGCGCAGGTGTTGTTCAATAAATAAGCACAAGATGATTAAAAACTTTGCTAATTCTATTTTTTACACTAGGGGGCTCGGCCCCCTACGAGCTGCGCTCGCCAACCCCCGTCCAGACACCGCAGACTCTAAATGCACGCTAATTTGATCGGCTTTAAAAGGATTTTGAAAGATTGAATTATAATTTAAAAAACAGTGGCGATCTCCCTATAAACGAATTTCTATTCATTTCTCTTTGATTGGGGAGTTTTAACGCCAAATCCGCTGCGGTACTACTTAATTATCCCGTCGACCAATTTCGCCAAATTATATAAATCGCCAAACCACTCGCCAAATTATACAAATTGACATAATTTTTATTTTAAATAACGAAAGAACAAATAAATTAGTACAACATTAATAAAAATACAAATAAACGTCGAAATAAAAATAACTTGATGACGTAGGCACGTGTAACAACATTTCAAAATAAGCTAATATAAAAGGAATTAAGTAAACAGAGTCTTCGTCTCCTGGTATTTTTTAACAAGGCGAAAGGAAAGTTCTTTTAAATGAGACATTTTAAATTAATCGTTTTTAATCTGACGTAATTTTTACCAAGCTATTCTTTCTCTTTTAAATATTCACGTGAAAATACTTTTGTCAGAAATGAAATATTATTTGCGCTTTCCTAACAAAAATAGTTGAAAAGATCCTCTCAAAATATCAAATAAATGTCTAGCGCAATTTCTAAATTCAAACTGTTTTGCAATATTATTTTGTGTTCATTTTATGTAATAACTATAATGTGACGTAAATATGACGTAATTTTTCCTATTTAAGACTTCTAACGCATGTTAATGAATTTATTATTTTACAATATCCTTTCTCTTAAAATCCACGTGTATACTTTTTATGACGTAATTTAAAATAAGTTCCTGCTTTTTGTACACAATTATTTAATTCTAATTCCAAATGATTTTTCAGTTTATAATAGTCACGTGTAAATAAATTTTTAATTTGAAGCAAACATTATTATTTGCGCTGTTTATGCATATGGCAAAAGTATAAATTAACACCATTTTCTAAAATAATGTAAAAAATATCTCTAGAAATGCTGAAAATTTGAATTCAAAATAGAAATAAAACCTCAAAAAATGAGTCGAAATAAAACAAATTAATGAAATCTGCACTCCGGCAAATTCTAACGCATAAAATGATCTAAAAATGATTACACTGCCATGTATAGTTTTTGCTGCAATAAAACTTTTTTTAGTGGGACGATTTTGTCCAACTTTAGCATTAAATATCTCTTAAAATAATTCTTCGATTTGAAAACTGCCTGCATCAGCGTGTTTATCAAACATTTCTGTATAAAACCACCGATTTTCATATTTTTGTATGCATTATTTTTCTTAATATTAACGAAGAAAGACCTCCGGTCACAAAAAATTCAAAACCGGCGGCGGCGGCGGTGACAGCGGTAGTTACTTCTTTTTAGAATAGCGAGACATTTAACTATATACAATATTTACAACGAAAACATTTGATTAATATTTCTTTAAGTACATATAAATTCCTCGCTGGGAATCCAAGATAATTAATTTCTAAAATCAAGACATTTTATTTTCTTTGTTCCTTCTAGAACTCATGATACTAAAAACAATTAAAATTTTAACAAATATTTTCTTCTATAAAGAAGCCAAGAAACAAGCAGGATTTCATATTCGAAAATAAATTTCCCTTTTTAAAATTAAAACATCATTTTTTCTATTAGAAGACCAAGACAAAGAAACATATACGCAGTCTACCTGCTGCGTTCAACTTTTATCATTACTACTTCAAAACTAAACTAAAAGAACAAGAGAAAAATGTTTTTTATATTAATTCTCTAGTTAGACCACATGATCTGGAGTCTGCTGTCTGGTCAAGAGAGGAAGGGATTTGCGAAATATTCCACATCTTATAAAATTGCCAAAGACTTAGTTTCTGTTTTTCCCCACTTTTGAGCCGTAACTGTTTCACAGTTAAGCATTCTTTTGATTTTGTTAAAAACTTCATAATTTTAAGCCGCAGGGTCACATTATGTTTTTTTATGTTAAATCATTATTTACAGACGTTCCGGTTGATGGGGCTTTAGATTGCCTCCAGAAAAGGCTTTGTGAATTCCACTTCTCTTATTTTGAAATCGAGGAGCTTATCCTTCTAACTCGCGCTTGCTTGTCGCAAAATACTTTTGTTTTCAAAGGTAATTTCTTCCGTATGATTGACGGTTTGGGTATGGGTAATCCTCCTAGTCCAATTTTATGCGATATTTATATGCAGTATTTTGAAGTCAAACTTTTTGAAATTTTAAAATTTCCGTTCTATGTTCGTTGATGATGTTTATGACCTGGTTGAAATGAATTCGGATATTAATCATATTCTCTCTAGTATGAATTCCATTGATCCCTGCATTCAATTTGCCTTTGAAATTGAGACCAATAATTGTCTTTCTTTCTCGATGTCCTTGTTATTCGTTGTGAAAGTGGCTTTCAGATTACCGTCTATCGTAAATATTTTGCTGTCAGTCTCCCACCTCACAGGTATTCTTCTCATGCCCCTAATCAGAAATTCGCTGCTTTCAATACTTTTGTTTTTCGGGCTGCCAATATTTGTTCCACTCCTCAGTTACTTAGTACTGAACGTAATTACCTCAAAGCTATTGCTGTTGATCGTGGTTATTCCTCTAATATTATTGATTCTATTTATAAGAAATTGACGAAATCCGTCCATTCTGAAAAGCATTCTAATTCCAACTCTAATACTTCAGTTTTGTTACTATTTTTTCCTAAAATCACTCAGCAAGGTGCTAAAATCCTAAGAAGGTTTGATTTTAATGTTATTTTTCTCCTGTTAATAAAATCACTTTTTCAAATCTCAAACACCGCGTTGATCGCCTAGATAACTAGGGTATTTATCAAATCTCTTGCCAGTGTGGCCTTTCTTATATTGGCCAGAATAAACGAGCTCTTAGATTAGCTCAAACGTTCTTCATTTGCTCAACATTCTTGGTCTTCTCAACATAGGTTCGATTTTTCCTCACCCATCATTATCCAAAAATGTTCTTCTAACGTTGATCTTGATTTTTGGGAAGCTTACCACATCATTAAAAATTTTCACTCTTTAGTCAATGACTTATCTACTACTCCCGATTTTCCAAGTATTTGGAAAGCATTAATTTAATTTCCCCTTTTTTGGTTTCTTTTTCTCTCCTTCTCCGGTAGATGTCGCTACTTGTCCACCCAGTCGTTTCCACTGCTTCTCTCTCATTGGTTGTTTTTGGCGCCTTCGCTACCCGCATACGGTATATAAGCCAGCGCGTCTCTGTCTATGGTTTTACTCAGCCTTGATTTTCTAGCACGCTGTTCCCTTTTCCCTATCTTGCATTGAAGAAGAATCTCGCTAGTAGATTCGAAACAGCTGTTTGCTGTTTTTCATGTATTATTTGTGCATTTTAAACGTTGGTTTTTCTGCTTTTTTATATAGTTAATTTAACATAAGACATATTTTTAAAGCATTGAAATTTCTTTTGATATGTATGACGAATTATGAAACTTTATTGCATACGTTTTTGTATGTGTTTGTTGTTTGTATTTTGTATGTGTGCTTTCATAACACGAAATTTAAATATTTTAAAATTTAGAGACAACAGAAATACACATATGTCTTAAGTTTCAAAAATAGTTATTTACAGAAAACATTTTTAGTCATCAATTTTGCAACATCGGCACTTTTCGAATCCTTATAAATTATTTTTTCGGATATTGTGAAATTCAAATATGCTGTAGGGTTATCAGCGGATAATCTTTAAGCAACTTCTAATGATTATTTTATACATTAAATATTGTTTTAATACTGCTATTATTATTATTATTGCCATTATTAATATTATTATTATTATTATTTTTTTTTTTATTGTTATTATTATTATGGTGGAATTAAAATGTGTATTTAATAAGCATATATATTGTAACATAATTTAGAAAGAAGGTTGTTGTTTTAGTGGTTTGGAGGGGGCTACTCTTATCCATGCCTACGAATCTTTATGATTCCAGTTCCAGCCTGGGTGGCGCACCTCACACAATATGATGGACACTTTGCGTCAACCTGAATTTATGACCAGATTTATGGTAAGCAGATGGTGACTTCATCAGGAGAGGTCCAGGGGCTAAATGCAGCCTCACGTCGGAGGAGGAGTCATGGATGTATCGAGATGAGGGTAGATTCTCGAATCGCAGAGAATTACGATAATGAGACGGTAATGTTAGACGCACAGTGGCTGGAAAATTAACATAGGGTTCGAGTATCGAGCTCTCTTTATCTTTACAAAAAATATATAGAGATTCAGTATGAGAAGAACCTAGAAGTAGTTAGCTCAAGTTAGAAGAAGCCGTGCATATAACTTCGGAAGATTGTGTTATCCCGATGTCCTGAAGTTGAGAGGATGGCTGCGATTGTATCTGGCTCGGACTTTGTTTATGGTCCGGAGCAAGGGGCTAATAGATCGGGCTTGACCTGCAGCTTTTGATCTTATGCATTAATTTATTAGTATGATACATAAATGGACTTTCGGTCCTTAGTAATTATAAGTTTCAAGATCGAGAAACGATCAAGAACGAGATGTTAAAGAAATTGTGCGCGTGTGCAATATGGATTTACCATAGACTTTGTGATCACATTCCCCCACACTCTCAGAAATAAAACTCTCCCTTTTGACGATTCAGAAATCCTCGAGCTGTATTTCGTCGTTTTTGACGATCATTTCCTATTAACATCACGTTACTTTTAACGAAACGTAAACCCTCAAATATTTGACGAAAGTTTTGCCTCAATCACGGTCAGACTCAATGCATTTTAAGGAAACATTTCCTCAAATCCTACGATTTTAGCAAACAGATATTTGCTCGTTTATGTTAGTCCTGTAATAATTTATTTTAAAACAGCACTTAGTGCTTTTCAGAAAATACTGAAATATAGGTAGTTATTGTTTCTTCATTAGTTATTTTTTTAGCTGTTAGAATTTTTAGGAATGCTTATTAATATTATTATTATTTTATTTATATGTTGTCGTTCGTTATGTTTTAATTCGGAAAGAATAAATTTCCTGTGTTTTTCAAAACCATTCAATAAGAAAATTAGGTCAATAAAATTTCAAACTTCTAGGATATCTTTTTTTTTTTTTTTTTTTTTTTTTTTTTTTTTTTTTTTTTTTAAGAAGTATATTATGTTTTCAATCAAATTAAAAATAAACATAATTGATCCCTCTCCTCTTTATAAACAGTAAAGTGTTAAAATCTTATCCTCCTACTCAAAGTGAAATATATGATAAAATATATGATAAAATCTCACGCAATATGCACTTCACAATTCATTATTTGTGAGCAACAAATTAACCAGACCATATTCTAATCATCCATTGATCAAAGAAAATTTCAGTTGTAAATTATTTAATCAAGCCATATTATAATTATTCATTGATACGAGAAAACCATAAAAATAAATTAGCTTTCCTTAAAACTTTCAGAAAATATAGCAGCCCGATAAAATTGCAATCTACGTTATAAAAATAAAACACGAAATAGAATTCATTATATCAGTCTAAAAGCAGACACTTTCAAGTCCCCAGCAGCCAGGTTGGAAGAACAGCGACCTCCCATACGAAAGGTCGTGAGTTCGAACCACGCCGGGGAAAGAGAGAGGTGATTTTTTTTCTTTCCCCGTGTCAAATATTGGAGCTTCCAAACTGATTGAGAGATGGCGCCACCAGCCCTCTTTTGACGAAACTATTGACGAAATTTATATCGTCAAGCAAGTGAAGAAACTAATTTCATCAATTTGACGAAATGTTCGCTCGGAGCATTTTCCAGGAAACTATTTCGTCAAAAACAAAGAAAATTTCGTGAAATCTGAGTATTCATTTCTGAGAGTGCAGACCATCCGGTATGATGACATGCTTGTCTTCTGAGTGATGAAGCATACATGTATTTTTATTCACTATTAATGTTCCATATTCTTTTAAATTGTAAATGTACTGAAGTACGTAGGATGTATCCCCAATTTTAAGATAAGTAATGAATGGTAAACTGATTATCTTAAAAATAATTATGATGAAATTTAGTAAAGGTAATTTAACTACACCTCTCAGGTGGACGAGATTGGCAGTAACTTGTAATTTAAATTTTAAATAGGTATTGTAAATAAATATTTTACTAATGATAATTTTAGCTCTCCTTTTAAATCATGAGTAATTTATCTTTATTAATGACAATACTTTTCTTTCAGAGTAAATATGATTTTAACTATTGAGAATTTTATCGATTTTTTTTTAACTAGTGTACTTAGAGTATTGATAGCGGTGCATTTTTGATTAATAATGCACGCGTAGTTGTGGGTCCTAAACGTAGGTCTTTTCACGTAAAATTACACAACGCAACTGGGGTGTTGAAGCAAGGCTTTCCACTTTATTTTTGAGATAATGGGATTGGTTATTATCTCCAAAGACTGACCAGGGTCACGACGATCATGTATTTTATATTTTAATCTTTATTTTCACTTGCTACTATGAACAACAGGTATTCGAGGGATTAATTAATGATTTTTAATTGATCTTCTCTTTTTAAAGTGGATCTTTTCCTTTCCCTTTTAAATTTACCCCCCACTATCTCTCACACATTTGTTCCACCCTACTCTGTATTGCTGGGTTGGACATTAAAGGGTTAACTTAGGTTCCCAAGTGAACCTAGATCCTACCAGCAAAATATAATAAAGCTTTTAAGAAGGCAAAAAGAAAATTTAGATTAAATATTAATTAATTTAAGTGTACGAGTTTTATACATGTGAAGTTTTTAAGTGCTGATTATTTTTTTATAACAATAATAAAAATATTTTAAGCGTAAATAAAATGATCTTATTTTACTAATCTTCGTTCTGTTCGTATGAATTCAAATATAATTCTTAGCATGTTGTTTTAAATTATTTTACGGGAAGTTGGAGGTTAAATACTTGAAATAATTTAATCAATCTAACAATTACAATTACAGTGGTCTGTATGGAAACGCACGGTTTTCCCTCGTTTCAATTATCTTATTTGAACACTTTCATACATTTGAAATGAGAAAATTGTTCGAAGACTTAATTAAAATTATGAAGTTGTTGCATCTTCATTGATTGTGTATTTTAATATTTTCATTTTGTTGACACTTAATATTAGACTGCATTTCAGATTAATTCTGTTTTTACATAAAAAAGTATTTCTTACTGTCTATAAAAGTGTAATAAAAAAAAAAAAAACTAAATATCTATTTGTACTTCATATACCTATGTGTACCAAATATTACTGTATTTTAGCAATTACTTTTCTAGATATAAGGCATTCTCAAATAATTTTAACTTTCTGGAATAAAAATATGGTGAAATTAAACTTAATAAAATAAAATTTTAAACTTTAAAAAGGATGCCTCAGTGATTCAAAATAAAGTAAAAATGGTCAGCAGGGACGATTTTTAATACTATTTCATTTAACTGAAAAACAAATTTACAGTTGCGAGTTTAATTTTATTTACAATCCAATTTACATTTTATCTCTTTAACTTTTTATTTTCTTCAACATTTTTCTTATAATGAATTTGCATAGTACACATGGAATATTTAAATAAGAAATAATAACAGTGCCGTATTTTTAGTGCAAAACTTTGGTATAACATTGTTTTAAATCCTGGAATTTAGCAGTTTATACTATTTTATGCTGAATTTTTTTATTTTATTTTTATTTACTTGCAACACACATGTTCCAGACATTCTAATTTTATTTTATATACCTACCAGGGTTCCAAAAAAATAAATAAATTTTGTTAATTAAATCTTTTACTAAGAATTTCATGGTTGCAAAGAGAAATATAAAAGTAAGGTATATAAGAATGACACGAGGACGAGAAGCTACCTTCCCCCCAGCCTGTAGTAAGTAATTACACTTAAATATTTAGAACACTGTTTCTCGAACTGCTGGTCGCAATAATGAGAGGCTGTAGTTAATCCAAAATAGTAAAAATTTTGCATACAAGAAATATCTGTTATTAAATAATAATAATCAAATATTAGATAATTGGTATTGATGCCAATGTAGTCTCATAAGTAAACGTAAACACATATTAATACACGCGTATTAATACATTTATTTATCGCTTGAAAGCTTTACTACATGTGAATTTACATTTGAAACACACAAAAGTAAATTATCTTCAACTAATTTTGTTTTTGATACTGCTGTTAAAGAAAAAGTTTTTCCCACAGGTAAGAAATAAAAATATATAGGATCGTTGTTTTGAAAGTATATGTTACTAAGATTTCATTAAAATAGTATAATAAAACAGGCTGTTTACTTTTTTATGAATGCTTAGAGGGTCTCAATACTTAAAATTTTTAAAAAGGATGATTTATAACAAAATACGTGTGAACCATTCTCCGACAATTTTAACTTTCATGAATGAGAAACATTAACTTGAAAAAACAGCACTGTTAAACTTCCAATTTTAAATTTTCATGTTTTTGTAGCTATAATTAGGAAATGTTCTTATTCAGCATTAATGTTTAATATTGTACTATCTCAGTGAGACACTTGCCACCCCTTTAATAGTGAAATTGAACGAGGATGGTAAGGAATAAAGGGACGGTAAGGAAAATTACCATCTGTTTTTAGGAAAATCGTGTTAAGACTAAGTGATAGCCACAATATTAATTGACTCTTTGCAACAGTTGTTTACATTGAATTAAATCAATAAATTCTTTTTAGTTTGTCACGAAAAGTGTTAGAATAAACCTTGGGGATGGTAAGACTACCAATAAATCCACAATGCTTCAAATTGATATTTAAATTCTGCAGTAAATTTCCTGCCAAAGAATTACAGCCATTTTTTTCTCTAGCATACTTCTGCATGATAAAAAGTTGAAAAAAATTATGTAGGTGCATCTTGAGTGATTTTCTGTATAATTTTAGCAAGGGGGACGGTAAGCAATCTAAAATCCTGGGACAGAGTTAAAAAAAATAATAACAGCCGTAAAAATGTGTGCAGATTAATTTTTTGCTACATATTTATATAAAAAATTAGTCCAAGTTTCCAAAAAAATTACGTCGAGTTACTTTTAATGAAACAATTTTATACAGACAACTCCAAACTTAAAAATCAGTGTCACGGGACGGTAAGGAATTTCATGGTACATTTTGACCCACAACATCGTTCGAAACCTATTTATTTCGTTAATATTGTTATACAATTATGCAATGCCATATTGTCCAATATAAGAAATAAAAAAAAATCCTAGAATATGTACTAAAATAAAAATTATTATTCAGAGACTTACAGTCAAAATAATGTGAGAATGCCTCTATCTTAAAATTCGTGCTTTGGACATTAACTTTAAAATCAACAGAAATATTATTTATTCCATATTTTTAGATTCCTTAGGTACACCTTTATTATAATATAAATTGTTTCAGTGTTTTGAAACGTTTAACATATGCATATATGGAGCATGAGAGAATCTTACGTGATCGTCAAATTTTTGTATTTTACTGAGAATAACCTTTTATTTCAAGAAATTGGCACATTATAAGTACAGGATTTTACTGTATATTCCTTGTAAAATTGGAATCTTATTCACCGGCAAGTCTGTTTAGAAGAGAATGTGACGGTAAGAAGACTTTGTAAGAATGTTGCATTTATCGAAAATGTATTTTTCGGATTATTTAAAACAATCGCTTTTAAACAGAATTTAACGACGTGTTATCCTTTAATAGGCTACATCTTTTACCATAAAATTTTTATATCAGTCACACGCTTATGTAATTAGGTACACTGATGTAATTTTCATTATTTCTTTTCCCTTTCTGATATCATTTCGCACCCCACACTGTAAAAAAAAATACGACCAGTTTTCCCGTTAGAATCGGAAAAATAATTGCGCTTATCGTACCGGAAAATTTTCCGGCCCAGCTCGGAATAAAATCCGTAAAATACCGTTTTATTGACTATTTCCTTCTTTTACGGATTTTATTCCGAGCTGGGTCGGAAAATTTTCCTGTACGATAAGGGCAACTTTTTTTCCGATTCCTACAGGAAAACGGGTCGTATGTTTTTTACAGTGCACGTCGCACTGTGGGGTATTTGAAGAATCTGGCCGGCCAAAAGTCGATTTCATAAAGTACAGCGCAGGACCGAACGGATGGATATAAGTTGAAACTGAATCATTGAGGAATCACGTGATGCGATTTTTATCTCCTTTAAGAGAACGATGACCTCCTGTTATCAGTTGAAACTGGAGTGTTGCGTTATGTGTATGAGTGTCAAATCGTTCTTCATTGTGACTTCCTATTTTTGAATGTGAATAACTTTGGTTTTGGGAGTATTTAAAATCTAATCGTTATGGATAGTGACGAGGCAGGTATGTATCATTATTATCATTAACTTTGAATTGAGAAAGAAATAGTTTTAGCAGTTACAAAATTAATTTAAAATAACGCATATTTTTCTATTAATTTTTCCCTTCTTTCCCAATTCACGAAGGGTTTAGTTATATTTCCAAACATTTCCAAGCAAAGTTACTTATTGTACCAATAAATATACACCCTTCTATTTGTGTTTTCGTTTAAAGTAGTTCCACCTTCGTCCCCTTATTAAAATGTACGCGATATAAATATGCTCTTCCAAAATTCTGAGTAAGCATACAAAATTACAATATATTGATTTTTAACTGATATTTATCATATAAATTTTAATATTAAAAAAATTGTTATGATTCATTAGAAAGTGATCACATTTGTTTATTTTTCAGTTATTCTGATTGAAATTAAATTTATATAATTAAAAAAAATTGCTTTAAAATAATGTATTCATTCCCTTTTATCCTTTGTTAAGCACTTTTCACAAAATTGAAATAATTTGTTGCTCGTTATTAACATTTGTTTACCTAAAAAATAAGTCGAGACAATTTTCCATAGTTTTTTTATTAAAAGTCAGTGAAAGATTATGAGATTTTTTTAAAAAACAATGGATAAAATGATGTTATCTATCTAAATTGCATATAAGTATTATGCATTCTTTTTTGTTCATATTTTGTATTTATTTTTATTTAGGGCCTTCGAATGTCAGAGTAATGACTCGAAAAGAATTTTTAAACATTATGTAACAGCAGAATTGCCAAACATTAATCATAGATTAAATTTCCTTGAAAATTACCTTCTTAATAGCAATAATTTTGACGATGATGAAATTAAAAACCTCAAGCACAATTTCTCCCAATTTAAATCTCAGTTCAAGAGCAAATGGATCGAAGCCCATTATATGTTAGATAAATTTGTGAAAAATAATAAGGAATGGCTTGAAAGTACAGTAGAAATTTTAAAAAAAGTAAATCGACCAGCAAAAACCAGTAAGGCCAGCAAAAGCTTTCACTGAATCAAGTGTCAGGTCAAAGCGGAGAAAGTCTGAAAGTTTGAGGAGCTCGACTGATGTGGAAGTACTTACACATGCCGCTCAGATAAAGTTAGAAACCTCAGGGAAGAGAGATGCTGCCTATGTTCTAAAGGAATTAACATGTTCACGAATGCGAGCAACAAAATATAAAAAAGCATATTTGAGAACTCAGCAGACGGAAAAGAAAACAAAAATATCGCCTTTACAAGCGTTATCATTATTCGTCGAAGCTAACCTTTCAAGGAATCAATACGAAATTATAAGACGATATCAAAAAAATGTATACCCTTGTTATAGTCTTCTACAACGGTCTAAAATTGATTGCTATCCAGACAAAGACTCTTTTAAAATTACTGAAACTTGCGCTGAAATTAATATTCAAGATTTACTTAATTTAACAGTGACACGATTATTCATTTATTTGAAAGGAGTTTTGGAAAGTTTAAAAGAAGATGAAAGAAATGCATTAATTCTGATATATAAATGGTGCTGCGATGGATCGCAACAATACAAACAAAAATCTGAGAGTGATTCCTCTTCCGATGCGCATATATTCCAGAGCTCGTTTGTTCCAATTCAGCTAGTTTGCAGTATAAACAACAAGACTATCTGGCAAAATCCGTTGCCTTCATCCCCATGTTATTGCCTGCCCATGCGAATAAGATTTGTAAAATAAACAACAGAAATTATTAATGATGAGATTAATTACATAAAAATGCATTAAAATCTATACAGCCCTCAAAAATTACATTAGAGGAAAATACATTTTTAGTAAAACATAAAATGATACTTACTATGGTCGATGGAAAAATATGTAACGCAGTCACAAGTACAAAATCGACAATGCGTTGCAGCATTTCTGGACTGACATCCAAAGATTTTAATGATCTCTATAAAAAGAAAAATGTGAAGCCAGAAACATTAGAATTTGGACTATCGATTTTGCATGCTAGGATTCGATTATTTGAAAATTTGTTGCATTTAGCTTACAAACTACCGATAAAAAAGTGGAGATTGAATGCAGAAGACGAAAATGCTGTCGTTAATGAAACAAAATTGCGCATTCAAGAAAATTTCAAAACAAAGTTATGTTTACTTGTAGATATTCCTAAGCCTGGATATGGTAATACAAATGATGGAATTACCAGCAGAAGATTCTTTACTGACCCATCTCTAGCAGCAGAAAATACCGGCATTGATGAAAGTTTAATATATCGATTTAAAGTTATTCTTGAAACCATATCCAGTGGCCACAAAATTCACCTTCACAAATTTAAGGAATATACAGAAAAAACAGCAGAGCTCTACGTCCAGTTATATAAATGGTATCCAATGTCACCCACACTGCATAAAATATTAATCCATGGACCCAATGTGATAGAGAACGCTTTACTACCAATAGGCCAATTGTCTGAAGAAGCAGCCGAAGCACGGAACAAACATTTTCGATTATTTCGCCAAAATCTATCGCGTAAATTTTCAAGAATTTCTTGTAACCATGATGTTCTCAACAGATTGCTTTTGAGTTCAGATCCAGTTTTAACTGGAATGAGACCCACGATAAGAAAAAAATCAAAATTGTTCCTTAAAGAAACTCTAGAAATGTTACTGCCTATGGAATCTTCTGAAGCTCGTGATCCAGAGGATTCTGATTATGAAGAAACAGATTACGATTCTGAATTATCATCTGATTAAAAGATCCCACCTTGGGGATTTACAAACTAATTGTTCTTATGATAAATAATCTATTTTTATAATTTATTCAATTATTAAATACATTATTCCATTTTTTTATCATAATTATCTTTTATTTTATAATACTATTTATCATGATTATCATTTATTATATAATACTATTTATCATGATTATCATTTATTTTATAACACTATTTATCGTAATTATCATTTATTTTATAATACTATTTATCATAATTATCATTTATTTTATAATACTGTTTTTCATAAATATCATTTATTTTATAATACTAATTTTGATCAATAAAAATCAGTACGAAGTTGCAAAACATCCATGATTTTTAAGTTATTAAACGATGTTTACTTTTAAAAATGCATTTATTTACTGCTTTAAACGTTTAAATTAGTTTAAAAGAAAAAAATAATTTTGGCCGCCCAGATTTGTGAAATACCCCACTGTACGTCGTTTAATAAGCGGAGCGTAGTACAATAAAGTAATATTAAATAGAACAATCTTTGGCAACAATAATATTTAAAATTGAACGGAAAATATTAAAAATTCTCCTTAAAAATTGTCTAAAGGATCGTAACCTACACTGCGCAGCCCTGTTTTCTGAACATTGGGACCTGAGATGCTATACATACAACATATGTTCCGTCCAAGTGATCAGCTTAACGATGGAGCAGTTATTAATATTTCGCATTTTCTTGTTAAAGCATTTGATAATATATTATAGTTTATTTGACTATTTAAATTTTTAAATATACCCTGTTCCAATGAGTGTAAAAAAATGGAGTTCTTTCTTTATGAATAAAAAGTTCTAAAATTGATTTTTCATTTAAAAGAAACATCCCTTTCTTCCCTTATTTCTTATCTACACATGAGAAATATATGAGGTTTTATGCATACTTTATAAATAAATTTAAAAGAAAATGTTTTTATTTTGAAATAACAGCACTCATTTCAAATTCAATAATATTAAAACCACGAAAAAAAGTTAAAAATTACTATTTATTATTTGGTAGCTTAGACATGAAATATATTTGACTAATTACATAGAAAGTAGATATTTATGAGCTGCTTTATTGAGCCGCCTGCATTTAGACAAACATTTGAAATCCCTGGAGATTTGAGAGATAAAGTAAAACAATACAGGCAATGCCACCTTCTGTACAACATAAAATAAATTAATGTTTATGATATATTTCCTTCTATATATTTTGTCATCAGTGAATGTATATCTCCGAACATCAAATGTCAATTAAGATAATGGAAACAAGATTTCGGTTTCAGTATTAATGACTTGTATAAATTATTATTTAGAGTAAGTCTTATACGATACTAGTAATTTTACTTTTTTTACTATTACATACATAATGCAACGCTACTTACCAGGTTGAACGTCTAGTATAAAAAATGAAACCTAAAATATGTTTAAAAAGTTTTTTAATAAGATACAATTTGCAGGATACACTGTAAATAAATAAATTCAAAATAATGTAATAAACTTTTAGAATTTTGTGTTAAAATCATGTCAGATTCATATTCGCAAAATGAAATAACCAACATAGAACGCAATTAAATAAAGCTACTTACTTTTTGAAGTAGCAACAAATAATCTGAAATTTACTTTCTGCAAAAATTTCAATTTAAAGTGTAATTATAAGATATTTAAATAATAATTTGTTCAGATATTAAAATTGCATTTCGCATTTTGTTTATAGGGGCTACTTCACGCATGCGTAAACATCCGCTCGCCAATGTTTTCTCGATCTCTACAAAGGCAGTTTTATTTTGACTTTTTAGATTTTGTTTGCAAGTTATTTTTATGTGGATAATTACGCTCTCAGAATCGGTTCCGCAACGAAAAATTTTCTATTACCGAAACCTGTAAACGCAATTTAAATGTAATAAATGGTCTATCTAGAGATCGACCTTAACTTTCTAATTAAAAAAAAATCGTTTAAAAATATTAAAATGCAAACGAGATATTAAAAAGAATTCTCCCGTAAGATTAACATTATCGACCAGGCGTTTTCACGTGAGTGAAGTAGACTCTTACTCTCTCAAAATGATGTATGTATCTAAATATAATGTATGTATTAGACTATTAATTTAAGAAATATGATATTCACTCTAAAAAATAACTCTGGTGCAAACATCTCTATTCCGCCAGAATTAGTATTGGAGAGTTACTACTATTTCTCTTATTGTTTGTTTTTATACAGATTTATATGCTAAATCTAAATGAATTATTATTTTCAACCATAGATGTTTAAATCTGTTATCTTCTTAAAAGTCTTATCTTTTTTAAGTTGTATATCATGGAAGTCTAAATTGATAATTCAAAATATAGCATCAGTTATTTTTTTTTATTAGCATTATTGTCATTAACCTTATTTTATATAAATATTTACAAAATCTCATTTTTCATGTCATATCTCACTGGAAATTTTACCGTAGAAAACATACTTCCAATTATGAAGGAATGCTTTGTCAGATAAAATATCACGAAATGTCCCCTTTCAAACTAATTGGAACAATAGCAGAATAAATCAAATGGTGCACAGAAAATATACCGAGTATGATGGAATACAAACATTTCTCTTTGAAAACGAATAATTGTTATAACAGTGATGTCAAATCAAAATTAATGTATTATTTAGAAGCAAACTTTGTGTCTGTTTATTACTAATGAATTTCAAAAGAAGTAACAAAACATAGTTTCAGTAAATTGTTGACATGCAGCGGGAGAAATATAAGTTTTTCCAAAATTAATCATGGGTTTTAAAGATTTGGAAAATTATTGCTTCGATTTGAGTTTCAGTATCTCAAGTTCTACTAATAAGGTTGCACGCGATAGCGATAGATAAAAAAAAAATCATGCTTAAAAATTATTTGAAAAACCATAAAAAATCATTAAATTCACATACAGTTTCCAAACAAACTGCATTTGAAATAACATTTTTTCCCCATTCGACGGTGTAAAAATCGAAGTTGAGTAATACTTAAAAGTTAAAACAAAATTTCAATAAAATCTAAATTTATTGCTCAGTTGTTGCCACCATCAATATGATCTCATCGTTAGTCTCAGACACGTTTTGCATCACATTTTTTGTTTTAATATATATATATATTTTAAAAAGTATCAGTTTAACAGGCTGCTATTTCTGTTAGCTAAATGCGTACTTCCTTTTTGTTCGTCTAAGTAAATAGTCCCTTGAAAGAAGGAAATAATAATGGGTAATATAATAAATATAAATGCTTAAAATATAGCTGTCTTTCTTACCAGTTACCTTGTTATTAACATATATTATTCATTAAGCAAATTCGAATTTACTTGTCACTTTCCATTCCAAATTATACAGTAGAAAAGGTACTGCCGTTCGAGAATATATAAACAGATTGCCAGAAAAATTACCGTAAATTTTCTACCTGCTCAAATAAATTAAAATAATCGAAGAATATATATCAGAAAATACGCAGACAAATGTTTTCGGTGCTACATTAAATAAAGCTCTTTTAAACGAACATTTATTTTGACAAATATATTTAATCAATATTAGTTTCTTATTTAAAAGTAATTTTGTCTGTGCATTATTGATTAATTTGAAAAGAAGTTTCAACATAACAGGCTGTTATTTCCTTGAACGGGTGACATGCGGAGAAAGATATGTTAGTTTTATTAAAACTAAGCTTATATTTTATGGATGGTGAATTGTTGCATTATTGAGTATTTAACTACATGGTTATTCTAAATGATGGACCCATTTAAAAAAAAAAAAAATGTATTTATTAAAGTACAAATCTAAAATGAACTATCTTTATACGAATGAAAAGAGGAAGTTTCAAAGTTTTTTTTTTTTTTTTTTCAAGACATTATAAATGTCCAATGTGACCACCGTTTGCTGCACGGAAAAAATCTACGCGATAGCCAAACTCGTCCCACACACGAGAAAGCGTATCTGCTGTTACTGAGTGCTCGGCTTTCAAAGCGGTGATGGTTCAGAAGTGACTGGTAGAGGCAATAGTCCGCGATTTCGTTTTACTGTCAGTTGTGAGTGAGATGGCTACTGTGCAGAACATGGTTTTCTGCGTTCTTGAGTTCGAAGAAGTGAGTCGCAAATTGCAGTGCAGCGGTTATTTCGTACCAAATTCGGTATCGACAGTCGACACATTGAACATTTATAATGTCGTAATTTTTTTTTTTTTTTTGAAACTTCCTCTTTTCATTGGTATAAAGATTGTTCATTTTGGATATGTACTTTCATAAATACAATTTTTTGAAAATGGGTCCATCATTTAGAATAATCCTGTATTTAGAATTCTATTGTGTGTTTTAGTTTTAAATATTCTGTAAAGTTTTAATTTAAGCATTTTTTAAATCATAAATTGATAGAATACTTCCCCTCAAAATTATACATTTTAAAGAACCAATTGCGTAACCTAAAAGCCTACGTTTGCCATCATACAACGTTTGCAGGATAACCCCTAACCAATAGTTCCAAGACCACAAGTTATTGTTAAATAAAGTTTCCACGATTTTTTTGTTTGGATTTGGATAATTTTTATTTTTATTTATTTATTTATCTATTTATTTATTTTACACAGGAAATCTGATGTCGAAGAATAACGTCAGTGTTTTGTACTTTATTTTCCTGTAAAATCTATAATGACAAAATTCGCAAGTTTTTTATTAGATATACTACAAACACCTTTGGCTTTAGATATTTTATGCAAAAGAGTCAATTAAAATTTTGTAATAAAACGTAAAACTTCTAGAAAATCCTGTTATTGGTTTAAGATTATTTTGCGAATGCCGTGTTCTGTCTAATATAAGCGCTTACATTCTAGTTAGAATAATATTTATACTTTTAAAATTAAAGTATATTGCAAGAGTGATCATGAAAAAGAAATGGGAAAAATTTCAGCGAAATTATATTATAGTTACTCATATTCATGAACATATGATAAAAAAAATGTGCTTTATTTTGTACTTTGCACTCATAAGCATTTTTCATAAGCACTTTTAAATTATAAAAAATAGTTCTTCAATATTAAAGCTATAAGCTGTACAAAATTAAGCCTAACTTAAATTTTGGATTTTCGATAAATTTTTGTTACATTACAACGGAATGAATATTAAAATCTAAATAGAAATAAAAAGTAAAGTTATGTTTAATGGAACAACTAAATTTTTAATATCATATATTAATATATATATACTAGGTGGCTCTTCGCCCTGCAAGCTACGCTCGCCAAACCCCGTTCAGACACCACAGAATCTGAAAATCTAAAAATCTAATGGGTTTTTAAAATATTAGAGAAGAGTAAATTATACTGAAAAAGCTGTGCAGATCTCCCTGTAAACGGGTTTCCATTCAATTCTCTTTGATTGCAAAAATTTAACGGAGAATCAGTTGCTGTTAAGACATACAATGGTTGTTTTCGTTTTTGATTAAAGAGGATCAGTTAAACATTTGAAAAGAAGCTAAAATAAAATGAATTAAGCATTCAGAGTCTTTGTCAACCGATATTTTAAAACAATCTCTATAACAATAGCCTAAATCATGTGACTATCATCAACAGTTCCGGGCGGAACACTTTGCTTTTTATACTCTAGGTGTCATTTTGATACTTTAATGTTATCCAGGCACAGGTGATAAGTCGCCAAATATTACTCTATCCCCATCATTTCATTTATATTATAATAGTTCAAGTCACCAAATGCCATAAACAAATACGATCTGATCCCTTCGTCTTTCATATGAATGTTTGGAACAAATATTGGCGCGATTTTTTTCTAACGCCAATTTGGGGAGCGCATCAACAGCATAAACAACAACATCCGGCTTACCATATCAAGCAAAATAACGATATTTTGTCGCCAGTTAAGTACCCGTTGCGTATATGACATTGGCGTCAGAAAAAAATCGCGCCAATATGGGGCCGTATATGACATCTGTGCCGAAAGAACAAAAAGCCGGGTGCAAATCTCGCCACTCTATCTTTTTTCAACTCGCCAGTTAGCATTTTTTTTATTGTTCGAGTGGTAAATTAAAACATTGATTTGAAGTTGAAATTAAATGTCATGGCTTGTTACATAATTTAATATTTCACCAGATGTCATGTTCATTCTGGCATGTTTGGCATTTTTTTTTTTTTTTTTTTTTTTTTTACGAAAATTTGGGGAAAGCCTCGTTTTCGAATACCAGTTACATATGTATTTTTGGTACTACTTAGTTATCCCGTCGACAAAAAATCTATAGCGAACTATAAGATTAAATGTCAATAATGCTTGATCGTAAATGTCACATTCACTTGACTTTTAGCAAGTTACACGTGTTTACGTCATCAAGTGATTTTTATTTCGACGTTTTATTTTTATATTTATTAATGTTATACTAATTTATTTGTTCTTTCGTTATTTAAAATAAAAATTTTGTCAATCTGTGCAATTTGGCGAGAGGTTTGGCGATTTATATAATTTGCGAAATTAGGTGACGGAATAACTGCTACATTGTACCGTATTTTTTAATTATTTTCTATTATTGTCAAAAGGAAATAGCAAAAAAATAATTAATTACTATATAACAAAATAATTTATATAAATTTAAAAACGAAATAAAGATAAATATACATTTATCTATATATATAAAAGCCGTTCTCTGTGTGTATGTCCTTTATACAAATCTTCAATTTTAGACCGAATTGCACGAAACTTGCTGTAAATACGTTTTAGAACGTGGAAAAGATCACTGTCTACTTTAAAAATCATCAGACCAATATTTATCCCTTTTTTCTCCGGCCTTTCATAATTTAACATTATAGAAATATCTCTTTTTAAATATTAAAATTCAAGTTTCTTTCCTGTTGCCACACATAAAAAAAAACAGCTCAATAATTAAAAAAAAAATGATAACTCGAGTACTTTGTTTTATAAGTCAATAAAAATTCGGATTGTCTCACTATATTTTTGCTGTTTTTGAAACTGACGTCATTCAAATAAGAAAATGCACATTTTTCATATATTTATGTAAAATTTTTAACTAAGCATGTTTTAAAATAACCTTAGTAGTACTTTAGTTGAATGTTAAAAAATCCATTTTAATGAAGTCGTTTCAATATCAAGAAATCAATTAAGACAAAAGATAATAGTAAAAAAAAATCGTTTGCTATACATATGACATCAATTTCGTCAGTATAATTTCAAACTGGTTCTAAAAACTGGATGCTATAATTTATTCCACATTTCTTTGTAATCTGTAATTAAATCATTTATATAAATGTTTTAATACCTGAAATGCAGTGATAACATTCTACGATTTGTATCGAATACGGTTATACAAAATACGATTTTTCTACGATTTATATTAAATAGAAATTATAGCTACTATTTTTTTGGGTAAGCTTTTTTTCTTTTTTAAACAAAATTTCATGACTGACAGACTTTTCTGTTAGGTGCTGAAATAATGGGATGCATGATGTTTAGAGATCAAATTGCAGTAAAAACGCAATTTATGGTATGGTTAGGTTGTTGCCACCAACAATATGGTGCTAGGCGTTATTCATAGATATGTCTTTTCTTCATAATATTGCATTAATAGCAAACGGATATATCATTCTTAATTGGGTTACAGGTATATTTAAAAATATCTCCGTGATTGAAAATTAATTTAAAATGGATAAATAATCCGTAAATTGAGATAAGCTTTTCAAACAAATATTACTGAAAGTACTTTTTGTATTCTATTAGATGTTGGAATAATCAAATGTGCGATGTTTAAAGGTCAAATTGCAGTAAAAGTTAAATTTATGGTTGGGTTAGGTTGTTGCCACCAACAATATGATGCTACAGATACTCATAGTTCATCAATGTCTTTACTTTATAATATTGCATTAAGAGCAAACAGGCATATCTTTCTTAATTGGGCTGCATGTAGGGATGAGATTTCTACGTTTTTGCACACCGGTATATTCTTAAAGAAAATGTTGTTCTGTTAAATCAAGAGAGTGTTCCGATTAAATGAAATATCATTTTCTCTAACAAAATACTGGTGTGAAAAAACGTGGAAATCTTATCCCTGGCTGCATGCAAATAAAAAAATATCCATGATTGAAAATTGCTTTAAAATCCATTCACATGAAAAAATTGAGATAAAATTTTCAAATAAATTTCCTTTTACAAAAACTTTTTCTATTCGACAGTGTGAAAAATGAAATTGTATGATGATCATACGTTAAAAAAATTTTAGTAAAAGCAAAATTTATGGGTTAGGTCATTGCCATCATCAGTATAATGTCACAATTGGCATTGTGTTTGTAGGGGTTTTTTTTCTTTGTATATTCTGAAGATGACTCAATGAAAGAGTCGAAACATGTACATTTTTAATATTTTTAATGTTTTTTTTTGTTTTTATGTTTTTTTTAAAATTGAAATGACGCTTTTTAAGCAAATAATTGTACTTTAATATATGTTATGACATTTGTTTGGAATATATATTATTATGGTATAGTTAATAGTAAACGCAATTAAGACTACTTTACTTATATTTTTATCGGTCTTTTTAAGGATTCGTGGACGGGAATGCACCAATCTCAGTTATTGTCATTGCCGTATTATTTCATTTTAATGTATTTTACCCAGGAGGACCCTTATTATTGACACGAGCGAAGCCGGGTAGATCTGCTAGTTATTAAATAAACAACAATAGCCGGGTTACCATGTCTATCAAAATAATGCCATTTGTGCGCCAATTAGGTACCCCGGTGCGTATATGACATCTGAGTCTAATATTTTTCTTTTCGTTTTTTTTTAAAGAAGTGAAAGCTATCAATTTAAATGTTTCATTTTTAAATGAAAGTTTTGTATTTAATAAAATGACAACGAAATACAAAAAAAGCATTGTTCTTAGCATAGATTTAAAGGAGGCCCAACTGTCGCCGAATTAATTTAAAATAGTAACCTTTTCTGAATTATGAAAAAAAAAATTATGTTATGATTAAAATTTGAGTTGCCACCATTAGAAAAAATGTATTTAAAATTAGAAAAAAAAATAATATTTCGAAAACTAATTCGAATTTAAAAATTCTAATACCAGTTTTGAGATCTGTGGATCAACACGGATTTTTGGTGTTAATTTCATCGCAAAGTATTCCATATTTTAGGAGAAATCGCCGTGAAACAAAATCAGTTGTTTGATCGGTCGATTCAAAGAATCGATACATTTCAGGCGTTTCATATATTCGTTTCATAAATTCGTTTCATTAGGATTTTATATATATAGGGTAGATATATATATATATATATATCCATACATTTAATGTCAGAATTTAATATTGGGTGAGTGCAAAAGTTCTACCCGTTTTTTAGCGAAAACAGAAAGGCGGAGAACACAAAAAGTTAAGCACCTATGAATTCACGCATGCACCATCCTTATGTATGACCTCTTGCCATCTGTCTGGCAGTAAGTTAATCCCACGCCGATAAAACTCCTCTGTTTTATAGTCAAAATAGGGTTGTAACGCCGTTTTTACAGTCTCCACATCATTGAAGTTTCATTGAGCAAAGGAGTCGTGTAACAATGAAATAAGGGGATAAATCGAAGGTTCAAGTTTGGGGCTATACGTCGGCTGAGGTGAAAGTTCCCAATTAAGGCCCAATAATTTTTGCCGAGTCCTTAAAGCAACATGGGGGCTGACTTTATCGTTTTGAAAGAGAACCCCTTATGGTTGATGACTGCTGGCCGCTTAGACGTGAGTTTTGCTCACAATTTGTCCAATTGTTGGCAGTAGAGGTCTGCCTTGATAATTTGGTTTGGCGCGAGGACCATCTAGTTGATTATTCCCCTAGAATTAAGCCATACACTGAGCAAAACATTTTTGGAATGGAGCCCACTTGTTTAGGACGATGGAGTACCCTCTGCAACATCGGCACATGGTTCTTCGATGCTTCACATTACGGTACAGTACCCACTTCTCATCACCCGTTACAATTTGGTTCAAAATGGTTCCCTACTGTTACAGGGAAGCAAAGAAAGACAGGTGCTGATCCTCTTTTATCGTTGCCTTTCTGTAAGCTGGTTTGCTACCCGCTGATCGAATTTTTTGATGAAGCCAACCGCATGCATCCGTCTTTGGACTTGTTCTGTGTACCGAGAACATTTCGGCTAATTCTCCGAATGTTCGATGTGGGGAATTTGCTATGGCTGTGTCCATATCCTCGTCAGAAACCACTGATAGGCATCAAAAACGGGCATTATCTTTACAGCTCTTGCCTCCGTCCCGGAATTTCCTAAACCAACGGTAGCATGTGCTATCATCCACGGCATCTTCTTCATACACGTGACAAATGCTGTGGCAAGTTCTGACTGCTGTAACGGCTTTATCATACTCCTACAGTAAACAACGTCTGACGTAGTTTTGTTTGCTTGCTATGTTGTTTCCCGTTCCGCTTGAGTTCTTCTGACAAATGTTGTGCCTATGCATACTCTACCGCTCTACGCGTTATTATTCACTTTCCTGACCTCGAAACATAAGCTCTAATGACTGTCTTTCACTTGACATTTACTTATGCTCAAAACGGGTAGAACTTTTGCACTCACCCAATATTTAAATGGCTAAATAAAATAAATAAAGAAAGGCAGACATTAACATAAAATTAAGCCAAGCAACCGCAATACCTCATTAGTTCAGATTAACCATAGTAAAATAAATAACAAGACAAATCAAGTCCAGTTAAAGTTAAAGTTATTTTTATATTTTGCGATATACATACATTTAACGTCTGAATTTAATATTTAAATGGCTAAATAAAATAAATAATTAAAGACAGACTTGAATACAAATTAACTTAAAATTTATAAAATTTTAAAGTGTGAAAAACATTTCAAATACATCTAGTGTGCGTTTTGCCAAGCAACCGCAAAAATGTATAAAATTTTAAAATGTGAAAAATATTTCAAATACATCTAGTGTGCGTTTCACCAAGCAACCGCAATGCCTCATCAGTTCAAATTAGCCATTGTAAAATAAACAAGAAAAATCAAGTCCAGTTAAAGTTGAAGTTATTTTTTCAAAAACAGACTATATTCACTATACTTCAACTTTAACTGTACTGATGAGGCCTTGCGGTTGCTATACTATATGAATTATTTAAAAAGTTTTTAATATTTTAAAATTTATAAAATTCTTGTTGTGTATTAAAGTCTGCCTTACTTTCTATATTTACTAGCTAACTTGCCCGGGTACGTCAAAAAACAGCTCGAATTGAGAAAAAGCTCTGAAAATCACAATACGATATCGCGGAAAATTTTAAATTGCTGCACAAACTTCGAAAAGAGAAAAAAAATATATATATTGTGTTCGAAGATTGAAAGTTAATTCCTTTCACTAATGTAGAAAAGTGGTAGGAAATCGTTAAAATACACTAAAAATCACATACAAAATTCCCGAAAAATTCGAAAATTGCTATAAAATTCGAATAAACTGTATTGAAATGAGGGCAGATATTATTTTAGTATTACACTCTAAAATTGGGAGGAGTGAAAAGCTCACTCTTTGAAAGGCATTTTTACTCTTTTTGGAGTGAATTTTATAAAAATACACTCCTTTCCTAGGAGTGGAATTTTCCACTCTCTAGAAAGGAGTGAAATGGCTCACTCCTGAAAGAGTGACTTACGTATGCATTGCTTATTAACCAATCAGAGCAGGAAGGCGACGACACCCTTAAAAGATAAGAAAATGATCACTTTTTCGTTCGCCATCTTAGGATTAACAGATTAGGATATCATTCAAATTATTGTTTATGGAATACATAAAATAAAGGTAAGTCTTATTTAATTTTAAGCATTTATCCGTGTAGATATGTGGAATGTTGAGATTATTAGATAAATATTTGTATGTTAGTTATATAGAAAAAGATTGATCGTTAGAGTGTTCAAAAGTCATTGTCTGTTATATTTCTTCATGTAGCGGTTTGAAATATAATTCTTTTAACAAATGAATACGCGCTAGAGATCTGCACGGGCCGGCTCGGGCCGATTTTCACTCACGGAACTCGGGCTGGGACCGGGCCATACTTTTTTCTGATATCTCGGGCCGGGCCGGGCCTAACTTATTTTTTCTGTACAAAGTCGGGGCTGGTTCATTCCGAGTCTTCACGGCCCAAAATTTGCAGTCCTAATTTTTACCCAGCCCGTATGAAAATCATTGTCTCAGCGTGGCCTGGTCCATTCAAAGGTCAGTAAAATTAGGCCTGGCCTAAACATTTTTGCAAAAAAAGCATGCATTTTCAAATGGCCATTATTCTACACTTAAACATTAAAATTTATTCTTTTTAAAGAACACTAGATTTCTGCGCTTATTAAAATATAGCTAAATTAAAACATAATAAAACGTGTGAAAAAGAACCTTCCTATGACGGAACCCAATTTTAAACTCACTAACGTGTTGATCCATGCATAATAATTTAAGTATTGCGCGGCAGCGCAATACTTAATTTAACAGTTCTACATTTAACGTTAAATTTTTGTAACAAATTAGTTAAGCCAATTGAAGATTAAAAAATAAAAATAAAATTCATACAATATGATACTTAAAACACCCTAAAAAATAGATTCCGTTCAAATGAAATCGAAATAAATCTTAGACTTCTTCCATTTTTAATTGAAAATATTTGTATTGCAGATTTTGTATTATGTTTATGACAATTGTGCATAAAATGATAAGATGCATGCAAAATACAAAACTTATAAAAAAGTCCAAGATTTATTTCGATTTCATTTGAACGGAATCTATTTTTTAGGGTGTTTTAAGTATCATATTGTATGAATTTTATTTTTATTTTTTAATCTTCAATTGGCTTAACTAATTTGTTACAAAAATTTAACGTTAAATGTAGAACTAATTGAATGAAATGACTTAATATCTGTCCCTTCTCGGGCTTAAACAATGCAGGAAATAAATTTTGTTTTTTTAATTTGTTCTTCAAATTATGTTTTTGTTTAATATACTAATACATAAGAAAAGAATATATAATACATTTACACTTGCTAAGAAAGGAACTTGTCTATAACGCTTTTTTTTATGCAATTCCGTCTTACTGTATAGTATTTTTCAGATTTTTAATACTTAAAAAAAAAAAAAAAAATCAATGTGTTGTTGAAATTCACTCGGGCCATGGCGGGCTCGTGCCGAGATTTTAACTTTTTTTCCGTGCCGGGCTGGGCTCGGGCCAAACTTCTAAGTTTTTTACCGGGCCGGGTCGGGCCATTTTTTTTTCTACGGGCCGGGCCGAATTTTTTCTATGAGTCGGGCCGGGCCCGGGCTTAGAAATTTCAACTCGTGCAGACCTCTATACGCACAATGCTTAGCAAATCATTAGTTCGGGAAATGTGAATAAAAAAAAGAGTAAATATTTTATTCTTCCCTTTCAATGTTGTGTTGCCAATTATTTTTTCCAGCGATCAAAACGAAAAAGTTTTATCTCTTTTGTTTAAAAGGGTGACTGACTCATAAGAGAAGATATATGGAAGTTTTAATTTCGTAGGAGACACTTTCGAAAACATTAATTTGCCGTTACATGAGATTTTTTTTTTCGGATTATATACAGTTAAGAGTATTTATTATTGTTTCGGAGTTAAATATGATATTTGATGTTTATGCTATTACGAAAAGTTTCGTACAGTGAAACCTCACTGTGTGACCAACTCGATTAGGTGACCACCTCCCTTAGGCGACCACCTCCCATAGGCGACCACCTCCCTGAACGACCATTTTTTCATGGAACGAAATTTATTTCCTCAATACTAATTTTTACCTCCATTCAGAGACCATCCCAGTTGAACTCTCTTCATGAGAGATCGATTTCTTTGAAGAAAATAAAATAAATTCGTTTTTTCCTGGTCGCTTGAAGAAGGTTTTATTAAAAAAATAATTCCGGAGAGTGCATTATTCATCAAACTTCTAAACTAAGTTAAGATTTTTTTTATCCCGGTAACTTTTAAGTGTTTTTAAGAGTTTTTAAGTCCCTTTGTGCCTTTTTAGGTAATGAATTTAACTCTGATTACAAATTAAGAATGACGGTCAATAAACTCCTCTAGGCCCTATTCTGTCGGGAGACTGTCAAAGAAATAGATAAAGTAATGAAACCGTCATTATTTGTTCGCGTCCACAAAAAAATACATTTATTTACTGAACATCGAAATTACTTGGAGATAAAAATTATAAAATATAAAACTGTAAAATTAAAGCAAAGCTCAATGTATTCATTTTTAAAACTCTGCAGTAATTAATTTATGCAATTAACTTTTATTTTGATACTTAAATTTTTATATTTTTTTCCAAATGGGAAAAATAAATTTTAGTAACATTGTTACCATTTTTAAACAATTAAAATCTAGATTTAAACATGACCTCCATTAAG
The DNA here is from genome assembly GCA_963932465.1 of Maratus speciosus. NCBI lineage: Eukaryota > Metazoa > Arthropoda > Arachnida > Araneae > Salticidae > Maratus > Maratus speciosus. The sequence continues at coordinate 128,366,697 of OZ010792.1, read as the reverse complement.
AGACCACCTCTCGGAATGACCCAATTTTATTGGAACGGTACGTGGTCGCCTTAGGGAGATTTTACTGTATATTATTTTTTTTTAATTGTATGTAAACATTTTTCTGCGGGTTATGATTTTAAAATTTCGAGACTGAGTAATATAAAAAAATTTAATTATAGATATTCTGCATCAGTTATTAAATTTCCTTCTATCATAAAAACATTTTCTACGTTTTTGATACACGTAATTTTTGGCGCGAAACAATAAAACATGATATTTAAGCATTGGAATAAAATGTTTTTTTATGGCTGTTTTGAAGTTTATGGAAAAGACTGCTTTAGTATATTTTTTTAAATGGTCATATTTTCTTACATAATACAGGACTGAATATTTTTTTAAAGAGATTAATAACCACTTTTTTACACTAAGATGTTTTAAAAACAATAAGAATATTTCTAATGCAGTCATTTACTTTATTTTTAAGTTTCCTTTTTTTCTATTTCCGATTTTTTTTTCTATTTTTTCTATTTCTATTTATTCTATTTTCCTATAAAACATATAAAATCTATTTTGCTCATAGTCACAAAATACAATATCTACGCGAATAAAAAATTTAAATTAAATATGGCTTATTGTGGCTTATGGCAATTACGGACGAAAATTTAAAATCATGATTAAGTTAAGGAATATGCTTAAAAGGAAAAAAATATACATATTCCAGAGAACTCAAAATTTAGACTCCATGTTCATATTAAATAAAACAAAAGAAAATCACAGCGGATAAAAAAATTACACATTCTTAACATTTAAATCATGCTTAGAACTTATTTAAAAAAGAAGAGACTTTATAAGCATTGCGTTTAAATGGAAAGATTAAAAATATTTTAGAACAATAGTACTTTGCAAAAATAGCAATAATTTAAGGAAAAAGTACGGTTTTATATTTAAAACAAAAATTAAAATAAGATCAAACATTGTTAAACATATAACATCCACCTATTAAAAAGTTATTAAGAAAACTTTTAGGAACAAACACAAAGGATAAGATTGGAATAAAATATTTTAGTTTATTTCTGTCAGTAATCTAATTTAAATTCATATGTAACTTTAACTGAATTTTTCCTTAAAAGTTCAATTAGTGTTACAAACTATGAATTAAATAAATATTGCTAATAAAGTATTTTATTCAAATATTTACCACGCTTGTATCTATTTCCATTGCATGCCGTAAAAGATGCGATTCTTTTAAAATGACCATAAAAGCAAAATAAAAAAATAACCCACTACAAAAAAAATGAACATTCACTCCTATGAAAGAGTGACTATTCACTCCTACCAGGGGTGAAAAACTGCACTCCTTTAGCAAGAGTGAATAGTCACTCCACCGAAAGAGTGATTATCCACCCCTGTTTAGAGTGAATATTCACTTTCAAGGAGTGACTATTCATTCTTTCAGAGTGTCAAAAATTTCACTTTGGCTCAGATTGAATAGTCACTCTAAAGGGGTTGGGCATATTTTGACTCTGCGATAGAGTGACTATTCACTCCTCCGGAGTGAATAGTCACTCTTTTTTATTTATAGTGTATAGGCCAAAAATGGAATGTCAAATAAATGCAGCAGATCGCGAAGAAACGTAGAAATCGAATTAAAAATCACAAAGTTCAAGAATCACGAAAGTCAAAATTTACTGCAATTGGATAAAAGTTTCAAATCTAATTCCTTTGACCTGCGGGCTCTCTTAAAATTTATGTTTGGGAAAGCATGCTGAGCATTGTATCATGTTAATTTTATTCATAATTTAATTTACTTGCATTCCGAAAAATATAATTAATATAACCCCTTAAGTTAATATTAGTTTTTGTTGCAATAAAATATCTCAATTTGTTCATTTTCTGGAAGTAAGTAATCCCTATTGGTTTACAATGGAAGTCTATGGGAATTTGGCGAAATATTAGAGATATCTCCAAGTTGGCGTCCCTTTGGGCGACTAATTTTGGTCGCCAAATTTGGCGATATATCGCCAAGTTGGCGACAAACATGGCGGGATTCGGCGACAGAACTGCGTCCCCCCTACGGTAACCTCCTTATAGAAATGAAGATGCGTTAAATGCTGTTCAATAATCGCATAAAAAATTCGCTAAAAATTCAAAAATCGCTGTACGAATTCCGAATAAACTTTTTTTGAAAATAAAATAAAATTTACTATATTGGGTTAAAAGAAAGAAACCGTATTTTTTTCACTAATGTGGAAAAATCGCCTATAAACATAAAAAATCGCTAAAAATCGCTTAAAAAATTAAATTAAAAAAAATCGAATAAAAAAATCGAATATCGAGCTTCGAGTTGCAAAACTTCATATATATACGGACCTTTTCCCAAAATTTTGTAGCTCTACGTGCAGCTGTATCTTCAGAACATCGTCGACACACTCACACACTCACACACAAACTTCTTTCCTTATTATTACAGATTTAATTTACCTGGATTCCCTTAAATATAATTAATATAACCCTTTAAGTTAATATTAGTTTTTGTTGCATTAAAATGTCTCAATTTGTTGATTTTCTGTAAGCAAGTAATCCATATTGGTTTACAGTGGAAGTCTATGGGAATTTGGCGAAATATTAGAGATATCGCCAAGTTGGCGTCCCTTTTGGCGACTTATTTTGGTCGCCAAATTTGGCGATATATCGCCAAGTTGGCGACAAACTTGGCGGTATTTGACGACATAACTGTGTCCTCCCTACGGTAACACCCTTATAGGTATGAAGACGCATTAAATGCGATTCAGTAATCGCATAAAAAATGCTCTAAAAATTCAAAAATCGCTGTACGAATTCCGAATAAACTTTTTAAAAAAGAAAACAAAATTTACTATATTAGGTTAAAAGAAAGAAACCGTATTCTTTTGACTTATTTGGAAAAATCGCCTCGAAACTTAAAAAAGCGCTAAAAATTGCATAAAAAACTAAATAAAAAAAATCTAATCAGAAAATCGAAAATCGGGTGCAAAACTTCAGGTGCAAAACTTCATATATACGCGTACCTTTTCCCCAAATTTTGTAGCTCTACGTGCAGCGGTCCCTTCAGAACACCGTCGACACACTCATTCACACACACACAAATTTCTTTCCTTATTATTATTTACTAGCGATCTTGCCCGGCTTTGCTCGGGTACGTCAAAAAACAGCAGGAAATACGAAAAAGATCTGAAAATCACAATAAGATATTGCGAAAAAATTTTAAATCGCTTCTCAAATTTTGAAAAGAGGAAAAAAAAAAATTATATATTGTGTTCGAAGATTGTAAGTTGATTACTTTCACTAATTTGGAAAAATAGTAGCTAATCGTTAAAATATACTAAAAATCACATACAAAATTCCCGAAGAATTCGAAAATTGCTATACGAAATCCGAATAAACTTTATTGAAATGAGAGCAGAATGCACTTTAGGTCAAAAATGGAATGTCAAAATATTGCAGCAGATCGCGAAGAAACGTAAAAATCGCATTAAAAATCACAAAAAGTTCAAAAATCACGAAAGTCAAAATTTACTATAATTGGATAAAAGTTTTAAGTCAAATTCGTTTGACCACGTGGGCTCTCTTAAAATTTATGGTTTGGAAATCATGCTAAGCATTAGATCATGTTACTTTTATTCGTAATTAATTTACTTGGACTCCCTTAAATATAATTAATATAATCCTTTAAGCTAATATTAGTTTTTGTTGCATTAAAATATCTCAATTTGTTGATTTTCTGTAAGCAAGTAAACCCTATTGTTTTACATTGGAAATCTATGGGAATTTGGCGAAATAGTTGAGATATCGCCAAGTTGGCGTCACTTTTGGCGACTAATTTTGGTCGTCAAATTTGGCGATATATCTCCACGTTGGCGACAAACTTGGCGTTATTTGGCGACAGATCTGGATCCCCCCCCTACGGTAACCCCCCTTATAGGTATAGAAATGCATTACATGCTGTTCAATAATCGCATAAAAAATTCGCTAAAAATTCAAAAATCGCTGTACGAATTCCGGATAATTTTTTTTGAAAAGAGAAAAAAATTTACTATATTGGGTTAAAAGAAAGAAACCGCATTCTTTTTCCTAATGTGGAAAAATCGAATTAATATAATCCTTAAGTTAATATTAGTTTTTGTTGCATTAAAATATCTCAATTTGTTGATTTTCTGTATGCAAGTAATCCATAGTTGTTTACAATGGAAGTCTATGGAAATTTGGCTAAATATTAGAGATATCGCCAAGTGTGGGCGCCAAACTTGGCGGCATATGGCGGCAGAACTGTGTCCCTCTACGGTAACCTCCTTATAGTAATGGAAATACATTAAATGCTGTTCAATAATTGCATAAAAATTTCGCTAAAAATTCAAAAATCGCTACACGAGTTCCGAATAAACTTTTTTGAAAAGAGAACAAAATGTACTATATTGAGTTAAGAGAAAGAAACCATATTCTTCTCACTTATATGGAAAAATCGCCTCGAAACTTAAAAAAGTGTTAAAAATCGCATAAAAAATTAAATAAAAAAAAATCTAATCAAAAAATCGAAAATCGGGCTTCAAGGTGCAAAACTTCATATATAAACGTACCTTATCCCCAAATTTTGTAGCTCTACGTGCAGCGGTCCCTTCAGAACACCGTCGACACACTCACTCACACACTCACACACAAACTTCTTTCCTTATTAGGTGCGTTCGTAGTTATATAAATACGTAGCACCTATAGTCGTCATTCGGTCCGTCCGTCTGTCCGTCTGTCTGTCTGTCCGCATATAACAGAGCAAAAACTACCCGACCGAATGGTCTGAAATTTTAAATATATAATTGTTGCAAAATTTTGTTGAGTCATTTCAAATTTTATGAAAATCGCATGTATAGTTTAATTACAGGGATAGTCAAAAGTTTTCCGTTATATTACGGCCAATGGGGAAAAAAATATTTCAAGTGCATTTTAATGATGTTACAGCCTTTCGAACAGAATGAACTTCGTATGTAACTTATGAAGTGCATTAAAATATACATTCAGTGCAATATGCGGTGCAAAAAATATTTATAAAACTAGTTATAGTACGAACGTACCTCATTTGCTATGTTTGAAGAGTAATTTCCAACTTGTTATTATAGATTTAGTCATATATATATTTCTTAGTCGATTCAGCTTCAGATTTTCAATTTGTACATATTTTTGTGTAAGCTTCTTTAAGGACTTTATGTGCTGCATATCAAACCAGAAACTAGCTATAGTTCTATATTTTACATATATCCTTTATTTTAAAACCTACAGATAATCTCTCTCTATAATACTTGCATAAAATTTCTATATTTTTGACTACGCTACAGATTATGTAATAATCTATTCTGTTGCTATTCTGCTGCATTTATCTATAATTAAACTTAACAAATGGATTAAAAATAAGTTTTTTACACAATTTGTTTAAAAACTATCTATAACTAAATGTGTACTTTTTTTATATCTAATCAAAGAATTAATTTTTTGAAATATTGAAAGGATGCTGATAATATAATGGCATATAATTCTTTAACTTTTTTTTTTTGTTGTCTATCTTTCATATAATTTATTTTGTTATTATTGCATATTCTCTTTTAAGTCGATTATTCTTTTACTTGTCACGATTCATTGCAAACGCGATTTTCTTCATGAATAAAGCCAGATAAAGGATCGCAAAATTTCTTCTGCCATTCTAGCTAATGGAAACAATCTCAGGCTCTAATAAAATACATTCACTACCAAAGAAAAAAAACATTTTTCTAGCAAAGTACACACTTACATAATGTGCAAAAATCATTGTTCAAATGTGTACAACACATCTATGTCAAATCAAAAGAACTAATATTTTTTCAGTTCTAATTTGAAAAGATATGTGAACGTAACAAGTCGTTATTTCTGTACACAATTAACATGCAGAGAAAAATAAGTCAAAATAAGTAAGGGAAATTCTTACATAGTGAGAGAGATATTGTTTAAATGCTAATTATGAGCTGCATATTATCGACCGAAGAAAATTTAGCCATTCCATAGGGATACAATAATTTAAGAATTTAGAGAATAATTTTAGAATAAATCGAATTAATAATTTTGAATAAATTCTGAATAGAACATAAAAAAAAAACGAATGGGGATTTAAAAGTTTGATTGCGTACTTAATTAAAAAGCGATTTAACTCTTTATCGGTCAAGGCCTGTGGCTGCAATGTTGAAATGTTTCACTGCCACCAGAATCTACAAAGAAATTGATTGGAAATTAAAAGCGATTATTTGGGGATATTCAGATTATCCGATAAAGGGTTAAATTACAAAAACACTAGTATTTAGAAAATTTCAAGATGGCTACTGACCCCCAACTCCCAATAAAGGCAGATATACACAACTAAACAATAAAACTTTATAAGCAACATTGCATTCTTTATTTATCACAGAAGAAAATAAACACTGAAGTATAATATCATGTAGAATAAAATTATTTTTTCTGAACTTGTAGATTTAGATATGTCTTCGAATAAACTAGCATTTGACAGGATAATAGGGTGAAGAACTGGGTTTGTTATTTTTACACTAAACACAGACTAATGTTAACTTGGCTATTTTAAATTAATGACGAAAATACAATATTATGCAGAATCACAATTTTATAAATGTACGATGATTAAAATGAGAAGATGATCTTTACTTGACTTACTTAACTATTAATGAGAATTAATCGTATTGGGTCAATTTGTATGAAACCGAACATAAATCAAACTTCGAATCAGAAGTATATGAATAAAACCTCGAATGCATACACAAACAAAAACTTCGAAGCGGACGAATTTGCGAATTAACAGAGTATTTAGAGTAGAAGCACTTCATTATCCACAATTCGAAACAGAATGAATAATTCTTCTTTTCGAAACACTGCCACGTCACCATCTGAAGTTACGCCTTCCGATGTCAACTTGCCGCTTTTCTTCCAGTCTGCCAGTTATCTAAATCTGCCTATTGGGGACATCTTGAAAATCGAATTTACTAATACATATAAATACAGCAGAATAAAACAATTTAAAATAATATTAGAATTAGTCTCACTGTTTTCCACAGCTAATATACGATGAGACAGTGCTTACGATGGTGGTTCAATAATTATTGTCCCGAGCGTGTATAAAATATTTGTACTGCGATGGTTGAAGCGGAATATTGAAAGCCATATATCCTCAATTTCAGAACCGTAGCTGCATTATTAATATATATATATTTTCGTTTTAGGCGTGAGAGGTAGCACCTAGCTTCAACGGGGGGGGGGGGGGCTGGTTTGGAGTTTATGGGACCAGACCTGAAGCAGTTCTGTGAAAGATTTGTGACAGTGGATGAGACGTGACAACATCACTATGATCCCGAGTCCAAATGACAGTACACACGTTTCATCCACTGTCAACCCCCCCCCCCCCCCAACCAACCCCCTTTCAAGCTAAGTGCAATCTCTCACACAAAAAACAAAAAATAATATGTTAATATAGCAGCTGCAGTCCTGAAATTGAGCATATAGGCATCTAAGACATTAGGTTTCAATATTCCACATCAACCATCACAGTACAGATATTTTATACACACGCGGGACAATAATTATTGAACCACCCTTGTATTGTTTATGTGTTTCAGCAGCAAATTCAGTAATCTGTTAGATAGCGTATTTTGCCTGTACCTTTGAGCGTTCATGCGCGATTGCATTGTATAATGCTTCAAAAAGCTTTCAACCTGTGACTCGCGGCCTACAAAACTGCCGTTGTTTTACAAAAAAAAAAAAAAAAAAAAAAAAAAAAAAGAGAAAAGAAGAAAAAAAGAGAAAAGAAAAAAAAAAAAGAAAAAAAAAGTCTTATTTAAAGATAGAAGCTTTCCTATTAAATATTGCGAAAATAACTTTTCGGAACATAAAAAGTTTCACTAAAGGTCACTTCGCGCCTCCCGAAAAGGATCTGTTTTTCTATGCTGAAGATAACTAAACGCTGGTATTTTCTATTTACAGCATCTCGACAGACCGGATGTACATCACCTAAAAATCTGAGAAATCTCCATGAAATCGCTAAAACGCGGCCTGTTTCGACTCATGTTTTTCTCTAATATATATGCATATTTTTACACGAAAGTTTTAAGTGGGCTTCGATACAAATATATATCTATAACTGATTAAAATTTCAGAGGATGCGGACGATAAGAGTGATTTTTTGGTCGCGAAAATAAAACAAAGAAGCGAGAAGATAACATAATTTTTTTTACAACTAGATAAGAATGTTTTTTTTTTCATAAATTTTTACACAGACTGCAGAACTGTTTTATTTATAACCGAGAGTTCGGACAACAAAAGAACTAGTAAAAAAAAACCTATAAATACAGTCCTAGTAAAAAAAAAAAAAAAAAAAAAAAAAAAAAAAAAAAAAAAAAAACAAGATAATGTCTTCAAACGAGCACTTTTACAATTAAATATCAATATCTTTTCGTGAACTTTTGGTTTAAAAATATAAATTCATGTAAAATCGGGTTGAAGATATAAAATCATTCAAAGTTGAGCCTTATTCTAAGTTATTATCACGGGAAGAAATATTTGTTCTCTTTCTTTTTCTTTCTTTCTCTCTGCGTGTGCATGTCTGCATGTTATGGGTCTATCGACGATGGCTTAAAAACTCAAGTCTGAAAATTTGGGTTACGATAGTACAAGGCAGGTCCTGATGTATCTCAGATTCAGATTAATTTTTTTTTTATAAATAGTCGAGGTATTAATTTGAATTTTCGAGGAACTCATTCTCATGAAAAACATGTCCCCCCCCCCTCATAATGGTGTGCGCAAGCGGGGGACGAAGGAAACTCGAAAAAGGCTATTTGTTGGGGTCCCCTAACTCCAACCGCCTAACTACCACAAATACAGAAACGCGAAAAATATACCTCTTTAGAAAATATTTTATTACTTTAAAAAAGAAATACATAAAATAATAATAATAATAATAATAATAATTTTATTTTTTTATGAAAGTAGAACTCTAAATTTACTTTTTCGAACAGCATTTTTTGAAGCTCGTATTGCCTAAACGGAACATGATACGAAAAAGTAAAAATATATCAGCATAATTCTAATACTTTGTACTTTCCGGCGGTGTAATTTGTTTTAAGAAATACTAATGTTAAACCTCTCAAAAACTTATAAACTTATACCGCTTATAAACTCTTATTTGAAAGCTTTTTTTCTGGCTTTCGGCAAATGAAAAAAATGTCGCATCCACTCTCTCGCTCGAAATACGAGAAAGCGAAAAATACCAGGCCATAGCTAAGCCCATTTATCTGTAGAATTCTTTAAAATTGTTACATGTGGTATAATTTAGGTGTTAACTGTGTAAAAAGATTGTGGACAAATTTTGATACTTAGTTTCTTTTCGCCGCGAAAATAGATTTTATTTTAAGCATCGAAGTGAGTTCCGTCCATCGAAGTGAGGAATATTTTTAGAGGGTTAACATTTTTATTGCAATCCATTTTGAAAAATACGAATATTAATACTTACAAAAAAAAATTCTTTTGCTAAAATTACCTTTGCCGATGTCCGTCCCCCTCCCCCCTCCAATGATTAAATTTAATATTTAAATTTGTGCATTTACATTTCTGATAAAAATACGTAAAAAAACAATTTCCTTACCAAAATTTCCTTTTTGTTTTTCTGACTTCAAAATGCTGTATCGAGTTAATGCTGTATTGGGTTCGGACATCGAAATTCGAAAAAAAATCGACATACGCTCATTTTTCAGGAATATTATAAATATATTATCGGGTCTAGTAATCACAAATACTGATAAATAAAAGTTAATATGTTTATTTCAAACATGGATTTTTCAGACTAATTTTATCTGTAAAGGTCAATCTAAATTAATTATTTTTTTCAATTTATTAATTTTTTAAATAAAAACTATTTTTAAAATATGAAATTTTTCCCTTTTTTCTATTAAAAATTTAAAACAAAATCTCTCATAAAAATAAAATAGCGTATAAGGACATTAAATGATTTTATTAATTTTTTATTGAATTTTACTTGAAAAAAGTATTCCATATCTTGTACAGTCACTTTTCCCCATAATAAAAGAAAATGTCCCCTTTACAAGACAATCGTATTTTCAGTTTTGTCTACAATGTATTTAGGAAAATAACAGATTTTAGAACTTAAAAAAAAGGATCAATTGAAGTTTTGCTAAACTAAAAAAAAGCAAGAAATTTGAAACTATTTTCAATGTTCTTAAAAAAAAAAAAAATAAATAAATAAATAGAAAGAACCATTTTTTTAGACTTGGATACACTTTCGGACGATTTTTTTCTTTTTTTTTGTGCGAATTTGTTAAGAAAAAAAGAACATTTTAGCCATAATCTTTTTAAAGTTTCGAAGTATATAACATATAAAAAACCTAGTTTTAAAAACGGACTTTTCCCCCTGTATACGTACCAACGATACTTGAATCTTATTGTTATTTTGATGGTAATAGACTATGATAGAAAATTTATCTGTAAATCTACAGGGTCTCCCCAAATTCATGGACCAACTGTAAAGGAAGGTAAAGTACACGAAAAAAGCAATTATTGGTACAGCAATGTGGGGTCGGAAATGAAAAATTTTGCGAAAAAAAGAAAAGAAAAAAAAGAAATGAGAAGGAAGTGAAAACGAGCGTTTTATTGACATAACAATAACAGCAAGTGCTCAAATGTGCCACTGGCAGGTCTAGCAACTTGTTGGCGTAACTTTTCGCATATTCCAAGTGTTTCACTAACATTTGCAGGAACGACTGAAAGTCTTGGAATGAGGTCCTCGTCAGAGTTAACTGGTGTCTCATAGATGAGACATCTGGAACCTTCAAAGCGTACGCCAATCACTTGCTAAACGCTGCCAGATTTATATCGATGTTGGTGGCTGCACATTTGAGTAATTACTGTAATTATTATATCAATAAAACGCTTGTTTTCATTTCCCCCCGCATTTCTTGTTTTCGCAAAACTTTTCATTTCCGACACCACATTGCCCTACCAAAATTGCTTCTTTATGTGTATTTTACATTCCCTTACAATTTGGCCCATGAATTCGGGGACACTCTGTATTTAGCAGTATGTATTGAGAACCTAGCATTGACGAAGTAACATGTATTTTTTTTTTTTTCCAAAGATAAAAATTTTCTGGCGCAACTTTATAGGAAAAAGAAACACTACAGAAGAATTTATGCAACGGGGAATGAATGAAAACTCTACAAAGTAAGTAAGATCAACCAATTAGATTTCAATCAAAGAAGTTTATAACGTAAAATATTGCTGTCACTCGCGTTGCTTTTAATATAGAATAACTTCCCATTATCGTACTCCCTCTCCAGAAAAATGCTTAATTGAGTTTTGAAAGAAATTGATCTACATACGAGTCGACTGCAAAAAGTCCAGTCGTCCATCCTTTATTTTATTTAGGGAAATGTAATATGGTTATAAACTAAATTTTGCATGTGAATGCGAAATATTTGCTTATAGGTTAGTTTCGGGGTTCACGCTGCCGCTCGCCATCGTGCCAAATCGCGACAAAATGCTTCATTTGGCGAGTAAACGATCAAGGAGACAAGCGGAAATTCGAGTGTTCAATTTCTGCGCTGTTTGTGTGTCTGTGCCAATACAGTCGAGATTCTTTTCCGCGTTTCTGAACGATTGATGTCGCTTTACATGTTTAATCGCAGCATGCCATTTACATTGCTCTATTTATAGAGATACAGTAGAGCGCCGATTATCGGAATTCCAATTAACCGAACTTCCATTTATCCGAACAGCCTTTTTCTCTCAAAAACTTTTTTTAATGATGATGAGATTGTGGATGGGATTTAAGATAAAAAAGAAATTGAAGAAATGAAAACGAATGCTCTGAAAAAGACCCAGGTCCATCACATAACGAAGCCTTTGAATACTGGAACCTTTCATAGCTGTTTGGAAACAAGTATGAAATGGCTCGAACGACAGAAGAACTCTGATCTTCAACTAACTTATTTAAGAAGAATTAGAGATATGGCAGCATTGGAAAGAACGTCTTCTTTGAAGCAAGCAACAATCGAAAGCTTTTTCGCTTAAATTATATCTCTGACTTTTAGAAAATGATAAAAAGAAAATTTTAAATGATAAAAAAGTAAAAAAAAAAAACAAAAAAAAAACAGTTTTTAAACACGATAGTACTAACTGGTGCTGCCAGTCTAAGCCTGGGTAAAGTGTGAAGGTTTTAGTATAGTCAGGAACATCCCTTACATTGTTTGTCCATTTATCCGAACTTTTGCTTATCCGAACTAGGGTCGGTCCCGACTCGTTCGGATAATCGGTGCTCTACTGTACTGTCATAATACCAATTCACTTTAGCAACAGCCAAAGACACAGAAAGGATTATGTGTTAGGTATTTCTGTATTGTCAGTTAGTTACTATCTATGAGCCGGCGTCACGCTAGTAAAAACACAAACAAAATTACTCGCATCAAGTGTAAATAGAGAAAGGTTTTGCTGGAATGTGGTGTTGAAATTATCCATTTACCATACTATTTATTAGTTGTATGTAAAGTCTCATTGGATGGTCAATTTTTTTTCTGTCGGTTAGAGCCGAAATCTCATACCAATTTTTAGTGTATATTTTCACAACGGTAAATCAAAGATAGCTGTTACGGATTTTTATTTAGAGGACTAAAAGAATGTCTGAAACATTTGCATATTTAGGAGACATTTAGAATGTACTTTTTTAAATAGTTTGCAGATAGCCGAATTTCTATTTTATAAGTAATTACAAAAAAAAAAAAAATAAATAAATAAATAAAGGTTATTTTAGAACATACTCGAAAAAAGAGATAGAATGAGGGGTTAAAGATAGATTTTTCAGTGCTCCACGCCGGATCTATGTTGCAAACATTTCTTTTCATTTGGCTACTGTTTTTCATTTCTTGTTCGCCAAATCGCTAATGTTGGTCAAAAGCCAGCGAGAACCCTGGTTAGTTTCCTTCTCAATTTTAATTATTCTCGGTTATATTGCGTTTTTTCTAATATCTTCCAACATTCTTGTATTTCAAACAGTGGACGTATTCAAATGAAAATAATTTACTAATATACACTATATGGCCAAAGGTGACCGGTCACTTGCGATTTTAGACGTTTTGTTAAATATCTAGAAAAATACATAAGTAATTAATTTGAAACTGCAGGTGTGTAAATAGGGTAAACGCACCGGTAGTGGGCCACTTAAGGACATTTATCTTATTATGATTAAGGTATTTATGAATTCTAAATGATATATGTATTTTTAACGTAGTCCTAAGCTTCATGTATCTTAATAAACATTCAAAGTTTCAAAATATATTATTTGGAAAAAATGAAAAATAAAAAAAGTTACCTTCCTCGATGCTCCAGTAGTGGGCATAGTAAATTTTTGATGCACCGGTAGTGGGCCCCCCAGAAGTGGGCCACTCCAGTTTTGAGTTTAGTGTGAAAATACTGAAGTTATACTTTTTTTACAGTTCTACAATAGGATGTTCACAATAATGAAATCATACATAGAAGTTTAGATGATTACGTAAAATAATCTCACTAGTAAATCTGCAGATCAGAGGCCCCAACTTCAGTTCTGTAAATCAATTTTAATTTTATCTCACTTTACATAAAAGCTAATGTCCTACAAGCTGCAAAGTATTTTTTTTAGATTATATACAGGGTGTCCTTTCGTATCGTTTAAATATAGCTAATTCCCAAGAAGCTTAGTTTCAGAGGTATAATTTTAATTGCTGAACTATTTCACATGTTTTTCATCATGTGAAAATCCTTTTCCATCAAAATAGTTGCATTTTCTTAATGTTACGAAATTTAATTTTTGTACAGTTTTTGTGATCTATAAGTTACATTTAGAAAATCTGCTTATATGCTTTCACTTGTTAAACAGTAAATATTCCCATATTCTGTGATCAAGACTTTCTGAATTGTGCTACAATGAATTTTATGAATTTTCAGCGATTTCTGACATTAAAATTCATTTTCTGTGTTTTGTACCAGAATGATACAAATGGTAGAAAAGAAATTATCAGTTTTTATCGACAATAATAGTAGACAATTTGGCAACTTTTTTAAAAATAAAAACGCATAGTTTTTGTTTTCTCTAAATAACAGTCTGTTGTATTTTGTAACTTAAAAAAAAAATCCGTCCAATTTGTTCTTTCACAGTGGTGATAAATAATAAGACAAATATAATAAACAGGATAATTAAAAGCTGAAATGACTGCAAAACAAAATGATTTATCCAAAAACGAAAAAGATCTCAAAATGTGAGAGGGGATTATAGTCAATTTATTGCAAAGAGTACTTTAGGTTGAAACTTACAATGAAAGAAAAGCATCAGACTGGGGCGATACTTTCCTGACTTTCCTTTTTCCCATCGGCTATTTTTTTAACTCTTCCTTTTGAATTTTTCTTTTTTCTCTTTCAGTTTTTTTTTCTGCACCTTTAGCATTTTTAAGGCCTTTTCTATTCTTATAATATTGAAGCATTTACGGAGAAGCCACAACTGCAGGAATTTTCTCTCTTTTTCTCTTTTTCTTTATGTTATCTCCCCCTTCTGGCCAAAATAGAACTCTTTTGAAGGGAGATGGTACATTTCTAGATGGCCCACTATTTGAAAGCACTGAATGCCCTATAGTCTCAGTTGATCCTTCTTGAATGAAAAGGTTCACCTCAGCATCTTCAACAATTGCTCTTTGCTCCTGATCAATAGTTTCAGTATCAATAGGATATTTAGTGTACGCCGCCTCAACAGATATGACTGGTGTACCCTATAATAAGTAAAATGTAAAAATGGAATAAATAATAGTAAAAAAGATATACTGAAGTGTTTTATACCGATATTGTTTTGCGATAGATTACCTGAGAAATTGGTTCCATGTTCAAAGTCTCCTTCATCTCCAACCATAAGTAGTAAAGATCTGTTTGCTCCACAGAATCTTTCAATTTGCCTTTATTTTCTGAGAAAGGTTTTATTTTTCTTCTCCAATTTTATCTTCAAGAACTTTCAAGAAAGAAGCCATTTCTCTCTCTTTTATTGGTGACATTATCACATTCTTTGATGTTAGTGTGGATTCAACATTTACTTTCTTTAGATCCCATGGAACTAGTCCACTTGCTTTGAATCCATTCACAATGGTTGCAGAAGTTAAACGATCTAGTGCTGATTTTAGGACTGGTGGAAACTCTTGTTTCTGCATTTGTTTGCCTTCATGAGTTATTCTGAAGTGCACTACTTCCTGTTGTCAAGCACTTTTAAGAGTATGGAAAACAGAAATGCTCATTGGTTGCATTAGATATGTGGAATTTGAGGGCAAAGCTACCATTTCAACTCCATGAGCAGAACAGAAGATTCTTAGATTCAAAGACATGTGGGAAGTATGTCCATCCATAAATAACGCTACATGTTTTTCTATGCAATGTTTATTTAAATATGGCTCAAAAATTTGAACCTTTTTTTAGTATTGAACCTTTGAAGTATAAATTATTTTAGATATTAATTTCTTTTAATAATCATATGTCTGATAGCTTAGTGAAGTTGTATTTTCGCTGCTCCAGAAGTGGGCCACTTGTGCACCAGTAGTGGGCCCCTGACCCACAACTGGTTTTGATGAACAAAATACTAAATAAATTATATACAAAGTCTTAGAACCTCAAAAAATACTTTATTAAAATAATTTAAACATAAAAAATTTTTTTGGCATGTGCTCCAGTAGTGGGCCACTATGCCCACTATTGGTACAATTTAAGAAATTGTGATCCAGAAGTGGGCCACCCCTTAAAATCAATATAATTTTCAATTTTTAAGTTTTCAGCTAATCTAACAAATTATTTACAATGTAATCGAGTATATCAACGGCACTTTAATTCAAAATAAAACATAATATTAAAGAAACAACGCTTTAGATAAAACATTATCTCTTAATGAAATCACTAAGAATTTGCCAAAAAATCTGTGTTTGAAGACATTCCAGAAGATAAACAAATATATCTACAGGAAAATAACAATTATTCCAAACTTTTTATGGATAGCTAACATTTAAGAACTTTAGCTAATCAGATTTCTTTCAGTCATTTTTCTGAAATGGATTGAGAGCTTGTTTTTAAACTTTGAAAGTTAGTGGCCCACTACAGGTACGTGGCCCACTACCGGTGCGTTTACCCTAGTGTCACATATTTCCGCGAAGATTTTTTCCAGAAACCCCATAATAGACCTTCAACAAATTGGAAAAGAACGCATATCTTTTGGATAACCCTGTAAAAAGCAATGTAGCAAAAACATTCAAACTCGAGATAATTAATAAGTGGCTTATTGTAATATACAGGGTGTTTATAAAGTCCCGGACCCATTTTCATGTTTAATACTCATAAAATAATAAAGATAGATTAAAATTAATAACATAAATGGTTAGATATACTCAAAAAGTTTCATGACCCTTGTCAATGAACTTCCACGTGTGCCCCCTCCGTCGCACGGAGAATATCAAGTCGATAGTCAATTTCACGCCAGGTAGCGGCAAGCATGTCCGCATCCACAGAGGCTATTGGGGTTGAAATTCTGGCTTTTAAGTTATCAATGTTCGACACTCTCCTCCTGTAAACATTGTCCTTTACAAATTGTACAATTCTTTATTTGTTTCACACCTCTTTATCACACCTCTTAAATTCCTTTGTAACGTTGCAAAACAGATAGCATTGCAATTAAATTTTTAAGCATAACTCAAGAATGAGCTGTAACTTTGGATTTGTTTACTTTAATATTCTAGAACTTGATTTCTGTTGAAATATTTATAGGTTACAATTCATTTTTTTTTTTTTTCGAAAACATAGATTTTTTCATAAATAATTTACGCGAAAAATATGAATCGTGAACTTTCGATTTCATAAATTAATATGTAGAAGCTTCAAATATACGACTCCAAAATTACAACTCATTTTGCTAGACAATTTTTGAGTTATGTTAAAAAAATACCCGCATTGTAATATGTTTCGAAACAATTGAAAAGAAATTTAATATTAGGAATTCAAAATTTTAAATTTTCATAACTCCGAAAATACTTAACCGATTAACTTTTCGATTGGAAAACTTGTGTAAAATTTACGAAAAAAGATAAATACTATCTAAAAATTACGTGTTCCTAGAGTTTGGTACACTTTCACTATAAAGACAAAACCCTTCAAGCTTGTTATTTGAACATAAATTGATATAAAAGACGATATTCTCAGTCAAATCACTTTTTCCTTTTTTAAGGGGAAGTATTGTTGTGATGTTCGGGTGTTGTCTCCTTTTTCTTAACCCCGACTGTACATCATTATATGATTAAGTTTTTATGACAAATACACTTTATCCTGAAATATAGATTAAGATAATCCGAAATTAGGACTAATTCTAAAACAACCGCTTAAAATCAATTTTTTTCCTGCATAATAAAATATCTCTTTTATTATCCCATTAATTTTATCTTCTAATTAGAAAGTTTTTGAATAGAAATTTTAATAATAGGGATCAACTGCAACAAATACGTTATGCATTTTCCCAATAGGTCATTTACACGCCATCTTTAGCCTTAGTAAACTGCGCAGTTTTGTTATAATATTCTGAATGTGTTGGAAAGTTTTTAGTAATCTATGCTGTGCGCATGATTTTTCATTCTTGTTTCTACTAGTATTAGGTGTACGCATTTTTTTCTTTTACTTTAAGTACAGCTTGAAGTTAAAGTAAGCAAAATCTTAACAGTTTTGCAGTATTTATATCAATAGGTAATAGATCGCATGCCTTGCATAAAATTTGCTCTAAATTAATAATTATTAAAAATGTGACGTCACAATTGGAGGATGGAGGTGTCACTCTCGTAACAATATGTGACATAGAGAGAGAAGGGGTGGGGTGGGGGTGTTAAAAAACCTTGAAATTTGCTTGGCATAATTAATGAATGATCGCTTATGCAGCTTTTAATGTCCAGCATGAGGAATACTGGAATGATTATATTTCTAAAACAAGTTGGAAATTGCCCGTTAAACGTGGCAAATGAGGTGCGTTCGTAGTATAACTAATTAATAACTCGTAGTATATTCCAAATTTCTTACTCACTCATTCACTATCAATTTCTTTTGTCAATTTGGGGGAAAGTAGTGTTTGTAGGCTAAAAATAAATGGAATACAAGAAAAATTTAAGAAATTAGTTTTTTATTGAATTTTTAAAATGCTCCCTATCGAAATTTTAAAATAGATTTATCACCAGAATAATTATGCGAATAATAATTTAAAATATTAAAACTCAAGATAATTATGATGGTGACTTTTAAAATTTATCTTAACGCTTTCGATTATTTATTGAATGAGTTTTCTACTTCTATTTGCGAAGACGATTAACGATATTGGGAAAAGGAAAACAGGGAGAATGCGTTATGCGGAATAATGGCTACTTAATTTGATAAAGATGAGAATATTGAAATACTTCTTATGTACTGTGTTATCCATAGAAAGAAAAGTCAGTGTCCAAAGCTTTTCCACCAACTCTTAATAAGTTACAAGAATGCATTATAAAATGTATAAATTTATCAATTTTAACGTCAAATGTACGTGGGTGGTTCATTAATTATTGTCCCTAGTGTATATAAATTACTTGTACTGCGATGGTTGAGGTGGAATATCGAAGCCTGATGTCTTAAATGCCTGTATGATCAATTTCAGAACTGTAGCTGCTATATTAAAATAGTTTTGGGTGGAGGGGGGGGGGGGATTTTTAAAGACCTACTTTTGAGGGTGTTTTTAAGGAGGGGGTGAAGGTGAAATGCTGGTTTGGAGCTTATGAGGCTACATTTGTGGCAGTGGATGAGATGTGGCTACATCACTATGTTCCCGGGTCCAAGCAACAGTAGTTACGTCCCATCCTCTATCACAAATTTAGCCCCGTAAGCTAAAAATCAGTCTTTCACCCCCATCTCCCCCCTTTCACTCCTCCCTCTAAAACTCTGTGAATATAGCAGCTACGGTTCTGAAATTGAGAATACAGGCATCTAAGACATTAGGCTTCGATATTCCACAACAACCATTGCAGTACAAATATTTTATATACACTAGGGACAGTAATTATTGAACCACCCACGTAAGTGCCTATTTAATATATTTTGTTAAAATAAAAATGCCGACCGTATAACACTTTTCTTTAACATTAAGTTGGAAAAGTAGAACAAAACTCATTTTGACATATAGACAAAGATGTATAATTTCATTGCATTTATAACATTATGTTAAAAACACATTTGTGCTAGAAGATTCACCTCTTTGATAAGTTATAAAATGCGAAATAAATAATTGTTAAGGCTCTATTACACTGCCACTGTGTCAATAGAGTTCACTTTTTAAATGATGAGATATAATTTACAGATTAGGAGGGGGACATATGACTTTACAGATACTTTGGTGGGGCGTGGCCGATAAAAGGTTGGGAACTACTGGTTTAAACCCTTTGGGACAAAGGTCACACCAAAAGATGTATGCAAAACTTGTTTGTGAGTACCAGTAACTTTATAAAGTAATATTTATGTTATTTAATTGCATAATTTCTTCGAATAAATAAGTTAGGATTACTATTAAAAGAAACGTGGTGCAAACCGAATAAAATATGCGTAAGTCAAGGTGGTCTCAAACAAGTTAAAGTATTTTTTTTTCTAACAAATTAACTGATAAAAATGAATTACTTTATCAATCAATAACTGCACAATTACTAATTTATAAATGCTTAGAATTATTGAGTTTAAAAAATAATTACTGAATAATACATTTGCTTTCAAAAAAGAAAAAAAAACATGCGCATACATCGGTGTCTTTGTTGACATATATCAGCATTTGTGAATAATTAATATCTTAATATGTATATGCACAATAATAGTTTAAAATTTTCATCTGAGTTTAGGTTTCGTTTTCAATTTCATGTTCCGCCGAAACTCGATTAAGGTCCAAAATTCAGTTTCGGTCTGAAAAAGTAGTTTTAGTCGATCTTTCTACATTAGAAATGATTATATTTTGTGAATAATGTAAGAATTAGGATAACAGTTATGTATATAAACATCGTCCCATCTCCAAGTCATTAAACTTTCATCACTTGCATTACTCAAAAGCCTTAAAGTTGTAATTTGTTTCAGTTAGTACCCGATATAAAAAATATCCTCTTTAACTGCATGAACAAATTATTTAAATAGCAAAAGAGGCCAACATATTTCGATCATGGAAAATGCTGTACGTATTTGAAATCATATGGCTTTTGAAAGTTTGTTTTGTGAATAAAACTCATTTTTATTACATTTTTCTATTTCGTGACAGCATGTTCGCAATTCAGTTATCAGTGCTTGCATTATTATGTCATTTCTATGACGTGGTCAGAAATCATTATCTATTCCAAAAAGGATCAAGAAAATTAAAATGACATCTACGATCGCGTGTCATTTTACCTATTCATTTTTATATTTATAACAAGAAACTGTTGGATTCGTGAAAAATTCGACTTCCTGTTTTCAACGGATTTATACGTTTTCGAAGGTACTGAACACGATTTGAGGGATTTTAGAAAATGTCCGGGAGTCTGTCTGTATGTGACACAAATTTTGTGAGCACTCTATCTAATTAACTTATTCACGAAATTTAATAAAACTTTATATTCAGTTATACCTTGATATATATTGTTGAATTAGTTTTTGGTGTAAATACTTCATCAGGTGGCGCTGCTATACAGTATTTTTCACGATTTCAGAAATAACATTTTCTCAAGAATTAAAGCGCGGATTTTTATCAAATTTGATATTCTGTTAGACATTGATATAAGTTGGTGCTATTTAGGTTTCCATATAAATCATGTAACAGATGGCGCTGTTAGGCTGCGGTTTACATGATTTTCTTGGTAGCTATAGCTCAAAAACTTATGCACAGCATTTAATCAAACTTCAGATTCTGTTATACTTTCACCTAGGTAGATCCTTATTAGCCTTGGTGTATATTGAGTGACAGTTATCGCTTTTATGCTCTTTGGTTTGGAAATTTTAGTTGCAAACACCTAAGATGGTGGGTACAGAAATTCAACGATTTTTTTCAAAAATGCTATGCTTATATCTCTTTTTTAAATGCACACACTTCAACGAACCTATTCCTTTAGAATCCTCATGAAGGGCATAGATTGTTATTAGGATGAGCGAAGCGAATCTTCTTCTAGTCTACTCAAATTACATTTTGTCGTACACTTTACAAAAAAACTATTCGGTATTTTGACTTGAAATTAAACTTAAAAATACATTATGACCTGTAGATTGGCACAATGTTATTTTTTTTTTTTTTTTTACAGAATAACCTTAAAAAATTTATTACTTTAATGAATTTATTTTACATGTTTTTCAATTACGGACGCATTTTGTCAAAAAAAAAAAAAAAAAAAGAAAAAAGAAAAAAAAAGAAAGAAAAAGAAACACGTATATTTTCAAAAGAAAAAATAATAAATCATGGAGTCAGTAATTATAGATAGAATCATGATTAATTAAATAAATAAAATATATTTTCATTATTCCGCCAAAATTTCTCAAAAATTGTTTTTTAAATTTAACTAGCTGTTTAACCCGTTCTATGCACAGGAGTTCATGAATTGAATTCTAAAACCAAAATTAAAAATAACTATTCGATTTAGTAAAATATTTTTCTACTACTGCTCATTTTTTTAATAAAATTTAATTTATCATGTTACTATGGCAACAGACGATAAATCTGTATCTTTGGAATAAGGAATAAATAGAATAAAAAGTTTTGTTGGAGTTTGTGATAAAATGGTTGCGTTTATCTAAATAAAAAAATTGAATAATTAAGTGGAATTAAATAATCTCTAATTATTTGCATGTGAGGAAAAAGAATTATCATTATACCCGCTGCAGCTTTTTAATATTTCAGCGTGGCATACATAATATGTATATCTCTAATTATTTGCATGTGAGGCAAAAGAATTATCGTAATATCGGCTACAGCTTTCTAATATTGCAGCGTGGCATGCGAAATATGTAAGGTAAAAGAATTATCGTAATACCGGCTACAGCTTAAAACTTTACTTACATTAAACTTTCTTATATTAAAAATGTATGTTATTTGAGAGGAAAATATACATTTTTATAGACTACTTTATTAAGATTGGTTGGAGATGGCGCATATTTTGGCTCTCATTCAAATTAAACATATAATAGTTTCACGATTTCTTTTGTGAAATTTTTTAAATACTTTTTTAGGAAAATTATAGCATATTTTTAATGAATAAAAATTTGTAAAAATTCAATTATTTAATTAAATTAAGTATTTTTTAGTGATAAGAATTCAAATACACAACTTATTCCTATTATGTGAAATAATTTATGCAGACGAAACTTACGCATTTTAAAAGAATTATATTATGATTTTTTTTTTTTGTAAAGTGGCAACAAAAAAATTGTAAACAAATAAAATTAAACGTTAAATTCGTTATATAAAGTGTTATTCGAATTCGAAGGTTGAGAATTTAACCAAATGAAACATATTTACTATTAAGAAGTAATTACTATTAGTATTATTTATAATATTTTGGCCGTTTAAAAACAATTTATGGAATGTATTAGTTCTATTATAAAGAATGCCGAGAAAGCGTACACTTACTGGTCAAAAAGAACGGGAACATTATTTAGCTTTAAGGCAAGAGACTAGATACCAGCGCAAAAAACGACGACATAACGAATATCTTCTGACAGATAATGCATGTGACCGGAAATATGCTTTAAATTTCGAAGATGCACAAAAAAAAAAATTAAATTATTTTTTTGTAAAATTTGTCATCGACGTTGGTTTGACATGCATATTCAATCTGACGGATCTTGTAAGATTTGCCATAAATGTATAGTAAATAATGAACTAAATATTTTTTCTGTAGCTAATAATATGGATCCAGGTCCACAACCGGAAATATTAAAGAACTTAACTTTCGTTGAGGAGCAATTAATTGCCCAAGTTCATCCAGTTATTACTGTTTATCGCATTAAAGGTGGTCAGTTTGGATACAGTGGGCAAGTTATTAATTTTCATCAAGATATTACAGAATTTTGTACTTTATTACCTCATTCCATGGATACTATATCACAGTACATCTTTGTTAGAAGACAAGATGGTGAAGAATTCAAAGATTTTATAGTAAATCGTGAAAACGTTAAGTCTGCTTTAGAATATCTAACGGGAAATAATCCTTGGTATCGTTATATTACTATTGATGAAAATAATTTGCAAAGTTTACCCGAAAAGGAAAATATTTTTCAGCGAATAATACTCAGTCAAGAGCAACAGCAGATTTATTTACCATCAGTTGAAAAAACTTTGAATTCTATAGATGATCAATGTCCATGGACAAATAATATATATGAATCCGGAGACCCAAATGTGACTTTCAGATTATGTTAGGTATTAAAGAAGGAAATGATGAATGCAGTGTCATTCCTTGTCCTCAGATAGATACTAAGCCTATAAATGAATTTTTATGTGATGGGTATATTTGTAGAGCTCTTCCTACGTTATATGAAACAGGATGAGGTGATCTTAGAGATGCTAGATTTCGTAAAATTACACCAAAAGAATACTTTAAATTTCTCATGATATATGACGATGGAAGATTTGCACGACATCCAAGATTTAGAGTTTTTGATTTCAATAGCATAATTCGTTGGACAGCATTACAAAATGAAATTATATGTATTTAAAAAAATCTCGCCTACATGATGTTGAAACAGTTGAAAAACTCCAGGAACGGTTGCAGAAAGATCCTACATTGTACAAGTCGATTTTATCTTTCAATGCTAATTTAAGATCATCGAGGTCTTATTGGTTTATCAGATCACGAGAGTAGTTAGACATGGTTGAGGAATTGGGAACGCTTACTGTTTACATTACACTTAGTATAACTGATTTATACTGGCCTGAAATTTATCGCATTATTGATGCAGGCTATGTTTACACTAATTGTAACCAAAATTCTGAATTTATCAGAAAATCAAAATTGTTGAATTGTAATCCTTTAAATGGTCTCAGGACTCTTAAAGCTTTAAAATTTTCCAAATTTTAATTTTTTTAGATGTTAAACTCCTATTTTTTCTGAACATTTTGTTATAATTGTTTCTTGAAATTCCTATTAGAACTGAAGTTATGGCTTTCACATTTATACACGTTCAATAGCTGAAGCGTCGTTTCGGAAACTTTGAAGCCATTTTTCTCCAAATGACGTTTTTGGGCATAACGCGCACGATATCTCAAAAACTTATGAATATTTTTTCATGAAATTTTTAAAACATATGTTTCATGTTAGTCGGTATAAAATTAACATAAAATTTCCTTTTTATTGTTAAAAAAAATACTTATTAGGTGATTATACTGTTGAAATTTTCTGAATTTTTCATTAGCTAAATACAACTTTGTATTAAAAATATAAAAATGCTTTATAAACTGAACCTAAAATTGCCTTTTTATTGTTCAAAACAATATTTTTTTAGGTGATTATACTGTTGAAATTTTCTTAATTTTGCATTAGCTAAATACAACTTTGTATTAAAAATATAAAAAAACTTTAAATACAAATTTATTTAGGTTCAGGGTAATTATTACAATCTGAGGTATAAGTAGGCACCAAAAGTTTTATTCTAGATGCAATACTTATTTTGTAATCGTGCGAGTAAGCTGTTATGCCAATTTTTTGCTCATCAAATGTCTAACAGTTTGGAGCCCCTGTAAATGCTAATTCTGCATCTTATAATTTTCTAAATACATGAAATGAAAGGACATACTTATATATTTTATTTCAATAAAAATTGTGTCTTAAAATCAAATACATTTTAAGATATTAAACGTTGAAAATGGTCTTTTTTTTTTCATTTTTTCCAATTTTAAGAGTCCTGAGACCCCTTAATCGTTGCTTACTTTTTTCATAAGCGGTTGGATTTTTTTATGGAACATTTTTTCAAGAAATATTTCAAAGTCAAGGACTTTTGGTTTCTTATTGACTTTCAACATAGAGGTAGTCCTCACATGCATGGTCTTTTCTGGTTTGAAGATGCTCCTGATGTAAACAATCTTGGTTCAAATGATGATGAAAAGATACGTAAAATTATAAAATACTTTGATGAATTCATATCGACTTGGCAACCAGATCCTAATCAAGTTTATGATATACATCCATCTAAATTTTATTTTACGGATGTGCCTGATGAGGCTGCTGACTATAATCACTTAATACGTGCAGTACAAATGCATAAATGTTCTAAAGCTTATTGTAAGAGAAAGAAAATATTCTTCTGAAGTTACATGCCGTTTCAAATTTCCCAAAGAATGTTCTCACGAAAGAAAAATTCAGTTCCTTACTAATGAACCCGAATACATTTTAAAAAAAAAATAGTTATTATTTAAACAGTCATAGCCCACAAATTTTAAAAATTTGGCGAGCAAACATGATTCCCAAGCAGCCATTTCCATTCACGCAGTTCTAAAATATATTGCTAAATATGCTAGCAAAGGTGAATCCAGATCAGAAGGGATGAAAGATTTCATCAGACAAACAGTTCAAGAATCACGCGATAATATCAATGTTCAGCAGATACTTCAGCAGATTTTAATAAAATGTGTGCTGGACGTGATTATTCTGCCCAGGAAATATTTTGGGTGTTAATGGGATAGCCTTTGTATAAGTCATCTCGTCAGTTTGTTACCATTAATTTAGCAAGGAACGCATGGGAACAATTAGATATGAATAAGGAGGATGGAAGCATATCCGTTTCAAATATTTTAGAAAAGTACGAGCAACGCCCAGTGAGATTTGAAAATACTTTCAAATATTTATCTTGTTGAATAATGCTTCACGAATCCAAACAAAGCATGGCTTTTGCTAGTTTAATTTTGTCACTGAGATAGAGAATTTTGAAAAATTAACATGTATGATACAGAAGAAAGTTCCAGGATTGGCACATGAGACTAGTTTTTACTATCTTCATTATATTTCGCGTAATAAATATAATATATATCTACTAGGGGACCAGCCCCCTGCGAGATAAGCCCGGCAACATCCGTTCAGGCTTCACAGCATCTGAAAATATAATAACCTGCCCTGTTAAAAAATCATTACCAGGTTATGGAAGATTGAATGATATTATCAGTATAACAGCGGGTATCTTCTGCAATCGCATTACCATGCTTTTCCGTTTGAATGGGCCTTTTCGGTTACCATGTCCTCATTCATCGCTGTCGTAATAAATGACGCCTGTTTTCGGATAGATAAGTTAGATCAATTACACATTTAAAAATTGGATTGTATAAAATGATTAGATTAAAAATGTCGCTTTCTTTCTGAGTTTTATAACGACACTAATGGACAATATTCTTCCTTAAGGTTTGAGGTTAAAAAACTCCGTCCGCCTGGGAATACCTTTCAGATCCACATATTGAAAAGTATTGTGTATTGAAATTTTACGCTTATATTTTGTCTTGATCCAGTTTTAGACATTTCAAGAACAGGTATAGCTTGTTCATTGATTCTTTTGTCTTTTTATAATACGCCATCATGAATATTTCCAAGTTAATTTAACAATTTATATTGTTTGTAATGTACTACTTGATTATCCTGTCGTCAAAAAACTACCGCCAAACTATAAGATTATATGCCAATAATAGATGACCCGTAAACGTCGCATTCACTTCACGTTAAACACGATACACGTGTTTGTTACGTCACCAAGTGATTTTTAATTCGACTTTTTAGTTGTATTTTTATTAATATTTTGCTAATTTATTTCTTCTTTCATTATTATTACATAGCTGCCAACTTGTACGGATTTTTTTACCAGTAAAATTTTGTAGAATTTTTTGACTTATTTAAACGTTCAAATTGCTAGAATTTCGGTGATTCGATTAGCTGAAATTCTCTGTTAAATTTTTGTTGTATGAAAAATTCGTACAATTTGGCAGCTATATTATAACATGCTTCCTTTTAACTTAAAATTATGTTTGTGTGTGGCTGTCTAACCTTGTGACTCATTTTCGACCCACTTTTTCTTAACATAGAGCTTTGAAATTTGGAATATATGTGTATTCTTGAGGACAATACATGAATTGGACATTGTTTTATTTATTTATTTTTTTTAATTATTATTCAATCCCCATGGGGGGCAACGGAGTGGGGACAACGGTTGATTTCCTATGGGAAAGTCAGTATCAGCTTCAACAATGAGTAATTGTTGAAAATTTCTAATGGCAGGGTTGCCGCAATAGCGCCAAATGATGATCCACTTGGCGCAATATCGTAAAATTTGGCGGTATTTTGCCAATGGCGGTAGTTTGCCAAATTTGGCGACAAAAATAAATTGCCATATATTAAGCCAACTTGGCGATAGCTAGATAATTTGGTGAAATTCCAAATTCTACTTTTTAGTGCATTTAAAAAATATATATATTTTAGTGAATTTTAAAGAAAGCATATTTAAAAAAATATATTTTTTCGTATTTATACTTTTTTTTTTTTAAATATGTAAGTTTGTATAATTTGGCGAAATTGGTCCAAGGGATAATCAAGTAGTGCCGTTTGTATTAATTAATAAGAATATATGGATTTTCTAATATGTATTTATTGAATAGTTATTCGTACAAAATAAATTTAAAATATTTTGCGCATACATTTACCTGTATTTATGCTGCATCAAGTGATTTAATATATGAGCAAATTTACTTGCCGCACTAACTTTATACCATGTAACTTTAGATTAAAAGTCTCCGGAATAAAAATTGTTTTAAATGTATCATTTTAATATATGACGTAATTTTCCCTATTAAATGCGTGTGTCATGTAATAACTTATTTATTTTTAAAAAAATTCTGTTTTAAGATTCATGGGTAGATATATTATTTAACTTAAAAGTATTTTTAAATATTGTTTGAGCTTTTTAAATATGACCTAATATTCATCACTAAAAGTTTTTCACGTGTAGCAATTTAATTATTTTAGGCACTTTAATCTTACGATATTTAATGGTTGGGCCTTTTACAAATGATCTAATTATCACTTTTAAATGCGTTTTGCGTGGGATAATTTTATTATTTTAAAGTTTTCGTACTTTTAACGATTAACTAAGGTTTTGGCGTAACTTTCCTTATTTTCTGCTTTTAACATGTGATTATTAAATTGTTATTTTAAAATTTTCTTTCTGTTTCTAAGATTACTGATGTCACTTTCTTTTAATCTCAGTATCGTTTCACTATCAATTGAAACAAAAGATATACTTTCAATTATCAATATGAAATTGACGATAAAGAAGAAATCGAATCATCCCTACAGTTTTTCCTTGTTCTCCCCTTTTTTTTCAAAAAGAAAAAAAAAAAGAAATAAGTAAATAAAAAGGAGACATTTTGTTGCCATTACAGATTTGCACTACAGAAATGTAATTACAGAAATGTAGAAAAAAATTAATATTTCGAAAACTAATTCAAATTTTAAAATTCTGATACCATTTTTGAAACCTGTTGATCAATACGGATTTTTGGTGTTAATTTGAACGCATAATTTTCCATATTTTAGGAGAAATAGCCGTCAATCTGAATCAGTCGTTTCATAAAATCGTTTCATTAAGATTTTATATGCATAGGGTAGATACATATGCATATTTGTTTTGTTTTGTTGTCTATAAGTCACATTTTTAAAATTATTTTGTGTTTCTTTCACCTTTTAAACTGTATAACAGTAAGTTAAATAAAAAAAATGAATGTACAATTAAAAAAAAATAAATAAAAGATTTAAGATATTAAGGGGTTTCAGGACTCTTAAAGCTATAAAACTTTCAAATTATTAATTTTATTAGATGTTAAACTATCTTTTCTGGAAATTTTGATATAATTGTTTCCTTGAAATTCCCATTAGAGCAGAAGTTACGCCTTTTATAATTATACCCGCTCAATAGCTGAAGCGGCGTTTCCCAAACTTTGAAGTAATATTTCTCCAAAAGACATTTTGGGGCATAACGCGCATCATATCTCAAAAACTTCTAAATATTTTTTTCGTGAAATCTTCAAAACATATGTTTCATGTTAGTCGGTATAAGCTGAACCTAAAATTTCCTTTTTATTGTTAAAAAAAATACTTATTAGGTGATTATACTGTTGAAATTTTCTGAATTTTTCATTAGCTAAATACAACTTTGTATTAAAAATATAAAAATGCTTTAACCCCTTCAAGGGTGGTGGTTTATTTTTTGACCACTTAATTCTAATTCTTAAATGCCACATTGGCACCAGAATATTGGAATGAAAATTTTCCTTTTATTAAGTAAGTGAACAAAAGCCTTTTCGTATTTCGAAATAAATTTGTTTGCAAATTCTGGTGCCATTCACTGATTTCAACATTTTACGAATAGAAGTACTTTACCCCTGAAAGGGTTAAATACAAATTTGTTTAGGTTCAAGGTAATTATTATAATCTGAAGTATAAGTAGCACCAAAATTTTCATTCTAGTTGCAAAATTTATTTTGTAATCCTGTGCGTAATCTGTTATGCCAATTTTCTGCCCGTCAATTGTCTTACAGTTTAGAGCACACTGTAAATGCTAATTCTTCACCTTGCAATTTTTTAAAAACATAAAATGTTGAAAGAACATACTTATAGCTTTAATCCCAATTAAATTCGCATCTTAAAATCAAATACATTTTAAGATATTAAATGTTGAAAATGGTCTTTTTTTTTCATTTTTTCCAATCTTAAGAGTAATGAGATCCTTTAAAATATTTAAATTAAAAGTTTAAGGTTAAAGATTAAGATTAAAGGATTAGAATAATAATTAATATTTTAATTTCAGTATAAAGGCTTAATGGCTTTTGAAATTTATTCATGAAAACAGTAACTTTGTGCAATGCTTTGATAGAATTTTTATATGTTACCTTGCATGACAATACTTTGATAGAAATTCATTATTGGCTCTAACGATCATTTAAGGAATTGACAACAAACATCATTCCAGAGAATTTCGTAAAATAAAGATTTCCGTACCATTTTTGATATTCCTCATACTTTGTATTTGGATGCATGTATAGAAAATAATTTAAAATGCACTTAAAAAATAATTTAAAAAATACTTTTAATTACGTAGATTTATTCAATTTTACATAGTGATTTTAGAAAATTAATATATTTATAAAGTCTAGTTTATTTGGGAAATAATACAGGTAAAGTATAGTATGTTCTTGAAATTATAGAGTGAAATATCTTTGAAATAATAGAGGTAAACTCAAATTTAAAAAAAAAATCTGAAAACTAATTACTCTTTCTTGTTAGATCGTGTACTTGTAGTAAATTTATCTGCATTTTTTTTCGAGTTAAAATTTGCCGAAAGAGTAGTCAAAATACCAGTATTCGAAAAAGCACATTTCATGAAGGGAAAGAGATAACTGTATTAATTTTTATATGGGTAATTACGGCTTCCAAACATGTCCAGTTAAAAACAGGATGATATATCTATTTCTTCGGAAGTATAAGTACCTAAATTTTGAACAGCTTCAAAAATAAGCATTTCTAAAGCTTTTAATTCAAAACTAGGAAAGGGTATTCCTATGCGATTTTTCAAAGGAGGGTTTATCCATGTATTGTCTAAAATCTGAAGTATTTTATTCTTATTATAACTGGTCTAATGTGAGTACCCCCGAATTTAAGCCAACGTGATTTTGTGCTGTAATTGGATACGAAACAAGCCAATAAGAACGAAACAAATATATTAAAAAAGCCTATATACAAATACATATTTACAAGGAATAACTTACTCCCTGCCTTACCTGGGCAGGAAACAAGGAAATTCGTTAAAAAGAGGGAAGAAAGGTGTCCCGCCGAAATAAAGCCACTACTGTTAATAGACAATATATACGCAATGGTTATACATGCGTTGCACGATACGATGTGGCATATCACTTACCAATCCTTGGAGGACAGTATCTTCAATATACTACCACTCTTCAATGATGACGTCCTTCAATTTTGCCACAGACTGAAACTGTCTGCCAGTGGCATATACAGCTCTACTGAGGATACCTCACACATTTCTAGGGGATCGAGGTCAGGAAAAATAATAGGCCATTCTATGATATGCACTCGATAATCCAAAACCCATTCCAAGGAGGTTTTTGCAACGTAAATGGAGGTCTAGTCCTGCTGGAAAATACAACTTAGCCCACCAATTCTTTTTAAAAATGGCATTAAAAGGTTTCTAGCACTTCTTGGTTATTGTAGCCTTCATGCGGCCTGAGAAAAAAGCCAGTTTATGTTTACAGCCATAGCCGAAGCCTCCCCACACCATTAATGAGTCTCCACCTTGCTGTCTTTTGAAGAAATTTTCCAATTCTTTCTTCATGTCATACCAATAGAAAGCAAGGCCGTCTGGCCCATTCAAATTAAATTTTTTCTCATCTGAGACTATAACACGATGCCACAGGTCCTTCCAGGTTTGATGATATTTGACCCAATCGACTCTCCTTTGCATGCGTATAACTTTCAACATGGGCGTCTGTTTCCTTTTCTTATATCACGAGATGTTTGTACGTTTTTCGATTCGTGACTAGGTTGATTTTGTCACAGGGATGTTATCCTCTTTGACCAACTGCTTTAGGGAAATACTACCTAGTGAAAGACGGCGCAAAACTTCTCTTTCCTGTCTGGAAGTGCTTTTTCTGCATGTATACCTCTTTTTTTTATACCCGCATGCATTGTCCTGATTTTCAAAATTGTTTATTACGGTCTTAGATCGTTTGATTTGAATAGATATTGGTTTATGTTAAAGACCTTATTCCGTAAAAGATGTTATTTGACCTTTCTCGAACTTTGATAGCTGGGTTTTCTTTCTCATTGCAATACTGCAGGAGAAATAGAAAATACAACTTTCTAAAGTCTGCAAAAAGATCGATTGACACAGAACAAGTATTTGATAACTTCCTGATTTTATTAACATGCTGATCTCCAGCTGCTCGAATGTCGGTAGTTACCAATAAATACTCATATTGGCAGTGGCTTTATTTCGGTGGGACACTTTTGCCCCTCTATTTTTACACGTTCACCTTTTTCATCTGCCCAGGTGGGGCAAGGAGTGAGCTACTCCTTGTAAATATGTATTTGTATATAGGCTTTTTAAATATATTTGTTTCGTTCGTATTTGTTTGTTCCGTGTCTAGTTATGGCAAAGAATTACGGTGGCTTTATTCCGTTGGGACACAACTTACGCGATACAGAGTCTAAATTGGTGGAAATGGCAGCAAATCTCAAATAAAAAGACATTTAAAAACAATAAGCATTGAATAATTTTTCTGAGCTTAGTGCGAATATCTTTGTAATCCACTGCAGTTTTTGTTATAATTAATGCCTTTGTGATATAAAAGCAGTAGCCTTCGCGCATTATAACATTAATACCTGGTGTTCAATACAACCTAATTCTAATAAGAATCTATTTACTTGAAAATGTAACAGAACGTTAATTTTGAAGAAAATCAGCGCGTTATGCCTTGAGATAGAACTATTGCGAAAATCGAAAAAAAAATGCACAGTTGTAGCGTCACTTGTTGGGCGATATACACCAAAAACTAATCAGCACCAGCTGTTATCAGGTTCTAACTGAATGTAAAGATTTGTGAAATTCCGTGCATTAGATCTTGAGATAGAGTTCCCAAAAAATGTTTTTGTCATACACACAGACAGACTCACAGACGGACATTTTCTAAAAACCATCAATTCGTGTTCAGGACCTTAAAAACGTATAAATCCATCGAAAGCTGGAAGTCAAAAATTTTCTCGAATTCAATACTTTCTTCTTGAAAAAATAGAAGAAAGTAAAAATGTATATTTAATAGAATTACGGGTGTACATTACAATAAAAAGAATACAATGAAAAAAAAAGTTAGTATGAAGGAATTCGTACCTTTCACTGAATTTTAGCATACATAGGGAAGTTCTATCATTTTCTCCTAAACTAGTCATTATATTGAAAAATCAATTCCTTAAGTTATTAAGGATGCTCCAGTGAATATATGAAAAACATTGTAAGCATAAATCCTCTGCAGAATTTTTAATCTTTTGTCACTGGTATTTTGAAATAGAAATTTTTACATAATTCTGATTCAAAATTATTTGGAGGAAAAATAAGAGATTCGGAACACCTCACTTTCACGCGATGCTCGTCGCCAAGTTTTAACTTTTTAAAACTCATTCAAATTACTAGGTAAATTTTTTTATTCTTGTATTAGAATGGTATATACACGAAATTTCAATGATTGCATTCTTATATTTATATCGTAAGATTCCGAAAATCAAATATTTTCTTGTGTATTTTATTTAATGATTTTTGCGCCAATAAAGACGATAGTAAAGGAGATTTTATTGACTCTTATAGTATGAACAAAGTATTATTTATGGTAACATCATATATTCCATATAATAATAAATGATCAAAATGCTTGGCGAATATTTATGACTCTTTAATCTTTCAATTAGAACACAAACGTACAGAGTATAGCAGAAATATTTCTGTGAGTAAATCGTAAAGAAATATTTAACAAACTGTTTTATGTTTTTACTTACTTCTATCATTACAAAAAAAAAAAAAAAAAAAAAAAAAAAAAGGATTCGTGAAAAATTTCGACCTTTGGTTTTCGACTGATTTATACGTTTTAGAAGGTCCTGAACTATTTGACTGTTTTTAGAAAATGTATGTCTGTGCATATAGACGTGACAAACATTTTGAGAAATAATTTAAATACTTATTAATAGAAATAAATACTTTGAGAAATAATTCAGGGAATTTAATAAAATCTTAGATTCAGTTAGACGTAGATATAAATTGGGGCTGACTAATTTTTGGTGTAAATCACCCAGAAGGTGGAGCTACTATGCTGTATTTTTCACGATTTTTGCAATAAACGAAAGCACAGATTTTCATCAATCTTCAGATACACTTAAACGTCAACATATCGCACCTTTGCTTCAAAAATGCCACAACTCAAAAATTGGGTTTTTTAAAGTTATGACTGCTATTCTATTTGGTTTTTACGCCTCTAGCAATCATCTAAATATCAGATAGTACACTGAAAATTGAGCCACTAGGGAGAAGTCGTAATTGCAAGATAGCCACTGACCCTTCCATAAACCGGAAACAGTTTTTCGCATTTCCTGAAAAATGGAGTTCTTTGAGTTATTGTACTTTTGAAGCAAGGGTGGGATATGCTGGTGCTGATTAGGTTTTGGTGTAAATTCACCAAAAAGGGCGCTGCTACGCTGCATTTTTCAGGATTTACACGATTTTAGCGATAGTCATATCTCAAGAACTAATGTGCGGAATTTCACCAAACTTCATATTCTGGTAGAATTTGTCATAAGTTTGTACTGGATAGAATTAAGTGTACACCCTATAACAGGTGGCGCTGCTACGTCGTATTTATTGCTATTTTTGCGATAGCAATATCTCAAAAACTAATGCACGGAATTTAATCAAACTTTATTTTCTGTTACACTTTCACATAATCAGATCCTTATTACTTATTGGGCTTATACTGCTATATACTGCTCGCAAAGTGTCACTTTTATGCTTTTTGGGTTGGGAATTTTGGTTGCAGATATTTGAGGAGATAGGTGCCGAAATTCAATGATTTGTTTGAAAAATGCGTTGCTTACGTATATCTGCTTTTGAAATGTACACAATTCAAAGAACCTATACCATTACATTCCTCATGATGCCTATAGATTGTCCTTTAATTTTGACACTGTGATATCGAATTTTGAAGTATTAGCATGCATGAGATAGAAAAAAGTTTTGGGATTGGCACATCCGACTACACTGTAAAAAAATACTGCCAGTTTTCCGGTAGGAATCAGAAAAATAGTTGCCCTTATCGTACCGGAATAATTTCCGATCCAGCTCGGAATAAAATCCGTAAAAATAAGGAAATAGTAAACCGGTATTTTACGGATTTTATGGATTTTATTCCGAGCTGGGTTGGAAATTATTCTGGTACGATAAGGACAACTATTTTTCCGATTCCTACCGAAAAACTGGCATTATTTTCTTTTACAGTGTAGTTTTATCTGTGGTTGGTTTTATCTAGTAAATACAGTTGTAAAATGGGGCTTTATATTGCGTAAGTCGTTTATATTGTATAGGTCGATGTTCCAATAAAAAACCAAGTTTTCATCCTTACATCCCCACCGCACCTACGCGTGCGTCGTTATCTTGAACAAAAAAAGATAAAATAATCGGTTTTTTCAAGATTTTATTTCAATAACGTCTTACCATTACTTTTTAGCGAAACTTCATACTATAAATATTGTACAAGAAAAACGTGATTTTTTTTTTTTTTTTTTTTTTTTTTTTTTTTTTTTTTTTTTGCTGTATTCATAAATAACGGACGTACACCGTTCCAAAGTTTCAGTAAAATAGGCGGACCTGGCGAAGTATCGAATTTTTTAAGCTCTCGTATCGATAACTTATTTTATTGCATTTAAATGAAAGAACGCTGTTATACAGGATGCAACTTTCTAAAAGTTTCTCACAGGCACTGCCTTTCTTGGTCCATAAATAACGAAGCTATTCCGCTCGAATTTTCATAATTTTAGTGGATGGAATAATTTAATAAAAAGAGTATGTTTAAACTAAATTTTTATGAAAAGATGTAAACAAATAACTTTGATAAAAGACAATATTTTATTAAGCTTCGTGTGGAGAGCGGCCTGAGGATCTAATTGAAAAAACAAAAATGAATCTCGACACAGATTTTATCCTTGGGGCAAACCAATACCATAAACTGCATTTACTTTCAAACTCTATTTGTTTTAATATATTCATTAATAAATGTGTTTTTTATGTTCTAAAAATTTTTGAAAACTCCATTTTAACATTCGTATTAAAGTCATTACGTCCAAATGAGACGCAATTCCCAATAGTTTTGTCACGTTTAGGATATTATTTAGTATTTTATTAAATAAATATATATTTAATTAGGAATAAAAATGTTGAATACTGTAATTTTATTCAAAAAGTAACATTTTTTAAAATTGAATCATTATCTGTAATGAAAGCAAACCACATACGATTGTCGCATTTAGATCCCTTTTCTCCCATTTACAGTAGTTAAGAGTCATTTATTTGAAAAATCAGACAAAGTGCGATAGTTGTATTTTTTGTTTTGCTTGATTCTTTTTATGTTGAAGTAGATCATATTTAATGAATAATGTGCAATTTTGAAGCTCTGAAAAAATTTTCTGTATCCTGTAGAAAATGTCAAAGTTCAAGACCATGAATAGCATTTTTCATGAAACTTGAAATGCCAGTATGTTTGGATTGCTATATCTCTGGAAAGCAAAAACATCCCAAAAATCTTTTGTCATAAACTGTTAGTATAGCACTACATGCTTAATAAAATTTACTTGGTTCCATAGGGCATTGTTAATATTCATTGTTATATTGCCACAAAATGCAATCAAAATGACGTTTTTGTCCGTTTTCTGCACTTATTATCTTGGTTCAGCAATAGTATCCCAAAATGTTTCTTATAGAATATGAAAGTTTACTATTAGGACCAGCTAGGTAATATAGAACTTTACCGGGATATCAATGCTGTTAGAAGATATAATCTGTCAAACTTTCAAAAGTTTCAAAATCTGCAACTTTTGAATTAGTCCTATCTCAAAACAGCATCACAGTTGAATAAAACAAAATATATCAGGTAGTAAATGAGCATATGTACAAAAACATGAAAACAAAAAATAAGTGAGTTAGTTCTCATGCTATTTTCAGAAGGAAAAAAATGACAAACGTTACAAAAAGACAGTGCAATAATCAGGCTTTTGCCCTAGAAGGAGAAAGAAAAAAGGGATAGTCTATTTCCTCATAAGGTAAAAACATAGGAAAGGCAAAGAGAAATGGGATAAATCATTTTCTTATAAGGAAAAAGCCTAATATTGACACTGCCTTTTTGTAACGTTTATCGTTTTTTTTTTTGTTTTTTTTTTTTTTTTTTTTTTTTTTTTTTTTTTTTTTTTTTGCTGAAAATAGCATGAGACCCCACTGATTTTTCGTGTCCATGTTTTTATACATATGTTCAACTACTACCTGATATATTTTATTTTATTCAACTATGATGCTGTTTTCAGATAGCACTAATTCAAAAGTTGCAGATTTTGAAACTTTTGAATATTTAACAGATTATATCTGCTAACAGCATCGATATCCCGCTACAGTTCTATATTACTTAGCTTGTCCTAATAGTAAACTTTCATATTCTATGAGAAACAATTTGGGGTACTATTGTTTAACTAAGATAAGTGCAGAAAATGGAAAAAAACGTCATTTTGATTGCATTTTCTGGCAACATAACAATGAAAATTAACAATGCCCCATGCAACCAAGTAAATTTTACTAAGCATGTAGTGTTATACTATGAGTTTACGACAAAAGAATTTTGGGTTGTTGTTACTTTCCAGAGATATAGCAATCCAATCATACAGGTATTTCAATTTTCATGAAAAATGGGATTCATGGTCTTGAATTTTTACATTTTCTACAGGAAACAGGAAATTTTTTCAAGGCTTCAAAATTGCACAGTATTCATTAAATATGATCTAATTCAGCATAAAAAAATCAAGCCAATTAAAAAATACGACTATCAAATTATCCCTTCTTTGTCTGAATTTCAAAACAATGGCTCTTAAAAACTAAATGAGGCGCCAAATTACTTAAATGTGGCAAAGTATTTTATGCATGTCAGCACATGATAAAATATTTAAAAAATATTTTATCATGTACAATGTATGGATGTTTTAAATAGCAAATACAGATTTAAAACATTATAAAATAGAAAGTTGAAAGTTATTTTTAAGCTACATAAAATATTTATGTACTTAATACTTATACGTTAATCTAATAAATTAAAAAATAATAAATAACATCGAGATATATACCGGGTGTCCTAAAAAGGACTGAATGATTTTAAAATTCAATAACTTGCAAACGGTGACAGATATTTAAAAAATTCTTACAGGGGGTTATGCATGAGGTCAAAAGTTTTTTTTACAGTGATTTTCGATTTTAGTTTGAATTACAAACAATAGATGGCTCTGCGATCAATAGACGCTAAATTCAGGCTCGATTTTTGGTCCTTCAGGACCCACTCAATACATTTCCCTCTCCTTTTTTCGAATGGTAGAAGAGATCGGCCAAAATATCGAGTCTGTTTTTAGCGTCTATTGCTTAGAGCACATTCTATTGTTTGTAATTTGAACTAAAATCGAAAATCACTGTAAAAAAATTTTGACCTTATGCATAAGCTTCCTGCAAGAATTTTTTAAATATCTGTCACCGTTTGCAAGTTGTTGAATTTTAAAATCAGTCAGTCCTTTTTAGGACACCCGGTATATTGAATGTATTATAACTAAATCTACCCTATATATATAAAATCCTAATGAATCGAATTGAAACGAATTTATGTAACGATTCTATGAAACGACTGATTAAACAACTGATTACGTTTCACGGCGATTTCTCCTAAAATATGGAATACTTTGCGATGAAATTAACACCAAAAATCCGTATGGATCCACAGATCTCCTAACTGGTATTAGAATTTAAAAATTAGAATTAGTTTCCAAAATCTTAATTTTTTTCTAATTTTAAATACTTTTTTTTCTAATGATGGCAACTCAAATTTTAATCATAACAGATATTTTTTTTTTCATATTTTAGAAAAGGTTATTTTAAATTAATTTGGCGACGAGTTTGGCCTCCCTTAAATGTATGCTAAGAAATGCATCATGTTACTTTTAATGTCAAAAACCGTTGTAAGTTTTCGTAAAAACTCAAACAAATTTTACTTCACCCTTTCTTATCATATAAATAAAAACATACATTTATTTTACTTAAATAGGTGTCACAAATAAAAATCAAAATATGTTGACATGTTTCGGTTCAATAGTAAAAACTGTATTCATAACACACACATAATAGAAATGAATGACACTGGGTACCAAAAATAATCTAAAAACCAAAAAACATAAAAATGCAAACACTGCGCCCTCTATGATCTCAAACAGCCTACGCTACCGCGGCTCCCTCTACCAGAATCACTCTTTAAGTATTTATTAAGGAATTCCAACCATAAAATTGGAATATCAAAGGAAAAAGAGTCATTACACACAGTATCCCTCCTAGAATATATCTCAATAGATTCACGGATGATTGACTTGCGGTATAAACTCGAAACGAACACCAATCTACTATCCCTGAAACAAATATTAACCCCCCCTCTTTAAAAACAGCCTTGATAACGAAGCCTTATCCCTACCAAATTTTATATCAGATTCATGCTCTCTCCTCCTTATCCCAAACTTCCTACCTGTCATACCAATATAATAATTAATATATCCCCCCTTTCATTCTCATATGGAATTTCATACACTCCTGCGAGATCATCCTGTGCAACTGGATCAAAAGGTCTGTACAGAAGATGTTTCAATTTAGGAGGTGGTTTAGCAACTAATTCTAAAAGTATAAAAGTAATAAAAGTAATAATATTCTATAAAAGTAAATTAATGAAGTTTAAGTTAGAATTAGTTGCTAAACCACCTCCTAAATTGAAACATCTTCTGTACAGACCTTTTGATCCGGTTGCATCCGGTATGCTTTCATTTTTGCGAAAATTCAAAATGTTCATCACTTATATTTTATTCAATGTTAAATTTGTTTGAAAAAGCAAAATACATTATTGGAGAAGTTATATCACTACCTTCATGGCGTTAGCCACGAATCCGTTAATTTGAAAACTTGTTCTGGCGCGGCGGAACACTCAGTCTTAGCTGTTAACGAATGGCTAATGAGTTATTCGTTATTAAATTACCCTTACTGGAAAAACACAGGAGAAATATGATTTTCTTAGCAAGAAGATCATGATTAATAACTAATTCAGTAACATAATTATTGTTAAAAATCGATTTATTGGCAGGAAACATGTTAAGGCACAAATTATTGCTAATAGCGAAATTCACATCGATCATGTCATTGGTGGATTTGTCTCTCATAGAAACATTTAATTAATTAATTAATCATTCTGGATTAAAAATTTTTAATAACGTAAAGCGTATTGGGATTGAAAGATTATTCTGGAACAGCACACCAATAGAATGGGAAAATGCCAGATTTTTTAAGTCCATTTTAAATTTCAATGTTTTCAATCTACACAAGAATTTTCAAATCTTCAAATTTTCTATCATGTATTTTATATTATACTTGTACCGCTATTTTAAAAATATACAATTTATAATAAATTTCGCTTACACATGTTTTCATAAAATATATAGAGCATTTTTGTTTAGAAAAAGTGAGACGAAATAAATGAAAGAATAGCCCTAAGACCGTTCAATAATCCAGGGACCATATGTTTTTATTATTCGCTGTAATATAAGCCACTATTATTCAATATTAATTTATTTTTGCCAGTTTAAGAACATTTTTAAGTATATAGTTAAAGAAAAACACTTGCGTGTGATCATGTAAAGTTTCCTAATTTATTAATAAAAAAAAATTAATTAATTACAATTTCTT
The DNA here is from genome assembly GCA_963932465.1 of Maratus speciosus. Classification (NCBI taxonomy): domain Eukaryota; kingdom Metazoa; phylum Arthropoda; class Arachnida; order Araneae; family Salticidae; genus Maratus; species Maratus speciosus. Next base: position 128,325,999 of record OZ010792.1, on the reverse strand, counting down.
CCTCACACGTAATTTTAATTGGCAAAATCACATAAATTTATTTAGTAAATATCTTAAAGTCCTATCCGCATTTAACGGAACCAATTCGTAGCTAATATATCTCTTGAAAAAAACATTAGTCACCGAAACACATAGAACATTTTGAATAACTGGAACTTTAAAACATGTCGCCTTTTTCCGATTTCATTTCAGAAAGATGAAACAGACATTCGAGGCCTTGATGTTCCCAGGGTTAGTTGATCTTCAAAGTTAAAAAAGCAAAGTCGTGTTCACTGTTTCGCTAATTTTGACACCATTTATTGAATAATGGTGGACCATGGGCTTTATATGTTTTAAACGAAATGTTTTGAATTCAGTAAAATATTTCGCATTTTGTTCTCGAAGTTATGATGTTTCACTATAATTCATCATCATGATATGCATTTATATATTATTCTTGCGTTAAACATATAAGGTGCAAGAATATTTTCGTATTTATGATCATCACATTTAGAGGCAATGAGATTACTTATTAATGTTGTCATTATTAGATTTATGCTTTGCGCTAAAGTTTTCCGTGATTTTTTTTTATATTAATTACATTATACAACGAACTCTGTACACTTACCTATTATGCGAGCCGAGAAAAGGCAGAAATTTTTAGGTGGGTCTCATGCATTAAAGTTTTGGAACCGCTGGCCTACAAGCGAGCTTCATTTCCAGTATTTTGATAAGGTTAAGATTTTAAAAAACCCACTTCCCTTGAATCGAGAAACTTAAAAATATTTTTGTTTTGTGCATTCGATGACGCTTTTGGAACAAGATAAAGTTAAGTATCTAAAACTCATTCAAAACTGTATTTCTACTATTCTATGCATTAAATTATTTTTAAAACAAGTTATTTTAAAAAGGTACCTTACGTTACCGTCGGGGCATAATTTTTTTTATATATATACTAGGGGGTTCTGCCCCCTACGAGCTACTCTCGGCAACCCCCGTTGAGACTCTAAAAATACATTAATTTGATCGGCTTAAAAAAGATTACGGAAGATTGAATTATGATTAAAAAACCAGAGGCGATATCCCTGTAAAAAGGGTTTCTGTTTATTTCTCTTTTAATGAAAGATTTTAAGGCCAAATAATCTGCTTTCAATTAATATTTTCATATTTGATTAAATAAGATTAGTTAAAGGTCTTAAAATTAGCTAATATAAAATGAACTAAGTAAACAGTCTTTGCTTCCTGGTATTTTTATAATACAGCTATAAGAAAAGGATTTTAAATCACTCGTTTTAAATCTGAATCTTGCACATTTAGTGTGCTTTTAAATGGTTTTGTTGTGTGTAAATACAAATTTTCAGTATTTCCCTGGTTTTCTAGATTTTCCTTCTGTTTTATTATTCCATTATATCCATATATATTCCGTTATTATTGCATTATATCGACAGTGATAGACTATTTTTGTCAAATTCGCTGGTATTATTGTATGAAATAATGTATTTAATTACGACATATGGTGTCCTGCCAACTGACGATTAGACATCCACTTGTCGCTTTGGTTTCTTCAATTTCTATCATCGTTTGATATCTATATTCCATTAATTAATCAATAAATAAATTTTTATATCTTAGAATTTAATAGTAGGTTTTATATACATTGATGATTTGTAATTTTTTCTGTGACAATTCTGTGGATTATTATTTGCCATCTCTAAATTGGGAGTTCCCGTGGAAATTCTGTGGATTATTATTTACCATATCTAAATTTGGAGTTTCAGTTATTTTATTTTCTAATATGTTAGTTTTTTAACTTCATATTACGTATTCTATTACCAATTAAATTAAACATGTGCCATCTTAACACTAGAGAATTTTGTCAGGTTTAGTTAAGAGAAATTGTTAGTTGTCTTTTGATTTTCAAAGTTATTACATATATGCATAAGTATAGAAATTAATACTTTGCTTTCCTTAGGATTGAATACTTTTTATCAATGAAATGATGCATAACTATATAAAACAAAAATATTTTTTAATGTCGTCGTATTTATTCTACTCAAAGAAAAAGTATTCTAAACCTCTTTTTTAAGAAACTGATATTTTTATTACTATTTGCAATGTACATAAGAAGATTCTATTCTTTATTCGATTTACAATTTTAAAAAAATGAATCAATCTCTTTCCAAACTCCAAAGAGCATAAAATGTAAAAAAAAATTCACTTTTTATTTTCAAAGAGAAAAAGCTAAATTTTTATTAGTCCCGAATACACTTTCGGAAAAGTTTCTTTTGTGCTTCTTCGTTAGCAGATATTTTTTTATGTAATTCTTCTTTTAAAAGTTTTCTTTAAAAGAAATTTTCCAGAGAAGTTTCTTTAGATATAAATTTGGCAAGAAATTTAGAGTGAGCTGTTTTTAAGGTATCGCAATACGTTTAAATATCCAATTTTTGACAAAAATCAAAGGATTTTTTTCTATTGTTTTATTGTTGTACCAATAGCTATTCAAAATAGTTTTGTTTTCTTCGTTTGATTATCGGAAATTAGTTATGCCTGTCTCTGTTTTACCTCCCAAATCAGAGATGTGTATTTAAGTAAATTGAAATGTGTGTTCAAGTAACCTAAAGAAAGAAAACATTTTCTAAGATTGATGTTAAAAAAGATACAGGGTATGGAACTTTTTACGAATTTTCGGGTGAATATTGGGAATATATTTTCAAAAAATGCGTTTTGAAAACATGATTTTCATCAGCAATCATTTACGAAAAATTTTCTACCTCCGAAAATGTTGGTTATATTTATATAAACGTAAAAATATTTAGATAAAAAACTCTTACACTGCGCATTTTAAAGTTGAAATGAGATGAATTTAAATATCAAGTTTCATAAATAATAACCCCCATTCTTTATAAAACGTTTCTTTCCCATGTAAAAACAGCATATTAATGTTTTTAACTAATTGGATATTCTATTATAAAATAAATTCTGCTCAGTTTCTTTTTAAGATAATGCAATAGAAAAGAAAAATAGAATTTTTATATTAATGCATGTATTACTTTAAGTTATTATGATATACAAATACTTATTGTTCAGTCACGTGATGATATTAAAAAAAATCATTCAGTTTCTTTTTAAGATAATGCAATAGAAAGGAAAAAGAGAAACTTTATATTAATACAGGTGTTACTCCAAATCAGAAATGCATATTAAGTAAATTGAAATATGTGTTTAAGTAATCTAAAGAAAGAAAACATTTTCTAAGATTGATGTTAAAAAAGATACAGGGAATGGAACTTTTTACGAATTTTCGGGTGAATATTGGGAATATATTTTCAAAAAATGCGTTTTGAAAATATGATTTTCATCAGCAATCATTTACGAAAAATGTTCTACCTCCGAAAATGTTGCTTATAGTTATATAAACGTAAAAATATTTAGTTAAAAAAATTCTTATATTGCGCATTTTAAAGTTGAAATGAGCTGAATTTAAATATCAAGTTTCATAAATAATAACCCCCATTCTTTATAAAATGTTTCTTTCCCATGTAAAAACAGCATATTAAAGTTTTTAACTAATTGGATATTCTATTATAAAGTAAATTCTGCTCAGTTTCTTTTGAAGATAATGCAATAGAAAAGAAAAATAGAATTTTTATATTAATGCAGGTGCTACTTTAAGTTATTATAATATACAAATACTCAGTCACGTGATAATATTAAAAAAATCATTCAGTTTCTTTAAAAGATAATGCAATAGAAAGGAAAAAAGAGAAATTTTATTTTAATGCAGGTGTTACTTTAAGTTATTATAATATGCAAATAATTATTGTTCAGTCACGTGATAATATAAAAAAAACCCATTCAGTTCCTTTTTAAGATAATGTAATAGAAAAGATAAAAGAGAATTTTCATATTAATGCAGGTGTTACCTTAAGTTATTATAATGTACAAATACTTATTGTTCAGTCACGTGATAATATTAAATAAAAATCATGCTTGAAAATCATTTAAACTGTGTATTTTTAAAATTGTTTACTTAATGAATAATCAAAATTGAAAGAAAATCAACAAAATAATTAAAATCTCAGTTATAAAATATTAGAGTATTGCACAAGCCAAAATTCCAGAATCCATGGCGTAGCGTGTTATCGGGACAGCTGAATCTGGGGAAACACAACGAAGTGTAGCGGACGCTGTTAGAGCCGCAAGAAGTGTCAATGCAACGCTGTGGAATCGAGTCCAAGACACCTGGAATGGTAGACTTTGATAAGGGTAAGGTCGGCCGTGTGCTACCACAGAAAGTGATGACCGATATATCCTGTTAACTCGTCGAGCCGAAACCGGCAATGCTACTCTGCTGCAAACACAGTTGTTCTTGACCACAGGAAGAAGAGTGTCCAGCCAAACAGTCCGAAATGAGCTTCATTAGGGTGGTCTCTATGCACATAAGCCAATGTTCTGTATTCCGTTGATCTCAAGCAACTGTGCGGCCCAAAGAAGTTGGGCAACTGAAAATCGAGTTTGTAGGCAACGTTGTTGGAGTCAAATTCTGTTTACAGACGAGTCCTGATTCAGTCTGGATGTGACATCTGATGTGTTTTGGCATGGAGAAAAAGACGCATTCAAAATAATCCCACATTCATTCGTGAAAGATCACATTAAAGACGAGGTGGGTTGATGCTATGGACTGGAATCAGCATAGGTGGACGTACGGGCCTGCATGTCATTCAGAATGGCACTTTGACGGTCCGAAGTTATTCAGACGAGATACGGAGACCTCATGTCGTATTTTATGCTGAAACAATTAGTTATTTCTTTTTTTCATGCATGATAATGCCAGATCTCATACAGTTCGTCTTGTGGAAAATATGCTTGAAGCTAAAATAATACAGCGTATGGAATGACCAGCATGCTCACCTGCCCTAAATCCGATCGAGCATGTTTGGGACATACTCAGACGAAGTGTTGCTGCAAAACCAAGGCTTCCTTTTACTGTCCGAAACTTGGAGATTACAATTCTTGAGCAGTGGAACAGTATTCCCCAAAATCTTATCAATAACCTCATCGCATCCATGGAAAACAGGTGTGCAGCAATCTAAGCTGTTCGAGGAGATCACACGCCATATTAAAAATCTTTCATCATTTCTAAACAATATTTTTTTTATCATTTACATGCAACCAAATTGTTGCCCTAAACTATCTTTTCATAGAATAAAAGATCTCTTACAAAATGTTTTGCGTCTTTTTTTCTGTATTGCGCTTTGATACACGTGTACCATTCATTTTGTGCCCATACATGGCTGTCTTGTACTGTTCTCTTCACTTTTTTGCTTGCTCCCTTAATTTTTTTGAGCAGTGTATATATATATATATATATATATATATATATATATATATATATATCCATACACATATATATATATGTATGTATATGTATATATATATATGTATATGTATATGTATATGTAAAGATATCGGGTTACTGGAAAACTAACTCGTCGATCTAATAGCGAAGTAGATGAAGAAGATAAATGTAGCATGGAGTTGGATCATAGATGTACGAACATGTAGCAAGTGAAACTAGATCAACAGCTTCACCTATTTAATTGAACAACTTAATCTTTGTATACGATCATCATTTCTTATTAAAGATGGTTGGCAGTCAAGTGGATAATGACAAATATAATGGAGATGAAGATTGGGATTTCTCCAGGAGACGAGTAACGAAAGCAATTCTGTTCACAGGATTTTATTCAATAAGATCGGACAGCAGTTCTCACAACTCACGATGCAGTGCCATCAATAACTTCGATGTAGAAACATCTATAATCAATAGTAATCATTTGATTACATAAAATGTGTAAAATCTTAGAACGGACGTCATTTTGTCAGACACACAGCCAGGGACAGTTTACATTTAAAAAACTCAGGAAAATCTGCTGGAGAATCGTGCGTAACTGCTTTTTACTTCCTAATCGTAGAAATACAGTTTTGACGTAGTACGCATTCTAAACCAATTAAGATATAAAGATATCACGCCATGGGAAAAATACTGACAGAGTGAGCGGAGGGATAAAAAAGCAAAAAGGAATCCCGGAATTAAGCGCGGGAAGGTAAATATCGGCTGGAAAAAACATAAAAATTGCTATCAAAGAACATTCTAAACGCGAAAGATCGGAAATGGAACATTTAATTTAAGAATACTAAAAGCGTGATAATTAAGTGAATTAGACAAGTGAGACATTAAATTTAAGGGAATTTAACAGAATTAATGATAGAGCTTATTTAAGAATAAGGATTTAGTAAATATAGAGTAGTAATTTATAATAGTACAGGGAAATCGCAGAGTTAGATCTAATATTGTAAAATATATCCGATATATCCGATTGTGTAGTCTGGTATGGGGAATTATAGATTTGTATGTATAGTATATTTAGAATGAAAAAATTCAGTTCAGTAAGGAAGCGCATAGTAAACTTCAAAACTCTTTTGCATATTCTCTATTGCATAGAGATTTTTTTTGCATATTAGAAACCGTAAACTATATAAAGTATTTAAAACAAATTGGTATTATTCAGTATATATTTTTTTATTTTAATTTTAAAAATATTTAAGTAATAATGCAATGACATTCATTTTATCTCAATACCAGTGTGGTCAAGGAAAACTTTGTTTTAAATATAGAGTCATGTGCTCTAATGTTTGTATATCATAGAGATGTAGTATGCCGTAAAAACGGTTTGCAATATGAAGGCTATTATTGCTCAAATTTAAATGCTCTCATTTTAGTCCAGGCAATAGAGACCGTACAGGGGCTCTACCTAGCAAAATTCATGGTAGTTCTGGAAAAAGGCTTACTATGTGTTTTTTGGATCGCTGAATCCGAAATTTTAGCTTCCCACCAAAATTTCCCCCGGCAACCCCCCACCCCAAATATTGTTTAAATGCCCCCCAAAAAGGTTTTTATTAAAAAAATCAATTTTTTTATTGTTTTAGAGAAAAATTATCTAGAAATTCAGAAAGTAGACAAAATAAAAGCGACCCAAAAAACTTAAAGTAAATCTTATAGAGAAAGTTCGCAGGGGAGATGGGAGGGCGAATGTAAGCGTGTGAGTGGTTAAGTGGAATTGAGCAACTTAGTCCACGCAGTACCGCGGCGCATATTCCGAGCCAGCTCCCCCCTTCCGCTTCATCCTAAGTCATAATGTCATATATCTAATTTGTTGCAAATTTTGTCTACTTTCTGAATTTCTAGATACTTTTCCCATAAAACAATAAAAAAATTGATTTTTTTTTTAAAAAATAAAAACCTTTTTTAGGGGGCTTTTTACCAAAATTTGGGGGTTGCCGGGAGAAATTTTGGTGGGAAGTTAAGAATTCCGATTCAGCGACCCCAAAAACAAAGTAAACCGATTTCCAGACCTTCCATTAATTTTGCCAGGTAAAATCCCCTGATGCCTGGGGTACTTGGCCCAAACTCGAGACAAGCAAGTGGAACTACGGATGAATTTTATTGCACGGCGATAGGTTTTCAAAGCGAGTCGCACACAGACTCTGTGGAGCCTATTTGAACTGAATTTTGGCAGGTTTTAACCGGTTTCAGAGTTTTATTTTTAACATCACGCCAAACAGGTGTCGGAGCATATAGGACAAGTTTTATTGTTCTTAGCAGTATCTTTTTAGGAGAGTTCGTAATTCTATAAATACGTAGCACCTATAGTCGTCGTTCGCTCCGTCTGTCTGTCCGTCTGTCCGCATATAACCGAGCAAAAACTACCCAATCGAATGGGCTGAAATTTCTTAATACATAACTGTTAAAAATTTTGTCGAGACACTTCAAATTTTAAGAAAATCGGATGTATAGTTTAATTACCGGGGCAGTCAAAAGTTTTCTGTTACATTACGGATAATGGGAAAAATTATTTCTAGTGTGTTTTAATGATGTTACAGCCTTTCGAACTGAGTGAAATTGACATGCACTAAAATATACATTCAGTACAATATGCGGTGCAGAAAATATTTATAAAACTAGTTATAGTATGAACGCACCACATTTGCCACGTTTGACGTGCAATTTCCAACTTGCTTCAATAATCTTCATGATATATTCCTATTGCATACCTTATAAAAATGCCTCTTGAAGATTATTGATAAAAGATACTGGTAAGAACTATAAAATGTGTCCTATACGCTCCGACCCCTGCGCCAAATCAAAATTTTTCATCTCTATCTATATCTTACCTCCGTGTTTGGATATAATATAAAATGTTCTTTATTGTTTAACGTGTTAACATTGCTGATAAATGTGAAAATATCTTTTTATATTTTTAAGGTGTCCTATTGAAAATCATCCTGGAAGATTCTATAATGTGATTTTAAATAATAATTTCCGTTGTATTCAGAAAATATTTTCAAGTGTTTCAAATAAATTTTGATTTTTCTTTTACTTCAAAGTTTGTAAAGAAGATAAAGCAACCGACGTTACTGCGGAATAGAAAAGGAAAATAGATCATTTGTTAGAGTAAAGCAGGGATAAAATTTTAATCCTTTTTCTTCTTAAACTATACGAGTTAAAATTTATTGGATATGTCACAATTTTTTTATTAAGAAATCCCCTCATGTTCTAAAAATTTATGAACGAAATTTAAATGTGTTTTTGAAACTTAATTGAAGTGGAAGTGATTGTTAGTTCTAAATAATTGTTGGTGTCGTTTATGACTTTTAATACGTGATATTTTTATAGATTTTTATGTATATTTTATTATTCAGTCAGAAAAAAATAAAATTCGTACATTTAAAATTTATTTTTGTTCTAAAAATATAAGAACATATACTTTTCAAAGATAAACAATAACAGAACACCAGTAAATTGTATAGAAATTTGTTTATGATGTCCACGATTTTCGAACATCAAATTGCTCATATATTTTTTACAATGTTTTTAATTAACTACAAATTATAATCGAACTATATATTTTAACGAAGTGTGATTGTGTTATGTCACGAACCTGTTCAAATTTTTTCACATGATACATCATTCCTCGTTTTTCCATTTCTATATGCCTAGAAAAAAGGGATGCTTCCATCAGAAACAATAACTATGGTAGTAGAAAAAAAATATATTTTATTAATTATTGAAGCAATTTAAGAAAAAGCCAAGTAAACGCTGTAAGGTAGTGTAAGATTAGATCTGGTATCAAATATTTTTGTTGTGCAGTTCTTTGAAAAACCTCTATGATGCAAAATAAAAATGGAAGAAAAAAGTTTAATCGTTTGTTTGTTTTCCCTACTGTTCGTTGTATTGTCCTACCTTACAATACGGCCATAAGTTAATCCTGCGTTTTATTTTACATTTATCCTAACATAAGATAACTTTGTTTATAAAAGTTCTCAAAAGACCCTTTTTTAACCCTCAAATGCCGTATGTTGCCTTTAGGCAACATAACCAATTTAGTCTGCTAAAATACTATTAGAATAATATTGATGCTATAATGCCTAATGTTGCCAATAAAATACATACTGAAAATATTATATAATCAATTTTCAACATGTAGATGTCAGCACTAGTGCTTTTTAAGAATAAACATATACCCTATTTTGTTCTGCAGTGAGCAAGTAAAATTTATTCCCTATCATAGTTCTTAAAATTCATGCGTGTTTAGTATTATAAAATTTTATCAAGGAAAATTATATTTTCAATTAAAGCTGAATGTTGCTGATCGCCTACAGACTGTTTTTTTAGCCGTAAACCATATCTGATTTTTTAAATTATTTTACCCATGATATATTTAAGAAATGAAAGCCGAAAAACATTTTAAATTGATTTTTGAGAAATCGGGCATTTGAGGGTTACATTTTGTAATAGGGACATCAACCACGAAGACACACGCTGTACCTACAATATGCATCGATATATTTTATTTTCGAAAACCTTTTGTAAAAAAAAAAAACATCTGAGTCAATATATTGTGTTGTTTAAATCTGAATATTCGCTTTATTTTTTAAGTACTTATCTTTGAATAACATTTTTCGTTAAATTTTCCAATCTATGAAAAATTATTCACAACAAAATTTTGTTCTAAAAATTTAATTTTTTTTAATTCACTATATTAAATACTTTAATTTACTAAATTCACCATATTTAACTAATTTAAATTAAATAGTTCAAATAGTATTATTTCTGAGATGTTATTTTGTTTGTTGAAACGATTCATATCTTTATGATTCTGACAAAAATGACATACCCGAGCCAACAAATATACACTTAAGTATAATTATTCGCTAAAGTTGGCATTTATTCTAAAAAGAAAAAGTGTTTGGAGCGCTTCATTTTTCCTTTATGTTAATCGTATTTGACTTTCAGACAATTACTCAGTACCAGAATGTTTTTACTATTATAGCCATAAACTTTTATTATTCAAAAGGCGAACTCAATTCACATGTTGGAAAAGCAATGCCTAACAGATCATTAGCAATGACAATTCATTTGACATTATTTACCTTATCAAAGAAGATAATTACTATGTCACAAATATGCTTTTAACATAATTCTGAAAATGCAATAAAGCATCTTCGCCTTTATGTCAAAAAGAGTGTTGTTGTTCCTTGGCAACTTTCCTCAAAGTTAAACACAAGTGTATGTTATATAGTCTGCATTTTTATTTTTACGAAATTTCTTTGCAGACTCGCACTTCATATTAATTTTAATAGCATAGATATATTTTATAATTCATTGTAATAGCTGGTGGAAAATTTTTTAACACAAAATTTTGTCTCTATGAATAATACAAGAAGCAGTTGAGGATTTTTATCTTCATCAATTTTAAGGAGACATGAATTTCCCATTATAACACACTTCCTGTGTTAATGAGCTTTCATTTTCCTATTATCGTCAGTTGACCGCCGTTATTGTCTGATTTTAAAATTTAAAATGCATTTACTGATGGGAGACTTGCATTAGAGCTATAAGAAAATTACTATTAAACAATAAATATTTTTTTCTGATGTCTATATGTATTTATTAATTTTATTAGGTTGGTTGAACCTTGTTTAGATATTGCAAATATCTTTTAGATTAAACACGTTCCAGACAGTTAGTTTCATTTACAGATATACAGAACTCATTCAATAGATATTCGAAGTAGTTGCGAAAAATTGTAACATACAAAAAATAATCAGAAAAAATTACAGAATTGTTTATTATAAAAAATATGTATAAATTTCTTTGTACAGCCAATTTGGATATCTAAACCCTTTTCCATATCTTAATCATTTCGTCTTCAGTTTAGTGCCGAGCACTCCTTCCTCACTTGTTAGTTTTTATCTATATAACTTATTATTGTATTATATCAGTGTTGCCAGATTGGGGATGTTGTCCCCATTTTGGGAAGTTTTGAACCTACAGGGAAATTTTTTGGGAACACGTAGTTCATGGGGAAATGTTTGGGGACTATCAACTTTTTGAGGAAAAACTTTCAAGTAGAGTTTACTATTAGTCATCTGACAACATTGGATCTTAGATTTGGAAATGAAAATAAAATACAGAAATCGGGGATATCAGGGATTATCCTTCTGATCGTACTCATGGTTTACAGAATTACAGTTTACACGTATCACAGACGCATCACCACCTGCCTTGCACTATCTCTACCAGAATTTTCCGAACACTACGTCAGAATTTCCTAGTCATCGCGGTCAGACACACAAACACATATACACATTTCTTTTATAATAGATTTATACAAAAGAAATAAAGACAATTTTATAATTTTTTTGTTTAAGGCTAGTTAATTTCGACTTCATCGTGGAATGACAGTAGAGCTTTTTGCAAGACATGCAAATGCATACTAAAATCACATTGGTACGTTTATAACTGAACATGAACACTGCTCAAAGGAAGTAGCAGAGCCACTAGTTCTCAATCTAAGAAACTTGAATGAATGAAAAATCTGCGGGGATAAACGCCATAAACATTCATATTACTAAATCTTCAGAACTTATCCGAAACGTTCTTTTCCCATGCTTTTTAAAACATGAAATTAAAGATGTGGTAAGCAGCTATTTTTCTTTTAGCATTGGCGAAGCACAGTGATTTATACGACGAAGGTGCTTTACATTACGATTAGGTATTTCAGTAGGGATGACAAAAAATTGAAAACAAAGTTTCATAAGTTAAGTCAGATAGAAGCAGATGATGCCAACACCATCTCAAATTCATTCAACTGCCAACTGATTACACATGGTCTAAGCCCTGAAAAAGTTATTGGCATAAAGCGTAGCTGGAGCTAATGTAATTATAGGTCAATGTCATCGATTGGCAACAATTTAAAAAAGTCTAAACTAACTTGTCGTTGAAAAATATATCTACCGTTCTTTTCGTTTAGCTGCGAATATGCATGTAAAATTCCGCCAAGATTAAATGCTTATTTTTTGTAAATGGGGATTTTTTTTTACAAAAAAAAAAAAAAAAAAAAAAAAAAAAAAAAAAAAAAATTCTTGATTTGGGGAAAAAATTCGATTTTAAATTAGTTGCCGAAACGTCCGTGAAGGCTTACTGTGGAGACACGAAAAGTTTTGATTTCCGTTTGTCTGTCTGTTCCGCGATAACTGCCACAAAAAGCATCCGATCGGCTTGAAATTAATTGGGCATGTTGATGAGGTATTCGGACTTAGCTGTATAGTTTTTGGTTAAATTTGGTTCATTCGTTCGAGAAATATGGAACATTTTATTTTGCTATGTAATGCTTTTCTATGGCAAATCAGACGATTTTCAAATTTTCATTTGTTGAAAGAAATGGCTCATATAAAAAATGGATTTAAATGGTAAATTTTGGATGCTGAAATTTTTAAATAAGATTATTAAATTATTCCATTTAGTTTGAAATTATGTCAATATATTTGCGAGATTTTTTTAATTAGGTTTATAATTTTTGGGGGAATTTTATGCATGTTTTCCAATAATATAAAGCATTTTGTTTTATCAATTTGACATAATACATATTTCATTTTTTACCTTTTCTTTCATCAGTTGCCTAGCAACGTATTTGGTCTTAATAATATCAGTATAAATGCGTCTATAATGTTTCAGTAAAGCCAACGTCAAAACGGATGAATTAATGCATTTGTATTTTTGCATATAGATGGATTTTAGCCCCAGAAATAAAAATAGGGAATATTTTATTTATTTTATTCAAATATTTTGCTTAAAAATACAAAAGTTCATTATTTTCATAGAGAATAATGTGACATTTTTTCATAAGATCTATCAATGTTTCTTTAATCGTTGCCAAGAAAATCAAAACCCTGAATAATATTTTCTCTTAAACAATTTTCAATTGAAAGATTTTGACTTGAAACAACTAAATGAAAAAAAAAATAAGAATAAAAAAATTAATATGGAGACATATTGGGAATAAAAAGAAAACTCTCAAGTATTTCTTAATATAACAAGATGAAAGGTTTTGAGAAGTACGAATAGCAGGTGAATTAGACGTCATTTATAAAAAAAAAAAGATGTTGGAATAAAAAGATCTTGGCTAAATTTAAAATTAACTATTATTCACGGAGGAAAGAGATAGATGGAGATGCAGTATGCCGTAAAAACAGTTTGCAATATGATGCGCGTTATCGCTCAGATTTAAATGCCCTCATTCGGCCCAAACAAAACAAGCACGTGGAACAGGGACCGAATTCTTTGACTTCATCCGTGCATTTTTTCTGTAAAATGAAAATGATCTGCTTATATTTAAGCATTCTAAAGTAGCATTTCATCGTATTATGAATTAAAAACTGTATTACTAAAAATATTTTTCTTTTTTTTCTTTCTTTTTTTAAGCACGCCGTTGTGTTTGGGTCGAATGTAGCGGATTTTAAGGTTACATTTTTGGCGTCACTTCAAGATTTATTGTTTGCGTACGGTTAACATGAAGATTTTATTTTAAATTTTAAATTTATTAATTTATAAAAAAATTTATGCTTGTCCTTATAAATCACAGCGTACAAAGAAACTATGATATACTATAACCATCCGCACAATCAATAAAAAATTACGAAAGTAAATTTAAATAGACTACGGGGGTGGGGTCAGGGGGCCCCCCCTGAAGAAATGCAATTTTTGATTTAAAAAGTTACCAGAATAAGCAGCTCATCAGAATTTCAGAACATCAGTGTATAACCACTTGTTTAACACATTTAATTTCTGAAACTTTACGAAGTATTTTGTATTCTTATAAATATTTATGTGATTTAAAAACTTTAAAAAGCGATTTGTAGGAAGATGAATATTACGCAATGAGTGTTAAAAAACAATGAGTTGCAAAGATGACGTTGAGGCTCCTGATCTGCAGATTTACTAGTTTAAAAAAATTTATAGTGGACACTTGCAAATTGTAAATTTACTTTTTGAGTAGAAACTATGTTGGGGTCTTTTTCGGGAAAAAATACTGATTTGGGAAACAAAACAGAATTTTTTGGGAAATTGGCTTTCGACTATCTGGCAACACTGTACTTATGATATTTTAATTACTTCTTAAGATATTTTACACAATTTGCGTATCAACAGTGCGTAGAATTTCTTTGAAACTAGGAAGCCCTTAAATCTTTCCACTGATCAATTTAGTGTTTGATGTAGTGTTCTACCAATTCCAGTGCTTTGGGAATTGTCTTGGCATATTTCAATTACCATCTGCTAATTCAGTCTAATGCACTAGAACTAATCGACACCAAATCTTCGAATTAAAGTTAACGAAGCCATAGTAGGTACTTCGCTAAAATTTGCGTTGGTTCATTGGTTCAAAATTAAATTTAACATTTACTGATCTACCATGGTCTTCAACCTGAAAATATTTCGGTGTTATTTTAGATAGAATACTTGCGCGCAATAAGTTTTGGGCAGCTAGAAATAATTCACTCCAACCATTAGCTCGAAACAGTAGTTTATTCATTAAAGATAAATTGCTTTCGTGTGCTTCCGACTTACGTTCGATCACTATTGACAGTTGTAAGGTATGGTCATTTGCATTATTTCTTAACGTTACAACTTTAAGTTAAATATATGATCCATATTTTTAACTATCCTTAGACTTTTAACAGTAGTTTCTGTAACTACAGCTGAACTTTATTTCAGTGGCTCCGTCTAATGACGAGACATCTCGTTTTGAGACTGGGTACAAGACTGATATGAACTCGGAAGCCCCGGAAATCTGAATCATACTGTCCAGAAATGTTAAATTTTTCATTTAATTGTTCTAGTGTAAATACTACTTTGGAATTTTATGAAAGGTGACTGGTAAATTAAAATTCTTTTTAATAATAAAAAAATTGAAATTCTTTTTCGGCTAAAAAAAAAAAAATTGTTTTTTTTTTAAATTATTATTATTTTTTTTTAAACTTTGCAGGATGCTTTTAGTTTTAGTCTACAATATCAGTTTTCCAAAAAAAGACATACTAAAAAATTCAGCAATAAAGGAATAGTATTAAATTTCGAATTCCCCCCCCCCCCCATTAAAATTCCAATTACCCCACGTTTAGAACCCCTGATCTAAAGTTATACAGCATCTGACCAGAAAAATTAGAAGCTTACCTTGATGAATCATAAGCAATCTGGCGCACTCAGACACGTAGTGTTATTAAAAGCACAGGTAGGCACGTGCCTGTTTATTTTATTTTATTGTTCGCTACTATTTCCTTCATTTTCCTATGATCGTAAGTTAATCCTATGCTTTGTTTTATTCAATTCCTACTATTAGTTCACACTCTCCCTATAATTATTTATGTATCTTGCTCAAATTTTCAATCGTTAATAAAATACTTATTATTCATCCTATCAAGTTGAAATAAATTTTTTTGAACTTGTACTGGATGACAATTGATGTTGATACATATTTTTCAAATATTAACTCATTAATTAAATTTTAATTAATTAATTTTAGTTTTATATGGGAGACAAAATGGCGGCCATTGGTTATTGAACAGCATTTAATGCATCTTCATATCTATAAGGGAGGTTACCATAGGGAGGAGACTGTTCTGTCGCCAAATACTGTCAAGTTTGTCGCCAACTTGGCCATATACTCTAATATTTCGCCAAATTTCCATAGACTTCCATTGTAAACCTACTTGCTTATAGAAAATCAACATATTAGGATAGTTTAATACAACAAAAACTAATATTAGCTTAAGGGATTATATTAAATTTTTCTTTGATGACCTAAGTAGGAATTGACTTTGAAACAAAATTTTTATATTACTTGTATTTGTACTTAAATGAAATAGAATTATCCTTAAATTGAACTTAGAAAGTCTTTATTTCCATTTTAGAAAAGCGGTAAAAACCATGAAGACGCGCGGAGTACTTTACGATATGCATTTTTCCATTAGATTTTCGAAAAAAAACTAAAAAGGAAAGAAAAGAAAAATAAAAGATTTGCGTTAAGTCAATAAATTTTGAATATGCATGTTTAAATTTGAATATTCATGACAACTTTTAAATGCGTATCTTTAAATATCACTTTTCTTTAAATTTCAAATTTATCACCAATGATTCATAGTAAACAATGGTTCTAAAAATGTATAATTTTTCAATCATAATATTTTAATATTTTAAATTCATGACATTTCAAATGTTTTGGCTTTGCTCTTCGCTTACGATATATTTTATTTCAACCGAAGAGATTTATTTTACATTTTTATGTCTTTTGACATAACTGTAGTTTAAATTAATTAGTCTCGTCTCGACGTTTATATATATCACTTCATCTATATTAAAATATAGCTTTATGTTTATTATTTTTGACTTATGAAGAAAATTTTTACGACATTATATTCCTTTATATATGAATAATAAATATCTTTTTTTTTAAAGTTGTGCTGCATATTTTAGAACAATAAAACAGTGAAGAGTTGCTATTTCAAAAAATATAGATACAGTTCTTTCAAATGTCATAATATAAATATTTCTATTCTCAATAATAAAGAAAATTTATTAGGTAATATTTCAAGGCATGCATGAACAGAAATGTTCATTTTCGTTCTTTAAATTAGTAGATTGCGAAACTTTCTAGGGTTCCGTACGTAACAAATAAAAGCGAAACCATTATAAGATCACTCCTGTGTCTGTGTGTCCATCTGTCACAGCCATTTTAATCGTAAACTATAGAACGTGAAAAATTCAAATTGGCTGAAGTAATAAAGACTGTTTACCCATATATTTTTAGATTATTTACCATTCACAAATATATTTAGGGAAAATGTAGGGTGGCTAATTAAGTTACTTGAAAAAAAAAACTTTTCTTTGTATATCGTGAGGGGTATCGTACAAAAGCTTTTGTACCGCCGAACTCAAAAATACATTTATTTTAATTTTAGGTATCATATTTTCCGAGATATCGTTGAAAATGTAATGCAAAAATAAGTTCCCCTACCCTCTATTTCCGAATCTACTGAAACTGAAATTATAAAAAAATAAAGGATAATAGAAGTTAATTTAAGCCTTGGAGGAAAACTATGGCGATGACCCTAGGTCACATATTTTTTGAAGAAATAGCATTTTTCCGTTATACACATATTTCGATTTGCGGGCGTTAGGCCAAGGAGTTGAGGAGCGCTGGAGGTGCATATCGTCGCAGAAGTATAAAAGGATTGTTGATAATGATTTTCGAAAAAAATTGTCGGTAATTAGCCGAGATATAAGACCTTAAAGACACGGACGGTTTGGACATGCATTAAGACACAAGCGGCGTACTCTCTACTCCATCGGCTTTTAAAGGCTAGATAACAAATTTTAATGATATATTTGTGTAATGCAATACCCAGTATTAGTATAAAAACAATAAACGTCAAACTGTTAAAAACAGGCAAATCTAATTAAAATTAATCGCATAATTACTATTTGATTCGCCAGTAGTTTGCATTGGGTGGCTCTCTCAAAACGCCCCCGTGTCTTTAAAGGTTATTTTAAAAACTATCTGGAATAACATGGCATGGAGAAAGGCGGCGCTGCAACTTTGCGACCTCCTTTTTAAGCGCGCTTAGCATAGTACCAAGTTTAAACTTTGAACATGGGTATTGTTTTAGATCCACTGTAAAAGAAAAGATTAGTACTACGTTGAATTCCGGTTTATAAAATGCCAAACGAAGTATTAATATACACTACTTTTATTGTCAGCACCGAATTAAGCTCATAATAAACAGATTAGGATAAGATTAAGAAAGAGTTATACAGAATAGTAATTTTTTATACTATTTAAGATTCATATATCTCTGAACTTTCATGGTATATCCATTTATACTTTTCTATCATATACAGCTATACCCAACAATACGTTGTGTAATTTTTTACAAAGACGTATTATTCTTTTGCAATAATAAAGTTAATAATTAATATATTTATTTTATGGATCCCTCTGTGCGCGAGGAATACACGCACTTGACCGTTTATTAAATCTATCACCTTACTGTCAAAGATATGCTCTTTATTAATTTCAAATGTATTTAAATGTCAACAATTTAATAACGCTATTCATTAAAATTCATTTCATTATATCCTTAGCAATGTGGAACCGTTCTTCCATTTAGAGATAAGTATTATTTTCTTTCGGACATTTGATCCCATATTAAGTATTGTGGTTAGTCCAAAAATATATTTAGTTAATTGTAAAGATACGAAAATATATATGTTAGTAGGACAAATTCTAATTTTATCAATAAAATAAAAAAATACACTGCAAATAGAAGCGTCTTAAATTTAGACACATATGTGACTGAAAAAGAATTTTAGACACTTAAGTGTCTTAATCTGAAAATTCAGACATTATAGATGTCTTAATTTAAGATACATAAGTGTCTTACTATGACCATGGTGCAAATGAACTGAGAATAATGTCTAAAATATCCGTAAACGTCTTATTTTAAGACACTTCATTGCTTTAAACGTGTCTTAATTTAAGACGGTTTGATTCTTCCGACGCAATAACCACCAGGGGGCACTCACACTCCCAGTTGCGCATGCGCTTTAGATGTCTTCTTCCGAAGTGGTATACGTTGTAATTCAAACGAAGTTTGTTTTTATGTACGCGTGTATTTTAATTCGTTTTTTGCAAAATATGAAGTACTGTGATTTACTGTGTTCGTATTAACTTGGATTATTTATTTATTGAATACATACATCTGACGTGTGTGCTCGACATCAAATGTCTCTTAGAAGCTGTCGTCGATGTAAGGGCGGGATAGACACAGAACAGAAGTAGACGACGGTTGAAGATTACACCCGGAAATTCTACAAAGCGTGTGCAATGGGCTTAGTGTTAACTCGTATTAATTTATATCAATAATATTGTGTTATTCATCTTCGTCCTGTCGAAGCTGGCAAAAAAAAAAAAAAAAAAAAAAAAAAAAAAAAAAAAAAGAAACTTTTGTCTGGCAGGTCCTGTTTTGAGGATGAAACATCTCATTCTTTAAATATGGCTAGTCGGATGTATTATGGGATTACCTTTTAAACTGGTGCAAGTCTTTCTCCCTCACTGTGGTTGTGGTAGTTTTTAAAATTTCAAATCGAGGAATTTTTCTTACCTCTTGCAAACAGCGATTTAAGTAAGTGTTATAATTTCTTTATAGTACTAAAATTAGTGTCTTTTATGATTTTATTTATTGTACTAAACAAAATCTTACATGAAATTTAATTAGTTTTGAATCTTTTTGCAAAAAAAAAAAAAATAATAAATAATAATTCTAGAAGTATATATTTTTTAATTTATGACGTTGTCTTTTATTACAAATTATGTATTATTTATTCTCATCTTTTTTCTCAAATTTAAAGTAATAACATCACTAAAAAACAGACATATTTAAAAGTTAAGTTCATTCCCTTGTTTTGTTTTGTTTTCAATATGGCAGTTCTTAGTTTCAATGACTATGCTTATCTCATACTAAACGACCACAAGGAAATAGAAAAAAAAAAAACTTTGAAAGATATCCTATAGCTTTCTTACTTCCTAGCTAGGGATTGCAATCCCGGATTGATATCCCGGGATCCCGCTTCAATTTTAATCCCGATTTTCGGGATTGCCTTTTTTTTTTTTTTTTTTTTTTTTCAATTGAACAATATTTAGCTGAAACTAAAAAATATATTTATAGACTTTCGCTTTTGGAAAAAAAAATCAATTGATTTTTATGAAATTTATATATAATTGAAAAAGAATATTTATCTCAAATATTTCTTAGATATATTTCTAAAGCTATTAAATCTTTTACCGAGTAGATTAAATGTGCAAAGCTTTTGACTTGGAAACATAGATGTAACCCATAGATGATCAGAGAGGTAACATAGTCAGGAAAAAGGAAATCATTTGTTTATTTTGATTTTGCTGCGTGTAGAAAATATATTTCACTTCGAAGGTCATTTTCCAAAGACTTTACTGATAAGCATCGCAAGTGTGTATCATAGTGATTATGTGGTAACTTCTTTTTTTTTGCGGTTTTATTTTGCTTTAAAGATATCTAATGAAAAGTGTTTAATAGGAATGATAACAATAAGCCAATGTGGCAATATAAATTTTTAAAAAATCTAATTTTTAAATGATAAGGATTTTCATTTTTTTTTTTTCGGGGAGGGGGATTTTGTATGAAATTTTGGTAAAGCTGATACCTTAAATCTTGCACTGATTATAATTAAAGTTTTGAACTTTTAGAGTAGGACCAGATTAAAAACACAAAATATAAATAAACAAAATACCGAAGTAATTTTTTTCTCAATATTAACCCTTTGCACTCGAGGGCTCCGGAGCGGAGCCATTTAAAATTTGTCTTCAAACTCGAGGTCTCCGCTACGGAGACATGCAAATAATTTTGTGATACCATGTAATCTTGGCTTTTCTAGACAGGTATCACAAAATTATTTGCATCGTCTCTGTAGAGGAGCCCTCGAGTTTGAAGACAAATTTTAAATGGCTCCGCTCCGGAGCCCTCGAGTGCAAAGGGATAAAGTAGAATATTTATTTATTTATTCATAGTTGTGATTATCATCTGATATATATGTAAAATTGCCTATGTGGCAATATAAATTTAAAAAAAATCTATTTTTAAATTATATGAAGTAGAGTAGGGCAAGATTATAAGAAATATATATATTTATCCATGTACTTTAAAAGCCATCAATAGCCCTTGCCGTTGAATTTGTCCGATAATCGGAGATGTCTGCTTTTGTGAGGTAAAAATATGCAAATATGTATGCCATGCGGATTAAAAAAGTATTCGCTAAATAGATGCTTCAGCTATTCGGGAATGTCCATTAACCTCCACAACGGATACTCCCGAGTACCGGACATCTGAATTTAGATAACAATAATGCAGGGTTGCATTTTTTTCAAAAGAACTTCTTAATTAAAGAATGGGCATACTGGGCCGTGCCCCGCCCGCCCCCCTACAATTTTAGTGCCCACAAATTTTATGTGCAATATTTGTAAAGCTTATGTTTTAAATCTGTTTCGAAATTGTACTGATTATAATCAATATTTTGAACTTTTAAAGTAAAATAAGATTAAAAATAAAACAAATTTAAAAAATCTAATATTTAGATAAATATTTTTTGTTTTAATCTTGTTCTACTCCTGAGTTCAAAATATTGATTATAATCAGTAAAATGTCGTAAAAGATTTAAATTATCAGCTTAACAAAAATTGCATACCAAAATTGAGAGCAATAAAAAAATCAGGCTGTAGGGGGGGGGGGGGAGGGGGCAGGACCCCAGCCAAATATTTTTCCAGGATTCAACGTGGTCAAACATGGCTACGTATGATGCTTGAAAAAAATGGATGCTATTAAGACGTTTGAAGTGTCTGAAATTCAGACACAAAAAATGTCTGAAAAAATTCAGACATTTTAAAATGTCTGAAAATTGAACACACCGTTTCAGACACTTAAGTGTCTGAATTTCAGACATTTTAATTTAGAGTGTACTACGTGAAATAATTACTTTCATACTGTTTTTGTTTTCTATAAGAGGATTATGAAATACCTATGCACCAGGCTTTAACGATTCCCGGCTTGGCGTAGAGACAAGATAAAAACTACCACAATGTGAAAACTACTCTCAACACTGTAAAAAAAATACTGCCAGTTTTCCAGTAGGAATCGGAAAAATAGTTACCCTTATCGTACCGGAATAATTTCCGACCCAGCTCAGAATAAAATCCGTAAAAATAAGGAAATAGTCAGTAAAACGGTATTTTACGGATGTTATTCCGATTTTACGGATTTTATTCCGAGCTGGTTTGGAAATTATTCCGGTACGATAAGGGC
Source organism: Maratus speciosus (assembly GCA_963932465.1). NCBI lineage: Eukaryota > Metazoa > Arthropoda > Arachnida > Araneae > Salticidae > Maratus > Maratus speciosus. Next base: position 128,303,733 of record OZ010792.1, on the reverse strand, counting down.
AACTATTTTTCCGATTCCTACTGGAAAACTGGCATTATTATTATTTTTTTTTTACAGTGAATTTATACCTTTATCAAAAGAGAAAAATTCGCTTTACGCGGTAACCCTTTTTCCAGCTAGCAGCCACATACCACCACGAATTTATAATTCACGTATATGGCATGTATACGGAAATCTTTTAACGCTCAAGAATGAATTTAGTCTACGAGATTTCCAAAATGTGTCGGTGAAAGAGTTCTGGTTTCGAAAAGTATAATTTTAGTGCTGTCTGACATCTTCTAGTCATCAGCGGTCACCAAGTAACTTTATTACCCCCAATGAAATACCTTGAGCATTATTTTTTTTTCTTCTGCATACCGAATTCTTTTAACTATAGCCAGCTGTAGGCAAACACATTAGTGTGGTTTAGTGTATTTTGGTCTATTCTTTGCTTTATGCTCCTTTAAAAATAACAGGAATATCTCCTTTCACTATCCTGGTTGTGACCGGATTTAGGAATTATTTTTAACGTTTAAGCGATGGTATATTTTTAAATGCAAAATTGAGTAGCATGTACTGCCACAATCCAGATTATGTATTTATTCAAACAAGGTTTTTAAAAATGCATTGATTATTTTTTAAGAAATTATTATCAATTGCTAAAACGAAAAAAAAAATACTTGGCCTCTTAAATATTGGAAACTTCGTGATATTGTTTAGAACTTCTTACAGAATTTGACTCACTTTAATAGCCAAGATCTTTTAAACATGTCTCAGAACTATATAAAAAACTTGAGTACCTTAGTTTAGTTTTTTTTAATTATTATTTAAAGAAATCTGTTGCTGATCACATTATATGGGAAGTAAAATATTAAAAATATTTTCCATACTTTAAAATTCTATCCCCGATATTTTACATAATGATCAATAGACATTCTATTGAAGATAAATAAATGTGAAAGGTTTAATCATGAAGAACGGATTTTTTAATTTACTTTTTACACATGAAAAAAGTCAGAATCGCCACCAACAATCAAACATTAAGGCTGCTACTATTGGCAGTTCAGGAGTGTGAAGTATTTATAAAGAAACAGATTAACTGACCTTCGTGAATCCATACGTAAAAGTCTTCCTTGTTGTTGTAAAACCTATGTATTGAAGCCAATAGCAGTATTTTGCAGGACATGCAGACAAGCATTTCCCCCTTTTTTCTCTATATCGAAATATTACAAATAAAAATTAACAACTTCTAAATATTTAAATGTTCATTTGCTAGAATTCTACATTGCCTTTCTAGGATTTAAAACAAATTACATAAATAGATGAGGCAAATTACACTGTACCATGAACGCCTATAAAGGAAATCTGTTTTTCATTGAAGTGTATGATTACTCGAAATTAATACTTCTTGCGATTGCCTTAGATTTCACTTATTTGAAGCTGTAATGCATCACAAATAATCTCAGATATAATTATTTATAAGATAATCTTTTATAAAAAATAAAATCACATCAATAACAAGAATAAGATACTAATTCGAAAACAACATGCAAAAACATTATGGTTCTATTGTGTTCACAAAGCGGAAAAGCAATAAAAGGGAAAGCCAGGGGAGATTGCGCGGTCGGAGAGATTGCGCACAAAGTAGATCGGTGAGAAGGAGTAAAGGAATAGAGTGCGCGCGCAGCTATACCAGGTGGTCGTACGTACGTGTTTGAATTTTCGTAACTATTCGTCAGAAATTCTGTAACATGGCAATAGTATAAAACATTTTAAACTTAAACGATTTCTCATAAGCTACTAATCTGGACTAAAGGTGTGAACCCCAACGGTTCGTTTTAGAAGAGGCCATGTTTGAATAAAAGTCTGCGCAATCTCTCCTACCGAAATTGGAGAGTTTGCGCATCTGCTACTTAGGAGAGATGGCGCATTGTTCCCGTTAGTTTTCATGCTAGGAGAGATTACGCAGTTTATTGGTTAATTTGCATAATTTCAGATTACATGTAAAACATATGACTGAATCAATTTTTAAATAACTTTTGAAAAACACATAATTATAGAAACTAAATTGTGCAATAAATTAATTTTCTAAGAAATACTTTCGCAGATAAATTCTTTTTAATATAAATTAATAATACGGTTGTTATAAACTAATTTCATTTAAATATTTTTGTTAATAAATTAATGATACATTTGGTATTAATATATATATATATATATATATATATATATATATATTGTTAATTTATGAACAATTAATTTGCTAATAAATTGATTTTGTTCGCTAAAGGTAAATTTTCTAATAAATGGATTACTTATTTTTGCTAATATGTTAGCCGGAAAAGTTTGGTTTTCCACGTTTATGCGAAGACATCCTTAATTAAGATTTAGGACAGCTCAAGGTAAAAGCAGCGCTAGAGGGTGAATGATAAAAAAATGAAGGAAAGAAAACGAAGGGCAATGAGAATGATTGCACTATTGTATACAAACTGTACCAGAAGGCAACTTTGACCAGTGACTGGATTCAATGTATCACTTGTAGCAGGTGATTGCACGAAAGCTGCACAATTTACAACAATTAGTGCATCGATTCTGGAAGACGACAGCTTCGGTCACAAAACAAGAAAACATCGAAACTGTAAAATGAAAATGAACTAATTTTAATCGAGTAACTTAATGTTATTTTGCAAGTTTATCTGGGCTTGCTTTTTTTTTATTCTTTATTTTTTTAAAAATAAAATTCTTTAATTGTTCATAAAATTATTTCATATTTCTGTTTCTGATATCATTGTGTTTATATATTCACTACTAATACAATAGCATTTAATTACAAAGCCTTACAATAATGTATTTAATTGTAATTATTATAATTAACAATTTAATTGTAGTTATTATTAATAACAATCTCCATGTGCGTAATCACACCAACCCAGTAAGGAGAGATTGCGCAAAATAGCTTCCTTGGTTTTATTACACTGCTCTGTTAAATTACAGCATAATAACAAAAAAGCAATGGAAGTCCACAAAAAACATATAAACTCAAAAATATTCATGGATAGTTCAGCAAAAAAAATTATATTTAGATTTTTTATTATTATTCTGTTGAATTGTGTGCATCTTAGATTTACCTTACGTATAAATATTATTCTACAACTTTGTCAAAGTTGATTTCTCACTGCATGTGGAAACTTACTCACCTAAGAAGCACTAGACTATTAATATCTTTTTCTGAAACGTGTACCTAGCGTTTTCTTTTTTTATTTTTTAACTGAAGGATGTTGTTAGATAATGCGCTTTACATTTCTAATATATGTTAAATTTCATTTTCAGTTTAGTTTAACCTCTATTACAGCCGTTCATCATTCGCAAATACCTCTTCTGTTTTCCTTTCTAACAAGCACATTAGACAAGCTTATTTAAGATTAATTGTAGTTTGCTTGACAACAACTATTACTTTTGCCGAAATAAAAGTATCAAAATTAATCTATAATATGCAGGATGTTCATAAAACGAGAAATTACAAGAATTGGCCGAATACATATTTACAAAGGAATTACTAAAATTCAAAACATTTTCTCATAACTTTAATTAATTTTTGATGTTTCGGTGATATAGATTTTGAGATCATTGAATATTCAAAGATCATAAGAATGCTGAATTCCTTAAATAAACTAAACCAAAATTAATATCATTTCTAAGCTATTATTTTCTCCGTCAATTCTCCAAGGATTTGTCAAATTTATGATTACGAAACAAATTACACGCTCCAGCCATTAAAAATACACGTAGCCATAATTATTTACATATATTTTGCATTTGTTCTAAAAAATCGACAGTCATTTTCAGTGTTTATTCATTTTTTATTTATATTAATCTAGCTGACTTTTAGGAAATGGTTTAGTAGCAAAATACTTTCATTATAATAACATATTTAATAATAGTTTGCACAGGTAATGCATTTTTAAAGTTGTTTCTTTAGGTATCTCATTCATGAAAAAATGAAAATAGTTAATATTATTTATTCTGTTAGTCATTTCAATATATATATTTCAATATTTAATAAAATTTTCCATTCTTACTTTTAATTCAGTTTTAATAACATAAATCTAAAATGTCATAAACAGAAATAAAATATCTCATAAGTTAAATAGTAAATTTTGGAACTTATGTCAATGCTGTCATTTAACGACTTGAGAACAACAGAAAAAATATAAAAAGATTGAAGAGAAAAGTGAAGGGACAAATTCTTTTTAAAAAACGCAGGGATTGAGTACGAACTTGCTGATTATAATGTATTTGAATAGCAGCTGCTGATAATATAATAACATTCAATTTTAAAATTTTCTAAAATAAATAAATAAATATTAATAGAATTGCCAGATTTATTTAACAAAATATTTATTTTTTTAAATGAAACCACATTCTTGAAATAAATTAATGAATGATAATGATAACAGACTATATGGTGTTTTTAAGAATTAATTTAAAATTGAAACAGCTGTATGAAAAGCTTGATTAAGTGATACATGAATTTTTATAGGCGGTGTCCAACCTAGGCGTTTTCAAAAATTATGCTGTATCTGATACAATTTTATTAATTAAAATATGATAACTTATTCAAAAGGCGTAAGACAAAATTAGTCTACAAGTACTTTAGATAGCCATGCAAGTTTCCAAAGCATTCAATATACATAAGAAAAAAAAATTAAAATATTAAAATAGAAATTCCTTTAAAATTGTGCCAAGATTTACGTGAACATGACGCGATTAATTGATTTTTCACTCCATTATCATCACAGATTTACAGAGCTGGTTACCCTAAATGCTAATATACAAATTTTTGTCCTTTGTAGCTGTAAGCCCGTATATTGTAACTTTCAGTAGAACACACACACACACATATATATATGCATGATAAGCGCTATGCAAAGCACTGAGAAAGGCACGCTATATGCTACCGAAACCGGTATGCTTGAAATTTAAAATTTTTGATGCTTTGAACGTTGTTATATTTTACACTTCTCTTATAACTGATTAATTTACTAAATATTAATTGTAAGGTCCATTAAACTATTTTGGTAGACATAGATTAAAGGCAAATATACAAATGAATTACACAATCCCCATTTTTAAATCGACAAAAAAGGGAAATTCTTATGTATTTAATTTCATCAAAAATATTTTTTATAGCTAAACACTATTACGAAATAGACAATTCAGTATCTGAAAAATTCTGTAATCAAGTAACATTCTGCTACCAAATCGTAGGTGTTTAATGGGTCTCAGGACTCTTAAAACTTCAAAATTTTCGAATTTTTTTTCATATTAAATTCCTATTTTTTCTAAACTTTTTGATGAAATTGTTTTCTTGAAATCCCCATTAGAACAGAAGTTATGACTTTTAGAATTATATTCCTTCAATAACTGAAGCGGCGTTTCCGAAAATTTGAAGTCATTTTTCTCCTAATGATGTTTTTTGGCATAGCGTGCACGATATCTCAAAAACTTCTAAATATTTTTTCATTAAATTTTTAAAACATATGTTTCATGTTAGCCCTAATTAGCTAAATACAACTTTTTATTACAAATATAAAAATGATTTAATTACAAATTTATTTAGGTTTAGGGTAATTATTTCAATCTTAAGTATAAATAGGCAACAAAATTTTCATTCTAACTGAAAACTTAAATGTGTAATCCTGCGCATAAGCTATTGTACAAAATTTCTGCTTGTCCAATGTCTGACAGTTTGGAGACCCTATAAATGCTAATTCTGCTTCTTTCAATTTTTAAATACGTGATTGTAAGAACATACTTATATCTTTCATCCTAATAAAAATTGTGTTTTAAAATCATATACATTTTAAGATATTAAATGTTGAAAATTGTCTTTTTTTTTTCCTTTTTTTTTTCAATTTTAATAATCCTGAGACCCTTTAAGCATAATGAACCATATATACATTTTAAAATTAAGGCCAACTCATTGACATAGGCATAGTCAATTTTAATCATTTTTGAAGTACGGTTACACTGTAAAAAAAGGCAAATGTTTTTTTAGCTAGTTTTTTTTGTAAAGTATCTATGGTGTAACTAATGGAAATAGCTAAATGTTTTATTAAAAAATATACGAATAATTTCAAATAACATAATCGTCACAGAAAGGATAATTAGTATATAAATGAGTAAAACAAAGTGAATTGTTACACCATCCACAATTTATAAAATGAAAATTTTCCCATTAATAACATTCAGATTTGTTACTTATCAAACAAAAATAAGCTGGATTCTGGAAAGTCTCGGTTTTTTCTTCATGATATCTACATTTAAACCATGCATACTTAAACATCGTCAAGGGATGTTTCAACAGAATCGAACATTCATTATTGCTAAAAATCGAGGCGATGAAAATTGATTATGTGCAGTCGTGCAAAAAATGTAAACACCGCCTACTAATTCTACAACTAATTATAAAAGAAGAAATTTACTGGTACCAAACGGTTGGAAATAAAGTCTACTTTTAAATGATGTTTCTAAATTTTGCTTAGGTGACCATCTACAAATCAAAACCAGACCAAACTTTGTTTTTTCGGTGGCAATACCCCTTTTTGACAACTTATTTTAAATCTTCGATTCAAACTATGCCCAGAAACGAAATTTCAATTCCTTTGGATGATAAGTTTTTGAATTATTAACATTCAAAATTTAGAACTTTTAATGTTAAATTGCATTTTCATATTTTTAATAATATCTTCTGAAATTATAATCCTAATTAGATAAATTTTTGTATGGTTATAATACTAAAAAACTCAAACATATATACATTGAATTTGTAATTTTAAAAATTTTATAATATGAATTATTAACTATGAAATTAATGTTCGAAAAAAATATTAATTGCAACCTACAATTTTTTTGATAAATTTATATTTATTATGTCTCCGTTTATGCAAATTCTCAATTTCAAATTTTTCTTTCAAGTAATTTTCGAATTATGATTAAAAAACATCAAATTGATGGTTTAAGGGGCCCGTCTATGACGTGCAGGAAAGCATAATTTGAAAAAATATACATAATACTCATTTTATTGAAACATTTGGAGTAGCAATAGTCGAAGCATATTAAGCGAGTGAAATGGTCATATTGGCAAGAAATAATACGTTAATAGAAGTGACATAGTCATTCTGTAGCATTTGAACAGTCGAGTACCGAAGTTTAATTTGGATACAGCCCCTACAACAGGCTCATTTTAAAGTAATTACTCTTAAACTAATCGTACAAATGTCATACAAATTTGGATTTAGGCTAATTGAATGGTGTAGAATTTACTTATAGCATTGTTTTCGGATCAATCCATTCTAAGTCACCAAGGTGGTGTCGCTTGACATTTTTAATTTTTGTAATCTTTTAACCAAGTGTTCTTCATAGTTTCATGAGTTTATAAACATGGCTAAAATATTTTTTGATCATATAGTTTTTTGTAGGTAGTCAATTTTAACAAGCTATATAGCCATTTTTGGGCGAAAAGCGTGTTTTACGTATAATGCTGTAACTGATTTATTTTTCTACCATTCAAGACGAATCAAAAACCAAAATGTTCAGCATAAAATTATCAATGTTTTATGTAATTATAAAATTTTCATTAGACTTAAGATCTAGGCCAAAACCATGCTTAAAAACCGGAGAAAAAAAAAGGTCAAATACTATATTTCGCTGGCATTATTTTTTATGAAGGAGATCATACTCAACTTAAATAGTTTTTTCTTACACAAAACTGTTATAGGACTACTTATTTTTACAAATGTTAATCCTGAAAACCTTTTCCTCTTTTTTTTTTTTTTCTTTTACAGCTCAACAAAAACTGTGTTAAGTCTGTTTTTGGCAATTTTCACTATTTAATATCTGAAAAGGGACCGACTAAAAAATTCTGAAAACGTAATAAACATCTTTGTAATATAAAGAAAGTGGGTTAATAAGGACTATTTTTCGCCCATCATACACGCGAAAAAAAAAGTTTCGGATTCCGACAATTGTTCAGTGTCTTTACCACCTTCAAGATATGTATTTTTGTTTTATATGAGATTTACGTGATAAATAAAATAGTAAGTCATAGAAATTATAGCCCGAAAATAGAGTGTTTTAGCTTTTTCCTACATTCTAACCCCCCCCCCCCCCCCGTTTTCTTACCACTGAATTATTTTTTTTTAAAGAAGCGTTTCATGAACCAAATTAATTTTGACTTGCAATGATACTACGCTTTATAAGCTCTTATATGAGCATTATTTTATTTTGGTTCAGAAAAAAATATTTCGTGCGAGAGTATCAATTGCACAGCTATCGGAGCGTGTTCAGATTTGTTTTGCCGCGCTTAAAAGAATTTACGTTGTTCAGATGTTAATGTTGTGTTAAACTAAATGTAACTAAAACTGTTTTTGTAAATATTTATTGCAGAACTTAATAATAAATAATGGCTGGAAGTCAGTGTGATTGTTGTAAAATCTGTCGATTTTCGTTTTTATTCTAAGTTATATGGATACTTAGACGTTCTAAAAGCTACGATCTACAGAGTAGTTCTAAGTTGCGCTCTAAATGCAGATCATATGTATTTCGTGTGATTCGTGCTCGAAATGCTTCTATTTCATCTTCTGTGGTAACAAAAAGAGATAAGGAGTCAACGAGTACTGACAAAGACACCACAAATAAGAAACCTCATATACATTTATTTATACCTTATTACACAACTCTCACACTTGTTGTGCAATATTTAAAGGAAACAAATCCCTCTGACTCTATCAAAAGCAGCTTAAACTCAATCATTTATAGAAACTAGAATCTATATTTCGTCGGTCTGTAATACGTATGCTATGGAGTCGGCATTGAGCGAGTTAGCTCTGTAAGTTTTACGCACTGTATATGAGAATACATGAATGTATGAAAAAAAGATATTGAAAGACTTAAAAAAAATATCAGAAAAGTAGCAAAGAAGAGAGGTCTCGATTTTGCCACACCGTGGCAGCTTTCTGAGTCCTATTATTATACTCTCATGGATATATCCATATCTAATTTTAACTGTATCTTTGAACTAGTAAAGTCCAAAATGTGTTCCTCGAAAAAGATGTTATCTCGTACTTGCTTCGCAGTGTTACTTGTAAAGCTTAGAGCTGGTCTCTCTAATGGTGTTCTGTCCACATTATTCAATATAAGAAAAATAATGATATCTTCTGTGCAATATGTACCCCAGGCTTTGATTGAAAACTTTGTTCCACTACACCTTGGAATAGAACACATCATCAGAACACAGGTTATTGAAAAATTTACGAGGCCTTTAGCAAGAAGATTACTTATTCCGGATGATGACAATGATACTGTGATAGTTGTTGCTAATGGCAGGTACATTTATATCCAGAAGTGTGCTAACTATTCCTTTCAGAGACTATCTTTCTCGTTGCACAAAGGAAGACCTTTGGATAAGCCTATGATGATGGTTACTACTACAGGTTATATTTTGGATGTCTTCGGACCTTACTTCGCGGATTCAAAGAACAGTGACGCTAACATAGTTACACATATTTTAAAAAATGCCCAAAACTTCAAAGATTGCCTGAAGCCAAATGATGTTATGATACTATGTGATAGACGAGGCTTCTGGGATTGTTTCGAACTTCTGCAAGAAATGGATCTCGTACATGAAATGATTAGATTCTTAAATAAGCAGCAACATTTTTCAACAGAGGATGACACTTCTCGTGACTAATGTTCAATTGTTCGACACACAAGTGCTAAAAACTATAATATTTGGATAAAAACAGAGCGAAGCAACATAACATCAAACAATGGTACTGTCACTGTAAAGTATGCACAAATGTCGTAGGGTAATGTACGCATGTGGCTTCCGTATTATAGTTTCTGGATTACTGGCGCCACAACTCAATCGAATTTAAAAAACGAAGTCTTGAATATGATCATACAATACAAGAGGCCGTCGGTGGATGATCCAGTAGTGATTCGTGTGAAGAAAGCAAAGAAGAAGACTAATCTAAAACATATTGGTAAAAGTGTTCGAAACAGTATGATTATTTTTGGTTATCGGTTATTTTCGATATTTCATATCTTTAACTGATAGTCTTAATAATCTCCATTCATCTTAATTTTGCATTTAGTGTTGTATTATATGAATTAAAAGTCTTGACAATAGTGTTTATGTTCATTAATGTACATAATACTTACTTAATTATGTATATTTTATTTTTCCAATCAATTTTGGAACTTTCATTGAAAATCATTCTTTTTTCTTATTTGTTATTAGGTATACTATTGAAAAAATGTATGTCACATCAAGGGGCTGATGGTCGAAAAATGGCCCTTATCAACCCACCTCCTTTAAGTTGTAAAGTTTATTTTTGAGACTTGACTAGTTTTTCAACAACAGTTCACTAAAAATGCACCCCCCCCCCCTCATTTTCCTTATTGTTTTGTCCCAGATACATAGCATTACAGGTACTTTTTGCTTAGGTACATTCAAATTGACTATAAAAACACATTTTACGTATAATTGCTTAGTTAAATAGGGCAGTGACACTTTTTCAAAACTTTCTTGAAAGGGGAGGGGTCTTTTGATTTTATTGTGCACAGCTGAGGAGCACCTGATACAGTTTTATTATGACATGTTTTTGAAATTAGCCCAAGTACTCGCGAAGAGGTTACTTCACTTCACGAGCAAAAACACTTCTCGCTAAAGAAATTTTAGAAAATATGTAGTTTGCCTACGACGCTGCGCCTTGCCTTTTATGATATATTATATAAATTTTCTTTAAGGAGAAGTGTTTTCGCTCGTGAAGTGAAGTAACCTCTTCGCGAGTACTTGGGCTAATTTCAAAAACATGTCATAATAAAACTGTATCCGGTGCTCCTCAGCTGTGCACAATAAAATCAAAATACGACCCCCCCCCCCCTCAAGGAAATTTTCAAAAGGTGTCACTGCCCTATTTAACTAAGCACTAATACATAAAATGTGTTTTTATAGTCAATTTGAACGTACCTAAACAAAAAGGACCTGTAATGGTATGTATCTGGAACAAAACAAAAAGGAAAATGAGGGAGGAAGGGGTGCATTTTTAGTGAACTTTTATTTAAAAACCAATCAAGTCTCAAACATAAAGTTTACAATTTAAATTTATATTACAAAGATGTTTATGATCCTACGTTTTCAAAATTTTTTAGTCAGTCTATTTTGAGATATTAAGTAGTGAAAATTGGCAAAAACAGATATAACATAGTATTTGATGAGCTGTACAAAAAAAAGGAAGATGTTTTTAGAATTAAAAATTTAAAAAATAAGGAGTCGTATAACAGGTCTGTGTAAGAAAAAAACTTTTAAGGTGAGTCTAATCCCCTTCATAAAAATTAATGGCAGCGAAATGTGGTGTTTGACCTTTTTTTTCCTCCGGTTTTTAAGCATGTTTTTGGCCTAGATCCTTAAGTCAAATAAAAATTTTATAGTACTTACATAAAATGCCGATAATTTTATGCTGAACATTTTGGTGTTTGATTCATCTTGATAGATAGAAAAATAAATCAGTTATAGCATATTCCGTAAAACCCGTTTTTCGCTCAAAAATGGCTATGTAGCTTGTTAAAATTGGCCACCTCCAAAAAACTATATGATCAAACAATTTTTTAACCATGTTTTTAAACTCAGAAAACTATGAAGAATACTTGGTTAAAATATTAGGGAAATTAAAAATGTCGAGCGACATCACCTTGGTGATTTGGAATGGTTGACCCTTGGTTAAAAAAAAAAAAAAAGTTTGGGTTCGTTTTGATATATAGGCTCTCTAAGCAAATTTTATGTACATCATTTAAAAGTAGACTTTATTTCCAATCATTTGGTATTAGTATCTTTCTTCTACAATAATTTGTTGCAGAGTAGTAGGAGGTGTTTCACTTTTTTTTACCACGATTGTACAAGAGACGGTAGTTTGTTAATTTCATTGCGCTGATGAAGATTTAATTTGCACCATAAAAATTTTAAAAATAGTATAATCATTTCTTTTTCATATTATGAGTACTCTCTGCGATAAAAGTTTCATCGAAATAGGTGTGTATCATTTGGGTAGTGTCGCATAGTTTTCGAAAATCACTGTCAGTACAAGAATTTTTGTATTTATAAGCGTTTTTATAAATCTCGAAAATATATTTGTTCTGAGAACTCTTAAGATAAAGAACACTTTTCGGAATCATGGACAACTCTGAAGAGGTTATTGTACATTTTCGTTAGTAGTTAAATTATTATTAGAGTTTGACCGAAACTTCGGTTTCGTTTCCGTTCTCGACCTAAAATAAGAGTTTCGCCGAAATATCGTTTCCGTCGAAAATGATTTTCCAGAAATCTGGTTTCTCTTGTCCAAATTTTTATAATTTATCATTGATTTAAGCTGTATCGTGTCAAATGAGACGATCTTTATTTATTGCTATGAACTTCACTGTTTGTACTCATCAGTCATTACTGACTCAAGTCGTGAGTATAAATTATAAAGCAAGTAATGCATATATGACTGAACTTTGAAGATACGTTTCACATGTTCGTTAAAAGCTGTAGACTGAACAGTAACAGAAAATTTTAGTTTGAAACCACAGGAGGGTTTCGAATACTCTTTCTAAAAGTTCTAGTATAACAGATGAACATTTACAAAAATCATTAGAAAAGATAAATTGAGGAATGTATACCTAAAATATTTTTTAATTTTAGAAACATTCTGTGTCGTTGATGAATTAATTACTTTTTATTTTATAAGGAAACTAGCAGATCTACCTGGCTTCGCTCGTGTCAATAAGAGTCCTCCCGGGTAAAATACATTAAAATGAAATAATACGGCAATGGCAATAACTGAGATTGGTGCATTCCCGTCCACGAATCGTTAAAAAGACCAATAAGAAATATAAGTAAAATGGTCTTAATTGCGTCTACTATTAACTATATCATAGTAATATATATTCCAAACAAATGTCAAAACATATATTAAAGTACAATTATTTGCTTAAAAAGCGTCATTTCAATAAAAAAAGCACAATAAAAATATACATATGTTTCGACTCTTTCATTGAGTCATATTCAGAAAAAAACTACAAACACAATGCCAATTCCGAAATTATACTGATGAAAGCAACGACCTAAGCCATAAATTTTGCTTTTACTGAAATTTTTCTTAACTTATGAACATCATACAATTTCGTTTTTCACACTGTCGAATAGAAAAAAGTTCTTTAAAATGAAATTTATTTGAAAACTGTATCTCAATTTTTTCATTTCAATAGATTTTCAATTTGAAGTAATTTTCAATCATGAATATTTTTTAATTTGCATGCAGCCAGGGATGAGATTTCCGCGTTTTTGTACACCAGTATTTTGTTAAAGAAAATGATATTTCATTTAATCGGAACACTCTTGCGATTTAACAGAACAACATTTTCTCTAAGAATATACCGGTGTGCAAAAATGCAAAAATCTCATCCCTATTACGCAGCCCAATTACGAAAGATATACCTGTTTGCTCTTAATGCAGTATTATAAATTAAAGACATTGCTATCAGCAACTCTAGCATCATATTTTTGCAACCTAACCCAACCATAAATTTAACTTTTGCTGTAATTTGACCTTTAAACATCGCACATTTGATTATTGCAACGTCTAACAGAATACAAAAAGTACTTTCAGTAATATTTGTTTGAAAAGCTTATCTCAATTTACAGATTGTTTATCTATTTTAAATTAATTTTCAATCATGGAGATATTTTTAAATATACCTGCAACCCAATTAAGAAATATGTATCCGTTTGCTATTAATGCAATATTATGAAGAAAAAACATATCTATGAACAACGCCTAGCATCATATTGTTGGTGGCAACAACCTAACCGTACCATAAATTACGCTTTTACTGCAATTTGATCTTTAAACATAATGGATCCGATTATTTCAACGTCTAACAGAAAACAAAAAACACTTTCCGTAATTTGTTTGAAAAGTTCATCGCAATTTGCAGATTTTTTATGTTTTTTAAAGTAATTTTCAAGCTTGAATTTTTTAAAATACGCCTGGAACCCAGTTACAAAAGATTAACTTAATTACTCAAAAACATTGTAAATAATTCAGTATTTGTTTGTTTTCGCGTGGGAATCTCATTCCTGCTGCTTATAACTTGAGTTCTACTGAAATAATTTTAATTCAACTTGCACTATTAGTTTTTCAGATAAGGTTTTGATGCGTAACATTGTTATGCGCTGATTAGTCATAGAATTATAGCGAAAATTCCATAATCATTGGGAACCCAATTATGAAAGATTAATCTTTTTAAAAATTCTGAATTGATTTCATTGGAACTTGTATTGTTTGTTAGATAATTTTACATGGATGTTTTTAAAATATTGCATATAGTTTTACGTCGCTTTGTTATAAAATTATAGAAGAAAGTTTAATAGTCAGGTGAGCTCGATTATAAAAGATTAGCCTTTTAGAAAAGTTCTGCTGGACAGATTTTGATGAAATTTGCACTATTAAATTGCACCCAAATATCTGGAATAGTTTTAGTATATAACATTTTGTTGTATATGCTTTGTTATAGAATTAGCTGAAATGTTCTAGAATCTGGCGAAACCAGTTTTGAATTATTAGCCTTTTAAAATTGTTTTTGAGGAATAGTTTTACTATATTGCATATCCGTCTATCATTCTTAGACCAAATCCTACTGTAAATGATCAACTAAAAAATTAGGCTCTTAACAGCCGAAATTTTGTCTTACACATTCGAAAATATAATAGCGCAATGATGATCGTATCGTTTTCAGCCATACGGAAGAACTTTTGATATAAAGATACATATTGCTTTAAAATGGAAGATCAAATTCACCCATATATTTCCTTTAATTCAAGATTTGTTCGGAAAATTTGTCCGCAGGGAGAAATGTGCTATTCAGATAAATAAGTGATCGCTAAAACGAAAATACCAAAAATACTTTTCCCTGTAGTTGTTGAGAAATCTAACAAATACACTAAGGATTAAAAATATATTCGTGTTTCAAATTAAAAACGATTTTTATTTGTATACAAATATTCATTGCCGATAATTTTTAAATGGAAACTCATATTTCCATTCATAAAATCCAAATCCGCAGCCGTGTTCAATTGCAATGTCAGTCATGAAATTTTGTTTAAAAAAGAAAAAAGCTTACCCTAAGAAATAGTAGCTATGTTATAATTTCTATTTAATATAAATCGTAGAAAAATCGTATTTTATATAACCGTTTTTGATATAAATCGTAGAACGTTATCACTGCATTTCAGGTATTAAAACATTTATCTAAATAATATAACTAAAGATACAGCATTATAAAGAAATAGGAAATAAATTGCAGCAGCCGGTTTATAGAACCAGTTTGAAATCATATTGACGAAATTGACGTCATATCTAGCAAACGATTTTTTTTTTTTATCATTATCTTTTTCATGAATTGATTTCTTGATATTGAAACGACTTCATTAAATTATATTTTTTAACATCAGAAACATTCAACTAAGGTACTGCGTCATTTTAAAATATGCTTAGTTAAAGTTTTTGCATAAATATATGAAAAATTTGCATTTTCTTTTTTGAATGACGTCAATTTCAAAAACAGCAAAAATATAGTGAGACAATCAGAATTTTTATTGGCTTATAAAGCAAAGTACTCGAGTTATCATTTTTTTCAATTATTGAGTAGTTTTTTAGATGTGTGGAAACAGGAAAGAAACTGTTGAATTTGAAAATTTAAAAAGAGATATTTCTATAATGTTAAAGTATGAAAGGTTGTAGAAAAAAGGGATAAATATTGGTCTGGTGATTTTTTTAAAGTAGACAGCGATCTTTTTCACGTTCGAAAACGTATGTACATGAAGTTTCGTGCAAATCGGTCTAAAACTGAAGATTTGTATAAAGGGCATACACGCAGAGAACGGCTTTTATATATATAGATAAAAAGTTTTGGTCAGAGGAACAAAGAGCCAACTTGGATCACACGTATAATTAATTAATAATTATGTATATTTAATAAAGATGTATAAATAATTAATAATTATACATATTTATGTATGTATTAATTACTTAAAATATGTGTATATTTTAGTTGTCGTTTTCGGCTGAAAATAGGAAGATTACCGAAATTCAGTTTCGGTTTCGGTCTTAAAAACCTGTTTCGATCTATCCTTAGTTTTATTGTCCTAGATTAAAACACATTTGACATTCTTAAATGAGTTTAACTGTGAAAGATAATAAAAAAAATAAATATGACATTTTACGCAGATAAATATATACTAAAATATTAAAGAATATTAAAGAATTGAATCAATGCGTCCTTTGAACCTTACATCGCCGACGTACATTAAATAAGGTAATATTCGTAAAATACTTTAAAAAAAAGATTGAATTTCATTCTTATGCGCAATGTCACCTGAAAAAGGTATCATAAGGAAGAAAAAAAATATTTCCTCTTTTCATTTCACTGCTTTAACGTAACGCATAACTTAATTTATGACATCGCTTTTAAAAGGTATTTTATTTGCTTCAACTCTCTGCCATGAAGCATTAAATTTCTTTCAACTTCGTTTGATGACTTGAATCGTCACTAAAATCATCCATTGGAAAACAATAAATCTGATCGTAAATTTTCAAATTATCTTCGTATTTTTTACAGTTTGAAGTAATAAAAATTTGTAAAATTAGATACTTATATGAGATAGTAATATTTTGATCATTTGTTTTTACATTTCGATACTCAAATTCAGGGATAAAATATAGCGATTTTTTTTTTTTTTTTTTTTTTTTTTTTTTACTTAATTGATACGATACACTGAGTTAATATTTAATCTTTTAAATTTATAAAATTCATCTTATGAATTTTTAATGAAAATGTTTTAAGATTTTTAAACCAATTTTAAAACAAGATAACAAGTATTAATTACAAAAATGAGTCGAACGGAGACTCAAACTCCTGCATTGGGAGTAGTAATATACCAAAGCTGAGGAGTCGGAATCGGACCTATTTGGTCGGTTAAACGAAAGAGTCGGAGTCGGATCTGTTAAAATTCCCGGAGTCGTCCATTTTACAAGCAGGTCAGCGTTGTCGGTGTCGGCCCATTTTTGAGCGAAAGAGTCGGAGTCGGAGTCGAATCTGTTAACCCTTAAATGCCGGATTTTTCTAAAATCATTGTAATGTTTTTCAGCTTTCATTTTTTAAATAAATCATGTGAAAAATACTTAAAAAAATTGTATTTTGTTTTAAGTATGGTTTACGGCTAAAAAACAGTTTGTTACTAATCGGCAATACTGGTCTTTAATTAAAAAAATAATTTTGCTTGATAACATTTTATAATAATAAACACACAAAAATTTTAGGAACTATAATAAGAAATAAATTTTACTTGCTCACTGCAGAACAAGATAGGGTATTTCGCAAGCTTCCATAAAAAACAAAAAGAACATGTAACAACAATTGAAAAAATAAATCTTTCCTTATTCTTAAACAGCACAAATGTTGCCATCTATATGTTGAAAATCGATTTAATTATATTTTTAGAATGTTTGTATTAGCAACATTAGACATTACAGCTTCAATATTATTCTAATAGTATTTTAGAAGCCTAAATTGGGTATTTTGCCGAAAAGCAACAACCGGCATTTAAGGATTAAAATTCCCGGAGTCGGAGTCGTCCATTTTTCCCACCGACTCCGCAGCCCTGTAATATACTCTTAAAATAAAATTAATATAAAATTACAGCAGTTTTCTATAAAATAAAATATGTTTTAAAGTTTAAAAAATTTCCTGAAAACATTAACTTCTTTACTATGAATCATAGGTTTATTTAATTTTTAGCAACACATTTTAAAACGAAAAACCTTAAACAATCAACGTATTGAAATACTTAATGATGACGATACCTAATAATATCATAAAGATATTTAAACAGCTATTTTAATATCGTAACTCATTTTTTAAATACGCAGGTTTTTATTTAATTTATAAAAGTAACCAAAAAACACAAACCTATTATATTAACGAATGGACATTTTTTCATTTTGATATTATATAACATTCTCACAGATTGATTTAAATGGTTGCTTTATCATCTAGATTTTTCCTTTCCACGAAAAGTTACTATTTTAGAAAATTTTAAAATTTCTTTTTTTAAAACTCTTATCAGATATCTCAAACTATGTACATCGATATCTGGGTATACTGATAAAATGAATTAAAAAAGGAACAGTTCTCCAGGTGTTCGCACCAACTCCTATATGTATATCACTGCTACGGTCTTCTTCAAAACTAGTTTGCCGCTGCCGTGAATGAACTAGTTTTATATGTAATTCGGATTTTATGAGTTTGAAAACTTTCCTTGTTAGTACAGAGTAAGAAACAAAAAGGAAAAAAATACCGCGAAGTTTTTTAGCAGTTTGGTTGTCGGCATTTTTTGCGATAATATTTTGCTTGATTTGTAGCTATTTTTCCTAATAACGGGATCTGGATGTACAATTTGCAACAAAAAAACTGACATCTGAATTGCCAGTAAATTTTTCTGTAATTTTGTTTCTTACAGTGCATGTACAGGAAATGTAATTTTACAGATACAATAAAGTTGCAAGCGTAAAAGTATTTAAACATTAAGCATTTCATTATAAAAGAATATTGTGTGACTACTTTTAAGCTTTTTTCCAATAGTGGCAAATTTCTGCGCTCTAGAGGAGTATGTTATTTAGAGGATTACTGCATAATGGAGCGAAGAAAAATCTTTAAAACACGATTAGTTTTTACAAAGATCTTTATTTCTGTTTTTTAAAGCTTTAAATTAATATGTTGTTTAGATTTACAGAGAAGTCTACAAATTTGTAATGGAATTACTTAAGCTTTTGATAAACAACGAGCTCTAGAGTTTTAAAAGATCAGTTATAAGAAACAGATTTTACAGATTTCAAAACGGGCCTTATTTTCTTCTTCTTTATTTTAATTCATAAATATCTTATTTTATTCTATTCGTAAAGGCTAATCATAATTTTAAATATTAGGAAAATGTATAATACAGCTTCTTCTCTTATCAAAACTAAACTTGCTTCGCTTTTATTATACTAAGAATTTGTTGGTGATGATAATTGTATTTTTCTTTTTTTAAATGCAACTCTTTCGAAATCTTCTTTAAACTAATTTTTATCGTATATACGAGAGTAAGCTGATAAGTAATGCACATATACTTGTAGAACGCAAAAGAAATGACCTTCAGAAACGCGCCTGGTGGCATGTGGAAGTAACATTCCTCCTTTATACGCATGTGCAGATTTTACGTTTCTAAATTCATCCAGTGTGTTTTGGGAAGCGGAAAATTGAGACCTGTTCTAATGCTATGTCAAGACGAGTTAAACTGCGTGCTGTTATCGAATTTTGAACTGCTGAAAAAGTGACTCATGCTAAGATTCATCGTCGTTTAAAGATGGCGATGCTGTTGATAATTCTACTGGAAATCGATCGGCAGTAAAATTTTGTGATTGTGACCCTAGAAAAGCCATAATTGTTGAGAAAAAACGCAGCGGACGTCCGATCACTGCCCAGACTATAAACATCGCAAACTCACTGACGATTTGATTGAAAATTACCGGCGAATCACTCAAATTGTATCGCAAACCATATTGGAATATCCACGGAACAAGTTGCCTTCGTTATTGAACAATAGGGATACCGTAAAATCCGCAACTGCAGAGGCTCTGCAAAACCTGAAGTTTGATTAGATCTCACATCCTCTTTATTACCCCGATCTTGTGCCTTGCGATTTTCATATGTTTCACCTACTCAAGAGAGACCTCAAGGGTAATCATTAGACCTCGGACGATGAGGTAAAGGCAGCTGTAAAGTCCTGCATTCGAGAAAAGTCAGAAAAAATTTCCAGTGACAGAATAAAAAAACTTGTTACACGTTGGGAGAAATTTCTTAGCCTTAACGGTGACTATGTTGAAAAATAAATATATGATTTTGAAGCTTAAGAATTATACTTTGATGTACTTTTTCTCCGATCTAACTATTTGATTTTATTCGTGTTCTACAAGCCTGTGTGCATTTCTTTTCAGCCTACCCTCGTAATTATATTTATAGTGTATTCGTTCAGAACTATGACTATACTAAAAATAAATAAGTATATAGACAAATAATACAAAGTAGCTGAAGTTAAATGCAGGTGGTACTTTTTGAAGAATGATCAATTTTATAATACGCTTTTATAGAATATGTTCAAATGAAACTATTAAAAAATTAGAAAAATATACATTAACTGTTTCATTTTCGCTGATATATATATATATATATATTGGTTGTTTGTTTTTTAAAGAAAAGGTGTTTCATTTATTTTGTGACTGAATTAGAAGACCAAATTTCCATGTAATGTTTAGTATTTTCATAAATTTTGTAAACTTATTTATTCTCTCAAAAAATTGAAAACAAACTTCGTGATCCTTTACGTAGATCGATTGAGCATGAAATTGAAGTGCCACATATCATTCCAAACTTCCATAAAATGTTATTATTTTGGATTTTATTTTGATCATTGTCTTTTTTCAGCTTTTTCTGCTTTTTCAGCTTATCTGAGCATAAAATCTTAAAAAAAGAAAGAAATTATATTTAATGCATAATATAATAATTTTATTTACAAAATTAAACGGCACAAAAACATAAATTTAAAACTTTAGTGATAGTAATTTTCTTAAATATAAAAAATATATACCACATATCATCTACATGATCATTTGTCATATTTATAATTTATTACTTTTATAAAAAAAAAAGAGCTATCTCGTGTCATATCAATAAGTACACATTTTTATTGCATTAGTACAAATATTGTCTTCCTTTTGGGAAACGAATAAATTCGAGATTCTGCTTTCATGCCATTCTAGAATTAGAAATAAAAAATATATAAACAATGCACTACTATCAAAATATATGATACAAAAACTTATATTATTTATTCATCATAGCTTGAGAAACCTGCAATTCGTAAATGTCAAAATTATTACCTTTTTCAGTCTGTATTGCCATTCCTAAAATGTTCTGTAAATAAATATTATAAACATGTACACATTAAAAATGGAAAACAAAAATGTTTTTAGTAAAGGAATATATTGAAAAACAACAACCCTGCCCTACCAGTGTAATATACCAGTGTAGAAAGTTTTAAACATTTAGTTAGCCATTCTGACGTGATTGAGATACAGCCACTAGAATACACTTTCAAATCCATAATAATGTTGGAGAAGAAATGAAATTTCGATTTCATATTTGGCTTTTGATAATTCTGTAAACGCTTTTACCATTTTCTCCTAATAGAAAATGAACTTCTCGATGTTAAGATTAGAAACATTTCCAATCAAACAAATTGTACAATTATTAGTGTCACGTTAGAAATTTTTTTAATCAAACCCCAATCTTGTACAGTCGTGGAAAAAAAAGTAAACACCCCCTACTAACTCCTCAACAAATTATCATAGACGAAAGTGACTGGTACCGAATGATTGGAAATAAAGTCTACTTTTAAATTATGTATATAAAATTTGATTATGGGGTAATCTACATATTAAAACGAATCCGAACTTCATTTTTTTAAATAGCAATACCCAATTTTAACGAGATGTTTCAAATCTTTGGTTCAAACTATGCCTAGACACCAAATTTCAAGTCATTTGAATAATAAGTTTTTGAATTATAAACATACAAAATTTAGTGCTTCTAATGTTAAATAACATTTCCATATTTTTATTTATATCGCCTGAAATTATGCTCTTAATGTGCTAAATTTTTGTGTAGCAATAATACTAATATACCCAAACATAAATACGTTGAATATGCAATTTTTATAATTTTATGATATGAATTATGAAATTAATATTCGAAAAAAATATGAATTGCAATCTACAGTTTTTTTGATGGATTTTGATTTATTAGGTCCTGCTTTAGGGAAAACCAAAATTTCACATTTTTCTTCCAAGTAGTTTTCAAATTATGCTTAAAAAACGGCAAAATGATGGTTTAAGGGGCCGTCTATGACAGAACTGACTAGATATTTTGAAATTTCTTTTACTGACCTGTAATCTATTAGATTTCATTGACTGCTTGAGTGACGCTTAAGGTGCCTTGATCAAGAAGGGGGCTCTCTTGGTTAACAATCGAGTACGGAACTTCAATTTGGCTACAGCCCTTAAAATACGCTCGTTCTAAAATAATTAATTTCTTGGAAACTTATGGTACGAATTGCATACAATTTTTTTAGGCTAATTAAGTGGTGTAGAATTCATTTATGTTGCCAGAATTATGTACTGCTATTGAAAAAGACAAAGTTATGCTTCGTTTTAATAAATAGATGCCCCCCTAAGTAACTTTTATATATAGCATTTAAAAGTAGACTTTATTTGCAATCGTTTGGTACGAGTAACTTTCTTCTAGGGTAATTTATTGAGGAGTTAGTAGGGAGTGTTTACTTTTTTTTCCACGACTGTACATATTCAAATTTATATAATATCAAAATATTGATTTTACATTGGAATTATTTCCTATAAAAAGCCAATTTGTACAATTATCGGTTGTGCATTGGGATTATTTTCAAAAACCCCTGCTTGTAAAAATATTGCCCTGATATTGGAAATATGGCCAACCAAATACCAATATTGAAAAAAATTGGCGATAAATTGAAACTATTTCTAAACAAATGCCAATATTGTAAGTTAGTTGGCTTTACATTGGGAATATTCCAATGAAAGGAAAATATTGAACACATACTGAATTTCCATTAGCAATATTTCAAATTAAACGTCAGTATTGTAGAAATATGACTTATAGTTCCTAAAAAATAGTATAAAAAATTGTACTATATTCAGTAATAAAATATTGTCTATATGTAATTGTCTAGCTTGTGAATTCTTGAGTTAGCTGTTACACCGCAAAAAAAACTCAAACTTTTAGAAATTAATGGTTTTTTAACTTCATCTGCCAGAAAAAAGCATAGAAAAATAATTTTCTGAATTACAGAATTTTCAGTCAATACGCATTATTGAGAGAATGAATTGAAATATTTTCGTTTTACTTTTATACAATTGAACAAGCTACATATTATGCATCCATACCATCTTAATGTTTAATACAAAGTACATAAACAAAACTCCACTTATCGAAAAAGTATTTTCATTGTCGTGCAAAATATTATTGTTTGCCCCCGATATGCTATTTCTTTGGGGCAGCAATTAAAGCGCCGTCACTAAAAAATGACGTTCCGTTACATAAATCAATCGTAAAACGAAGCAAATGTATCACTGTACGGTTAAATACTGATAATCTTTACTGCAATTGTTTTACCTTCTAAGTATCGCACATTTTCAATTTTTACATCTTCGTATAGGGAAAATAAGTACTGTTAAATGCATTTTGTTTGAGATTTTTTAAATGAAATTTGCATCTCAGTTTATTTTTGATGTATTAATTTTTTTCTAACTTTTAATACAATTTTTGTAATAGTGGCAACGGAAGTACTCCATTTCTGTAGAAAGTAAAAGGAAAATATTACATTACTATATCTTTTTGTTGCAATTTTCTCATTAAAAACTGAAAAAAAAAAATGTAATTAAAAAACGTGCTATTTTGAAAAAATCTAAATGATCGATTTCAGGTAAAACATAGAGCAATAATAAACTATATCTAATTTTAAGTGTACATATTAATCTTACAAACAAACGATTTTATGTCAATCAGTAGATAGACGACTTTTTTTTTGTTGTTGTTGAGTTTACGACATCGCTTTTGGCTGGATTTGTGTATTGTTCCGAGATTGTGTCGTCATATACATACTTTTCAATAGATGTTGTTTAGATTGGATCTCAAATGTGAAATTCTTCAGCGGATGCAAATGACATAATTTTATATAAAATAAAGGCGTGTATTTTAAGGTCTTAAAACTGAAATACATTTTGTAGAAGTGCATCATTTTCACTCCAGCGACTTCGAAATTCTGCACAGGAGGAAATGCTTCATTTTTGAAAATAACACAATTCAAATTACACACTGACAAAATGCGAAGTTTTACAAAAATTTAGAGTGTCTTTATAGAAAAGCAGTGACCTTTACGTTAAAATGATATTTGTTTGAGAGTTAGACTAACCAATATAAAATGTATTTTTATTTGTAACTAATTTTGTAGGTTTATTATAAATTAATGGAACAGTTCCTTCTTAAACATTTCTTTTGTCAAATTCGACGGGTTCCACATCGTAATAACAGCAATAATATTTTGTTTTTCCTCATCGGGGGCGACACTAAATTATGAAAAAGCAGATTTTCTGCTTCCTGATTGTTTATACACTTTATTATGTGTTGAACAGCATTTAATTCATAAATATCAAAGTCATTAATTTTATTTTTATATTTTTAATTCGTATAAACTCCTTTAAATTAAAAATGAAGGGTTATAAAATTATAAGGAAAATGAATAAAATAAATGTTTACTATAGGTGCAGATTCCCAAAAATTTTAAGGAGCCAGTGGCTCCTAATCCCAAATAATCCAGTCGCGACATTGTGAACTAAATGCATGAAGGCAATAACTTTCATATGCACTGCAAAAAAATACGACTAGTTTTCCTGTAGGAATCGGAAAAATAGTTGTCCTTATCGTACCGGAAAAATTTCCGACCCAGCTCGGAATAAAATCCGTAAAAACGGAATAAAATCCGTAAAGTACCGTTTTATTGACTATTTCCTTTTTTTACGATTTTTATTCCGAGCTGGGTCGGAAAATTTTCCGGTACGATAAGGGCAACTGTTTTTCCGATTCCTGCAGGAAAACTGGTCGAATTTTTTTTACAGTGTGGGGAAGAAATTCGGAAACTCAAAGTAAAAAATAATCTAAACATGAACAACAACAACAACAACAACAAAAAAAGACTATTCATGTCAAATGTGTATATATAATATGAATTTTAAGGTATGTACAGTCAGCAGATAAAGTTCGGCAAGATAGAGGTTAAAAAAATCTATAAGAATAAGCTAAGCAATCACACTGTAAAAAAAAAAATGCTGCCAGTTTTCCGGTAGGAATCGAAAAAAATAGTTGCCCTTATCGTACCAGAATAATTTCCGACCCAGCTGGGAATAAAATCCGTAAAAATAAGGAAATAGTCAGTAAAACGGTATTTTACGGATTTTATGGGTTTTATTCCGAGCTTTGTTGGAAATTATTCCGGTACAATAAGGGCAACTATTTTTCCGATTCCTACCGGAAAACTGGCATTATTTTTTTTACAGTGCATGGTACTGAGGAATGTTAGGAAAACAATATTTCTTATTTTCATTTTGTCATACAAGAGTACATATAAAAAAAATGTGAATGTGTGAGATTATTTTGCACCATAAAAATAAAATCCAATTTAAACATTTTTTTTTCAAGAATGCAAAAGAAATATTGTCTTTAAAAAAATCTTATCACAGACTATTACCGGAGTGCTTCTGTTCCAACTTTTCCGAAAATTGTGACAAAAAAAAAATATCACTGAAAAATATCGAGAATTTCGGCAAATAGTATCAAAAAATTTATTTTGTCAATCGTCAGTAGAAAAAAAGGCCGAATTTCGTCAAAGGATTGCAAATAAAAGGCAAATTTTGTCAGAGGTTCGCAAAAACTCCCCCTCAAAATTCATTAAAGAATCGCGAAAAAACGCAAATTTCTTAAACGGTTTTATCAAAGATTCGCAGAAAAAAAGATAATTATGTCAAATGATCGCAGAAAAAACATGAATTTTGTCAAAAAATTGCAGAAAAAATGCGAATTTCTTTAACAAATTACAGAAAAAACGCAAATTTAGTCAAATTATCGCAAAAAAAAACGCTAATTTCATAAAAGGATCGCGGCAAAAATGCGATTTTCGTCGGAGAATCGCGAAATAAAAACGCAGTTTTCATCAGAGTATCGCGAAAAAAAAACCCGCTATTTTCGTCAAAAAATCGCGGGAAAAAATTCCAAATTCGTCAAAGGCTCGCGACTTAGACACCGAAAATTAGTCGCCAAAGCAGAAAATTTAGTCGCCACGTGGTGACTGGCGACCGTGAATCTGCACCTATAGTGTTTAGTAATTAAATGATTTTCAGCAAGACACTACGAAAAGAAATTAATATTTTTTTTTTTTCGGTAGATATTCACCAGTCAGGTTTCTTTCGATACTAAAGCTATTCGAATTTAAAATCTATCCTCTGAAGAAAATTTGTAGAATATCACTGAATGCACTTGTAATTTCAAACGTTTCTCTGAAATAATCTATTTATATTTTCCTTTTCCTATTCTATTTTATCAGACATAATTCGACTTTTAGAACGATTCCAAATGTTCACTTAAACATTCATTATATCATTTAACTTTCCGATATTTTAATGATTTTTTTCATGTCAGTGACGATACAATTTTTCAGTTTTGAATAAAAATTTCGCCAAATAATTTATAAATTTAAAACATCGATTATTTTTAATATCGATTCGAAGGAATGATTGAAAATTATTTATTCTCCGTTTAATTGAAATTAAGAAAGAAACAATTAGATTCATTTTATTTGAATGTCGAATACTTTAAAAAAGAATTTTGTAACTTCATCTTTTAAGTAAGAGAATTCTTTTAATTTAAATCTCTTTATTTTTGCATAGTTAAACCTATCCTGTATGCGTAAGGCGATTCTTAAAATGTGGGAATTCTAAACATTGACTATTATCCTTTTAAAATATTTCAAATTTAACAACATTAAGGGCTTACATACGTTCTCAAATTTAAAAACATGGATTTTTTATTTTTAACAGAACTTAAATCCTTATAGTGTTTAACACGTTGAATGCCAAGTCTATTTTGTCTGTCTTTACCTTTAGGCCACGAAATAAGACTCCCGTTACAGAATCTATAAGTATCAGTCACTGACGTTGCCTAAACGGAAAGATCAGTGTCTGTCACCGGTGACTGACGTGGCATCCAACTTGTTAAATTATGGGCAAAAAGATTTAGACCGATATCTTTATTATTAATAAGATATGAGCAAAAATAGGAGCATGATCAAAATATATTGAATCCTAAAACTTTAAATGCGAATTTCTGGAAGCTACATTTTCCATTACCATAACTTGAACATTTTTTAACATTTATCGATAAAATTTGAGGTATTCTACGCATAATTAAATTGTCTAAGAGTCATGGAGCCATTTTTTGAAAAATTCATTTTTTATATTTTCCCAATAAATTTAAAGGTCAAAATTTTAAACGAAAACGAATAGGCGCAATTTTCATACTTTTCAAAAATTCAAAAATTTGAGCTTATGGCCCTTAGCTAAAACCATATTTTACAAGAAGAAGATTTTAATATTTGTTGTGTTTCTACAGGCCCATCTAGCCCGAATATTTTGGTACAGGTCTATACAGCTACAGGTTTCCGGTGTAATATGTCACCAAATTTAACAACAACAACAAAATATTTTAAATACTTGATGCGATACAAATAACGTGGAATTATTAGATTTTCAATTAATTTTACCCCTTTCTAAATAATCCCTGCCGGCTTGCGGCCTACGGGTGGAGGTAGATTTCCAAGTTAAGTACTAATTTCACCAACAAATACTAAATCAATATCAGAGATAAACACAGTTTAACAATTTTATCTGTTCGTTTTTGAAGAGTTTATAATTTCATTTTTCTGTAAAAGCTGGTTTTATCAGAATCATGTTAAAGCGGTATTCAAAATTAGAGCCTCAAAATGTTAAAATATGCCAATATTTCCATAGTCGTGTTTTTATCATATGTTTCAATACTTTTTTTCAAACTCACATGATGTTACATATTCACTTGCTGACGTCCATTATATTTACAATATGGCACTTTCTTTTAATTATCAAACGATTTATTTCATTTTCATTTTTCACCTGGAAATCTTGCTACAGAAAAGTTATGACGAAATATTCACATTTTTTTTTTAATTCGTCAAGCTATTTATTTCATTTTCATTTTTCGCGTGGAAATCTTGAAATAGAAAAGTAATTGTTGTGGTAAAAATTTTATTGTTTTTTTAATTGTTGCCAACTGGTTACAACGAAAAATGCTTAAATTTTCCTGTTATTTTTCTGTAAGAATCATGTTAAGGCAGTATTCAAAATTTTTAACCTTCCCCCATTTCCAAACCATTCGGCCGAGTTTGCTCATTTGCAATCCCCGCCGAGATATTAGCCATCTCAAAGTGTTTGGCGAGTTTAAAGACGGTCCATGCATAATTGCGACCTTTATCATGCGGACAAAATTTAGTACATGCATACATAAATTTCTTATGAAATCTACCTAAAAAGAAATTCCAAATATGTTCATTTTTCTACGCCGAGAACGCATGTAACGTCTTAAAACACATCAAGTATTCTGGAAAATTAATAATTAAAGCATTTAAAAAATCTGTGAGTTACAGAATTTGAACACTGTAGATACTTAGGTTATAAAATTTTGATATTATTGTCCTGTAAGTTCTCGCTAAAACATTTTGTTTTTACCGTCTTCCTGAAAATTATTAATCGCCATTATCTTAAGGAAAAATGTCCAAATCACATTTTCTACTTCAAGTTTAATTTAGAAAGCAACGATGGATTTTTTTATTTTTTTATTTTATTTTATTTTATTTTATTTTATTTTATTTTTGTCGGTGGAATTTATGTCAATATTCCAGTCGACAGACCATTTTTTGCTTTCTAAAATACACTGATTCCTGAAGCTTGAATATGTCAAAAAAAAGTTTGTATTTATCAAAATTTACTTGAAAAATACAATTCAATCACAATATTATTTTCACTACCTATTGAAGCAAAAGTGTGTGTTGCTGTGAAATACAAATGAACAGGCACTTTTTAATATAATAGATTGATGGAGTTTTAATTTCGTTATGAAAAATTAGCCTGTGACAAATGCTGAACTATTTATATTTCTTTAAGTGCCAATGGGTAATTTCTTAATGGAGCATGTACACGATGGAGCTAGATTAAAAAAAATTCATGCTTGAAAATTATTTAAAAAGCCATAATTAATCAGTCAATTAAGACACAATTTTTAAACAAATTGCAAAGTACATTTTCTTTTCTCTTATATGATCGTGTAAAAATTGAAAATGTTCGATGCTTAGAAATAAAAAAAAATGCAGTAGAAAAAATTGCAAGAACGAAATTTCATAAAGTATTGCCATTTGCAAAATGACGTCAGCGTTACGCACAGACACGTTTGTCTTTTATATTATAGATAATCTGACAACACAAGTTTTCACACGATTGACCCACCACCTAATATAACCAACAGGAGAGACTATTTCCTTGTTCTGCCGTGAAGGGCCTGGTACCTCTTGTTCTACTAACTTTAGTGCCCAAACATTAAGTTGGTTGGTGCAAATTCAGCAAGCATCGAATAAGCACAAAACGCGCTATGTATCTTATTGAACATAACTCGCAGAGTTACAAATTTGACCCATTCCCCATCATTGAAAATGAATAGTGATGATCTTTTCAGATGCTTCTATCGTTTTGAACCTTACTGAAAAGGGAATTTCCAGGCTCAAATAATTGATCCAACTTACCGACCTCCAGGTGAGAGGACTCTTCCCGAACATTGATTTTAATTGCAGGTATGTAGAAATAACTCTGGTCTCTAGCGCGAGTGTACTAACGAAGTCGTATTCTTAAGTACTGACCGTGCTTGACGCTGCTTCACTTCGGTCTTTGGATGGAAAGAAGGAGCTTAATTCATTGAACCACATAAATTTTTTTTAGATTACATTTTGCGCTATAGATTTTTTTCCATGAAATGTATTCTTTATCCTTATGATGAAGCATCAGATATTGTTCTTTTAAATTTAATATTTAAATTAAATTTTATTACTTTATTAACTTTTATTCAAAAAGCATAACAGTTGTATTCTTTAAAAAGTAATTATTCCTTTCTCATGGCAAAATACATGTTTCAAGTTTATTTCGGCGGTTGTAAATTTCTCTTTTCTTTAACGCGGAAATAAATAATAAAAAATGTAAACGGATTGAATCATTATCATTTTGCCTCTCGATATCTAATATCTGCAATTCAACGAACTTAAATTATATATCAAGATTTATGATAGTAATTTCCCAGCTCATTTTATAAAATTTAAAGGTGATCTTTTTATAAACAAGCGTTATCACCTACTTATACCGTTATATCCAGGCAATAATTTTAACGTAAATATGTGTATTTCAGCAGTAATGTAAATATATTCTAACTTTTTGTAGATGTTTCTATAGGGTTACTGGAAGTATTTTTGTGATATTGTTCTGATCATATTTATCGCCAATAATTTAAATCTTCGCCATAGCATTTCCATTTAATTATTTAATTAAGTAATTCCCATAATTTTGGCGGTTGTGGACTTTCAAATTGCCCCTGATTTCGTAAGATGTTTGCATGGAAGGATTTTGTAATCCGGTAGCATTCTACACGCAACTCTCCTGTTATAAGCACCTATGCTTTTTCGGACCACCCCAGCCGAACTGTTCTTATGTGCTTTAAAATAAAAACTATATTAATATGTAATCTGGTCTGCAGTTAGTTTTTGGGATTAGAGCTCATGTGAATGGCTTCTGCATATGGATACGATGTACTGTCACTGGTACATAACCGGCGAAACATTTATTTAAAAAGTGTGGGGTATTTCATCTCCACAGTCCTAGTAACTGTGTATAATCTATAAGTGATAAACACCAGAAGAATTAATTATTTAGTAAAATTTATTCAATAAGGAATGCTTACTGAAAATGGTAAATTAAACATTCCATTTTAAATATAAGTTGCGTCTTTAAAGACCCTAAAAAGCGTTGTTATTTTTATGTCTATGTTTTTAAAAACATAATAATTATTATCTTTTGAATAGATCTTATGTCTTTATTCTTTGCACTGTTCTGAACACTCTTTGGTGTTTTTTCTTTCCCTTATATCACGAAAAACTTATTCAAATTCTTTTACATTCCTTTCAAATAATCTACTGAAGTATTTTCTTACGCTCCATGTAGTACTTTAAAATTTGTGTTCGACAAAAATATTCCTCTTCTTTTAAAAAAAAGAAGAACGATCATTTGTAGATTCAAGGTTTTATAAAATTTATTTCTCCTCTTTTGTTCAATTTCAGTTAAAACATTTTCAGTGGTCATATTACAAAACTTTAGTTTACTTTTACAGCAATTACTTTCAAATATGGTTAGTAGAAAATAAATATATCTTTATTTTATAATTCAAGAGACATTTTCTTAAATGTGTGAATTATTTTTTTACCATATTTATTTTGAAATGAAAGGAAAAAATAAATATAAAGATCAATATCATTTAAAAATTTTTTGCTTAGTTTTAATTTCAGTATAATCTATTTTGGAATTTTAAAAATTTACTTATTTAATTATTTGCTTTTTTGTTACCATAGTGATATATTTTTAAAAAAATAAGCTTGATGTGAATGCATTCGTACAGTCCTGAAAGAAGAATAAACACTCCTGCTCACATTGCCGCAAATCTTCATATCAAAATATAACTATTATTATCCAATTAGTGTAACAATTGCTAATTAATGTTGGTACCACAGCAAAAGTGGTGCGCGTAATGTGTCGACACCAGGCGCACATTACGCCAGGTAGATGCTTTATTGGCGCTTTCAATTATCACTACTGATGCACGGCTGAACGGTAGAAAATGGGAAAAAAATTTCGCACCAGGGGCCAAATAGAGTTTCAGTGATACTGTGAAGGATTCGGTGATCGTCTATATTCTGAAAATGTAGTGTTCTTTAAAATTCTGAAAACTAATACGTAATTTAGACATCATATTCGTATAATTCAATACATTTTATTTTCGGATACCAAACTGAAAGCCACTCGATCAAATAATTCAAGAAATATGTAGATATAAAGTTTTGAATACCTATCGTTAAATCCATTTTTAATCCTTTCTAATCAGATTGAAATGCAAGTTCCATAACTCAAAAACTACTAGACGGAATTCGCATATTTGAAGTTTCTAGACATTAATTTTGTGTTAAAATTATTATATTTCACAATACAATATTAGATACAGCTCCTAATATTAAATAGAATACATGAAATTTATATTCGTAATGAATAAGTGAAATAACTTATAAAATTTTTAATGAAATCGATATCTAGAAGTTTCAAATTATAAAAATTCAAAATTATAGCTTTTCCCGACAAATAGGTTTTAGGATATGTTTGAAAAATTACACGCATTGCAATTTGTTTCCCAACGATAAACATAATTTAACATAAGATGTTCCAAATTTTAAATCTGCATAAGTCATCTATCACTCGTCCGAATAAATTTCCGTTTGTTATCCAAAGTAAAATTTGAAGACGAATCTAAATTTGATGTCAAATTAGGTGTTAGTACGGGAAATTTGAAGGCTTGTTACAATTACAATATGTGAACAATCCCTGAAGCCTAATTTATGCATAATAACAAACGTTATTATTAAGCGATAGGTACCAGTCCCATTTTTAAATGATTACTTATGCGGAGTTAGCAAGAGGATATCAATTTTATTTTCCATGACTCTACATATCAAAGAACGATTTTTATAAGCTAAAAGTGGACTACCAAAATGTTTTGTATGGTTGTAACAACGTTATTTGTAACTATTTTGTCGTATGACACAGAATATCTTTAACAATAATTTAAATCAGGCAGATATGAAAAGCTATTTTGAAAATAAAATATATAAGCTAAATATATTTTAAGCAACAAGAGTAACTAAACTGTGCTGCAACCGTTAATTATTTACGTAAACTTTTCCTAAATATAGACAAAATTTTAAATATAACTTCCAGAATCATAAAAGTAATCCAGTAAAAGAAAATCTTTAATTACACATAGCAATAAAAATATAGTTTATCTAATAAAATTCTCAATTGCATAATGTTCTGTTATGTTATTTGGAAAGACTGTAGATTTAATTGTAAACTTCACTTCAAATCTTTGGTACATGAACTGTGTGATAGATCAGGCCTTTCAAAAATCCCTTCTCTTTCTTTAACGCTGCATAAAAAATATCATATCGAGTTGAGAGGAAAACATTCTTAGAACAATGTTTTAGTGAAGTATATAATCTATAATGTCCCACTCAGTAAACCAAACAATCCTCGTCACATCATCATGGCATCTCAGTTCTCACATGTGGGGAAAATCACAACGTAAACCAAACGCTTATCTCCTCTAATTATTATTTTCAACAGCCCGTTTTTCCCAGGCTCTGCTTTGGAGCCAAAGTGAAAGTTCTTTTAGTGACGTGCCACAAGAATACTACAAAACAATACCACTTGCAACTCATCATAAAACGGAACATACACTTTGAACAAGAAGTATAGTTAAAAAAGTTTTTATTTTAATATTACCAAATTAACTACATCAAATAATTATTATTCTTTTTCATGTAATTAAAATATTATTAATTTGTAATACAACATTATTTTGGGGTTTTCTGTTTATTTTTGAGCATATGCTGAAAAGAGAATAAAGTGCCGACAGAATGTGTTGTTCATATAGTAATTTATCAAATATTTACCGCATATGAGCAAAATAAAACAGCTGAATTTAAAGAGCATCATTTAAATCCATAACAGAAATCATTCGCAAAATACTATATAGAAAATCTCCACTCGTGCAGCTGCTAAAAAATTGAACTTAACGCAATCATCTTTAATGGATTATTAAAAGACAATAAAATGGAGTTAAATGTTTTGTAATAAATAAATAAACAAAAATAAAAATAAATAAACTGCTGGAAAATATGCGAAGGATCAGACTAAGAAGGAAAAACAGGGTGTCGACGCGGACTAAGATTTGAACAAAAAGTAGGATTATTAAAATTAAAATTTATTATTAACCTATTATTGTTACCTAATAGTTATTACATTTTTACAGGTAATTCACTGGCTATTGTTTTGTATAACATTGTTTTTCTTTATTTTGAAAATGGTGCACGGTCCTTGATTTGTCGCTTTAAGAAATGTTTTGAGATTGAACAGCACGTTTTGCAAATGCTTCATTTGATTGGCTTATATTTTAAAACAAATTGAAAACATGAAAAGAATGTTGTATTATGAATTATGAATCATTGATTTACCCGTAAAAAAGAGTAATAAGTATTAAATATAATTAATTTTTTAGATGAGTAATTCATAATTTTAGTAACGCTCCTTCTTGTTAAAACCTTATCTCGACACAGTGAAGTGAATAGAACTCGATTTTCAAATCACATTATGGCAATGCGAAAAGTTACTGCTCCGTTTAGATCATGGTGCTACTTGGAATATTTTCATTATCTGATATTGCAATTAATACCCACCGGCTAACTTATTAAATAGTACTGCAAAAAACACAGTTACTACTGAAAACACATGTTTTTTATATGAACAACTAAGATAGAAAAGCAAAGTATAATTTTCATTTATTTATTTATTTTTTTATTTGAAAAATTTCGACTTTAAACTAAAATCCGTAAAACATAACGCTTTGTATTCAATTACCCGATACAAAAACGCCAAACATAAAAATAAAATTCTCTCTCGGCATAACAATTTTATCTTAATCTAAAATAGCTTCCTGCATTATTAAATATTGATATGACGTGGAGCTACAACTGTTCTTCTTTCAAATACATCATAATATCAATTCACCAAACAAATATGCGTCAAGAGCATTATACGCTTTTAAAAAAGAATATTTTTGGAAATGTAAAAGCGTAAACATAAAACAACAATTACTGACAATACTTTTTCTCTCTAAAAATCATTAAACTTTTACCACTTCTTTTATTCAATACGCTGAAACACACATTATGTTTTAGTTAATGAATCTGCAAGAACATGTCTTTAAAAACATACGTGCGAATTATTTATAATAAAAAGACCAAAATATTACAATTGTACTGAATGATTAATGCATGAATGAACACATGTGCCTGGAATCCTTCGTGAATGCAGTCATTTTATAAGAGTGTTTCTATTAAGAATGTTGAAACTTAAACATACACTGAATATATATTTAATGAGATAAAATATATTTATTTTCTGGTTTTTATAGGAAAAAATGCCAAAACTAAAACTCTTTCCTAAAATGATTATTTAAGAGCGTAAAATTATTATTTTTCACAATGCTTTATAACTAACGTAACAAATTGAAGGTTGACATAATTCACCGGAACAAAAACGTTTTATTCGTAAAAAATCTGTGCAGGAAACTTTAACATTCACCCCATAATACCCCTTTTAATAAGAGATGCCAAACTTTCGTTTTGACAAATCGGGAATCTTAGCACATGAAGTTTTTTTTTAAAGTTAGAATAAAACCGGAAAAATTTATACGAACTAAATGTTTCTGATTGCTTATTTCTATGAGAATATTCTGTGTGAATTATCAAGCAATTTCAAAATATGAACTGAGAAATTATTTAGCTATCAACAAAATATAATTAAAGAAAATGTATTGTTAAAAAATCACAATTAATTGTATTTTGCTGAAACATATCAGTTCTTCAAGAGTTTCTGTATGCCCCTAATCATAGAACATTCACAACCGGGAAATTAAAAAAATTAACTTTGAGGATATGTCTAGCTCATAAAAGTATGTCAAGTATGTAAAGGTTCGTAAAGGTGTGCAAAATAGATGTGCAATAATCTTAATTGTTCGAGAGTATGACACACTATATTTAAAATAATTTCACCACCAAACATTACGGACCAAACTTTGCGTTTCAAAGATTAGCTGTTCTTCGCTTACGTCCTTTCAAGGCATTTAAACTTCTGTACATGACATCTTTGTACTTTTATATGTAATACACTTAATTTACAGTGCGTTAAGAAATTATAAGACCACTAACGAATTGGTGAACTTCTCAAGAAGAAGACTCGATGGGCAAATTTTTAAAGTGTGTATTTAAAATTGATCGCAGAACGTTTTCTACTATAATTGCTACATTAAAATGTAAGTTACATTTTTTAAAAATCTTCTACTTTTTTTAAAACGTAAATAAGGTGACTGTTAAAAAATTATATGTCCACCTGAGGAAATTTGCATATTGTACGTCACATCAGAATCGTTATAAAACGTACGCGATTGTATATCGTGAAAGTATTCCCGAGAATCAAGGGTGCAGGTTTAGATAGATACATTTGAAGATACCTCGGGGTAAAGAGTTATTTGCGACCGAAGTAAGAAAACTTTGTTTTATAAAAGTGTTGGTAAAATTGAACGAGAAATAGATCGGTTAATAAAGCGGTCTAAAACTGACATTCACAATGAAATAATTAGAAAAAATGATTCAAATAAAATTAAACGATCTGGAAGAAAAAGGACTTTGACAGCGTGGGATGATCGACAAATATTTCAATGATCAACTCAAGAAGGTCCTTCAAAACTCGGGAAATTTCGAACTGTTTCAACAAAAGAACTTCACACATAACAGATTGGAAGAGTCTGAAATCAAATAGTAATGCAGAATGTATGAAACTGTTGAAAAAATCCGGGTTAATGAAACATCATAAAGAAGAAGGACTGAAATGGGCTAAAAAATGTCTTGTCGTGGAACAAGAAATGTGTGGTATTTTCAGATGAAAAAAATTTAATCTTGATGGTCTGGATGGTTATAAGCATTATTGGCATGATTTGAAGAAGGAACCTAATCAATGCTTCAGTCGACAAATGAAAGGAGGATCAGTAATGGTTTGGGGAGATTTTAGTCATCATGGATTATGCGGTTTAACCCGAATTTCGGGAGATATGAACTCTGCGTAATATCAGGCTATGTTATATGATCATTTGATAAAGTTTGGGCCTTTTCTAGATGGTGCTAAATGGATGTTTCAGCAGGACATTTATAAATAAACGGTCAAGTGCGAGTACTTGCGCACAGAGGGTTCCGTGGAATAAATATATGAATTTGTCATTGTATTATAAAAAAACGTTGCTAAAAGAATATTAATTATTTGAAGAGTTTGCTTTAAGGCCGCTAGAACATAAGAAATTTGGTGCGTTTAATTTGAAACACGAATGTTGTTTAAGATCTGTTGATGATGCTTTCCTCTTATGGAACTACAGTTTATTTGATTTAACTGATTTTCTTCAATATATAAATAAATTAATTGACTGTATATAAATTACCCTTGAAATCGAGGAAAACGTTTCACTTCCATTTTTAGATGTTCAGATTAATACACGCAGTTCTGGATTAAACTTTTCAGTTTATAGAATACCTATT
Source organism: Maratus speciosus (assembly GCA_963932465.1). Taxonomy (NCBI): domain Eukaryota; kingdom Metazoa; phylum Arthropoda; class Arachnida; order Araneae; family Salticidae; genus Maratus; species Maratus speciosus. Next base: position 128,266,376 of record OZ010792.1, on the reverse strand, counting down.
AAAGAAAACACTCTTATCGCTTTTTTAGCAAACTTAACTTTTCAATATAAAATCTCTTCATTTCAGTCAGCATTTATAATTTGCTCAGATGACCAATTAAATGAAGAAATAGAGTTTATACAGAAAATAGCATTTGATCATGGTTTCCAGCAAAATATATAGATAAGATAATTCAGACGTACAACCCCCCCCCCTCCTTCGGGCCAACGACAGGATAATAATCATCTTGCGGTCTACAAAAAATTTCACTATATTCCCACTATATTCGAAAAGCTGAAAAAGATCATACAGAAATATAATATAAAGTTGGTCGCTATTCTACCTCCTTACCTCATTGATATCGTCAATGATAAGGTCGACAGGATCCCAATGGATCAAAAATCTGGTATATTTGAAATCCCTATCACTTTATCTAATAATGTTAAAAAAGTCTACATCGGCATGACAAAACGTAAGTTTTCAGTAAGGATTATGGAGGATCGCAGGGACATTAAACAACGTATACAGAATACAGCTCTTTCTAGGTTCTACTTGGCTAATGAAGTCTGCTATATTAATTTTGATGAAGTAAAAATTATAGTTCCCTGCAATAACCTTTATGAGGGTAAAATTAGAGAATCAATTGAAATCATTGTACGTTTGAGAATAAACCTTGTAACGATAATTTATCCTATTGCATTCCAAAAATCTGGCATAATATCATTAAGTCATAATTCTGTATCTAATGGTTGGTTGGTTGGCTTGAGACATATGCTTCGCCGAAGGTGGCTTTTTCTCGAATAATCTCACAAAACGGAAACATGGAGGAGGATTAAGGGACAAACCCACACTGCAAAAGCAGATTAGCCCCGAGCAACCACGGATTAGAATTTACACAGAGCCTTTACGCCAGAGCGAGTCTGAAGAGCAACAGTGGAGCATCTCCGCATAAATAGACTGGGGGTCTAGGCCCAGTGCCGACAGTAGAATTGCCCATTCAGAGCAGCACTTCCCACAGTGAATGAGGACGTGGTCAGTGGTCTCGGCACGCATCTAATTGCAATATTTCAATTTAAAGAATCATGTTGCCAAAAACTTGAATGAAAACTTTGCTGAATGTGATTCTGGCCCTCATGCGTAGATGGCGACATTCGTGGTTTCTTCAACTAATTTTGGACTAATTTCATTAATAAGTATTTATTTTCAATGGATGGCACCACTACATTTTTGTTTCCATATCTTTAGTCAATGTTCGACAAATTGTCTCTCGCAGAGGAAGCCTTCATCTCTGAAATTTTAGCCATTTAACTAACATATTTTTCCTGAAGACGGCCGTAGAAACAGTTTAAAACGTAGAATTTAACGTTTAACTTATTAAAGTTCGCGTTTTGTGTACCATTAAGCAAGGTTGTGTGTCTTTATTTAGAATACTAAGACTTTGTAAAAAACTATACAACGTAGGGTTCGGTAGGGTATAACTGTATATACTAGAAAAGTGTAAATGGATATACCATGAAAGTTCAAAGAGATATGGAACATAAGTAATATCAAATATAGTTGTTCTATATAACTCATTTTTTTAATATTATCCTAATCTGTTTATGATGAACTTAATTCGGTACTGACAATAAAAGCAGTGCATATTTAAACTTCATTTGGCATTTCATAAAACTAAATTCAGCGTAGTAATAACCTTTCTTTCTACAGTGTAGCTAAAACAAAATTTTTGTTCAAAATTTAAATTTGGCATTCTGCTAAGCGCGCTTTGAAAGGACGTCGAAAAGTTGCAACGCCACCTTGGTCCGTGCCGAAATTTTCCAGATAGGTTTTTAATTGACTTTTATAGTCACTCGAAGCATATTGAGAGATCCACTCATCGCAAACAAGTCGCGAATCCCATAGTATTTATGTGATTCATTCTAATTAAGGGGTCTCAGGACTCTTAAAGATTCAAAATTTTAGAAATTTTAATTTTTTTTTAGATGTTAAACTATCTTTTCTGAACATTTTGATATAATTGTGTCCTTGAAATTCTCATTAGAACAGGAGTTACGCTTTTAAAATTATGCCCACTTAATGGCTGAAGTGGCCGAACCGTTTCTGAAACTTTGAAGTCATTTTTCTCCAGATGACGTTGTTGGGAATAACGCGCAGGATACCTCAAAAACTTCTGAATATTTTTTCATGAAATTTTCAAAACATATATTTCATATTAGTCTGTATAAACTGAACCTAAAATTTCTTTTTTATTATTCAAAAAAATTTTTTTTGGTGATTATACTGTTGAAAGTTTCAAAATCTTGTATTAGCTATATGCAACTTTGCATCAAATATATACAAAATGTTTTAAATTGAAATTCATTTAAGATCAGGGTAATTACTACAATCTGAAGTATAAGTAGGCACCAAAATGTTTATTCTAATTGCAATATTTATTTTTTAATCCTGCACGTATACTTTTATACCAATTTTCTGCTCGGCAAATGTCTGACAATTTCGAATACTAATACTAATAACTAGAACTCTACTAAAACTATAAATACTAATTCTGCATCCTGCAATTTTTTAAATACATGAAATGAAAGAACATACTTTTATCTTCCATCCCAATAAAAATTGTGTTTTAAAATCATGTACATTTTAAGACATTGAATGAGTCCTGAGACCCTTTAAATTACTCTGTTTTTAACAATTTGACGTTTATTGCTTATATACTGCTACTGGGCATTGCATTACACATATATATGAATAAAAGTTCTTAACTAGGCTTTGAAAGACGATGGTACATAGAGAACGGCGCTCCTGTCATTATGTATGTCCAAACCGTCCGTATTTTTAAGGGTTAATATCTCGGCTAATTATTGACGATTTTTTTTTTTTTGAAAATCATTATCAACAATGCGTTTATACTTCTTCTACGATAGGTACCTCCAACGCTGCTCAACACTTGACTGAATGACTGTAAATCGAAATTTGTGCGTAAAGGAAAATGCGATTTTCTCAAAAACTATGTGACCCAGGGTAATCGGTTATAATTTTCCTTCAAGGTTTAAATTAACGTCTACTACCTCAATTTTTTTCGTAATTTTAGTTTCAGTAGAGTCGGAGTTAGATGGGGAGGGAATATTTTTGAGCTACATTTTCGGCAATATCTTTGAAAATATAATACCTAAAATTATAAGGAAAGCACTTTTATGTTCAGCGTTACAAATGTTTTTACACGATACTCCACACGATATAGAAATAAAAGAGTTTTTTAAGTAGTTTAATTAGCTCCTCTACATTTTTAATAAGTATATTTATGAATGTTTAATAATCTGAAAATATGTGTGTCAATAGTCATTTTTACTTCCCCTAATTTGAACGTTCCATAGTTTACGAGTAAAATGGCTGTGACAGACAGGCACAGGAGTGATCTTATAATGGTTCCGTTTTTACTTTTTAAGTACGGAGCACTAAAAATGATTCAAATAACATAAAACGATCTGGCAGAAAAATGATTTTGACTGCACAGAATGATCTCTATAAATATTTCGATTAATTTTATTCTTGCTATGTGTCTAAATCCACCCAGCAATGGTTTGAAAAAGAAACAAATCATGTTTTGTCATGGCTAAGTCTAAGTCCAGACTTGAACCCTATGGAAAATCTTTGGGGCGTCGCAAAGTTTATGCTAATAATAAACAGCTTTTATCTTCCAATAGACTAGAAACAGCCATTGTAAAAGAATGGCACAATATTTCTGAATCTGTACTTAATCACCTGGTCACTTCTATGAAATACAGAGTGTTTGAGGTTATAAGGAAATATAGAGGACCAATATCGTATTAATTTACATCTTATTTTTATTTTTAGACAAGTGTTCTTATGATTTGTTAACAGTGTATTTTTCAATCATTGCTTATATATTTGTTAACATACTTATTTATTGCATTAATCAGAATTATTCCAAACTAATTTTAATAAATATGTTGTATTTTGATATAGCATGTGTATAAACTATAGTTAGAACCTTTATTTACTTCATAATTTTTTAAATCAAAGTGGTCTTATAATTTCTTAACGCACTGTAGAGTTATCCATTCAATAATAATAATAATAATAATAATAATAATAAAATAAATAACAGTTGACCCGTGTGACACTTTCTCGCCACAATCTTTAAGATTATTTGCTGATACGTTTTTTCATTAATTTGTAAATAACTGCAATTTTTTTAATGAGATAAATGTGTTTTAAATGTAGATAAGCATAGCACGTTGAAAGCCGCTTGCTGAGCCTTTCGAAACATACCTCATTCATCTCTGTATCTTTAGTATGTGCAGAGAAAAGGAGATGTTAACATAAGAAATAATATACATGATTGTATTCACCTGCATTCTGTATCACGGGAAGCCTGGGTTTTCCCCCTAGTTTAAATAATATTTGCATTGGCAGATATCATCATTCCTCAAATTAGTGGCTATTCTTCCTGTTGCATCCTGCATATTGTAAAATTCCAAATGTCTGCATGAGCTTTAAAATTTTCTCAGTAACCATATCAGAAAGCGATTGAGATAAGAGCATTGATTTATTGAATACTCGTCAAGGTAGTATGTTGTCAGACTTAAAGCACATTGACAAATGATCTTTCTTGTGGGCTTAAACTTTCAGAAACTATCAATGAATAGGTCTTACGAGACTGAAATAAGTGAATTTTAAAATAAGACTTTTATCACCTGTTCAATTTATCTTCTGAAAATGGTCGTTAAACTAGTTAGTAATTCTGATATGACAGTGATATGCATCCGTCAAGTTCAAAATTCAACATGCTTTTCCATCATCAGCGGTTCAAAAAATATTGATTAATTTTTAAAATATTTTAAAATATTTATAAGGCATATTAATCTTTCCATTTTGTATTTATTATTTTTTGAAAAATCTCTATCTAATATGTATTACAGTTTACTTAATGCTTGTTTATTACATGATGATAATAGGGAACGTGTTCTTTTTCGATTATTTTGAAATCAAAATATAAACAAATTCAATTGATCTGCTCGTTATATATATTCTTTACGAATATCCAGAGCATTTTTATTTACACTAAACTGAATAAATACGGTGTAATTTTATTAACCTTTTTCCCGCCGCACCATGAACTGCTTGTCAAATTAATTTGAAATTTTTTTTTAGACGATTTAGATTAATTCTAAGGTTGCGTGCCGAATTTTGGGATGTTATGTAAAATAGAAGTGGAGTTACAGGTATATTCCACTTGTGGAACGTTAGCGGCATCAATAACATTTGTACATTTTGGCGTAAAAATGTAGTAAAAAATGTTTCTATTTTAGGAACATATTAACTAGTCACTAACAGCAAAAGGTTTATAAAAGGCCTGAAAACATTTTTCATGCATATGCTTTCCATAATATTCACACTATTTATTCATGTTTTTCTGTCGATTTGAGAATCTTCTTGTGTAGTAGACGAAAAACAATAGCTACTGAGTAATGTCCATACTTCCTGGAGCAGTAAGACTTTCTATTCCCTTTCTCAAACATCAAATCCAATTTTTATGGCAACAGTCGCAATTTCATGACGAAACTCCAAATGGCTTAGGGTTTCTTTTGAACCTACTGCATGACAAGTAACAACAGCCATATTAATTTATTTGCAAACAGATTTCATTAACATTTTTATCATCGAAGTACTGGACGATATGTTCAAAGCAAATAATCCCAAAATTCTACACTACCCATATTCTAATTATATAATCTAATCAATCGGGGTTATTTGATTGAAACTTCTCGCTTCAATTTTCGAGAATATCATGTTCCACTTTGAGTTAGCGATGTGTTAGCTTCCCAATTTGATATAACAGTAGCGACGCTGTTGTCACTCCATCGTACACAGACAACTTTGCCATCACTATAATAATCAAAATTTCCTCCTTCTTGTTTTTGCAGTTCTTTTGTAGATTTTATTTGCATTTATTGGTTTAAAAATATTTCAAAGACACTTAGACAACAGGTGCTAGAGATGTATATCATAAAATTTATTCTTTAATAATACTGGTACGAAAAGAATAAAAAAAAATAATCGCTCGAGGGAGCCCAGTAAAAATGATCAAGATCCTAAACAAAGTAACAATAAGATAATATTGTACTCTGAACTGCCAACGTTCCACATGTGGAATATTGACATTCAAATGATCATAAAACAAAAACGAAATAAGATAAAACATTCATTTATGCATAAAACGTAATAAAGAACAACAAGCAATACAATACTAATCATCACAGCACTCACATTTGAATTCTAGACTTATAGATAGAGTAAAAAGCACAGTCTTCTACATTTACGTTTTTTGTTACATTTCAACAAGCTCCAAAATAGAAACTACAAAAAATTATAAAAAAATATTTTTAATTTATTAAAACATATCTTTTAAAAAGATATATTAAAATTTCAAACAGATTAAACAAATACTTAAAAAAATACAGCACTACATAGTTTATGTTCCACTTGTGGAACGTTGGCGGGTAAAAGGTTAATAATATGTGGTATTTCCTATAAGTGTATAAGTTATTCCTAATACAGTGGTTTAATGTGTTATAATAATGTATTATTATATTATGGTGCAATGATTTATAAAATATAATGGTACACTGTTCAAAATTTTGTCCTAAATTAAACGTTCCTTTGTTATTTCAGTGTCTTCTTTAAATCTCTTTTCAGCATTTGGAGCTTCGGTTGAACCACTGCTCCAAATATTTGAACGAATATTTGATATTTCATCCTCTTCTGGTTGCAGCTTTTTTTTTTTATTGTCGAAAAATTTTAATAGTGTCTAATATAATACCGCATCGAAATAAAATTAAAGTATACTTGCTAAAAGGTGAATTTAATGTCACAAATATAATAGATGTTACTACATAAGAATATATTTTTTTAAAACTTATAAACTAAACTTCCAATTTTTTTTCGACGAGCGCTTTCGATCAGAACTTGATCGTCATCAGGGCAGCTTTGATTGCGTACTGAAAATTACTATTCGTACTCCATCCTCAGCTGAGCAACCAGGTGAGTCTATTTTACAGTGGGGGGGGGGATGGAGGGGAGGCATTAAACTGAACACTTCTATCCAACATTAACAAAAAATCTTCTATTTTAAAAACTTTAACCATGTACCCGGAATGTTATATGACACATTATCATTAATAGTCGTTTTGTCTTTTATTAAAATTTCTGTGGATTCTTGCTTCATTAAAACGAATATTTAAATTCTGCTCTAGGTAAAGTCTTGCTAACGCTCTGGCTTGTCTACCACACTTAATATCACTTACGTATTATTTCAATCTGTCCTTAAATTTACGTCGGTCATCCCCATATATACCTTTGCTTCTTGTGTTTCAGTTACAGATGTAATTATGTAAATACCTGCGATTCCATCGTTAGGAAGAGGGTCAATCTTGATATGGATTAAGTTTTTGAGTTTTCCTCTTGTTTTAGCTACCAGATTAATATAAAATTTTATTATAAAGCTTAGCTTCTCATATAAACCAGGAATATAGCAAGCATTTTTAGCAAGTTTTCTTTAATTTTATTTCGATATAGTTTCAAGGTAAATGTGACATTCCAACGATATATGTTTTTTTTCATATATACAGTTTGTGTATAATACCACATTTTTAATATTTTGAAAAAACGCTATCTGGCATGCAATAAGTAAATATCAATGCAATAGGAGCTTTGATCCTTAATCCAAATGTAAATGTAATCCAAAATAATTTATCGTATAATGATATAATGATTTCATAGAATGTAATGGTATAGGGTCATTCCATGCAAAATGAGCAAATGAGCTGTGGCAGACATGTCAGAGATTTTAATGAAAATCAGTATATAATTAGACCATATCTATTTATGAGTAAAATGTAAAATAATAGATTTCAGGATTGTTTATTTAAGTATTAAATTTTACATTAAATGTGGATGCAAAATCGAGGTTTTGTCTGCATGCTAAAAATTTCAATTTCGATTATTAGCCTTAGGAATGGAAAGACTGTATTAATTTTTTTTAATAATTAGGAATGAATAATAAGTAACATATTGGCGTAAGTTAGTAATCGTATTTTTATTCCTTAATGAGAAAAAAATTATTTTTTCAAAAATTTTAAGGGCAAAATGCAATATTTCTATTGATCATTTAAGCGAGAAGGACAGCTTTGACAAATTTACAATTTTTTTTTAACGTTATAGCTAAAGGTATGTATTTTAAATATCGAAAATTTCATTCTTGCCTTTTTATTCCTTAATGAGAAAAAAAATAATTAGTAAAAAATGTTGAGTGTAAAATGCAATATTTCAATCACTTTTTTAAAGTGAAGGGAATGTATTTAAATATTTTAATTTATTCTATATTATAGATAAAAGTGTATATTTTAAATAAAGAAACTTTTATTCTTGCTTTCAGTTAATTATTACCTCAAGAATATATTTAATTAAAGTAGAAAAAAAAAGGTTCAGTTTGGAGAAAAAATTAGATATATTTCCTAAATCCAGATACTAAAACTAGATGGCAGCACTCATTTTTTCACCTTGAAATCGTGCAATATTTTAAGAAACAATCGCGAAATTAAAGAGAAATAGCTCATGGAATGTAACAGGTATTACTTTTTTGAACCCATTTTTTCTATGTTAGAAATGAAAAGGCAATCTTGAATTTTTTTTAGCATATCATGGACTTATTCATCTTTATGTCTGTGCAATATTGTTAATGTCGGACCTCTCCTTTATTTATATTTTGCTCACGCATAAGAGGAAAAATTACGATTTTATAATTTTTTTTTAAATTTCTAAGTTTTTTTGAAGATGAAGGAAATAAATGGCAACTTTCAAACTTGGGGAATTTGATCTTCATATATAATAGTACATCAGACATCAATTTCACAGATGTTTTTGAATTCCTTTGATATTTATATAATTTTCTAATTTATTCAAAATTCACAAATTTTCAAATTTTACAACCAATTAAAGATTAATCATGGTGTTGCCAGATTATTATTACTCAATAAATAGGAAGATAAATTTTCAGAGGTTAGAATGTCGCAAAAAAAATTCATTTCTGTTAAATAGTTTTCAAGATACAGAACTTCAAACTTGCAACTTTTAGCGATTGCACATATGTCATTCTTTATCACAAGTTTTTTAAATGTCCAAAACTGCTAAAATAATTATTTTTTTGTGAAGATATTTTGCATATCTCTATTTTAATATAAATTGAATCTGTGTATCAAATTTTATTAAAATCGGTTACTATGTGGCCACGACTTTTTTTAAAATTTTGCTCATTTTACGTGGAATAACCCTATACTGTTCAAAATATTGCCCTAAGGTAAACATTCTTTTGTTACTTCAGCGTCTTTTTGAAATCTTCTTTCAACGTATGGAGCTTCGGTTGAACTATAGCTCGACATATTGAAAGGATACTTCACCATATTTTAGTTGCAGCTACAGCAGCACTAAAAGCTCGTTCAACAGTAGTGTGTAACATAATACCGCATTTAAAAATTTTTTAAATACGCTATCTCACATGCAATAATTAAATATCAATGCAATAATGTTTAAAAAGTAATTGAAGTCTTTTATTTTTCTTAAAATGTTTTGTTATTCGTATAGTCATTATGCAGCATACATATATTTATACAATACCGCATATTTCCTTTTTACAAAAAATGCAGGAAACTTTTGTATTACTTTAAAATTCTATGTTATTATCTAAAACATATTTTACGGTTTTATAGATTAGGTAAAAATTTAAACTTTACAGCTTTTCTCTGCAAATATTTGTACGTAATTATTGCACTACGTAATGCTATGAAATTTTCGTAGAAAATTATGTTACTTTTCATGTGATTTTTTAAATAAAGTATTAATTATGTAAGCATATACTAAAGAGCAACACGATATACGGTGGATCATGTCGGTTTATTCTTATGTCTGTTTATACACTACATGGCCAATAATGAGCAGCAATTTTCAATTTTAGACATTTTGTCGAATATTTAGAAATATACTTGACAGATTCTTCTGAAATTTCAGGATTAAAAAGAACAGGTATGACCTCATATTTAGCAATGTTGATTTGATAAGTGGGGCAATTAGGGGGTAACAAAAAATCAAAGAAAAAAAATAATACTTGGGATCACCCTGTAAAATCAAATGCGCAAAATGATCTATCGCTGCAGAATATAAATAAACAGACATTGTGTAATATGTTTATTCATTTGTGTAAGAATAGCACGTATATTAATAGAGATATAGCGATTTATTTAAAAAAACTAAAAAATTCTTGCAAAATTTTTTGCTTATAACATGCTGGGTTTTCAACCAAATTTAACGCCAGTTTCAGAAAAATTGACACAATATAGTAGAAACAATATAGTGCAATTGGAATATAAATATAATAAATATTTTAGGAAATATGAACAGTTGTATGAAATAATTTTTATCTGCGCATGCGCGAACGAAAACAAGGATCATTTTACATAATTTAATAGTCAACTCTATGGAGTAACTTATTAAAAAAATCCAGTTAAAAATCGTAAAAATTCAGAAAGATATCGGCGTTAGAGTGAGCAAATTTTTAGTTGTTCTGTAAAAGCAGCTGAATGATAAGGGATTTTCCACAAATTGTCATTTTTTATTAACTGACTTTCAGAAAAAAGTTAGCATTTAGTGACTATCAACGAGTAGATTTGGAAAAAATGCTTCGATTTTGATACTTCTTTGTATGATGGTATAGGCTCGTTCTGGTGGTTACCCAAGAAGAACTATAGCATCAATAAAAAATTAAAAATTAAAAAGAATTTAAAATTAAAATTGACAACTTGTGGACACTCCCTTATCATTCAGCTAATTTTTTTTCGCAACTAAAAATTAGCTCACTTTAACGTCGATATCTTTCTGAATTTTTACGATATTTGACTGAATTTCTTAATAAATTGCTCCATAGAGTTGACTGTTAAATTATGTAAAACGATCCTTGTTATCGTTCGCGAATGCGCAGGTAAAAATTATTTCATACAACTGCTCATATTTCCTAAAATGTTTAATATATTTAGATTCCAGTTGCACTATATTGTGTCTACTACATTTTGTCAATTTTTCTGAAACTGGCATTAAATTTGATTGAAAACTCTGTATGTTATAAGCAAAAAACATGCATTTTTTTTAAAAAATCACTATATCTCTATTAATATACGTGCTATTCTTACACAAATGGATACACATATTGCACAATGTCTGTTTATTTATATTCTGTAGCGATAGATCATTTCGTGCATTTTATTTTATATGGTGATCCCAAGTATTATTTTTTCTTCGATTTTTTGTTGTCCCTCTAATTGTCCCTTTTGTCAAATCGACAGTGAAAAATATGAGGTCATATCTGTTCTTTTTAATCCTGAAATTCCAGAAGAATCTGTCAGGTATATTTCTAAATATTCGACAAAATGTCTAAAATTGAAAGTTGCCGGTCATTAATGGCCATATAGTGTATATGCTATAACATATGACAATATGAAATCAATCAAAAATTATAAATGCTTGATTTAAATTATTATGAAAAAACGACAATATTAGGAAAACAATCATAAATATAAACTTTCAAATCTTATTTGCTTAATTTATAGTACGCGCTTGTCAAAATTAATTGTGTGATGTTTTAAACATTAACGAACTTAATCCAATATTTATAGAAAAAGCGATACAACAGACGGCTGATTTGTCACGCGAGAAACTTACATTTGGAATCAACTTTGTTACAGAAATTACATTTTATTATCACTTGGCCTAATGAAATAAAAAGTGACATTTAAAGTAACTAAACTTCTCTTCACGTGCTGCATCATTTCTAACTATTAATTTCTTATATCTACATGACATTTGTCTTAATGTTGAAAATTAGTTATTGTTTAATTTCGTTTGTGATGTGTTTTCTAAACTTTTGGGCTATTTGGATCAATATATGCATTAGCTCCAAAGATTGCAGATTTTTAATACCACTGTTTCCGAATAGTAATTTCCCTTTTATTTAATAGCGTCAAAATGTCAAGCATTAAGTAAGGCAAATATTACTTTTCGGAAGTAGTGGTACGCAAAATCCCTAATCTTTGGAACCTATCTATATTTATGCTTCTTAACTTATGTCCATGCATGGATGCCTCGGATGGTTTTCCAGATTTTTTTCCGAACTTTTGTTGCTAATCAATAACAAATTGTTTCGGAAAATATCAGTATACAATTACTGTTTAGATCTGTCTGCGGAAACGTGATTTTTCACCATTCTGTTTCTTTAAATTTTCTTTCTATTATTTTTCTTGTGAAAACTTTTATTGGTCATCTCCCATTTTTTCAGTGGGTATGAATGTTTGTATAGTTGCGTGTTACCTTTTATTTTTAGCTTTGAAGAGTTAAAATTATTTTATAGCGAACATATATTGATCATATTTAAATAACATTTTACGAAGGAAAAATATCATGTTTAACTGTGAATTTTTGAACATTAAAAAGTGTGTTTAGAGCCATGGTGGCACAGTCGCTAGAGGCCAATTGCCTATCTCTAAAGGATTTAGAGTCGATTCCTAATCTATTCTAGTTTGAACCAAAGACTGAATGATGTGACATATAAAGTTCTTCGTGAATGCAAGTCTTTCTCATTTGCTATAAACCCTTGGTAAAACTTTACTTCACTGGACACAAAATTATTCATAAATAAATTCGAAGGACAAAATTATGAGGACTGTTCAGTGTTTGGCAATAAAGTGTAATAAACCATTAGTTTTTTAAGGGCCACCCTCCAGTTCTAGATAGACTCTCATTGTGATTTCGAGATACAAAATTATGAAATGCTAATATAAAATATATTTAAATTTTGCCAAGGTTTTCGTTGAAAATAAATAATATCCAAAAGTACATCCACTGTCTTAATCGTTATCTAGATACGCTGTATAGTATAATATACAGTACGTCCCAAAAAGATTTAATTCTTTACCCATTGGTGATACGTTTTCAATGTAAATTGCAAAAGTATTCAAACAAGGGTGGGGATTAGGATAATGGTGACGGAACAGTCCTGTCATTAATTTTCATTAAAATTTTACTCTGTCATTGATTCCTAAAAGTTGTATTAAGAAAAAAAAATATTGCGAGGCTCTGAGAAGTTATACAGTAAAAATTCTATCCTTCTACAACCAAAATTCACAAAGTTTTAGTACTTTAAATTTAATGAAAATTTGGAGCTTACCGGTAGTTAAAAATTATCTGTGGTTTTAGTGATGGGTATCTCCGAAATTTTATAAATTTTAAAGTATCATAACTCAGTGAGTTTTTGTTATAGCAGAATGGAATTTTTATTATTCTTGTGAGAAAATGGAAAATGTTTCTCTAAAGAAAACTTAAAGAACCTAAGGGCCTTATAAAATTTAAAAATTCTAACTTTTGAAAATTAAGGGCAGGGCTTTTGCATCAACATAATCTTAATTTCTAGCTTACATTGAACAATTTTGCAATTTTCTTTGGCTACCTATATCAAACGCGCAACAAATTAAAGGGCCTTTCATCTCTTTTGAACACCCTCGATAGGGTTTAGTAGGAAATATGGTCGAAAAAGCGATAATTCAAATGAAGCAAAAGAATTCTCGCGAAGAATCGCAATCTACATATTCAAGCCGAAACTCTATTTTCATTCTTAACTTTTAAATAATGAAGATATATAGAATTACTTTGCTTTTAGTCAAATTATTATATCAGTACGGGAAGGTTTGTGAATTTCCCCAATCCGCATCCAAGCTAGACTAATGTAAATGCTCCCAACTATGTTATGTAATGACGGTGCATACTTTATCACTGATCGATTTATAATAATGCATTTCCAACGATGTCATTAAAAAATTGTCAGTTTGCTAAAAACTTTTATTTTTATTAACCATTTGGAAAAATGATTATTGTTCTGGTCAGGGTAGGAAATGAAAAGCATATCTGAAGCTTTTTATTGAATTAATCCGCATTTTATTCGTTTCCTGATTGGTCTATACAGTAATCTGTATTTCCCTTTACTTTCAACAACGATGGATACCTTCTGTTGCCACTATCACAAAAAAGTAATAAAAACTACAAAAAAAAATTAATAACTAAGAAACAAATTGAGATACAGCTTTCAAACGAATTGCATTTAAAAGTACATTTTTTTTCTCTATCCGACGGTGTAAAAAATAATATTGTCGGATGTTTAGAAGTTTCAGAATGAAATTTCATTTAAAATTGGTAGTCAGATTTCTTGGAAATCTGACGATGGAAATGCCTTTTCCCGAACAGCCAATGAAATGCTTGGATAATACGTAAGTTTCAGGTGGATAATAACAAATGAAAATGAAAGAAAATGAATAACAATTTTTGCCAAAGAGTTAATTTTAATTTGTAAGATTTTCACGTGCAAAAGAAAAATGGAATAAGCCAATTAAAAATTAAAAAAAAAAAGATAAATAGGACAGGAATGAATACATGTAAATATTTTACACCAAATACGAGTTGCAGGCGATTTTTGTCCCTTGGAATTTTCACGTGTAATAACACTATTAATGTTTAATTCATGGCTTACGTAATGTAGGATCAACTCCGTGCGATGTTTTATGCCTTAAATTTTAGTCTTTGAAAAAATCATTTTTAAAAAGGTCGTTGTAATTTTTTAAATTGCTTTTTTTTTAATTATTAATTTTAATACTGTGAAATAAAAATCTTTCTTTAGTTAGCAATGAGATACTCTGTATTTTCGACTAACTATTTTAACCATGGTTTTCTGCATAAAAAATATTTGTGTTTAATGAATTATAATCCCACAAAGTTGCGACTATCTATCCTGTTGCATCCTTCAAAAACTTTCCAATGCAATCTATGAACAGTAATTTTTTTTCTGAGTCCTTGTATTGGAAACTTGTTAAGATATATAAAGGTTGATCTATTGGTCTCTCGCCGAGGTAGTCTGTTGTCAGAATTAAAGCTAACTGACAAATGATATTTCTTGTGTACTTAAACTTTGTGACAGACTTTCTGAGAGTAGTTTCAACGTGACTAAAAAAAGAGAATTATAAAATATCATTTTTATCAGCTCTAAATTATATCTTATGAAAACGGGTATTAAGCTAATTAGAAAATGTGATATGAGAATGAACTCCATCCTTCAGGTTCAAAATTTAACTGATAAGATTTTATAAATTGTTTTAGAATACATGAAAGATTTATTAAACTTTCCCTTATACTTGCTTAGATATGTATTATCGTCCTTTAAAGCTTCGTTTATTTCTCCTGTTGCATCCTTCAGTAAAAAAAAAAAAAAAAAAAAAATATCAAATTCCTGTATGTATTCTTAATTTTTCCCAGTTAACAAAATTTAACTGATGTTTTTTTTTTTTAAACTTTTTTTTTAAATATTTTAAATTGCGTGTAAGGTTTATTAAGCTTTCGATTATATTTTCCTTCATATGTATTGCAGTTCCTTAAATTTGTGACTATCATTCCTGTTTTGCATCCTGCATATACAAAAAACGTCTAATGTTTGCACGTGCTTTAAATTTTTCTGAGTTACCGTATCAGAAAACGATTAAGATATGAAAATTGATCTATTGATTTATCATCGAGGTAGTCTGTTGTCAGACTTAAAGCACATTGACAAATGATCTTTCTTTTGGGTTTAAACTTTGTTAAAGACTTTGTGAAAAGAGGTCTTATGAGACTGAAAAAAGAGAGTTTTAAAATAACAATTTTACCACCTTTGCAATATATCTTCAGAAAAGGGTAATTAAGCTTAGTTATAAATTCTGATATAAGAATGAAATGTGTCCTCCAGGTTGAAAATTTAACAGATAGCTTTATGTTATGAGAACTTCAAAACACTGAACTTTTCATTCATGGAAAAACTTTAAATTATTGAGGATTATTAAAATCTGTTCATTTTGTTATTCTTTTACTAAAATCTCCTCACATTTTTATTTATATTATTTATTATGTAAAAACAATGGACAACAAATGTACATTTTCGATGACTTCGGAAGGGGCTTTTGGGAGCCTTACATTTAGCCCTTTTTTGTGGCATTTGTAACATATGTATTCTTGCTTTTTCTTTTCTTTTCTGTCAATTGTTTTTATAATACATTATAATTGCAAATTTAGATTTTCGAAATTATTTCGAAAAAAAAAAAAACAAATAAATACACTCGGAAAATTTACTGAACAGCAAAATTTTTTCAACTACACAATATTAAGAAGATGAGATTATTTATAACCGTGGGCTATGCTTTAGGATATTTCCTATAGTTCTAAATAAACAAAAAGTTTCTTTTTATTGCTGCTATAGAAACTTTTGAAAAAATAGTTATTATTATTTAGTATAGTCATTTTAAAACGAGAAATTAAGTACTATGACTAAACATCTAATTTCTATATAGGATATTTTTTTTAATTTGAAAAAGATAAAGTAATTAAAAATCCGTTCAAGCTTACTGAAGTACAAATAAAGTTTATAAAACTTATTTAAAGTTTTGTATTTTGCATGTATCTTATCGTTTTGTGTACAACCATCATAAACATAATACAAAATCTGCAATAGAAATATTTACAACTTAAAAATGGAAAAACTCTAAGATTTATTTCGATTTCATTTGTAGGGAATCAAAGTTTTCAGGGTGTTTAAAGTATGATATTATATTCATTTTATTTTTATTTTTTAATGTTCAATTGGTTTAACTTAATTGTTACAAAAAATTAACATTAAATGTAGAACTAATTGAATGACATATCTTAATATCTGTCCCTTATAGGGCTTAAATAATCTAGGAAATATATAATTTTTTTTTTATTTGCTCTGCGAATTATGGTTTTGTTTAATATGTCAAGTTTTTTAATAACTACTGCATTCAGACGAACACATTCCAAAATTAATGGAGGATACTATTATCAGGCTTCGATTTATATGATATCGCATCACAATTTGTGATACAATTTACCAATGTATAATGCAAAATGTTTCACAAGTGCAGTAAAGCAGGTGGCTGTAGTTTGTACAAAAACGTTCAATCTGAATATGAAAAATTTATAATAAAAACACAAAAAACTAATTTCACTTAAATTTAGTTACCCTATTCCCCCCTCAGGAACACTATGAATGCAAAAATAAATTGTGTTCAATCGTTACCGCTAATATTTAACAATATTAGAGCTTTTTTACAGTAAAACATAAAAAAACAGTTTTACCTAAATTTTGTTGCCTTCTTCCCTCTTAGGGTGTGATTTAAACGCAAAATAAAATTATTACATAAGTTTAACTTGATATATAGAGTTCCAACTTGATGGGGAAATTCATTTTAAAGTTTATTTTTGTAATTCCTCACCAGAAGCGCTACCAGCGTAAAAAATACCTATTCTTTGAAAACATTTATCAAAACATAAACTTGACCGCAGCAAAAACATATTCTGAAAACTTATTTAAATAACGTAAATAAATTTTAGTTAAGTTTTCTTTTCTGATTTAGTTTTTCACAGGAATCACAAGGGGTGTCACGAAATTCATTATTTCTAAAGCAGGGTGCCAAAGGATTCCTTCTAAGAAGATGTGAATGTGGACACGTTAATTTGAATTAACGTTTTGTCGCTTTTTTATTATTATTAATGAAACATCTCAATTCTTCAACGACCACTGTTAGATTTGCAAAAAATTGCATTTCGTTGCAGCGGAAGAACTCCTGGCATACACAACATTTTTCATAAGTATAGCCTGCGAGTAACTGAGCATTTATTTGAGTTTTAATAATTCGTTATTTTTTCTTTCTTCTTCTTTCCTGTGCTAAATAGACTCCATTATCCCTTAGCAAGAGTTTCCCTAAAACATGTTGTCTCAACCTGTATGGATCAAAACATAAACTTGACCGAAGCAAAAACTTATTCTGAAAACCTATTAAAATAACGTAAATAAATTTTATTTAAGTTTTCTTTTCTGATTTAGTTTTCTACAGGAATCACAAGGAGTGTAGCAGCCATGGGAATTTTCCTGTAAAACGACTATTTGTTTGTTTTACACTTCGTTTTTTCTTTATTCTTTGATATATTTTTAAGAAAATATGAAGAAACACTTATTTTAACCTCTTTTTTACAACGCTAAACATTTTTACGTTTAAGACTACGCCATTTACGACGTTTATTAATTTTTTGTCTGGTTTGGGAAAACGTATAAAGCGTATTCCAAGTACATAATCTTTGTTGTAGTAACGTGAATCAATTTTACATATAGGACATCATGTAGGACATATACATAGTTTTAAATTTTTAAAATTTTTCCTGTGAAGAATAAGGCATAGAAATGAATTATTTGGCTCCTGCCGTTTCTGTGCAACTTTAAAAGTCCAAAACTGTTCGACCGTTGATCATCTAATTGAACAATTTTTCAATTTCGCGGTTTTCGAAAAAAACAAAACCCTCCAAAAAACATAAAGCATGTCTTTGAGGAATAATAAAGGAAGGTAAAAAAAATGTTATAAACATAACGTTAAGAGTCTCTATATTTTTAACACTTTCCAACAAAGTCGAAAAGTGTTTATGCATTCGGTTTGTCTAGCCGTCTGTCTGTCTGGCCGTCTGTCCACGCTCTAACTCCTATAAATATACTCGGAATTTCATGAAATTGATAAAGATTATTTAGGGTCACAAAAGCATGTTTGGTATTGTATATGAAGTATGTAGAATTAATCGTTCATTTACAGGGGCACTCAAAAGTATTCCATTACATTATGGTATATGGGGAATAACTCCCGTAAATATACTCCGATTTTCATGAAATAGATAAAGGTTATTTAGGGTCACCAAAGCATATTTAGTATTGTATATGAAGTATGTAGGATTAATCGTTCATTTACAGGGCACTCAAAAGTATTCCATTACATTATGGTATATGAGGAATAACTCCTGTAAATATACACGGATTTCCATGAAATTGATAAAAGTTATTTAGTGTCACCAAAGCATGCTTGGTATTGTATATGAAGTATGTAGGATTAATCATTCATTTAAAGGGGCACTTAAAAGTATTCCATTACATTTTGGTATATGGGGAAAAATCGCTTGCAGAGTATTTTACTGACATTATGCTATTTTAAATGTAATGAAACTGATATAAATCACTGAATTTCACTACGATCATGTTAGAACAGGACATTCATAGCATTTTTTATCATTTACAGGGACACACAAAAGAAATCGGTTACAGTACAGTACTGTCTTTGAGTAATAATTGCTGGAGTGCACGGTTTAAAATTCGGTATGTGCTTAAATTTAATTAATTTTTTGCATCTTACTTGTTACATATAAATTCCGTACCTCAAATTCAGGGCTGCACAAAAGTATTCACGTACCGTTCTATTTATTAGAGGAAATTACTGAAGGTAAATTTTCAACTGAAGTATATGTATCTCTTAAGTGAACTAAATTTTGGCTTGCATGTAGCTAATAGATTAAAATCTATAAATCATGTACAGGGCTGCTGAAACAATTCGTATAAATTTCCGATTGTGGATGGGAACAGCTGAAATTGGGTTTTAAAATGTATTATGCGTTTCCATATGGTTGAATTAGACGTAATATTTTAATTTTTTAAAGGTGCAGTTTTGTTACATTATACTGAATATGTTTGAAAGTGTTTCATAATTTATGTTTCATGCATGCTTTTTTCTTACTTGTTTTACTTTACAAATAATTATTTTTCCTTTCTTATTAGCGCAAAAAGAAACAGCTTATGAACAATATATATGTATATATTATAAAGTAAAGCATGCTTGTGTGTAAAGCTGACGTCATATTGACGATGCAAACTGTAAAATAAATTTCGCTTATTTGAAAATTTATTAACCTCTAAACATCGGAAAATTTCAATTTTTACACCATCTTAAAACAATATAACTAGTTCAGTATTTGTTACCGTCTAATATTCCATATCGAAATTAAACTTTCATCAATAAATAAATGAAAGTTAACAGTTATTTCATCAAACTACGCGCTCATCTACTGTGTATCTGATATTCGTATTTTAAAATCAATATCGGTAAAATATATTTCAATTTTTTGTTTAAAATTTGACGTTATGTTCACACGCTCTTTGTGTTTACTCATATTAATGCTCTTTGTTTGACTAACAAATGTTAGAAAATGTCGTTTTTATTTCCACTATGACGCCATATTCATATTCTTTTTATTTCTTAAAAAAAGGACTATTTTAGTTTTATTTTTCAAGTGAAAATTGATTGTTACGGACAAATTACTATTACGGCGTTTCAATCATTTGCAACCATAAAGAAAACTAGTCGGATGTAGCATTACCCAAACTTCCTTCTATCTCATACATGTCAATATTTCAAAATTCATTATCACTTTGCCAAAATTAAATGGCAATCTATGCTCATCATAAGGATTCTAAAAAGATGAAATTCCGTGCATTAGTTCTTGAGATATGACTATCGCTGAAATCGTGTAAATCCCGCAAAATGTACCATAGCAGCGCCACTTATAGGGTGATTTACACCAGAACCTAATCATCATCAACTTATGTTAACGTCTAACTGAATATGAAATTTGAGGAAAATTCGTGCATTAGTTCTTGAGATAGAGCTATTGCGCAAATTATGACAAATGCAGCATAGCAGCACCGCTTGTTGAGCGATTTGCACCAACACATAATCAGCAGCAATATTAATCAAGGTATACTCAAATCTGAAGTTTGATGAAAATTCGTGCATTAGTTCTAGAGATAGAGCTGTTGAGGAAATCGGTCTAAATGCAGCACAGCAGCTCCACCTATTGGGCGATTTACACCAACACGTAGTCAGCATAATTTCATATCAAGGACTAACGAAATCCGAAGTTTGAGAAAAATGTGTGTATTAGTTCTTGAGATAGAGCTACTGCGAAAATATTGTAAATCCTGCAAAATGCAGCATAGCAGCGCCACCTGTTGGGCAATTTACACCGAAATGTAAACAGCACCAACTCATATCAAGGAGTAACTGAATCTGAAGTTTTATAAAAATCCATGCATTAGTTCTTGAGATAGAGCTATCGTGGAAATCCTACAAAATGCAGCGTAGCTGCGCTACCTGCTAGGCGATTTACACCAAATACTAATCAGCACCAATCTATATCAGGGGCTACTTGAATATAAATTTTTATTAAATTCCGTGCATTAGTATATAGTAGTGTTTGAGATAAAGTGCCCACAAAATTTATGTCACATAAAGACATACAGACAGACTCATTTTGTAAAAACATGTTTTTCTGGAATCTCTGACCCCTAAAACGTGTAAATCCGTCAATAACCGGAAGTCGAAAATTTTCATGAATCCAGTACTTTCTTTTTGTAAAGATAGAAAAAAGTAAAAATGTTAAATGTTATAGGGCAAATTCCGCTGATTCTCAAAGAAACAAGCGAAATTTGGAATTACTATTAAGCAAAATATTTGAATAATGTAAATAAAAAATAGCCTATGTTACTTTCTATGTAATAATTCACCCATATGAAAATGTATTTTATCACCCGTTTTGACCCTTACGTCAGTTAAACATTTTCACACTTTAAATTTGTAATATTATTCGCATTAGCAAAGAATAAAAAAAATCGTGGCATCAGGGACAAAACGGTGGAAATAAATCCAAAACGTTATGAGCTCCATAGGTTTTACTATGTTAAATTGACATTGAGAAGTAATACTGGAAATAAATACAATACTTAAATTACTTTTCTTGGATTCCAGACTTTTAACGCCTGCATGCTTGTCTAGTAGTTAGGCCGCTGTCTACTCGATAAGAGGTGTAGTGATCGGATCTGAATTTAGAATGACTGTGTGTAGTTGGACCAATTGCACTTTAACCCTTTATGTACTGAATTATGAATTCCTCAACATTTTATTTTCTAAAGCCTTTTTCGTGAATTTTTGAAACTACATTAGAAGATTTACATATTTAATAAATTTTAGAAGGATTTAGAAGGATTAATTAAATTTGAATTTATAGGGATTTTGTGTAATATTTATAACCTAACTCAAATCTCTTATTTTAAATATTTTTCTTATTATTTTGTAGAATTAGGAAATGTACAAATATAATGTTCTTACTATAGAAATATTTCTGAATTGAAAAATCCCCCCCCCCCTACCCGTCCAACGCCAAGAAAGCTGAATAGATGCAAAGGTATAAAAAATCATCCTTTTAAAAATATATTTTTGGTGTAACCAATAATGCTTTTGGAACAAGATAAAGTAA
Source organism: Maratus speciosus (assembly GCA_963932465.1). Taxonomy (NCBI): domain Eukaryota; kingdom Metazoa; phylum Arthropoda; class Arachnida; order Araneae; family Salticidae; genus Maratus; species Maratus speciosus. The sequence goes on along the minus strand of OZ010792.1, from coordinate 128,244,059 downwards.
TGCATTTATAACTCATTCTAAACTGTATTACTACTAATCGATGTATTAAATGAATATTATCACAAGTTATTTTAATGGTACTTATAAGTACCGTCAGTAGATAAAGGGTTAAAGGAAAGTCCCCGTTTGTTTAGTCCTCGTGTGCAAAAGATGACCGTAGCACCCTAACTAACATGCCCATTTTTAGAACTCTGTAATAGAAAATATATAACCAACCCGAATACCTCGACATAATATATTTCGTTAATTGCTAAAAGTTGAAAAGATAAAATTAAAAAAGTTTTATATTCAAACTGCCTACATGTTTCAGCTTTACCAAAGTCTTTATCGAGACAAAAAGAGCAATTTACTGATGCTCGATCCATTACGCGAATATTTGAAACGCTACCATTCATACTTTTCACATTTTTTCACCTTGTTTAATTTAATTTTTACTTTGATGTTTATTTCTCTACTCATAACCATGTGGTAACTCAATCCTTAATTTTGGTAAGTTAAATGGTACTGTATCTTTATATATTGATTTTTTACCTGTTACAATTTCCATGGTTTTTATAAAATGGACAGATAGTATATATTGGAGGGGAACAAATATTTTATTTTCATTTAAGTTTGCTTAGTAGCATGCGAAATCCTATTTCATAAAACCAATGGACAAATAATTGTTATGTTGGTATGGATAGAAGGCAGTTTAGTTGTAGAAAGAAGTAACACATAACTGATATACAGGCATCCCCGACTTACGTAAGTAATGCATTCCGTAAAGTTTTACATAACTTGAATTTTACGTAAGTCTAATTTGTAAGTCGCTTAGGTAAAATTTTGTAAGAAACTGCAATATTTATTATATATATGTACATTATCTACACCGTGTTATTCTATAAATAAAGCACCATGTGACAGTAGTTACTCGTATATAAACTATAAAAGTATGAAATAATATTAAAACAAATTTAAAGAACACTTTTTAAATATCTTGTGGAATACGGGATTTATAAATCTAACTCTGATGAATTGATTTATAAGAACTCATAATCTACATCAAACAACTATAAAAACAAGAAATAATTGAAGAGAACTAATTTATTCTATTCTCCATGAATTTCAGATGGCAAGACAAATCAACAGCACTCACAAAATAAAATAGTCCTTAATAAGCACAAACTGTATTTCTTACGAATTAGGTGACTACTATTAATAATTAACAATAAAGATTAAGTTGTTTTGTTATAGATTTGATTGTATATATCAATAAAAAATATAACTCTGTCTAATATATAAACTATGTTACGGTTGTGGTTTATATCTATGTATTTTATTTATAAAATAAATATCAAAAGTATGCAACTGCGTATTAAACGTGCTAGTATGTTTACAAATGTATTTCGAGATTAATTACGTAAATACGAATTTACGTAAGACGCGTAATATGCAAGTCGGGGATGCCTGTAAAGTGTAATAGAGAAACCACGGTACGCGTAAAATTAAATGAAGAAAGAGCAATCCCAATAATTTTTAATGAAATTCAAAATAATTTCCCCTCTCCCAATGTATACTATACAATCCATCCAACAATAGGAGACGTGTCCAGCGGACAAATCTGCTATTTATTTGTTAATGAAAATTATTACAAGACGTATCCATGTTTAAAACTCGATTTCTGCTCAGTAAAATAAAAATATATATATGAATAGTTTCATAAATTTTTTTTCACAGTATGTTGATAGCTTTATACGTATGCTTATGAATGTGGATATGTAAGTGTTTATTCATAAAGGATACATGAAACTTTCTTTGTAGCTCCACTTCGCGGAAAAGGTTACCGTGCGCCCATCGCATGCACTTTTACACTTTCAGCACTTTACCCGACGATCAATGTACACAGTACAGGGTTGCTCAAATGTATTCGAGTACATTTCCGTACTTGAGCTGTACACTGTAAAAAAAATTCCGCAACGTTCCTGGGAAAAAATGGGCAGCTGAGTTGCCCATTATTTCCAAGAAACATTTCTTGAAAATGACTGGTACTTTACTGTATATGTTAAAAACTTTCTACAGAAATGCCAGTAAGTTTCCTGCGAAATACTAGGAATATTTCTGTTGACAGCAAAACATTACTGACATATTCAAGGCTGGAGTAGCACAAGAGCGAAAAATGTCCAGACCAGGGATCGAACCTGGATACTTGGCGTGCCGTGCCAATGCCTTACCTGTTAGACTATCCGGGCCGATACCTGGCTGACATAATTCACTCTGGATGTTCGTTCCCTTCATTATGACATTACTGACATTTCACAGCATGCGGGATCCGCAGACGATTTTTACATTTCCAGTTGACAATTTTCGCTTTATTATCATTATTTGTTAGAATGAAAAAATATTTTGAAATTGACATCAAAATTATTATTTATAATTTACACGAAAAAATAAATTTTCAGTTAAAATTCAATAAAGTAAATATATATGTGATATATTGTTTCTGAACTTTGCTTAAAATATAAAAAATATATAAATGTAAATAATAATTAGAAAAAAAATCTAGACATAAAATATTTTGGATTTTCGTCAGTGATTATGTTAGTTTACAAGTTAGATAAAATACATATAAATTTTCATGAAAAAAAAACCTAAACGTAATTGTATATTTTTTCCGAAAAAAAAAAAAATTCAAATTTGCAGCAATTCAAAGTGTCAAATATATGTCAAATTTAAATCAAATTGTAATAAAGTGTTAAAATATAAAATTAATTAAAAAGGAAAAAAAAAAGTCAAGAGGTAGCATCGAACCCGGGCCGTACGGGTGGCGTGCAAGCTTTCTGCGTCCACACCACGAAAGACACGTTGAGAGCTGCAAACTAATGGGTATTTGAAACGTATGCTAAAACTCGGCATCTAATTTCTGAAAATCTAAGGCCCATTTGAAGAAATCCTTTCACAAGAATAATTAGAGATAAGAACTCTAAAACATACTTTAAATTAATCAAAATAGGTGAGAATCATATTTGATTGTCCCCTGGTTAATGCAGATCCAAATAATAGGTGTATTTTTTTTTTACACAGTCTGCTCGTTAAAGATTTCACAGACAAGTACGAGAGATAATCTCTTAGTGATGTCACAGAGGTATTGTATTTTCATCTGAATTATCTTGACAATAGAGACGTAAAGGATTATGTCGTCTATTGATTTATTTGCATTCCATATTGATTTTTTTACATTCATTTAAGGAATTCGTTTTCGACACTCGCGCGCGAGCAACGGATTATAGGAAAAAAAAAATAATAAATGGCGGCCGCAGCGTTTTGCTGTTTCCAACTTTTGTTCAGGAACGTTTCAGATAAGAAAACCAGAATTTCACAGGAAAGAGCTAAATTATTCTGAAAACCTGATAAAAGGCGAAACGTTCCTGGATTTTACATGGAAAGTTATCATTTTTTTTTTACAGTGTAATAGCCGAAATCTGGTTTTCAAATCGGTTTTCCGTTTTCTAAGTTGATTATTTCAGATAAATTCTTTCGTCTTTTTAAATGATGAAGTTTTGTTAGAGTATTCTGAAAATATTAAAAGAGCTTCATAATCTATGCTAGTTGCATGATGTTTCTTTTTTGTTGTATGTGTCCCGAATAACTTTTAAACAAATGCTCCCATTTTCATATTTTATTTGTTTGCTTGTTTTTTTGTTTTGAAAAGTTCGCCCTTCTGGTGAACCGCTTCAGTTTCATTGGAGTCAAAAAATGACTTATTTGTCTCACTGTTGTCTAGGCGTATCCAGACACTTTGCACTGTCCCTGCATTAGACTTTCGAGGTATAAAAGTTCAAATAACTGATTTGAAATACTTTCTTTTAACTGAAAAGAATTGAAAAATACGTTAAATATATCAAAAAACTCCTTTAATGATGACCTCATGAAATATGGATTTTTTAACTTAACCGTTTTTAATAACAATTGGTCGTATAATAAAAAAATACATCATTTTTATGTAAATATTTTTTTAAAATAACAAAAGAAGAATTATGATTCAATATAGTGAAAGATAAACCTGAAAGATGTTGATGTTGAAATATTTCTTTTCTCAGTTATATAAATAGCGTGCTATTGACTGTCTCAAAAGTTTAAAAACAAGCATAAAACGTTGATTTTTAATGAATAATAAAAAGAAAAATAAATAGTATTTTTTTTATGTGTATTTAACAACTTCTTTTACATAAATGATATCAAAAGTAGAAAAATTTAAATTACATATTTGTAAAAAATATAATTTGAAATTTTTTCATACAAAACTGTCTCAAAAGTTTATGCACGATGGCAAAAACAACTACATTTATCATTTTTACAAAACTGTTACATACAAATTATTCTTCCTTGATTTCGGATTAGTTCAAATAAATGCGCGTATATTGAAATTATTTGTTTTTGTAGGGTTTCTGGTTGAAAAGAGTACCATGCTTTCTCAATGGTCCCTTTGAATTCCTCAAGAGAGTCATACTGTTTTCCATTGTTGTAAATATGACGGGTTAAAATACCATAGACATTGTCAATCGGGTTTATGCCAGGACTTACAGCTGGCGAGTCAAGAATTAAAAAAAAAAAAAAAATCTGCGAAAGCCACGTTTATGTAGTATGTAATATGTACATTGAGGCATTAACCTGTTCAAAGATCCATTCAGGAGCAGCCCAAAACGTCACAGAATGGAAGGAAATGTTAGTTCAGCGTCTCTTGATATTTTTGGAATTATATCTTTCGTTTAGAAAATCCAGAGAGGGCATACTGTTGAAATCGAATATACCCCAAAACATAACAGGCTTACGCCTTGCTGCCTGTTGAAAAACTGGCTGGTTCCTTTCGGAGATCATGCCAATGCATGTTCCATCAATCAGGGTCATCTAAGTTCTATTTTTTACTTTCTTCTATCTTTACAAGAAGAAAGTATTGGATTCATGAAAATTTTCGAATTCCGGTTTTCGACGGATTTACACGTTTTAGGTGTCAGAGATTCCAAAAAACATGTTTTTACAAAATGTCTGTCTGTGACTCTGTGAGTCTGTCTGTCTGTCTGTCTGTCTGTGTGTATGTGACACAAATTTTGTGGGCGCTCTATCTCAAGAACTAATGCACGGAATTTAATAAAAATTGATATTCAGTTAGTGCCTAATACAAATTGATGCTGATTAGGTTTTGGTGTAAATCGCTCAACAGGTGGCGCTGCAATGCTGCATTTTTCATGATTTTCGCAATAGCTCTATCTCAAGAACTAAAGCACGGATTTTGATAAAACTTCAGATTTAGTTAGTCCTTGATATGAATTGATGATGATTACGTTTTGGTGTAAATCGCCCAACAGGTGGCGCTGTTATGATGAATTTTGCAGGATTTACACGATTTCCCCAATAGCTCTATCTTAAGAACTAACGCACGGATTTTCAGCAAACTTCAGATTAAGTTAGTCCTTGATATGACTTGCTACTGATTAGGTGTTGGTGTAAATCGCCCAACAGGTGGCGCTTCTCTGCTGCCTTTTCCACGATTGCCTCAATAGCTCTATCAATAGAACTAATGGACCAATTTTCATCTAACTTCAGATTTAGTTGTATGTTGACACAAGTTGTTGTTAATTAGATTTTGGTGTTAATCACCCAATAGGTGGCGCTACTATGCAGAAATTTTCACGATTTTCGCTATTGCTCTATCTCAAAAACTAATGTACGGATTTTCTCCAAACTTCAGATTCAGTCAGACGTTGACATAAATTGTTGCTGATTAGGATTTGGTATAAATCACCCAATAGGTGGCGCTGCTAGGCAGCATTTTGCTGAAATTAGACGATTTCAGCGATAGTCATATCTCAAGAACTAATGCACGGAATTTCATATCGTTAGAATCCTCGTGAGATGCATAGATTGCCATTTAATTTTGGCAGTGTGATAGCGAATTTTGAAGTATTAACATGTATGAGATAGAAGAAAGTTTTGGGATTGGTACATCCGACTAGTTTTAACATAACTTAATAAAATAGCACACCAGTTGTCCCCCACAGGACATGTGTTTTTAAATAGAAGCGTAACAAATAAACAACGTTAAAGGCACCAAAAATTTATAAATTTAAAGCATACCGGTTTCGGTAGCATGTAGCATACCTTCCTCAGTGCTGAGCACTAGTTCTTTGAGCACTGAGGAAGGTATGCTACATGCTACCGAAACCGGTATGCTTTAAATTTATACATTTTTGGTGCTTTTAACGTTGTTTATTTGTCACGCTTCTATTGTATCGCACCAAGCTCCTTATTGTTAATTATTCATGTGTTTTTTAGCCCAGTTCATTCTTGCATGTTAGCCGTGTAGTTTGAGGCATGGTTTGTATGACCTTTTCTTTACTATCATGTAATCATATTCTTTAATACGTCTATGTACAGTATCTTTGAACACCTGTACAAAGATATTATTTTTAATTTGTTGTATGGGCATATCTTATCTAAACAGGAATCACCGCATTCTCCTATCCGTCTCAACAAACGTCATACGTGGTCGTCCACTTCTTGGTTTCCGGTTGAAATTATCATTTCTAGAGAGTACTTGAAATAGATACATTGCTTTGATCAACTTAATTTTCTTTTAATTTAAGAAACAGTTTATTTTGTGATTTCAATTTAAAAACTTTTAAAATCTCAACTTTGTGAATTCTTTTCCCTTCGGCATTTATAAAACGAGTGGGAATGATTTTTTCCTTTTTATTTTTATAAAATTGGAAAATGACGTCATACAACCTCATTACACCCATCCAATCCCGTGTTTCTAAAAAAAAATTGCATAATGTACTTATACTTTTGAGACAGTGTTTCTTCCAGAAAATAAGTAAATTAAATAAAAATTAAATGTAATTTTTATTTTAACCAACAAAAACTGTTTATTTTATTTGATTTTGATTAAATATCGAGTATTTATTCTAAATTGACTTCATATATTATCATCTTCAATTATTTTTAACCATATTTGAAGAGCGCATAAACTTTTGAGACGGATTATAGTTCTCGTTCTTTTCTCGTAATTTATTCTCAGGAAATCCAAGAATATTTCATGTTTCACAGATGCAAAACTTTATGTGCTAGCATACATCCCACATTGAATTTTCTTGCAATGTAAGTATATGTTTGTGTAGAGTCTTGTACGTCCTATGAATGAAAATTCTAGAACTTTTAGATAGCAATACTTCGGCAGTCAAAAGGAATCTTTGATTCATACATGAAATATTGAAATGTTCCTACTTATGTGTTAGTCCTCTACTATCACTAACTTTACTTTTCCATACTCCGAAGTTTATAAAAAATATCCGTATATTTACATATAAAATTTGATGAAAAAAGAGCTTTGTACAAAGGATATATAAAAGAGTTTTGTGAATCGAAACTATTTCTGATCAGAGATGGGTACGATTCTTTTCTATACATATGTGAGAATATTAAAGTATTTCTTTTTACAAGCTGTACGAAAATAATGAAAAACATTACGTCATGCACATACAGTTGTGATTTTATACATGATTTATTATTTTATATCCTCTCTATTTAATATGTTATAAATATTTATAAAGAATATGATATTAATTAAATAATAATTTTACACAGTAGAAAGTTCTTTCACTAGTATACTATAATGATCTTTCAAAAAGAATTTCTTGTCATTTCTTTAGTCATTTTAATAAATGCATAAAATTTACACAAACATCAAACTCTACACTGGAAATATCTTCATGCATAATATCACTGGTTTACACGGCTTATACACTTTCACCGAAATGTGTGTTTTTTCACAGATTCTAGTGCTCTGAGTACGGGAAAATTATTCTCCGCTTGGTTAAAAAAAATTATTAAATATTTAAAAAATAATAATAAAATGAAATAAAAAATGGAAATGATTGATTTTACTCTTCTTTCTATAATTTTCTTGATCTGTTTCTCTTAAAATTGACCAGCAGTAGTCCCCTAACATACTTCCGTCCCAAAAACCTCTATGCCTATCTTCAAAAAGTTTAAAGTATTGGTGAAAAACTGCTCGTCATTCACGGCGCCCAAGCTTTCAGGGAAAAAATCCCGGTGTGAATGGAGAAAATGTATCTTCAGAGACATGTTCACACCCATTGCATGATAGTTTTTTATAAAACACCAATATTTTTTTCATAATTTTCATCTTTATGATTTTCCAAGAATCCATGGACGACCGTTTTAAAGGAATCCAAAGAATTTTTTTCATTAATAAATAAAAGTTTTTTAGAGTCCCTATCTTGCATCAGTTTACATATCTGTAAAGACAAAAATTCCCTCTTTTAAATTAGTGTCTAAAATACTTAGAAAAATTTTGTGTTAATATTTAAAAGCAGCACTGTTTTCATCCATGTATTTGACGAAATTTTTTTATTAGACCCAATGTAATGTGTAATGGTGGCAAAATTACATTTTGTGGATCTACTAAAGATGTATATTTCATATTCATTTTTCGTAAAGTAAATTCATTTCGGACAGGTCAATATTTTTTTATGTAATGGTGTTTGTTCTTTAGCTCGACTATCCCACAGGCACAAAATATATGAATATTTGGTATACTAGCCCCGTAAGCCCAGTAATATACTACGTTTAAATCGCTACATACTTGCCAGTTGTGCTATTCATATTGTATCATTTTCATTAAAAGAGACATTGTTTGATAGGTTTCTTTACTGTTTATGGCATGGCCAATTGGTAAAGATGGTTTTATATTTTTCAAGCTACATTTAGGTGAATAGTTAAATAAACGCCATTCATTTGGATCGTAATTTTGATTAATCGTATTAAAAAGTCCGGGAATATCATGGCAAAAACAAAAATCATCCTTTTTGGTGAAATAATTGCTGAAAATTTGACTTCGTTTTCGGTGTCAATAAGTTCCACTGTTGTACACGAGAGGCCAGAATCTCTGCGTTAGATCTAGATAGTTGCAAATCTCGCACAAGGTCGTTCAACTGATTTTGGTTTATTAAATGCGGCGTTTTATCATCTTCGATTACGAACTCGTCATCATTTTCATCCTCCATAAACAGATCGTCACTGTTTGGCAACTCGCACTTGACATACCTGGACATACGGGATGTGGCAGAGTTTCCGAATATGATATCTGTTTTAAGATTGATGGAATGTCAGGATATTGAATTTTATGTTTATTTTTTTTATTAAAGGCTGCAGTTTTTATCAAACAAAAATAACGAAATTTTCGTCATTCGAAGGTTCTCTCCACAGCATTGATGATCCAAATTGAAGATGCATTTTTTTCTCCCGGAGCCAATCATGTAAGAGTAAGCCTACAGCTTTCACAAAAACATACGGGACCCACTTTTTGTCTTGATTACTCACTGAGAATCCAAAATAATACAAATATGCTGTTTTAAGACATTCCGATATTGGTCTTCCTTTTTTTTTGCGAATATAAATTGTCCACAAACGTAATAAAAACGATCACAACTTAATTTACACACTCTATTAGACATTTTACCAAAAACAAAACCACTTTAGTTCACAAAAATACAGGAAAACAGAATATAGAATAGGGTGGAGTGAAAAAACCGAAAATCGAAAAATCAAAAGGTAATAGCGCGCAAAAGTTGTGTATGGTCCTCAGTAATAAAACTGCGCAGATTTTTTGAAATAAAATTTTATCTTTCGGTGCCCCCGGGCCTCCCAATTTCCGCCAAACTCGTCTATAACACCTTGTAGAAGCTATAAATAAAAATGAAGATAAATCTGAAAAACAAAAAAATCATACCGCGGAAAAGTTGTGTGTGGTACGTAGCAATATGCCTGCACAGAGTTTTCGAAATCAAATTTTATCTTCCGGTGGCCCGGGCCCGCCCTATTTTTGCGAAATTCGTTAAAAATGCCTTGTACAACTTATAAATCGAAATAACCATAAAGTTGGAAAATAAAAATACCATACTTCGGCAAAGTGAGATTTTCCATCACAAAATGCTGGGTACCGAATAATTTCTTAATCCGGAAATTCATGCACCCGTACGAACACTGATGTATAATATAATGCATCACACAAGAAGCAAGAGTGCAATAAAAATATTTTATCTGTGAAAAGTACACAATCAATTAGAGTTCAAGAATGAAAAACAAACATTTAAATCTGTTAAAAGTGTTCAAAAAATTCAAAGTTCAATTAAATCAGATCGTGCTCTTCAAAACAAAAATCTAAATATTTGAAATGTTTCGTCTTGGTGTTTATTGTTGGTGCTGATATAGTTTTGTAACTTTAAAATCTGACTTGGTCTCAAAATATGGCATAATGGATCTTATGAATCCATCCACGTTGCTTGCAACCCAAACTGTCGCGGCAGCTTCAGTGACCACTCTGACACACCTTTCTACACGTTGAGTGTTGCATGGAAACTCAGCAAACGAAATGATATCTTCACGATCAGGTTTGTCAATGTACATCTTTAAATCATCGAAAAAAAGATTAGTAAAAATAGTTTGTTCTGTAACTTCTGCCTTTTCCCACTGAATTATATCAATATAATCTGCTGCGCTAAAATTGATTGCATGAACTTGGAACCACCTAATTTTTCCACTTGTGTTCTTACTTCGGGCCTTAAGGATTCTACGAAATCCTATTTCGCGAAAGTGTTTCCGATCATCAGTTACCAAGCCATGCCACTCAGCAGATTTTCCGGAAGGGCAAAAAAGGTATTGTGCTGGATTACTTGGTGAATTATAACTTTAACTGTCTGGGGCATTTCCACGGAAAAACATAAACAACTTCCCAAAGATGGCTTGCACTTAATATCAAACCGTACAAGTGCGTACACCTTGACTACAAGCTCCGTCAATATCTGCAGATTGAACTTTAGATACGGACTTCGCACATAGAGTCTCAAAATTCTATTGGCAAAGATAACCAGACTGTAAATTAAAATGTCTGAAATTCAAACACTTAAGTATCTGAAACGGAGTGTTCAATTTTCAGACATTTTAACATGTCTTAATTTTTCAGACACTTTTTGGGTCTGAATTTCAGACACTTCAAACGTCTGAATGGCATCCATTTTTTTTTTTTTGTAAGCATCATACGTAGCCATGTTTAACCACCTTGAATCCTGGAAAAATATTTGGCTGTGGTCTTGCCCCTTCCACCCCATACAGTTTGATTTTTTTTTTGGTGCTCCCAATTTTGATATGCAATTTTCGTTAAGCTGATAATTTATATCTTTTACGACATTGTACTGATTATAATCAATATCTTGAACTTTAGGAGTAGAACAAGATTAAAAACAAAAAATATTTATCTAAATATTAGAAATTTTTTAATTCATTTTTTTGTAATCTTATTTTACTTTAAAAGTTCAAAATATTGATTATAATCAGTACAATTTTGAAACAGATTAAAAATATAAGTTTTACAAATATTGCACATCAAATTTGGGGGTACTACAAACGTAAGGGGACGCGGCACTGCCCAGTACGTTCATGCTTTAGACAAGAAGTTTTTTTTTTTGCAAAAAATGCAACCCTGCATTATGATTATCTAAATTGAGATGTCAGGTATTCGGGAGTATCCGTTGTGGAGGTTAATGAACATTCCCGAATAGCGGACACCTCTATTTAACGAATACTCTTTTAATCCGCTAGACATACATATTTGTATATTTTTACCTCACAAATGCAGATATCTCCGTTTATCGTACGTATTCCGCGGTCCCGAAGTGTCCGCTATTAAGGGCTTTTAAGGTACACGGATAAATACATATATATATTATAATCTTGTCCTACTCTAGAAGTTCAAATTATTTATTATACTCGGTTGAATGTCGAAAAAGTTTTAAAATATCAGATGTACGAAAATTTCAAAAATTCCTCCCCCCCCCCAATTCATATAATTTAAAAATTAGATTAAAAAAATTATATTGCCACATAGGCAATTTTACATATATATCAGATGGTAATCACAACAGCTATTTAACTATGAATAAATAAATAAATTAATTAATATTCTACTTTAACAACATTGAGAAAAAATTACTTCGGTATTTTGTTAAATATATTTGCGTTTGTAATCTTGTCCTGCTCTAAAAGTTTAAAACTTTCATTATAATCAGTGCAAGATTTAAAATATCAGGTTTACGAAAATTTCATAGAAAATCCCACCCCCTCCCCGAAAAAAAAAATGAAAATCCTTATCATTTAAAAATTAGATTTTTTAAAAATTTATATATTGCCACATGGCAAGTTTTTATGTAGATCAGAGGGTAATCACAAAAGCTATTCAACTATCACTAAAAATAAATAAATACATATTCTATATTAATAACATGAAGAAAAAATAACTTATAGTTTCCAAACTTCTTTCGTCTTAAATATATATAGTAACATCTGTCATTTTTGTATTTTTCGTATAAGTGCATGTAAATAAAGTTATTTTAAGTGCAAAATCTAGTTATAACTTTTTACTTTTTCCCATTATAAATTTCAAATTACTTTTTTTATTAAAAATAATCAAAAAAATAAATATTAGAGTTGATTGCTAATGAAATACATATGTATATTTTCACTGGCAGCTTCACATAATAGACGAGTCTCATGAACTTTATTTATCTTTTTTTAATCTGCGGTTTTATGCCAGGAAGTAAGAAAAAATTAGGTGATCTTTCAAGGCTTTATTTTTTTTCATTATTTCCTTGTAGTCGTCATTTACTGAGAGATAAGAATTAGCCATTGAAAATAAAAACTGCCATTGAATATATAATTTGTAATAAAAGACAACATCATAAGTTAAAAAATATATACTTCTAGAATTAGTGTTTTTTTTCCGAACAGATTCAAAACTAATTGAATTTCATGCAAGATTTTGTTTAGTACAATAAATAAAATCATAAAAGACACAAACTTTAGTACTATAAAGAAATTATAGCACTTACGTCAATCGCTGTTTGCAAGAGGTAAGAAAAATTCCTCGATTTGAATTTTAAAGACTACCACAGTGCGGGAGAAAGACTTGCACCATTTTAGAAGAAAATCCCGTAATATATCCGACTAGCCATATTTAAAGAATGAAATGTATCATCCTGAAAATATAACCCGCCAGACAAAAGTTTCTTTTTTTTCCTAGCTTTGACAGGACGAAGACGAATAACACAATATTATTGATACGATACAAAATAGCACTAAGTCCACTGCACACGCTTTGTAGAGTTCCCGGGTGTAATCTTCAAGTATTGTTTACTTCCATGTCTATCACGCCCTTATATCGACGACAGCTTATAAGAAACATTTGGTGTCAAGCACACACGTCAGATGTATGTATTCAATTTATAAATAAACTAAGTGAATACGAATCAAAATCATAGAACTTCACATTCGCAAAAAACGAATTAAAATACACGCGTACATAAAAACAAACTTTCAGTTTGAACTACAACGTATACTGATTCGAATGAAAGACATCTAAAACGCATGCGCAACTGAGAGTGCCCCTGGTGGTTATTGCGTCGGAAAAATCAACACGTCGTTTGAAGCAACGGAGTGTCTTAAAATAAGACGTTTGCGGATATTTTAGACACAATTCTCAGTTCGTTTACACCATGACGACACCAGACATCTATAATGTCTTAATTTTCAGATGAAGACACTTAAGTATCGAAAATTATTTTTCAATCACATATGTGTCTAAATTTAAGACGCCTCTATTTGCAGTGCATTGGCGAAAATAACCAAGCTATGTGAAAGTCTATCGGAAAATATATTTGTCAGATCTTCCGAACAACTTCCTTTCTTAATAGATAGGATCACTTTCTTCAGGTATTTTTGATCGGTAACGAGATCTTTAATAACTGTTTCGAGGTTATAGTTATAAGTATCTCGAATAGTCTGTAAAGAAATGATCGGAAGGGATTCACACTTGTCCAGCACTTTTCGAATCAAACCACTATAACTGTATGGTTCCCTCCATCCGTCTAGCACGAACTTATTCAATAGAACTTTAAATTTTTTAAACACTTTTAAAAGATTTAAATGTTTGTTTTCATTCTTGAACTTTAATTGTTTGTGTATTTTTCACAGATAAAATGTTTATATTGTACTCTTGATTCATATGTGATGCATTCTATTATACATGTACAACGGATAAAAAGGAATTTACGGCAAATTTTTCGAAATTTCGAATGACCAGGTCCGTGGAAGATATTATGCGGTTTCGAAAAAACTGCTTAGGCATATTACTAAGCAACTTTTGCAATATGCAACTTTTCCGCGGTATAATATTTTCATTTTCCAACTTTATGGTTATTTCGATTTATAAGTTTTACAAGGCATTTTTGAAGAATTTTGCAAAAATAGGGGGTACCCGGGCCACCGGAAGATAAAATTTGATTTCGAAAAAACTGTGCAGGTATATTACTACGTACCACACGCGGAAAACGGTGTGCCCGGGGGCACCGGAAGATAAAATTTGATATCGGAAAAACTGAGCTGTTTTATTATTGAGGACCATACACAACTTTTGCGCGCAATTACCTTTTGATTTTCCGATTTTCGGTTTTTTCACTCCACCCTAATATAGAATCCAAGTTGACAATGCGGGGAGGCTGAAAAAAGTTATTCACATATTAAACTAGTATGTTGTGGCCATCATAAAACTGTCTTCTATATAAATCTACTATGATGAGTTGAGTAAAATGCTGCTTTCATTTTTTAAAAAATATATTTTCCCAAAAATCGTCTGCTGATTAAAGAGGATATAAGATTTCGCATTTAAGTAATTTAGAACAATAAATCTTCCTTCTTTCAATTTTAATATTTACTTAGATCAAAAGTCGTCTGCTGTCTTTTTCTTTTCTTTTTTGATAACATTTATATAAAATATCTATTTATATAGAAGAAAGTAAAAAAATGTGACAATAACTTTTTGATATTTTTTTCAAATACCGTAAGGAGCTATGCATATATAACGTTATCATTTCAGGTGGGGGGGGGGGGGGTGCCTGGCACATAATATCGTAAGATATTTCTAGGGGGGGGGGTGTCTTTTGATCAAACAAATATTTTCTCTTTTTATTTGTTGGTTTTTACATCAAAATAGCAAGTCATCTTTATTTTAATATGTTATCTATTTTTATGAAAATACAAAGTTATTATTAAAATCATCAAATGTTTATAAAATTGTTTAATTCCAATATATGGAATACTCCCAACGTTTGGAATTCCTATTCTTCTGTCATAACGTGTATGCATATATAATCCGCAGTTCGAGAAACCATATGTTTGAAATGATACTTGTGTTTACTAGTAAATAAAAGAGAAAGAAAGTTGCACACCTGTTTTGTTTATAAGAAGTTTTGTCCCCACTCCGTGCGGGGACAAATGAAAAGAGATATTGTTGATTCATTATGTAATAAAAAGCTTTATTAAATACTTTTAAACAGTAAGTATTTGTTTAAGCATCATTTGATATAAAGTTATTTCATATATAAACTGATATTTTATTGACTTCTCTTCATTTGACTCGATAAAGTATGCGAAAAATAAATGTAACCATATTTTGTCTCACTCCAAACAAAAGGAATTTTTTTTTTCAAAAATCTAAAGTATTTTTAGACATTGACAAGGATATCATTACGGGGGGGGGGGGGATTCGAGGGATGATAACGTATGGTATCGTAAGGGGGGGAGTCGGTGCAAAGTTACCAAAAAAGTTGATAACGTTATATATGCACAGCCCCTAAGAGGTAGTGTAATAAGAAAATAGGTGTTTCATCAAAAGTATGTAAAACATGTTTAAATTTGTAAACCAGTGTATTCATTGATAATACTTTTTAATTAGTACATCGCTCCCTAATCACAAAAATTCTCGTGTTTTCTTCATTTTATCGGCAAAAATTCTTTACTTTCATTATTTTTGTTCCATTATTGTCATTTATAGACCGGGCGGCGACTGCACAAACCCTCACCTCATCGAGTTGACGGCCGAAATTCCATGATTAGTTAAAACTCAATATGCATATTATAATGCAACTGATCTGCCGAGTCATATCTTGGTGGAAAACCAATGGTTTTCCTGCACCCAAAAATATGAAAACATCGAGGAATGGGAGCAGGAAAACAATGTGGTAAACCTACCAGTCAACCACTAAAATGCGGTTTGCAGGTGTTTCCCACCAAGATATGACTTGGCAGACCAGTTGCATTTTAATATGCTAATAGAGTTCTGTTTAATCCTGGAATTTCAGCCGTCAACTCAAGGAGGTGAGGGTTTGTGCATTCGCCGCCCGGTCTATTAGGAATGATTATGTTTTTGTTAGGTTGATTAGAAATGATTAGGTTTTGTTAAAGGGTTAGATCAACAATTGGGTTATCAGAAGTGTTTGTTTATTTTTTACCAATAATCTTTTTCGGTAAACAGGATTTCTGTGAACATATCAAAAAGTGGTAATTATGAATTTGAGACATTTCTTGAAAGATAAGTACTAAAAGTTGTGTTAAACTCTCATTTTCTTTCAGCAAATTCCCTGTCTGAAGTGAAAAGTTGCCACTACAATTTATGTCTTTTTGCGAGGTTTTTTTACAACCAGATGCTGACATTATTCGTAACCTGCCTACTTTATTAATTATACACGGCTGGTTTGATAAAGAGTATGGATTTGAATAATGCACTTACTTTAGTGAGATTTTCATTTAAATTCGTAAACAAATAGATAGACCCATGTACGGATATTTCTACGCAAAAAGTAGGTTACGATGAATATGTTTATTTAAACCCTGTCCTAGAAAAACAATGTGTTCAAAAAACCACTGTCCTACTTTTGTAAAATGGAAAAGTGGCGAATGCTGTATATATATATATGATTTTGAAGTATAGTTATATGTTCAATTACAGAAAATCACCAGCTATTTTACTAGCGTCTGAAGTGAAAAAATGGATTAAAATAAACTATGGATGCATAACAAATCAGAGTAAATCTTATAAATTTTTTTCCCATTAGCGTTTTACTTTAAGAAAATTCAAATAAATTAAGAATTTTAATATACATCAAATATTATTTGTTACACAAATATCTTTCAGATTTCTCGGGTTACAGAATAATAAATAAATAAATTTCTTTTTAGATATATATACTTCTATTTAAATTAATTATTCTGTTACAAAAAGAAATAATAATGAATATTCTTTGACATGCAATGCATATTAACATAGAATTTATACGATTTTTATTTAATATTCGAATATCATTTCATATTTCCTATTATATATATATATATATATATATATATATATATAGTCAGATGTATATAATGAAATATACATATATATGTGTGTGATTTTGTTTAAGTTTAAGTTGGCTATGTTGTGTTTCTTAGAGATAGTTCATAGTGTTAAAATATAGTTTTTTTTTTTTTTAATTATTTGGAAAAATGGTTATTGTCCTCGTGAGGGTAGGAAATCAAAAGCATATCTGAAGCTTTTTATTGGTTTAATCTGCAATTTATTCGTTTTCGGATTGGTGTATACAGTAATATGTATTTCCCTTTACTTTCAACAGAGATGGACAACAAAGTGTTTCCAGTATGACAAAAAAGTAATAAAAACTACAAAAAAAAAATTAATAACTTAGAAACAAATTGAGATACAGCTTTCAAACAAATTGCATTTAAAAGTACATTTTTTTTTTCTATACGACGATATAAAAAGTAATATTGTGGGATGTTTAGAAGTTTAAGAAATAAATTTCATTTAAAATGGGCCGTCAGATTTCTTGGAAATCTGACGATGGAAAAGCCTTTTCCCGAACAGCCAATGAAATGCTTGGATAATACTTAAGTTTCAGGTGGATAATATGTACGAGTCGCAGGCGATTTCTGTCGCTTGCAACTTTTAAGTGTAATAACACTATTAATGTATAATTCATGGCGTACGTAATGTATGATCAACTCCGTGCTATTTTTTACGTCTTAAATTTTAGTCTTTGAAGAAATCATTTTCCAAATGGTCGTTGTAATTTGTTAAATTGCATTTTTTTTTTTTACATTTTATTTATTTATTTATTTATTTATTTATTTTTTGTATGGGTCAGTTAATATTGTACATCAATTAAAGTTTACAGTTTGTGGTAATTTTTCAAATTACTTTTGGAATTTTTTAACTATATATATACACAGGGATTGGACAAAAATATGGAAACACCCCGTGAAATGCATGCTTGAACGTAAATGTTGATTTTACCCAATTTGTGGGTGGCGCCTTTGTATTTACCACTAACGAAAGCTTTCAATACGTTGCAAGTGTCAGTCGTTGTCAGAACAGTGTTCTGTGTAATTGTGAGCGTTTTGCATCTGAGCTAAGTTAAGTCAAACTTGGATAAATTGTTCGTGTTCGTATGGTGGGTGCTTCCGTTACCAAGGTATCCGATGTCTTTCACGTTTCAAGAGACACCGTATCGAAGATTTATACCGCATACAGGAAAAGCGAAAAACATCAACCGTTAAGTCAGAATGCGGACAAAAGCATGTGTTGGATGATCGTGACAGACGGTTATTAAAGTTGATTGTAACTAAAGATAAGAAGACGACAGCTGCAAAAGTCACTGCTGAACTAAGCGCTAAACTCATAAAGCCAGTCAGTACCAAAACAATAAGAAGGGAGCTCCGTAAGAAGGGATTTTCAGGGCATGATAATATATTTTTTAGGTGTTTCCATATTTTTGTCCACTATATATACATATATACTAGCTAAAGTACCCGGCGTTGCCTAGAATTTTAAGAATGTTTGTTTTGAAAAACGAATTTCAAAATTTAAGATAGTACAACATAAAGAAATAAAATAAAATAAACAGTCGAAGTGTTGTACACATGAATCAAATGACAACCTAATATAAAAATGTATAAATTTATATAACAGGCGCAAAATAATACAGCTATAAATGAACTTATTTCCATCCATCATTAGAGTAATAATGTTAAAATTCGCGAATATTTCCATAATCGAGTTTTCATTATGCTTCAATACATTTTTTCACACTTATATGACGTTATAGATTCACCACGTCCTTTATATTTACAATATGAGGTAATATTCCTTTATTTTAATTAGTCAAATTAATTAAATAATTATAATTTTTCACATGGAAATCGTAAAACAGAAAAATTATAACGTAACATTCACTTTGTTTTTAATTCGTCAACTATTTATTTTTTTTTTCATTTTTTCACGTGAAAATCTTGCAATAGAAAAGTTATGGCTTAATATTCCTTTTTTTAAAATTCGTCAAACTTTTTATTTTATTTTCTCACGTGGAAATCTTGCAATAGGGAAATAATTGTTGTGGTAAGAATTTTATTGTGTATTTTTAATTGTTGGCAACTGCTGTAACGAAAAATGTTTCAATTTGATTGTAAATTGCTGCTAAATTGGTGATTTTTTATTAATTAAAAGTTAACTATAAATTATTTCGATTCCGGATTGCTTTAGTTGCCTCGGCCGTGTTTTAATACGCATGTACGTAACATTTCACAATTCGGCCTTCAAAAAGTGCATTTGTATAGCATTACCGACACACAGACAAATTTTGATTTTTATATATTAGATTTCGTCCCTGGTGATGTGGTAGTAAAATCTACAAATTAAATACATTTTTCTCATTTGGCAACCTGCTCACTGTAATTTTTTTTCATCCCTTCCCATACGCAGTATTTGCCTGCCTCTTTTTCATGATAGATGTTTTTCACTTTCAACGGATGAGGCATACAGAATAGATGTTACAAATTAAAAAATAATATTTATGATTTGTATAGCATTACAGACAGACAAATTTTCATTTTTATATATTACAATAAATATTTAATATATATTTATTTCTATTTCTATTTCTTTTTATTTATATATAGCTATATACTGTTCTTATTTCTTTAACTTTAATTAGATTAAGAATACATTGAATGTTTTTAAGCTTCGAATGGCGCACTTAAAACTTCTTTTTTCAAGGATGATACAGAATTCCATTCAAACCTGACATCTAATTTTGTCCCATCAGGCAGCAATCTCCTCTCATTAAGCCCTCTCCTTTTTTCTACTCTTAATGGATTTTTCCTTTTATTCTCAAATCTTTTAATGTTGTTTTCTTTCCTCATTTAGATTCTACGTGTATTAGTCTAGATGTCGGTTATGTTTTGTTCTTATTTCGTTCATATAACTTAAAACTTAAGAAAATTGGTTAGCATAGCAAGCTGCAAATATTGTGTATCAAATCAAAAACAATTTATTCTAAGTTCGATACAGTGAAACCTGTGTATAACGATATTGTCTATAACGATAAACCTGTGTATAACGATATTTCATTTGGTCCCAGCAGAGATTCTATTAATTAAATGTATATCGAACTTGTCTATGACAATAAATGGTTTAAGGTGAAACCTGTAAATAAGGATAATTTGGTGCTTTTTGAAACAGCCACTTTCTCTTTCACAATCCCTTTTAACTAACTGTTGAAAAAACATCCAACTCCTAAATTCTCTGAATAAGGTATAGAATAGAAATACCATTATGGCGCGTTTACGGACGCCTCCTTGATTAGGTAAGTTGATTGGTAGTTCAGAGCTGCAATGTTACTGAGAAGATTTGCAATGCAACGTCCTTGTGCTAGACGGAGGAAGGAGTTGCTAGACACTGAACACAGGGAGGGGAACAATAAGCTATTTCCCGTACATCTTTGACGTCATACCACCCTTTTCGAACAAAACGTTAATAAACGAACTGTGATGGGTGGGATTTCTTTCAACTATGTAAGCCTAATCAAAGAAAATTAAACTTTCTTTGGCCTGATCACCTTAGATCAGGAATACGTTAGACTACGGATCTTCATTGTTCGACCGGCAGAAATGGAAACAAACATGATTCAACTTTCTTCGCCAAAAGGGTATCTTTTTTGGCAGTGATCCCTTTCTTGGCAACTTTCTGTTTCATAAAGGTCTTGGTGGGAGCGGGATGTTAGGAAATTCAGCGACAGTTTAAAGGGAAAAAATTGGTTTGGCGCGCTTTCCTCCCGCCATCACGTGCTGATGGGAATGGTGATATATGCTTCAAAAAAGGCTTCCGGTTCTTGGTCGAGTGGAAACGACAGAAAACAACCGATAATGAAGAAAATAGTAGAAAAATACTCTCCTGAAGATGTTCAGTTAATTGTCACTCTCCAAAATTACGTTTCAACATTACCGAATGTTCCACAAACATTTTTGAACTGAATGGATTGATAAAAATATGTGCATACAGGCTGCGTTCTCGTCAAAATCTGAACAAACAAGAATATCAGATTTGTTTTCTGTTAAAAATATGTGACTCTATCAAATAGTTAAACGCGTATACTGTTTACAACCCAAAACTCTAATTATTGCAGAGTTTTTTGCTTAATATTACTGTTTACTTGTCATGTATCATGTTATAACACTTGCACATTAAAACCTGACTATAACGATAAATTGCGTATAACGATATTGTTTTCTGTCCCTAGAATATCGTTATGGACAGGTTTTACTGTATTATTCCATTTGCATCCTCTAAATTAAGAAGTCATTCAAAGACAAATAATATCAAATTTCACAGATAAAATGAAAATTAAAATGATTATCTTTTTCATTACTTTATTAACACTTTGCAACCTGTTGTAGATTTCGGCTAGGCACCGCTAACATAATCTGTAAGTAGAGTGATACTCGACATTTTTAAATTGCCAATTTAACTATACATTATATTTACTAATTAGAAAGACTGCAAAAATTTAATATTCACATTTAACATTCTTATAATTACATACCCGTTCTTTGCAAATAATGCATAAAGCAAGCATCCTCTAATTTGTACTTGAAATGAAAGTATAAAATTATTTTTATTCTATTTTATCTATCTCTATTGTATGTCTTTGAAGAATTGTTTGAAAAAAAAAATTCTGTTAAAAATACATTTAGACAGAATATGTATTTGAATTGAAAAAAAAAATACATGCAAGAATAAGTGAACTAAAATTGTATCTATAAACACAACTTTCGTGTCCGTTTCAATTCAAGAGTTAAAATATATATTTATCATTTTGAAAACGTTTTCTCAGATAAATTATCCAAACTAAAATTTTTGGATAATCAGCTAAACATATGTTACTAAAAGAAGGAGTATCTTTAAAGTATCTTCATAGAAATAATCTTTAATAGAACCAGGGTCACATTACATGCATATCTAGAAACAACATAAAAATAAGATAAACTCTTTTAAACTAACATAAATTTGAATATAACTTAGTTTTAGTAACTCAAATTCCAAATTACAACGCTAGTCTATTCGAAATGTTATTTTTATGATTTTCTTCTTCTACTAGTTAATTAGACTTACTACTTTTACAGAATAATTCTAACTATTAAATATTTGTAAACTGTGCAACTCAGAAAAGTATAGATTTAAAGCTCTTTCCATAAGTACAGGCTTATAAAACCATTAAACATAGGATTTGAAATTACTCAATTAATATGGGATCTTCAACATTTCGTAGTTCTAAAAATTTTAAATTTATGTTTATTTTAAGATATTCAAACATAAAAATATTTTTCTTAAAGAGAGGAAATTAGAATTTTGAATTCCAGTGCTCATGTAAGCCGAACAATTTTACCTTTTAAAGTATATTAATATAAATATGAAAATAAAGCGGTAAACCAAAGTACCTTCCTTAAAGGACGATAAAGAAAAGATGATTTGTACTAATTTAAAAATACGTTATTCTAATAATTCAGGACTAAATTTATTTTAAAACATGTATAAATATTTTAATATTCTATTACAAATCTTACATTTAATTTTAAAAGAACATATTTCATAAATGTAAATAAGTTCGAGTTTTAAGTCAAAATTACGTCCATTACTAACCATATCATAACATTGAAATATTTATTTGCTTAAAAGACGTTATGAAAACACATTAAAAGTCAATTAAAAATCTATATTTACATGTTTCAACTCATTTTCTAAGTCGTCGTCAGAATGTTTATGAGAAAATTACAAATGCATATGAAAAATGGAAAAAATCATCGAAAATAAACACGTAATCATGTAACGCGCCCTACATTTTCGCGATTGCTCGTGTTCCCTCTATGTCGTGATGCCGTAATTTGTCCAACCATTCAACCCATAAATTCGGGATACGAAAAGATAATGTAGGGCGTATAAGCATGTTTGTAACGATACATTATCTTTTCGTATCCCGAATTTATGGGTTGAATGGTTGGACAAATTACGGCATCGCGACATAGAGGGAACACGAGCAATCGCGAAAATGTAGGGTGCGTTATATGATTAATTGTTTATATTCGATGATTTTTTTCTATTTTAGGTAGCTTTCATTATAAAAAGCTACCTATTGCAGCCGTTTGGAGGAAAGCGATTTAAAAAAATTTTGGTATATTTTCATCGATCATGACCCCCAGACTCCGAAACCACCCTTCGTTCAAAAGTTGATATATATATATATATATATATATATCTGATCTTTGTCACACTGTAACTCTCGTATTTATGAACCGATTTGGATGAAACTCGGTGTGTACATAGTACATACCAATGTCTCGACCGAGTTCGTTGGCAATCTTCATCCGCCATCTTGTTTTAAAATGGCGGCCATTTAAATTTTTTTTTAATTTTAAAATTTGAAATGTGGTACCAAAAAATTGAAAATTGAAAAATATTTTTTTCTTATGTGTTTGACCTTGATAGAAAGATTCCGGAGCAGTTTTTGTTTCGTCTATATCTTTAAAAATGGCTGAGTTATAGCACTTTAAATTTATAGCGTGGCTGACATTTTGAAACGTCCTGAATTTGGTCAAGCGATAACAGGCGTATTCATAATCCGATTTGGATGAAACTCGGTGTGTACATAGTGCATACAAATGTCTCGATCGAGTTCGTTGGCCAGCGTCATCCGCCATCTTGTTTCAAAATGGCTGCCATTTAAATATTTTTCAATTTAAAATTTGAAATATGTTACCAAAAAATTGAAAATTGAAAAAAAAAAATATTTGTTTGACCTTGATACAAAGATTCCGGAGCAGTTTTTGTTTCGTCTATAATCTTAAATATGGCTGAGTTAGAGCACTTTAAATTTCTAGCGTGGCTGACATTTTGAAACGTCCTAATTTTTGTCACGCGATAACAGGCGTATTCATGAACCGATATGGATGTACCTTGGTGTGTACAAAGTACATACTAATGTCTCGACAAAGTTCGTTGGTCAGCTTCATTCGCCATCTTGTTTCAAAATGGCGGCCATTTAAACAAATTTTAAAAATTTTCAATTTAAAATGAGGAATCAAAAAATTGGAAAATAAAAAAGATTTTTTTCTTATGTGTTTGACCTTGATGCAAAGATTCCGGAACAGTTTTTGTTTCGTCTATATCTAAAAAAATGGTTGAGTTATAGTATTTTGAATTTCTATTGTGGCATCATTTTGAAACGACCTGATTTTTGTCACGCGTCAACAGGCGTATTTATGAACCGATTTGGATGTAACTTGGTGTGCACATGGTACATACCACTGTCTCGACCGAGTTCGTAGGCAAGCTTCATTCGCCATCTTGTTTCAAAAGGGAACATTAAAAAAAAATTAATTTAAAATTTAAAGTGAGGTATCAAAAAATTAAAAATGAAAAAGGTTTTTTTTATGTGTTTGACCTTGAAACAAAGATTCCGGGCAGTTTTTGTTTTGTCTGTATCTTAAAAAATGGTTGAGTTGTAGCACTTTAAATTTATAGCATGGCTGACATTTTGAAACGATCTGACGCGATAACACAAGTATTTATTAATCTATTTGGTTATAAGAAGACATGTGGATAGTATATAGCAATGTCTCGACCACGTTCACTGGCCAGCTTCATCCGCCATCTTGTTTCAAAATGGCGGCCATTAAATAAAAAAAAATTATATTTAAAGTGAGGTGCAAAACAATTAGAAATTGAAAAAGGTTTCTTTCTTAAGTATTTAACCTTGATAAAAGGATTCTGCAGCATTATTTATTTTGAAAAATGGCTCAGATATAGCAGTTTGAATTTGTTTATGTGGGTGACATTTTGAAAAATCTGATTTTCTGCCTGCGACAGCACTCGTATATATCAATGATTCTGATGTGAGTGACCATGTGCACAGGAATTACTAAGGTCTCGACCAAGTTCACTGGTTAGCATCATCCACCATGTTGTCTTAAAAGGGCAGGCACTTCAAGATGTCGCCGAATTTGGAAACCAAATATAAGTTACTTTAAATAACATCAGCTTGGATAAAGCTGACTAATTTTGCGAAGTTCTCATTCATAATGATTTAGTATTGATAAAAATTAGTATTGAATCTTCTATAATCGGTTTCCACTAAATTGAGCTTCGTGTGTTTGAATAATATAAGCTAGCTTTTTAAAAATAAGGAATATGAAATCTACCTCTTCCTCCCGGCACTGGCCAGAAGGACTTTTTCATATGCATTTGTAATTTTCTGTTATACATTCTGACGACGACTCAGAAAATGAGTTGAAACATGTAAATATAGATTTTTAATTTACTTTTAATGTGTTTTTATAATGTCTTTTAAGCAAATAAATATTTTAATGTTATGATATAGAACATATTTTATTAATTTTGTATTCAACGAATTTTGATAAGACTAAATGTGTTTTCATTCCACAACAAACTTTTCGCCCAAGAGGAGGCATGTCCAATCGTCCAGTAATGAGATGCGTACCACAGTCAATGGAAAAGAATGCATAGCAAACATTCAACTTATTATGTCAGCGTAATATAGGCAGTAACGCACTCATATCTTATAGGATTCATATGTACAGTGTATCTGTAAACGCATGGTGCACTTTTGTCCGGTCATAGGAAATCAACGAAACAAGCTGGAAATGTGAAATTTTTACCACATAAAAGAAAAATTCTCCAAGTTTCAGTGAAGTCCCCCGTTTCATCCCCGTTCAGTGAAGATAGATGTGGCCTCTATTTGAAACAGAGAATCACATACTTTATTCAATCTGTTAGACCAGACGTCCTTAACTGTGTGTGGGAAGAACTTGGATATCGTTTAGATAGGTGTAGGGCAACAAATGGAGGGCACATCGAACTGTACTGAACAGGTATGGAACTTGGAGAGTTTTTCTTTTATTTTCTGAAGATTTAACATTTCCATCTTGTTTCATTGATTTTCTGTGACCGGTCAAAGTGCATCAACTTTACGTACACTCTTTATAACGGTTGTAGCTATAAACCTTCTTCATTTCAGGAAATACATATAAAAATAATTTTCAGAATAAAACATAAATCATAGAAAATTTAAAATGAAATTTTTCTGTTAAGTGTGTCGGAATGTCTCAAGATTTTTTTTAGGGATAGGAAACAGAAAATTTAACCGTAAAAGTAAAAAAAAAAAAAAAAAAAAGAAAAAAAATGTTATTGACTTTAACTTTATGTTTTTTAAAAGATAGTAATGGGAAACATTCAAAAGGGCTCCAAGAAAACTTTTAAAGGGAGCCACGTAGGACATCCTCTCTTGCATCACATTGTAGTCTACATCCTATAAATTTCATAATACTTAAATTGCTGTAATATTATTAATAAATCTGTTCAAATTATTTTCTCACATAGTCCTTAATGTAAAAAAGAAGCAGATTGACAGTAACAATAAAGAAAGCCATTGAGATGTTTTCAGATTCTAAGTAACCTATTTATAACAAATTTTGCCTCAGAATCATTACAGAAAATTTTAATGAACGTTTTTTTTTTTTTTTAACTGAAGTTTGTTGTACACTGGCACATTAACACACGCATAAGGCATTTATATTCAAAATTTGAAAAGCGACTATATTTCATTAAAACGCTTATAAATATGTAAATTAAATAATAAATTTTATAATTTTCTTAAATTCCTTCATAAAAGTTTCTGTTATAGCATTTGGCGTAAGTGCATACGTACACTTTCGCTCTTTCTAGCTTTTATTTAGTAAATTAGCCTTTTTTAATATAAACCACCTTTAATATGTTTTCTTTTTCAACTATCAAAAAGTATAATAAATAGATAATCTCTCAACACAACTTAGTACTTACTAATAAAATACTAGCAAAGTTTATTAATTTTAGAAACAACAAGTAAGAAAAATCATGCGTACAGCATAGACTCCCTGAAAGCTTTAACGAAACTTCGTTACTTAGGGAAATAAGGTAAATAAGATAACTAAGTAAACATTTAAAAATCTGATTTCAGTAGTTACCGCCCATAGCCAAATATGTATTCCAACTCTTTGAACAGTCCTGTATTCGATCTGTATGTTGATATATATACCATATAATGGGAAAATTTAGTTTAGCAAGAAAATGCATAACAGGTTGAAATTCATCTTTCAGCAATTTATACTAATAAATGGAAACATATTTGAATACTTTTGTACAGCCCTGCAGTTTACCTAGTACCTTTATTACACGCCACTATTTAGCTAAAATTTAATTCAAATTAAAACACGCTTAAAACTACTGAAATTACATTTCCAGAAATTATCACCCACAGACGGCCATGTATCCAACTCTTTGCGTGGCTCTGTATATCATTTTATCTATATTCTACAAATATTTCTTAGTACACTAAATTCAGTTCAGCGTAAAAATGCATAACTCCTTTAAAACTCACTTTTAAGCAATTTATGCTCATACTCAGTAACCTTTACGAATTCATTTCAGTAACTCTGTATATGAACTATAACATTTATACGCACATTATAGTATGCATAAATATAGTGAACAAGTAGGCAAGTGTAATCACAGATCGCACAGAGGGTTTCGTTTAATATTTCGTTCAAAACACTTTATCCTTTTGAAAAATCTGTTCGTTCCACATTTCGCAACAAGGGGCGCAGTCTATTCTAAACAAACCTCTATCAGAACGAAACTCCGTTTTACATACTATCCGTAGATATATTAGTCGAGGGGATTGGGCCCATAGCACCCGAGATAAGTAGACACCCCTAGCGGTAAAAAGTGGAACTAAAATATGTAAGGCTATGGTGCATAATATGAAAAAAATGGTCAAAGGGTATCGGCAAAAGTTGGAAAAGTGCTCCCCGGGTGAAAAGGGAGGAGGTTAGAAAAATTGCTTAAAATACACAAGTTAGAGCCCGGAAGAGTAAAAAATATAAGACTTTTTGAAAATTTTATGATTTCCCGTGTGGTCTGAGGTATTCAGCTATACGTATGCAAAAATTCATGTCTCCAACTTAATTAGGGGCTCCCTTAGAAAGATTTGCTTAAAATACATATGTGGTAGCTCAAAGGGTTAAACGTAAGACTTTTTCAAGATTTTATGATTTATCGCCTGGCCTCGGGTGTTCTGCTATAAGTATGCAAATTGTCAAATCTCCAATTTAATAAGGGGTTCAATTAGAAAGAATTGCTTAAAATACGCATGTGGGAGCCCAAAGGATTAAATGAACGGTTTTTAGAGATTTTTTGATTTGTCGCCTGGCCTCAGGTGTTCTCTTATAAGTATGCAAAATTTCAAATCTCCAGTTTAATAAGGGGCTCAGTTAGAAAGAATTGCTTAAAATACGCATGTGGGAGCCCAAAGGATTAAATGAACGGATTTTTAGAGATTTTTGGTTTGTCGCCTGGCCTCAGGTGTTCTCTTATAAGTATGCAAAATTTCAAATCTCCAATTTAATAAGGGGCTCAGTTAGAAAGAATTGCTTAAAATACGCATATGGGAGCCCAAAGGGATAAATGTACGATGTTTTCAAAATTTTATGATTTGTCGTATTATATGTGGTGTTCAGCTATAAGTATGCAAAATTTTACACCTCCAACCTAAATAGGAAGAATTGTTTAGAAAAGAATTGTTTAAAGTACACATGTGGGAGCTCAAAGGATTAAATGTACGGCTTTTTCAAAATTTTATGGTTTGTCATTTGATGTCAGGTGTTCAGCTATAAGTATGAAAAGTTTCACGCATCCAATCTAAATAGGGGCTCACTTAGAAAGAATTGTTTAAAGTACACATGTGGGAGCTCAAAGGGTTAAATGTATGACTTTTTCAAAGTTTTCTGATTTGTCGTATGATGTGTGGTGCTCAGCTATAAGTATGCAAAATTTCAAGTCTCCAACATGTATAGTTTCTGAGAACGGGCTTTGTGACAGACGGACAGACAGACAGACAGAGAGAGGAGCATGACGAATAGGGTTTCGTCGGATGAACGAAACCCTAAAAAAGCGCATATCATAATTAAAAATGCATTTCGAGCAATCATTACTAATATACAGTAATTCGGATACAATATAGTATCTGAAATCGTTTCAAATACACCGCAAACAATTTCCCCTATACAATTATGAACGGAGTTCTTTTGTGTTGCCCTGTAAATGAACAATAAGTATTCTTTGTACCGCATATTCAGCAGAATTCATATTTTAGTGGGCTTCATAAATGAATATCAATTTTACTTTGTTTGAAAGAGTGTAACACCATTAAAAATCATTTGAAACGATTTTTTCTCATTGACCGTAATGTAACGGAAAACTTTTGACTGTTCGTGTAAATGAACTAAACATGCTACAAACTTCATTTGCAATAGAGATTGTGCTATGGTAGAGGTCACTAACCTGCATAATTTTCAGAACGATCCGAGTATATTTACGAGAGTTAGAGCGCGGACAGACGAACAGACGGACAGACACACAGACAGACAAACCGAAGTCATAAACACTTTTCAACTTTGTTGGAAAGTGTTAAAAACTATTACTTCTTGACTTAATTACCTAGATCTCGTGTTAATCAGTCTTCTTCGCCAGACTTTTAAAGAAAAATACATTGAAAAAAAAGGACAGATAGTGTAAGTAGATATATTGTGGCAGCCGCAGAAAGGCAAGGGAGAAAATTCTTCATTCGGAATGGCAGCTGGCCAGAGCCGTTGTCATAGCAGCGCGGACGAAAATGTTTACATTGCGTTTTTTGTGTGTTCGAATACGATGAGTGTCAGAATCGACGTTTATCAATGTTCTACGAATAAAGGTAGTAAAGAGTTTTAAGTGAGTGATTATATTATACGAGCGACTCACCACAATGGTGACCATGGACTGTTCTTATATAGAGCATCAGCCTTCCTAGATGAGTTGGAATGTTATCCGATCATCTTCATCTTTCAAAGAATACATCGTGCTACAGCGGCTCGATGGAAAGCAGATAAGTTCTGAGTCATTTTCCTGATATTTTTTCTGTTATTTTATTAGAAAAATTTAACTCGCGAATTTATTTTGGTTTGATTGTACTATTTTATATATTTATTACCATAAATCATGTCTAGTGTCGATGCTGTTCAAATTCCATTATATAACAGATCAGATCCTGCGCTATGGTTTGTGATGTGCGAAAGCACATTTGCTTTAGCTACCCCCAAAGCAATATCAGAATCTGTTACAAAATATAATTATATAGTTTCGCATCTTACACCCGATGTTGCATCAATCATTCGTGATATTTTAATGCAACCAGATGCTACTGACCCTTATGGTGTCTTAAAAAAGGAATTAATTGCGCGCTCAGGTGAATCATCCCAGCAAGAGATACGACAGCTCTTGTCTGGAGAAGAACTAGGAAATCGGAAACCTTCAGATTTATTACGTAGTATGAAACGTCGCGCGGAATCCCTAAATGTTCCAGACAATCTAATGTTTGAATTGTTTTTGCAACGATTACCAAATTCTGTTCAGACAATTTTAGCGGCTGTTTCTGAATTAACCCTTGATAAAGCAGCGGAAATTTCAGATCGTATTTCAGAAGTTACCCCTTCCCCAGCTTCTGCAATTGCCGTGTCCTGCTCGAATGAACAGGCGATAGAGGGTAAATTATTGAAAGAAATCGAAAAATTAAATAAGCGCATTGATCAGCTTGCTGTTTCACGTGGTCGGTCCCCATACGGCAGAAACTGGAGTAAACCTCGAGGGCGAAGTAATAGTGATAATCGGGATTCAAGTATCTGTTGGTATCATAGACGATTTGGAAAAAAATGTAGGGAAGAAAAATGCATAAAGCCGTGTTCTTGGGCGGGAAACGAAACCAGCAAAGAGTAGAGGCGACTTATTCTTTGCCTCAACAGTCACGTCGCCTGTTCATTAGAGACCGGACTACAAATGTTTCTTTTCTGGTCGACACCGGTTCGGACGTATTAATCCTTCCTGCCAACAATGTACAAAAACGGAATCCACCCGTACAAACGCTTTTGGCTGCTAATTCTTCCCCTATAAATGTTTATGGTCAACAAACCCTTTCTCTAGATTTTAAGTTAAGACGAAAATTTAATTGGACTTTTCTAGTGGCAAATGTTAGTACACCAATTTTGGGAGCAGATTTTCTCCATAATTTCGAATTGGTTCCAGATCTCCGCCACAAATGTCTAAGAGATTTAAAAACAAAATTTGAAACAACAGGTCACATGAAATGTGCATTAATTCATTCAGTAAAAACAATCAATATTGATAATATATATAATGAACTTCTTAAACAATTCCCATCTATTACAAAATTACCAGATGATATACTCATAGCCTCTAAAAATGCCGAGGAGCATTATCATCATTTAAAAGCACTATTTTCCAAATTAGCAGAATATGGTTTGTGCATAAATGTATCCAAGTGCACATTTGGTAAACCTACCATTGATTTCTTAGGATTTCGAATATCTGAACATGGTATTCAACCACTTCCAGATAAAGTTAAATGCATAATCGATTTTCCGCAGCCCACAACCTTATCTCAACTTCGAAGATTTTTGGGTATGTTTAATTTTTATAGGTCTTTCATATATCAAGCTGCACACATACTTGCGCCTTTAGTGAAATTGTTAGAAGGCCATACAAACAAAAAGAAATCTCGTTCCCGTGTTCCTAAAACAGAACCCCTTAATTCGAACGAAGATGCTGAAAAAGCTTTCGTAGCTGCCAAAAATGCAATATCTCAGGCTGCTCTTTTACGGCACCCTATTCCAGGCGCTCAGTTGAGTATATGGGTTGACGCCTCAGATGGCGCGATCGGCGGCACCCTTATGCAGTTTTATCAGGAACGTTATGAACCTTTAGCATTTTTTTCCATGAAATTAAACAACAGTCAGCGGAATTGGTCAACATATGACCGGGAATTATTTTCTATTTATTCGGCAATAAAAAAATTTCGGCACATGCTAGAGGGGAGAATTTTTCAAATTTATACTGATCAAAAACCGCTAATTTATGCATTTAAGCAAAATCCCCATAAATGTTCGCCGCGGCAATCACGCCATTTAGATTACATTTCCCAATATTCCACTGACATTAGACATGTACCAGGTTCCGAAAACATTGTTGCAGATTGCCTCTCAAGAATTGAAATTGATTCTATTTCAAAATCTCCAATCTTAAATTTTGAGGAATTCGCAAAAGCTCAGGAAAATGATTCAGAGCTACAGAACCTGCATAATAGTACATTGCTCAAATTGGAATTGAAACCTTGCCTCATTTCTGATTGTAGCCTACTATGTGATACTTCAACAGGTACGCCTCGACCCTTAGTTCCTAGTTTCTTTCGTCGGCTGATATATGAACATTTGCACAACCTAGCCCATCCAGGCATAGCAGCTACCACAAAACTAATTTGTTCCAGATACGTATGGCCAAATATGAAACGAGACATCAAAAACTGGGTTCGTGGCTGTGAGAAGTGTCAAAGATCAAAAATACAGAGGCACACCAAAGCACCTCTTGGCACGTTCTCTCTTCCTGATGCACGTTTTTCCCAAATACATATAGATATCGTAGGTCCCTTGCCTCCATCTGACGGTTTCAGCTATCTTTTAACGATGATTGACCGATTTAGCAGATGGCCAGAAGCCGTACCTATATCTGATACACAAGCTAAAACAATTTGTAGTGCCATATTAAAGCATTGGATATCAAGATTTGGTTGCCCTTCGCTCATAACCACGGATCAAGGCCCACAAATGCGATCAGCAATATTTGATGAATTTACGAAAATGATGGGAACACAGAAGATCCGCACAACGGCATATCATCCGATATCGAATGGCATTATCGAAAGATTTCATCGACATTTAAAGTCATCCATCAAAGCTCACGAAACCAGTAGGTGGACTGAAATATTACCAATAGTTTTACTAGGCATTCGCACAGCAGTGAAGGAAGATATACAAGCTTCTTGCGCTGAGCTTGTCTACGGCACTACGTTGAGATTGCCCTGTGATATGCTGGATGAATACAAGATCCGACCTTTCAACGATAACTTCGTCACGCAACTACGAAACACCATGCGGCAGTTAAGTCCAGTTGCTACATCATCTCACTGCCAAGGGAAGTTCTATATACACCCTTCCTTGACATCTTGTTCACACATCTTTCTAAGAGTGGATCATGTACAACCTCCATTGTGTCAACCATATACTGGTCCTCACAAAGTCCTAAGTAGAACTGGGAAAACTATAACAATCGAGCTTAATGGTCGTAAGTCTACGGTATCAATAGATCGAGTGAAGCCAGCTCATTTGATTTCTACTTCAGACTTGTCCACGAAAACTGTTCCAGAGAACTCTAAATTAAAACTCTCTCTTAAAGCGGACAGTAACCCTGACCAAACAAAAACTGTCACACGTTCGGGCAGACATGTCCATTTTCCTAAAAAACTGGCATCTTATATTACTTACTGAAATTGTTGATAAATTGTTCATTTTGCATACTACACATTATGCCTATATTTTGTTATATATTGCAATTTTATTTCATGTAAATATCCTTGTAATTTTTCTCCACAAGCGTGGATTCTGACACAGATAGTCAAAAAAAAAAAAAAAAAAAAAAAAAAAAAAAAAAAAAAAAAAAAAAAAAAAAAAAAAATAGTATACACTTGTATATCGTTTCTTCGGTACCCTACGTCACTGGGGGGATACTCTGTGGCAGCCGCAGAAAGGCAAGGGAGAAAATTCTTCGTTCGGAATGGCAGCTGGCCCGAGCCGTTGTCATAGCAGCGCAGACGAAAATGTTTACATTGCGTTTTTTGTGTGTTCGAATACGATGAGTGTCAGAATCGACGTTTATCAATGTTCTACGAATAAAGGTAGTAAAGAGTTTTTAAGTGAGTGATTATATTATACGAGCGACTCACCACAATATCAACTTTGAAATTAAGCTTAGAAGGTGTTCTTTAAGTGTTTGTATAATAAACTATTGCCATATTCTATTTATTCCGTCAAGTGTATCTACTTAAATCGGGGCATGGATACTTATTGTTGCTTCCATTAGTGCGAAATAGGATATTCCAAGGAGACGTGGAACAGCACTGTCATTCGGTGAGTAATAATACTTATGGAATGTTAAATAAATTCTGAAATATGTAGTGCTTATTTCAATGATGTGTGAATGCGACTGCTGATAACTGTAACGTTCTAGCGATACTGTTATATTTGACGAAAAGTAAAGTAATACTATTAAAAATTTCATTGAAATAGCTTTATTATTCTTAATGTCAAGACCAAGAATTCGAGTTCGGTTCGGAATAAATCTCTTTGTATTTTTATTAAACAAAGGGATTGCAGCTATAGCCTGGTTTTCAATTCTAAAACTGTATGATGTAATTTCTTTTTTCACTTCTTAAAGTTAGTCTCTTATTTTTTGAAACTGTATAAATCTATCATTATGGTATATATTATTTCATTCGTGCATTTTACGTTTTGTTGCACCTGATAAAAAAAACGTTTTTTTGATGAACATATCCAATAAAATGAATCATATCCAATCTGATTGCTAATTATAATACACGAGAAAAAAGTATTATGATATTTTATTCATAAGAAAGACTGGTTTGATTAACTTGTGATTCAATTAATGGTGACCATTGGATTAACTATAAACAACTCAATTTTCCCTCTATAGCCGAGTTTTAGCTATGCTATTACAAATTGTATACCAAACTATGTAGATTCATACATATCAATGCGCCCCGTAATCGCAGTATCAATGAGTCACATGTTACCTTTTTTTTTAAATAATACGGTTTTACATTTAAGTGCAAAACAACAGGGCGGCCTGAAAGACAAATGCGGAGATAGACCTGGGATCGATGCAGTAGGGCATGCGCATGTATGGCATATGACGTAAGAGGCGGTGGTCGGAAGTGTATAAAGCACAAAGGCGGTGGATGCTCGGCAGTTCGATCAAATCCGTTGGACGGTGTACATTAATTTAAACGGTATGTTTCTACTACTGTGTGATATTTCAACAGGCAATCCAGCAGATGTCATCTGGATGACTTTACTAGGATTCGTATTATTAGGAAGTTGGAAGGAGATCGAAAGGTGACAAGAATGTAAGAAGAGTTCAGGATAGCTCACAGCATCGTTTCATTAGCCTGGAAAGCATTCCAAACAATAGCAACAGCTCTCCAAACATTCAGAAGTGGTCGCCCAGGAGCAACAATAACTGCGGACGACCGCTATATTGTCCTACAGGCGAAAAGAAACAGCCGGCAGACAGCTGTAGAAATCGCAAGGCACATGGAACAAATTATTCGACGTCGGATATCACGTTTTACTGTGGTCAGGAGGATGCACAAACGTGTTCTATACGCACGACGACCAGTACGTAGTTCCTTTAACGTATGCTCGTCGTAAACGCCGGTTTCTGTGGTGCCAGGAACACAAGAACTGGACACAACAGAAGTGGGGTCCAGTACTCCTTACGGATGAGAGTCGATTTAGTCTGACAAGCGATTCTGGACGTATACACATCGAATGAGTATTTTTGAAATGTATAGCGTGTTCTATATACATAGGGAAGAGTAGTACACAGTGAGACGTGGTACGCTATGAGACATTAGTCAATTTGACATATAGTTGTTAACTTTTTCTCCTAGCTGACACTCCAACATAACTACCACATCTTATGCGACAATTTTTTTTCAAAAGAATAAAATCAGTCGACATACGTTAAGAAATAATATTTTTCGTCTCGCTGTGTGCTACACTCCACTACATTTTTTATTTTTTAATAATCATTTATTGTGTTCAATTAATAGTGGGATAGGCTCAAAGAGGTGATAGTACATGTGAAGACAAACAATTTTTGCAATTTTTTTTCTCTTTGTTGGGGGGATTGCAATGCTTTATTTCCAATCCTCCCATTAATTGAAAAATGCAGGGGGATATATTCAAACAGAATTTGTGGTTTCAATCAATAATTTTGAGAATGGAAAGCAAATTTTAAGACAAATTTGAAAAGACCTACTTGAAATGGGAAGTGTGATAATATTGAGAAAAGTGTTTTAAATTTCCAAAAGTAATATCCAAGATAAATGTCCAAAGAGCGTGAATTTAACGTTCCAATATTTTGAATGTGTTTTATAGTGCTTGGAGTAACACTAATTCAGTTATTGCTTTTTTCTATCACTATATGTGACATCATTTGATTTCCTACATAGTTGTGTAAATATCTTAAAATTTTCATTAGAATATTTTAATTTTTCTCAAGACTATTCACGAATTCACCTTGTATTATAAACTGAATAAGTGGATTGCGATGTAAATTCCATTGTAAAAGTTCTCAGCCTTTATATGTGCTATGATCACTCTGAATGTTTCACCACAATAACTACACCCTTGTCTAAGAGTGTCTTATATTCATTTATAACTTTTTTTATTTAAAAAAAAATACACTTTATCAAAGAAAAACTTTCAGTCTGCATGGAAATACTTCTGCTTCATAACATATTCTTAACCGCATAATTTTTCATGAATGTAAAATTTCGCAAATTTCTTTCACTTTTTTTTATAGAAACTAGGGCACCCTGCCCTGTACGATCTACGCTCGCCAACCCCCGTTCAGACACCCCAGATTCTAAAAGTCCGCTAATTTGACCGACTTTAAAAAGATTGAATTATAATGATAAAAAAAAGTGGCGATCTCTCTTAAAACGGGTTTCCATTCGTTTTCCTTTTATTGGGGATTTTTAAGACCAAATCAGCTGCTTTTAAGAAATATTATGGCAGTTTACGTCTTTGATAATCAAAAATAGTTAAATATTTGAAAATAAGCTAATGTAAAATGAATCAAGTAAACAAAGTCATGGTATCCAGGTATTTTTTAACAACGCTATAAGAAAGTTCTTTTAAATAAGTCATTTTAAATATATCGTTTTAAATATGACGTAATTTTCACCAAAGGTTTCTTTCTCTTATTAATATTCACGTGAAAATACTTTTGTTGTTAGAAAGGAAATATTATTTGCGCTGTCTTAGAATTCGCAACAATAGTTGAAAAGATTATCTCAAAATCTGAAAAAAACGTCTCGCGCAAATATATTTTTAAATTTAAACTGTTTTGCATTATTATTTGGTCGTTTTAAATATGATGTAATTTCCTTCATTTACGACTTTTAACGCATAATAATACATTTTTTATTTTAATTTTTTTTCTCTTTTAAAATTCAAGTGGAAATATAGCTCTTATGACGTAATTTTCAATATTTTACTGCTTTTAACATGCAAGCAGTTTCCGGTCAATGTGTAGCAGTGTACATCCAGCGTCGAGTGTTTTTATCAGTCAATTCTCTTCTCCTTGACAAAGGCTTAAGGTTAGCCGAAAGTGCTTGGAGTAGCTTTTTATCATTTTAACATCTAGTGTTTTTAAATTTAAAAAACATTTGTATATATTTTGTCACACCTCTGTAGTAATGTGTTTAAATGAAGCATTTTAAATGTTGGTGAATCTGGCGTTCAAGATTGGACTATTTTATTAAGTCAATTTATTAAAGTTTTCTTAATATTAGAAAAGAAAGACCCCGGTCACAAAAAATTCATTGACAGCGGCAATGACAGCATTAGTTACTTTGTTTTATGGAGTAGAGATATACAAAAAATATCCATATTATTTTAAATATTTAAGACTAAAATTATCACAATTTATTAAAAAATTACACTTTAGATTTTGTACGAGCAAATAATCATTATACATAATACAATTTTATAAAATCTTTTTCATTAATTTTATTGATATTTTTATTAAGATATTATATCTATATTTAAAATCGATTGATCGCGTTAGTCATTACAAAATATCAGAATTTCGCCAAAAAAAACTTGTCTATGTATGCTTTCACATACATTATATATAATGACAGTTTTTAATCTACTTTCTATGCTTATTTTTTTATTTTATAATTTTATATTTTTTATTAATAAACTACATCTGTATTTCAAGCTTTTTATGTGTTCAGATATATTAAGTCCTATGTTTGGCTTTCCTTCCCTTGATAGTCGACAAGCTCCCCAGAAATATATTATGTTTCACCAATAAAACATCCCACTTTATCCCATTATACTGCAATTTCCTTTCACTTAACGCTTGTTTTCTGTAAACTTAATGAATTTTTTTATTACTTTCGTACTTCCTCACGTCTCGTTTGATCATTTGGATTCCCCAGGCAGCTTTTTCAGATATTTTTCTCATTTTATGACGCACTGTTGCAACTAAATCATTAAATAATGTATCATATTTCATTTTTATGTAGGTGCAAAAGGTATACTTCGTCATGAAATAGCACTTAAAAGTACTGGTTGGAACTTTCTAGAATGTAGAAGGAAAAAAAGTTCCAAAAATTTTTGCGATTTAAAAAATTAATATTGGTTTTGATATACTTATTAACTGCATTTAAATATTTATAAATTATGAATGATGCACAGTTTTGGTTATAAAAGAATTATTACGATTTTAAAGTATGTTTTTTAGAAATGTAGTTTTGACATTCACATTATACAGTACAAAGTTTAAAGTTCGGATACACAAAGTTCGGTCTTTCCAGAAGGGAGGAAGGGACTTCCTTTCAAGAAGGGAGGGAAAAAAACGAAATTGTTGAAGCAAACAAAGAAAAAAAAAGGTCTAGAGTAAAGAAGCTAATAAAGCAGCCTACATTAACTGAAATATTCAATAGTTAAGTAAATTACAATTTGTTCATTAATTGTATTTTCCTTTAAACAAATGTTTTTGTTTTGTTATGATTTATTTAATGAAAATGATTCTTTAATTTAGTATTAATAGCTGTTATATGCAATTTTTAGTATATGAACGTCATATTTTGCCTTTTTAAGTGGTGAAATTTATTTTTCTTTTTAATGGAAAAGCAATATTTTTGATGGCCCAAAGTTCGGAAAAATCCGAAGTTCTTGATAAAATCCCGCAGATCCCGGACTTTAGACTTTGTACTGTATTTAATAAATATTTATGTGTACATTACGTTTAAAAAATCCTTATACATTATCCTATTTAAGAAACAATTTAAAGAAATTAATAGGTTTTATCATAATGATTTTTCATTCTAAAAAAAATACTAAATACGTCGTAGTTACTAATTTTTTTTTCTTTTTTTTTTTTTGTGCGATTTCACTTAATTTTATGCAAAGTTGTTTTTCAATCCGTAGCAATGAACTTTGCACACACATCAGTTAAAGCACAGATTACGTGTTTTATCATATTTCAGATAATATATTATTGGACAAGTTTAAGTAACAAGTAAAACGCTACCTCACAATATTATCAATTTTTATCTGGCAAATTTAGACAGGAATTCACAGTAGTAGATTTAACCCCTTAATTCTCGCTCCCTTGATAGTCACGGGCTGTGTCTTTTATTTAGATTGTTTGATTTCCACCAGTTTTATAAAATAGTGTAATTCGCTTTATTACAGTATCATTTTACCTGACATTAAATGTAATACTTCTTTTTAAAAAAAGTGGTGTCAGTAAGCAATTTGAATTTTTAAATCGTATTTTAATGTGACCGATAAGGGGTTAGAGGCAATTAAGATGCGCAAAACTAGGTCATAAAGTATATAGAGGAAGTTCCAGTAATATACAATACCATTTTATTGTTATTTGTAAGTCATCATTAAAAATTTCAGATACAGTAAAAGTTAGTAAAGAATGAACTTTGACTATCTATTGACACATTTTGAAAGCATTCAACGTGGAAGAAAAAAATACATATAAAGATTTAGCTTTGAATGAAAAGTTGCACTTTTTGGGTAATGGCAACCAGTCGGACTAATATGGAATAGCGTCATAAGCATATTAAAATTGCAAGAACAGCCATGAGTTAAAAGAATAACCAAAATTATTTAACCCTTTATCTACTTACGGTACTTATAAGTACCATTAAAATAACTTGCTATAAATTTCATTTAATACATCGATTAGTTGTAATATAGTTTAGAATGAATTATAGATACATTACTTTATCTTGTTCCAAAAGCATTATTCGTTACACAAAACAAAAATATTTTTAAAAGGGTGATTTCTTTTGCCTTTGCATTTTTTCAGCTTTCTTGGCATTGGGGAGGAGTGAAGGGGAGATTTTTCAAATCGGAAATATTTCTACACTTCTACTGTAAGAACATTTCTATTTGTACATTTCCTAATTCTACAAAATACTAAATAAAATATTTAAAATAAAAGATCTGAGTGGGTTTATAAATATTGCACAAAATCCCCATGAATTCAAATTTAACCCACTGACCGCCGAGCAAAAGGGCAAAATTGTAATGTTGTTTTCTCTGTAAGTTTTTTAAAAAAGTAAAAAAAAAAAAAGATGTTTTTTTTTCTAACATGATATAAAAATGTTTATTACGTATAGGTATATAGACCTTGAGAGTATTAATCATAACTTAATTTTGTAAAACTGGATTATAACTGTAGGATTATATTAATTTAAATAACTAGGGGGCTCGGCCCCCTACGAGCTACGCTCGCCAACCCCCGTCCAGACACCGCAGACTCTAAATGCACACTAATGTGATCGGCTTTAAAAAGATTTCGAAAGATTGAATTATAATTTAAAAAACAGTGGTGATCTCCCTATTTCTATTCATTTCTATTTTGGGGAAATTTTAACGCCAAATCCGCTGCGGTACTACTTGATTATCCCGTCGACTAATTTCGCCAAATTATATAAATCGCCAAACCACTCGCCAAATTATACAAATTGACATAATTTTTATTTTAAATAACGGAAGAACAAATAAATTAGTACAAAATTAATAAAAATACAAATAAAACGTCGAAATAAAAATAACTTGATGACGTTGACACGTGTAACAACATTTCAAAATAAGCTAATATAAAAGGAATTAAGTAAAATATTAATTATATTAATTTAAATAATGCTTCTATTGCAGTGAAACCTACAGCGTAGTGAACGTATGTATCAGTTCGCGGCGGTGAGAAGGTTAATTAATCCTTCTAAATCCTTCAATCCTTCTAACATCCTTCTAAAATTTATTACATGATTATGTCAATCTTTTAATGTAGTTTCAAAAATTCAGGAAAAATGCTTTAGAAGATAAAATTTTCTTGAATTCATAATTCAGTACATAAAGGGTTAATGAGTAAACCTTAGTACATCATCTATAAATCATTAGATCCTTTGAAAAATTGTTTTAATTTTTTGAATCATTTTGAAACAGTTGTCTAGCTGATATTCCATATTTCCAGACACGAAACATAACCACTTCACCCGTCAACAAGTTAGCATATAGGAAAACTGACTAACACAATAATCAATGTAACTCTTCCTATTCATACTGGATTTGGTTAACGTTACTGACAATTAGATTTTATAATTAATACGAATTTTATCATATTTACCAGCGAAAAACAGCCAAAATTGACAATAAGATTTTAATTCACCGAGTAGGTCCAACAACAGGTATTCAAACAGTTCTCAGCACAGTGCATCATGGGAGTACTAGGAAGTCGTATGGCAGTGTATTCCACAATACACTAATTTCCTCTAATAATGTTTAAAGAACGCCATTACAAGTTTCATCTTTTTCTTGCGTCAATTAATTTCACCAGTTATAAATATTTAAGAATATAAAAAAGTGCGTTGTAAAAAATGACAAAATTTTCTAAATAGAAAAAAATATACTGTAACAACAAAACATCAAAACATACAAAAACATCTTCGAGTTACAAACAACTCCGAAAAGCGTTTTTTATCTTTAAAAACCTAAGAAAATAATACATTTTCGATATTTAGCGACATTTTAGAAAAAAAAGTTTATTTTGCTGCCACCGATTTTCGGAAACATTTCCGAGTAGACGTTATAGTATATTAATCTGTTTTCCTGCCAGAAAATATAGATTTTTTTAAATAATACTATCAGCTCTCAAATAAACATTTTCATGATCAAGAAATATGTTTTACAGACAAACATGATAAATTTAGAACAGCAACTTTAAAATTTAACTTAAAATTATTTGTTTACCCTTACATGTATGAATTCCATTACGCAGCTAAAAATGTTTATTAAGAGTTAATAATATCTTAAAAACTGTTATTCCGGATTTAGAAAATTGATCAGAAACTATTCAGAAAAATTTCCGAAAATCAGTGGTAACAAAAGAAATCGAAAATATGGTGATTTCTAAGGTCTCTAAAGATAATGAGGGCTGTTTAGAATACTGCATAACTCGGAAGAGTTAATGATGTATTTTCGTTTTTGGTTATA
The DNA here is from genome assembly GCA_963932465.1 of Maratus speciosus. Taxonomy (NCBI): domain Eukaryota; kingdom Metazoa; phylum Arthropoda; class Arachnida; order Araneae; family Salticidae; genus Maratus; species Maratus speciosus. Next base: position 128,201,456 of record OZ010792.1, on the reverse strand, counting down.
TAAAGTTTTCGTAGCTTTAAAAGAAAATAATTTTTTACAGTACGAAATACATATCTTTCACACCTGTGTCATGTTTTTTGCTAATGCTCGATGCAGAAATATTAGCACAATCTGTAAATGAGGCAGATTTTTAATGTTTTCTCCGAATTAGGCGGAGAAGATGAGTTGCTGAATGAAAATAATTATAAAATATGTATAAGAAAATTGTTGTATTTTTTAAATCTGCAGAGTTTTTATATTTTCAGGCAATTTTGAGGCAGAATTTTAATTTTTTCCCCATTACGTTGCCAATAAAAACAATTATAAAAAAATTATAAAAAAAATTCTATAATAATAAAATCTGCAGATGAGGCAGATTCTTAATATTTTGCTGGAGTAACGTAAAGAAGATTGTTTGCTGAATGAAAATAAATATAATATTAAAGTAAGAAAAATGTCTGTATCAATGAAACTTGCAGAAGAAGAAAGTTTCAAACTTTTAGCCCAATATAGTACATTTTATCGAATTTTCAATAAATTTTATTTCATATAAATCAGTCCGTCATTAATCCAGATATTAATTAAAAATTCCTTAAAAGACTCGTGAAAAAAGCATTTTTTTTCCCGAAATTTCAAAAAAGTGGAACATCTTCTGGACTATCCCAATAAAAATGACAGATAATTACAGTTTTCACTAATTTGCTAATATTAAGAAAACTAATCACGATATCCATTTGAAAATTTCAGAGCAAATGTAGATTTTTTTACATCCGAATATCCATTTTTGCTTTCTTCTATCTTTACAAGAAGAAAGTATTGGATTCGTGAAAATTTTCGAATTACCGTTTTCGGCAGATTTACAACTTTTAGAGGTCACAGAACCCGAAAAACATGTTTTTTACAAAATGTCTGTCTTTGAGTCTGTCTGTATGTATGTGACACAAATTTTGTGGGAGGTCATTCTCAATAACTAATGAATTTGCTATGCTGCATTTTTAATGATTTCCGCAGTAGCTATATCTCAAGAACTAATGATCAGATTTTCATAAAACTTCAGATTCGGTTATTCCTTGATATAATGTGGCGCTGATTACTTTTTGGTGGAAATCTACCACGAGCTGGTGCTGTTATACTGCATTATTCACGATTATCGCAATAGCTGTATCTGAAAAACTAATACACGGATTCTCATCGAACTTCAGATTCAGTTAGATGTTGACATGAATTATTGCTGATTACATTTTGATCTAAATCACCTTACCTGTGGCGCCGCTATGCTGAATTTTTCAGGAAGTATTAACAAGTATGAGATAGAAGAAAGTTTTGGGATTGCCACATCCGACTAGTTTTTAAATCGGTCTATAATTTTTCTTAATTTTTGCATAAACTGACGGCGATGTCACAAAGATTCGAAGAAAAAACCAGAAAAGAACAACCATTCATTATAAACTAAACTGCCAAGAGATCCGTTTCAGAAGATAAGCCGACTCCTATCTAAAATGGGATATGAAAGGATATTAATTTTAAACAACCGATATCTAAGCCTGTAAAAAAACGGATAGCGTTGAAGTCAATAGTAGCGCAAAATAGAGTTGCAGAACTTATGTGTAAAGTTAGGATATGATTCTGTACTGTAATAAGAAGTCGCTTCTTAATCTAAGAAAACTTAATAAAATCACAACCGAAAATATACAATGACATCTTCCGAGTTTACAATCATTACGAAAAGCGCCTTTTACCTTCAGAAACTTCACAAAACGATATATATTTTTTCGAAATTTAAAGAAGTATTTATGAAAACAAAAATTCTTTTGCTGCTACTGATTTTTGGAAACGCTTTCGAGTAGTTTTTACGGTACATTAATCAGCTTTTTTTTTTTTTTTTTTTTTTTTTTTTTTTTTTTTTCAAACAGTTTTTAAGCAATACGTTTTTAAGATACTATCAAGTAAACTATTTGTTTATTACTCAAGTAAACAATTTGATGTGAAGCAAACATGTTTTCCAGACAAACAGCACTCATTTACAACACTAACATAAATACTAAAATTAATTTTTTTTTTAAATAACTCATAAAGTTCAGTCAATAGTTGTGTTGAATAGTAGTGTAAAAAGTTGGGATATGATTTTACACAGTTCGTCTCTGTTAATCTAAGAAAATTTAATATAATCACAAAGGAAAATATAAAATGACCTCCTCTCAGTTTCCGAAAAGCGCTCTTTATCTTCAGAAATTTTACAAACCTATATATACAGGGTGGTTCAAAATGTTCATGTTCAAATGGCACATGTGGGTGTGCCAGTTCATGAGGAGCAAGAATTACATAGGAACTGGTGGTCGGAAACGCGATCGTGACGGTGCAATTGCATCGTGAACGTGACCCAAAGAAAAGACAACAAACGGTGTAAAAAGATCTTTATTTTACAAAAAAATTAATTGAAGTACAAAATATAAATAAAATATGTTACAACTCAAAACAAGTGCTCAAAATGTGCCTCATTAGCCGTGATGCATGCTTCACATCGGCGCCGCATGGAATAGTAAACACGTTCCAGTTGTCCAGGAGTCTCCCGGACACGTGTTGCCGCTTCGACGATCCGTGCCATGAGGTCCATGGCCGATCGAATGGGTGTCTCATATACCAGAGACTTATGATATTGCAAGATGTAGAAATCCATGGGGTTTAGGTCCGGGGATCGCGGTGACCACGTTACAGGACCGATTGGAACGTCTTCGCGGTTTCTTGCGACGCCAATGTGAAACATGCATTACGGCCAGTGAGGCACATTTTCATCACTTTATATGAATTGGAAAATTTTTCATTTGTATTTTGTACTTATATTAAGTTTTTTTTTTGTAAAATAAAGGGCTTTTTACACCGTTTTCTCTATTTTCTTTGCGTCATGGTCACGATGCAATTGCACCGTCACGATCGCGTTTCCGACCCACAGTTCCTATGTAATTCTTACTCCTCATGACCTGACAAACTCACACGTGCCGTTTGGACATGACCTTTTGAACCACCTTGTATATATTCTTGAGATTTATAGAAGCATTTATGAAAACAAAGTTTTTTTTTGCTTCTACCTATTTTAGGAAACGCTTCAGAGTAGTTGTTATAGTGTATTATTCAGTTTTATTATCTCCGGGTATCTCCAAGAAAACTGATTAATACAATATACAAACTACTCGGAAATGTTTCCAAAAATCAGCGGCAGCAAAAGAAGCTTTAATAAATTCTTCATTAAACCTAAAAATATATATTGTTTTTTGAAGCTTCAGTACATAAAGAACACTTTTCCGAATTTTAAGTAACTCGGAAGAGATTGTATATTTTCGTTCGTAATTTATATTCTGTTTTTTTAGATTAAGAAACATTTTTCTTTTTTTAAAGTCATTTTTATAGTAATATAGAGAAATTTGTTGACCCTTTACAATTAATTTGCATATAAATAAAAGTATAAAATTTTAAAAATCGCCAAAAAATCCACAATTTTTAATTTCTTCTATCTTCAATAGAAGAAAGTATTGTAATCGTAATTTTTTTCGACTTCCGGTTTTTGACGGATTTACACGTTTAGGGGTCATAGATCCCAAAAAATATTTTTATAGAAAATGTCTGTCTGTCGGTGTGTCCGTCAGTCCATGTGTCCGTCTGTTCCTGTGTCCGTCTGTCCGTATGTCCGTCTCTCCGTGACCATTCTACCATCAAAAAGTGTATGAAGTTATGCATAGAATTGGACAATTTTTTTTTGGCTATGGCAAGCAGTTCCTACCTTAATTGCGATAAAATCCGCCGGAAGGTAACGCTGTAATAGCGATTTTTGCGCGATTTTGAATATTGTACCATCGAAAAGTGTATGAAGTTATGCATAGAACTGAACCAATTTTTTTTTTAGGTTCTTGGCTATAGTAAGCAGGTCCTCCCTTAATCTGGAAAAAATCCGCTGGAAGGGAGAGCTGTTATAGCGATTTTTGATATTATACCATAGAAAAGTGTATGAAGTTATGCATAGAATTGAACCAATTTTTTTATTATTATTTCTTGGCTATGGCAAACAGGTCCTTCCTTAATTGGACAAAATCTGCCGGTAAGGGGCGCTGTAATAGCGGTTTTTGTACCATTTTGAATATTGTACCTTCGAAGAGTGTATGATGTTATGCATAGAATTGAACCAAATTTTTCGCATGCTTTTTGGTCATGGCAAGAAGATCCTCTCTGAATTTGGAAACATTCCGCCAGGAGGGGGCGCTGTAATAGCGATTTTTGTGCCATTTTTAATATTATACCTCGAAAAGTGTATAAGCTATGCATCGAATTGAATTCAAAAAGTGTTTTAAGTTCTTGGCCATGGCAAATAGGTCCTCCCTGAATTTGGAAAAATCCCGCTGGAAAAGGACACTGTAATAGCGATTTTTGTGCCATTTTCAATATTGTACCTTCGAAAAGTGTATGAAGTTATGTATAGAATCATATGTATCAAATATCCCATTTGGAGAAAAAACCCTTTGAATGTGAAATATGCTCAAAGACATTCATTCAAAGCAGTGATTTAAAACGACATAGTGTAACTCATTCCAGGACATCTACTACATACAAATGCGATCAATGCGGGAAAGATTATTTACAAAAGTTTCTGTTAACAATTCACAAGAGATCTCATAAGAAGTTTTATGATTGTGATAAATGTTCCAACTCTTTTTTAAGAAAGTCTGCTTTAACTAAACATAAAAAAGTTCATCCCAAGGAATATGAATGTAAATACTGCAACATTAAATTGTTCGATGAAGTTGAATTTTTACATCATAAAAAAGTTCACCCTAAGAAATATATAGTTGTAAACACTGTAATCTTATCTGTTACATATCTTTTATCTCCAGAGGGAGTTTATTCATCATCTGATCAACATGCATAAATGAAAAATGCAAACTTTGTTAAGTCATAAACTTGATTTGAATATCTGTATATTTTAAAAATGTATATGTCCTCCTATAACTGTTGAAAATGATGAATAAATATTGTTTAACTGAAAAAGCTTTTGTCGTTTATTTTTGCCATATCAACTTGTGATTTTCCTTGACTCTATCTCATCAAGTCAAAACGATTTTACTAAAATTTTAAAATACATATTGTATATTTTTTAAAGTTTATATATTTTTTAATTTCTTATCGAATGAAACATGAGTTAACTATATTTTATTAATTTCATATTAAAAACCTAACGTTTTCCATATAATTTTATTATGTTCCGTCTAAATTTTATCTACCCAATTAAATTCTATAATCCCTTCTTATTAGCAAACATTACTATTTAACTGGAAATTTCACATTAATGTTTTTCTTTTTTCATGATTGTACATATAAAAATAAGAGTTTACAAACTAATTTCCATAATTTATCACATTTGAACTTAATTTTTATACTCAAAACATTATTTAATCAAATTTTTATACTTTCTGAGTCAGTGAAATTCGATGATTTTTCATTTTTTAAACCAATACCTCAATATTTATCGACATTGGACTTGATTCTTCCCTTGTATATTTTTACATTACACAATTAAGATAGATATAGACTTAGGACAGCAATAGAGTTAAAAATTGATTATACTCAATTTTCACCTTATATGAATTGGTCCTACATGACATTTCTTATTGCTACAATCACTTGATATATTAAAATTAGTCCGAGTTATTCAGTCTATATTATTAATCAAATTATCATATGTTTCATCTTACACTTCTAAGATTTCTGAATTATCATCCATCAAGTTGCTTAAAATATTAATACTGTGTCTATAGTTCTATTGATACATAGCCTACATGAATATAATCTTTAATTTTAACATTTCATATTTTAAATGACCTATTTTCAAAACTAAACTATATAAATTTTTACTACATCACTTATCAGTATCACAGAATGATTTATGCTTCACACTTTTCTAATAATTATCAGATTCTTATAACATAATTTCTTGATAACATATATTTATTAACATATATCAAACGTTTAACTTTTCCCATTTAAGAGTATATTCTGATCTTGTACTTGAAAAAATTCAGCTTTTTTCATTAAAAATTGATATTTTTCATTGTTTTGCTTAATTAATAATACTCATTAAGGTAAAGATTGTTCAAAATTCAAATATATGTTTAACTTTCTCTATTTAATTTGTTATTCTGATCTTACAATTGAAAGAAAATCTACAGAAATCAGCTTTTTCCTAAAAAATTGATATTTTCCATTGTTTTGCTTAATTAATAATACTCATTACGGTAAAGGTTGTTCAAAATTCAAATGTAAATTTAATCTTCATCTTATAGTATGATAATCTAGTCGATCTAACGTTCAACTCTCATGTTATAGTAGAAAAATACTCTAAAAACGCAATTTTTCCCGCTAGGGGGCGGTGGCGGAGGGGGTGCGGTGTCGCAGGGGGTGTGGGACCGGAGGGGAGGGGACGGAGGAGGGACCGCAGGGGGGACGGGATCGGAGGCGGCACGAGAGGCGGCACGGTGCCGCAGTGCCGTCTCCTGTCCCAGAACTGTTGTTTTCCTACTACTGATGAAAATCTGATGTTATATGTTTAATAAATGTATGTTAAATTATTGTTTTGTGTAACTTTAGTTTGATTCTATATTATTTACAATGATGTCATGCATTTAAAAATGTTTATTAAAACCTTTTTAAATCGATTGGTGATTGGCAATGGTAAATATGATTGTCTATTAACCAAAATTATCGGTAATCTTTTATCGGTGCATGGATAATATGTACGTATCAAGTTAACTGACGATTAGTTTTGAAATTTGAAGCATTAAATATTATTACAAGTGTTGGGTCTGTTTACTTATAACTTCGTCAAGAGAAGATCGTGGAGGAAGTTGGCTTGTGTAGCAATTCACGTATTTTCATGCAATTTTATTCGAAAAAATGTTTTTGAGTAACAATGATCGCCTTGCATATGGAAAAAGTCCTTCCGGCCACTGCCGGGAGGAAGAGGTAGCTTTCATAATCCTTATTTAAAAAAAGCCAACTTATATCATGCAAACACACGAAGCTCAATTTAGTGGAAACCGAATATAGGAGATTCAATACTAATTTTTATCAATATAATGAATGAGAATTTCGCGAAATTAGTCAGCTTTATCCAAGCTGCTTTTCTTTAAAGTAACTTATATTTGGCTGCCAAATTCGGCAATTTCTTAAAGTGCCTGTCATTTTAAGACAACATGGTGGATGAGGCTAAGCAGTGAACTTGGTCGAGACCTTAGTAATTGCTGTGCACATGCTCACTCACATCGGAATCGGTTAATATATAGGAGTGCTGTCGCATGCAAAAAATCAGATTTTTCAAAATGTCACCCACAATAGAAATTGAAACTGCTATATCTGAGCCATTTTTTAAGGTAAAGACAAACAAAAAATGCTCCTGAATCCTTATATCAAGATCAAATACTTCAGAAAGAAACCTTTTTCAATTTCTAATTTTTTTGCACCTCACTTTAAATATATATATTTTTTTAATTTAATGGCCGCCATTTTGAAACAAGATGGCTGATGAATCTGGCCAGTGAACTTGGTCGAGGTGTTGATGTATACTATCCACATGCCTTCTTACATCGAAATAGGCGAATACGTGTGTTATCGCGTGACAAATACAAGATCGTTTCAAAATGTTAGCCATGCTAGAAATTCAAAGTGCTATAAATCAACCATTTTTTAAGATATCAACAAAAGAACAAATTTTCAGAAACAAAAACTGCTCCGGAATCTTTGTATCAAGGCCAAACACATAAAAAAAAATCTTTTTCATTTTCCAATTTTTTAATACCTCATTTTGAATTTTAAATTTAATTTTTTTTTAAATGGCAACCCTTTTGAAAGAAGATGGCGAATGAAGATGGCCAACGAACTCGGTCGAGACATTGGTATGTACTATGTACAGACCAAGTTACATCCAAATAGGTTCATAAATACGCCTGTTATCGCGTGACAAAAATTAGGTCGTTTTAAACTGTCAGCCACAAGAGAAATTCAAAATGCTATTACTCAGTCATTTTTTTTTAGATATAGACGAAAGAAAAACTGTTCCGGAATCTTTGTATTAAGTTCAAACACATACAAAAAAAATCTTTTTCATTTTCCAATTTTTTGGTATCTCATTTAATTTTTTTTATTTTTATTTTTTTACATGGCCGCCATTTTTAAACAAGATGGCGGGTGAAGCTGGCCAATGAACCCGGTCGTGACATTGGTATGCACTATGTATAAACGAAGTTACATCCAAATCGGTTCATAAATACGCCTTTTATCGCGTGACAAAATTCAGGACGTTTCAAAATGTCAGCCACGCTAGAAATTCAAAATGCTATAACTCAGCCATTTTTTAAGATATAGACGAAACAAAAACTGCTCCGAAATCTTTGTATAAAGATTAAATACATAAGAAAAAAATATTTTTCCATTTTCAATTTTTTGGTACCACATTTCAAATTTAAAATTAAAAAAAAATTTTAAATGACCGACATTTTGAAACAAAATGGCGGATGAAGCTGGCCAACGAACTCGGTCGAGAGATTGGTATATACTATGTACACACCGAATTACATCCAAATCGGTTCATAAATACGCCTTTTATCGCGTGACAAAATTCAGGACGTTTCAAAATGTCAGCCACGCTAGAAATTCAAAACGCTATAACTCAGCCATTTTTTAAGATACAGACGAAACAAAAACTGATCCGGAATCTTTGTATAAAGGTAAAATACATAAGAAAAAAATATTTTTCCATTTTTAATTTTTTGGTACCACATTTCAAGTTTTAAATTTTTTTAAAAATTTTAAATGGCCGCCATTTTGAAACAAAACGGCGGATGAAGCTGGCCAACGAACTCGGTCGAGACACTGGTATGTACTATGTACACACCGAATTACATCGAAATCGGTTCATAATTACGGGAGTTACAGTGTGACATAGGTCAGATATATATATATATATATATATATATCAATTTTGAACGGAGGGTGGTTTCGGGGTCTGGGGGTCATGATCGATGAAAATATACCAAAATTTTTTGAAATCGCTTTCCTCCGAACGGCTGCAATAGGTAGCTTTTTTGTAAAGAAAGCTACCTAAAAGAAGCGATCGGTCTGTAACTGTTTGTGACAGGCAGTTAATTATTACAGGTTTCGTACGAGTCAGGAAATTTCCAGACATGGAAATTCTTTATAACCAGTATTTTCTCAAAGAAAATCCTTACCTGAATCTGAAAAAATTTCGCCTCTTTAATCTAGATTAATTTTCCTATTAAAAAAAATACTGATATTTTTCCTGGAAAATTCCCTGAAGAGTAGGAACCCTATATTAAATCTATAATTACAATTGCACTTTTTTTCTCATTTATGGATAATATCATTAGATTCTAGAGTAGTTCTTCAATTTTTTGCTGTTAAATAACGTCCAAGGTAATGAACTGAATTTTTACCTTGGTTTTTGCGGTAAAAAGAAATAAGTTGTGAGGGAAAACAAAGGAAATCGTTCTATTTAAAAGTGTTATGCTGAAAAGAACATTATGTTTAAAAGCCTTATAAATTTTAACAGTCTTAAAAGATTTAAAAGGCGTTATGTTTCTGATCTGTAAAAATTCTTGAACAACTTCAAAGTTATTTATTCCAGTTTTATAAGCAAATAAAGAAAAAAAAAACTAAAATTAAAGTAAGGAGTGATAAAGTTTAGGCATATAGTAGATTTTTGGTTTCATAAATCTCTCTGTTTTAAAAAAGAAATTGGGAGTAGCTTTGTATTATATTTAACGGTTGTCAAATGTCTCAATCTTGATATAAAATCTAAATTGCATAATATATTTCTTAGCTTTATAATTTTTTCTTTCTTATTTTATTTTACCAATATTTTTTCCGACAAACTGCATATTATTTTCTATACTGATATTTTAAATTCAACGAAGTTCCAGTTATATTTCACATCCATCATTTTATACCGTTTTTTTAACACAATTCGAACAGCTGCCAGTAAGTGTTTTTCTAAACAATGAGTTGCTATATCTTTAATTCAACAATGCAAGTTCTGAAAAAAAAAAAAAAAAAAAAAACTGGGAAGAAAGTGAAATAATCTAATATTGTTCTCCAATATATATATATATATTTTAGAATTCTTTTATTAAGCCATGGATTAAGATTAAGGAATCATTTTCAGCGGCTTTTAGCTATGCCAATGATGTTATAAGTCATTAAAAGTTATGATAGTAGATAGGTTTTCTTGTTTAGCCTCTTTTTTAATTTTGAAATGTCGTATTCGCAACAGAAATTCCGAATAGTATTATTTTTCTATATATAATGCGAGACATTATATAATTACACAAAATAAAAATTATTATTTCGAAATTGCTGGTATGAATTTGGAATTTCAGAATAAAAAAGAAGCCAAACTGACAAGTTTGTAACACATTTCTGACATTCAAAATAGATGGATAAATAAGCAGAGATTTTTGACCTTACGATATAGCAAAATTTTTTTTTTTTACTTACCCATCATACGTAGTATAGGGTATGTCTTGTAATCGTTTTAAAAACCGAAAAAGAAAAATTGACGGGTTTTCGCGTTTCAGACACTAGAGATTCCGAAAAACATATTTTTAGAAAAAAAAAATTGCCGTCCGTCTGTATGTATGTGTATGTGTGTGTGTCTGTGAACGCTCTATCTCCTGAACAACTTGAGATAGAGACTTGAAATTCGGTGTGTAGTTAGGGAGTAATAATGGGAAGAAGCCTATTGAATATCAGTAGCCTCGATTATCCGGAACTATTTTTTCGGACTCTCGAAATATTCTTTCTGATAAAAGGTATACAAAAATTTTCGAAAGTGTTTATTTAAAGGAGGGAATATAAAAGTCAATAAAACAACATAAATTTTGCATCATGAAGAAACTCGATCGGATAATTAGTTGCCGAGATATTTGTAATCCTATTTTTCACACTCTTCGATTTTTCATGAGCCTACATTTCATTCAAATTTCAATTCAAAGATATATTTTAATTGGAAACGAGACGCTTAATCCGACGCAATAAACTTTTAGTTAATATGATTCTAATTTTTCGAGTTATAAGGATGTTTCTTTTACGCAATTCGGTACTACTCGATTATCCCGCCGACCAAAAAACTATCGCCAAATTATAAGATTAAATGCCAATAACGGCTTATTGTAAATGTCAGGCATTTAATGCACCTCCATACCTATAAGGGGGGTTACCATAGGGGGGGGGACCCTGTTCTGTCATCAAATGCAGCCAAATTTGTCGCCAACCTACGTAGTATAGGGTAAGTTTTGCAATCGTTTTAAAAGTCGAAAAAAAAATTTGACGGATTTACACGCTTCAGACACTGGAGATTCCGAAAAACATATTTTTAGAAAAAAAATTTTGCCGTCCGTCTGGGTATGTGTGTGTGTCTGTAAACGGTCTATCTCCCGAATAAATTGAGATAGAGACTTGAAATTCGGTGTTTACTTAGGAAATAACAATGGGAAGAAGCCTATTGAATAGCAATAACCTCGATTATCCGGAACTATTTTTTCGGATTGTCGAAATATTCGTTCTGATAAAAGGTATACGAAAATTTTCGAAATTGTTTATTTGAAGGAGTGAATATAAAATACAATAAAAAAACATAAATTTTGCATCAAGAATGAAGTCGCTCGGATAATTAGTTGCCGAGATATTTGTAATCATATTTTTCACACTTTTCGATTTTTCATGACCCTGTATTTTATTCAAATTTCAATTCAAAGATATATTTTAATTGGAAATAATGAGACGCTTAATCCAACGCAGTAAACTGTTAGTTAATATGATTATAATTTTTCGAGTGATAAGGATGTTTCTTTTACGTATTTCGGTACTAATCGATTATCCCGCCACCCAAAAACTATCGCCATACTCTAAGATTAAATGCCAATAATGGATTTTCGTAAATGTCTAGCATTTATTGCATCCCCATACCTATAAGGGGGGTTACCATAGGGGGGACCCTGTTCTGTCACCAAATGCCGCCAAGTTTGTAGCCAACTCGGCGACATAGCGCCAAATTTGGCTACCAAAATTAGTCACCAAAAGTTAAGCCAAATTGGCGGTATCTCTAATATTTCGCCAAATTTCCATAGACTTCCATTGTAAACCTAGTGTTTACTTCCTTACAGAAAATCAACAAATTGAGATATTTTAATGCAACAAAAAATAAAATTAGCCTAAGGGATTATATTAATTATATTTAAGGGAGTCCAAATAAATTAAATTATGAATAAAGTAACATGATACAATGTAGACATGTATAACATGTTTTATTTTCATATTTTATATTATGTACATCCATGATGGGTAAGTAATACGGTGGCCCCCAACGACTAGTTGTCTAAGATGTTTTAATTCTTTAATTTATTATGTATATAAATTACTGTCTAATTCCTTTTTGTTCGAACATTGTTGAAATATGTTGTACAATATCCGAAACATTGTTTTTTTTTATACTGTAATGTACTTCAATTATATCAATTTGCTTTTTTTCTGTGAAGCATCCATAAAGGCCTTCAAAGCTTTTACATTTGTTTTGCTTTTTTTACTCAAATATTAATATATAAAAAATTATGGCGTTACGAGAGTTTAATATTGAAAAAAGAAATCAAAGCTCTGTTCGTATTGGATATCAAATGTTGTATCCTTGTTCTTTTTATAATTTGATTGAAAGTTACTTTCAATTTCAGAAAAATATTGCTTACTTGGTTACAAAATGTAAATTGTGTTTAAAAAGAAGCTGCAACCAAAATATTAAAAAAATGTACCGAGGTATAACATCAGCAACATGTATACCATGCAACCTTTTTTTTTTTTTTTTTTTTTTTTTTTTTACACAATTGAAGTGCAAACAAGAAATTTGCAAATAACGATTCTATTGGTTTACCATTTGATCGACAATATGAACCCGTGAGTGAAGTAATCTTTTAACCCTTTGTAAAGAATGCAGTTATGCGTTCCGTATATGTACAGATTGCATGCAGTTCTTGAATTTGGACACCAGCTAATTCATACGGAATTTTTTGACTTATTTTATCTCGGATTTTCAGAGATTAAATACTATTCTCTACATCCTTTCTTTACGATATTTTCTATCCAATGTACTGGTGTATTTGTGTCATTTATTTTACACAAAAAACAAAACATATTTCAAAAAAATTATTACAAATTTCAAAAAATGTTAAAAAATATCTCATACTTTTGAAACTTCTTTATTTTTACTGTAATGCTGTAGTTAACCATTCTTATGATATTTTGTGCTTGCTATTTCTAAGACACTTTTTTCCTAGGATTTTTTGATAATTTAATTAATCTCTCCCTTTTCTACTTCACAGGCTGTCAAAGCCTGAGAGTTAATGTCCCCGCAGCCTCTGTATGTATGCACGCAACGCGATAATTCTTGATAGAAACATCCGATTCGCTTCACAAACATTTTCTAGGTTCTTTCTCATAAGGCACTTCCCTGATTAGTTTAGGGGGCTCATTGGTTAAGTGTAAAGGCGGGGAGGGGCTAATCCCCCCTTAATTTAGATAAATGGGTTTTTCATGAATAATTATCAGATTTGCTTCAAATATAATATACCGGTTTGTTTTGATAAGGCGCTTCCTTGTTTAAATTTGGAGGTTCGTTTCATAAATATAAAGGGGGGGGGGGACTGGGGGCTACGGGAGTTAATCCCCCTTTAAAATTATATTCTTAAATGGGTTTTTCGAGCAGAAATATCCGATCGGCTTGTAATTTGGTGTACTAGTTTATTTTGATAAGGCTCTTCCATGATTTCATTTGGAGGTTCATTGGTTAAGTGGCAACCGATGGAAGCTAATATTTCCGAGTGGCATTTTCTTTAAAATAAAAGTATAATGTACAATTAGTGTAATTACCCTGTGAGCTGAATGCCATCAGTTTAACTGGGCACTTTTCTTTTTGTTTTATTTTTTGCTTTTTGCTATGAGGCTTACAGTTTCTATGTTTCGATGACGTGTGACAGTGGTCTCAGGCATTTCGATAAAATGGGTTCAACCTGTTAGCGATTAAATAATGTAAAATGTTCTATAACAAAATATTTTACTAAAATATAAAAAAGTGTAATAGATACGCGTCGCAAAGAAGATAATACTAGGCAAATTAAAGACTAATATGGCGCGGGGATCGCGTAAAAAGTCGTTTTGCAGTGGTGTTTGGACCATAAGTTTTATAGAGAGTCCGACTTTTTGTGGCAAAAAGAAAATATATTTCTACTTTTCATAGCATAGTACAATTGCGTTTTTGTTTTTATATTTATGTTAGAAATTTTAATGTTTTTCTTTTGTCACAAAAAGTCCAACTATTTGAAAAGTGATGCAAACCGCACTCCGCTAGGATAACTAGTTACGATTTTAAACCTTTTTGATATGTGAATAAAATTAATGGACATCCGATGTAAAAAAATACTTATCCAGTATAGTGGAATTAGTGCCATTAATTTAAGAACACGTTTTTTATTTATTTATGCATTTTTTGAGAGTTGTGAGTACAAGAATATGATTTAGATTAAATTTGAAATGTTTAAATAAAATTATCTTCGTATTATTGGTTCTTTTTGTAAATAATATAATATTTTTGAAATATATATATTTAGTCAACACTAGCAATAATACATATAATAATAATCACACTGCAAATATTCCAAATGTAAAGCAAATAACGCACTTTTAATGTTACATAGAATTATAATGCACATAAAATCGAAAAAAATGGAGCTTTGTTTGTCATTTTGCATCAACCGATCTCAAAATACTTTGTGAAAAATTAAAATTCTTTTTAATTCAGTTAGCTAAGTAAATTATATTTCTTATTTCTTTTGAAATTTATATTTCTTAACTGAAAATAAGTAAAATAAGGTTCAGTAACGTCTGATTATAATTTCAAAAATATGTTTATTATGTTCAAATAATGAGATCTTTATTTTTACAAACCAAGTACTACATTGAAGACAGGGACGTAGCTACAGGGGGGTGTGGGGGGGTGCGACACCCCCCCACTTCGGTAAACTCATATACATTCGGTAATTTCAATTTCGTTCAAAAATTGCATCATTTGGCTCTGATTTTTTTTCTTTTTTTTTTAAGAATTTTTAAAAACATATTACAAAATGTATTGCAAAACAGAAAACAATGTCAAACCATATTTGAAATTATTAAATATTTTAAATATATAGATTTTCTAATTAGAAACTTCCTTTCTCTTTGCACTATGTACTTTTTTTTTTTTTTTTTTTCGCTGAGAGTCGATTGCAATTTCACCTTTTAACTATTCCATGGGTGTAAGAAGGGGAGGGAGAGGGGTCCAGGTTACAGTATCCCTTAGAAGATTAAGTATAGCTTCTTCCCATTTCTATGCAGTGTCCCTGTAAGCTAGAAGATAAGGGTAGAAAATATCTTGGCTTCATTCAAGAAAGGAATCTGGAGAGAGTGCCTTGAGGGTAAATGCGTACACTCCTTGACCAATGCAAATGAAATTAGAAGGCCAGACTTCTTGTTCATTAAAATTCGTTTTGCTTGACTCTGAAAGCTATCGGGGGTTGATATTTCGCGGTTTTTTCGGTGGATAGGATGTCGCCAGATTTTTTTCTGTTGTATTGTCTGTTTTTCAAAGCAAAAAATAAGAGAGAACAGGGAATCTTTTCTTATCAAAGAAAATTAAAACGGTGTAATAAAATTACATCAGCTACTAAGGATGTACCGAATAGTGATTTTGACCGAATACCGAATATTCGGCCTACAGGCGAACCGGATACCGAATATTCAGCTAGCCGAGTACAGTCAAACCTCGTTAACACGAACACGCTTAACGTGAATTACTTTTAGCAAGAACTGTTTCCGATTGCCTCGTGCTGTTGTATGTAATGTATTTAAGTTCGGATAACACGAACTACTTTTAACACGAACAAAAAGAGTTTCCCCTTGAGTGTTCGCGTTAACGAGGTTCGACTGTAGTAACTATTCGGCCAAATACCAAATATTCGGCTGGTCGAATATTTAAAAATTTTATTAATTAAAAAAGTTTCATATTTCATGGCTTCTTATGGTGAATTAAACCACCAAGGGAATATATATTTTTTAATTCTAAAACAAACAACTCAGCAAAAATAGCTTTTCTACCGAATATTCGGCCTACAAGCGAACCGTATACCGAATATTCGGTTAGCCGAATTAACTGTTAGGCCGAGTACCGAATATTCGGCCAGCTGAGTAGTAACTATTCGGCCAAATACCAAGTACTCGGCTTGTCGAATACTTTTATATTTCAAAGATTAAAGGCATTAAAATGTTAAATTTTAAAATAATTTTACACAATATTTAATGCAGAAATTTACATATTGATAAACAAGAACTTTTTACAAGTAAACTTTATACATGAAAAAAATCTTTGTGTTATTTAAGAAGAGAATTTTAAAATTTTATTAATTAAAAAAGTTTGATATTTCATTGCTTCTTATGGTGAATTAAACCAAGTGAATATATATATATTTAAATTCTAAAACAATCAACTCAGTAAAAATAACTTTTCTACTGTCTTTGATTTAGCAAGGAAGTTTTTAAATGCATCTTAGATCAGTGTTTCGAATGGGCGATTATTTTCAGAGATTGTAAACATACACATTGTTCCTAGAAAATTGTAAAAACAGAGATAATATGGTCAAGACAAAAAAATTTTGAACAAAAAAACAACACCTCACTCCATTTATTTCATTAAAATTACAATATATTTAGTCAAAAATTCTGGGTGTGCAACTACAAGCCGAAACTGAATTTTCGTTCACAACTTTAACAGTAAATGAAGATATTTTCGCAAGATTTGTTTCATATTAATTTAGTTTGTATTAAATGTGATGATATCATTGAAAATGATTGAATTTTGGCCAGTGACATAGTATAAATACTATAAATTGCATTCTGAATAAAGGAATGTCTACCTCATAGTTGTTTAAATATGAAAAATGGCAATTTCCAGCACTCCTCAT
The DNA here is from genome assembly GCA_963932465.1 of Maratus speciosus. Classification (NCBI taxonomy): domain Eukaryota; kingdom Metazoa; phylum Arthropoda; class Arachnida; order Araneae; family Salticidae; genus Maratus; species Maratus speciosus. Next base: position 128,184,384 of record OZ010792.1, on the reverse strand, counting down.
CATGATATTATATTTCACAGAAATCAAAGCAAGTTTGTTAAAAAAATATAGCTATGATATCTTCGTTAGGGTTAACAAATGAAAATCCAAGTTTGACCTCGAATGAGATGAGATACACTTTATTTATAACTGAATAAGTGGATTTCGATTGTGGTTTTCTGAGCAAAAATTGTCTTTCTTGATGTGTATTATCAACCCTGAAAGTTTTTCTGTTTCGATTAGAAGCGCACTTTTGTGTGAAAAAGCAATAAACCGATTATTTACTAGAAAAGGTTCAGGAAGTTGCATTTTTACATTGTTAATTCCTATGAAAATCTCCATTATGGTTAATTTTCTTAAGTAATATTTTACAAAAGGCAAATAATGTAAAAATATTCTCTTTTACTTAAATATGATTCTGTTTCTAATTTTTATGAACATCTTTATAATTTGACAGCTAAAAGTAGAAATTGTGTAAGATTTTTAAAAATGTTTTAAAAGTTTTTTTTAAGTATTCGGTTTGGCCGAATATCTTGATATTCGGCCTAACGGAATATTCGGTAATATGGCCGAATACAGAATAGATACCGAATATTCGTTACATCCCTATTAGCTACTATATATAATGGTATATTGTATCTTCGAAAAACTAAAAGTTTCTTGAAAACTTATTTAAAAAAAAATGCGGGAAAAAATCCTTAAGGGTATTCTCAAATCAGAAGAGCTACTTTCTGAGACATTTCTGAATTTATTTTTGTTCGGAAATTGGCAGGTGTTGTTATTCAGAAACTATGTAGTCGAAAGACGTTTTCCATTTTTTGGTAAACGCAAAAGATTTTTCAGAAAATATTTTCAAAGTTAACGTTTTGAACCTAAATTCAGACACGGCAGCTCGAGAAAGGCAAAAAACTTGTCGTCATGTGACAACATTTGCTTATAACGTGATAAGTAATTTTATCAAAAAAATGTAAAACTAGTTTCCATTGTATTCCGCTTCAACAGTCAAGCCTGCCAATATGCTTAAAATGAGACAGAAAATGTGTCAGAAAAATTTTTGCGTTGTTCAGTAGGAAGCTCGAGAACCGCTTTAAAGAAAAATAATATAAGACAGAGAACTATAAAATATTGGATTTTTTCCTTTGTAACTTAATATAAACCGACGATATGTTTTAAGATTTGGATCTGTTTTTGTCACGTAGTAGTGGAGGGTATACGGAGATATACGCGTATACCCTCACTCTGGATTTTTTTAAGAAGCTCCGCATACCCTCTGCTTCTCAAATAAAGCATTGGCGTATACTGTATCCATGAATGTTCATGACTTTAGCGTATATCCTTTGTTTTTTTTACGACTGCAACACTGGTTCTTGTCATTCAGTTCGAAAAGATATTTTTTATTTATGTTTTTGAACTTGTTTTAAAATCATCAGTTGTATTGATATATAAAGCAAGTGCATTGATGATAAAACATTAATTTTTCTTCTAATTGGCGTATTGAGACATACATTTACATTCTGCTGCAAAAACTGAAAGCCATTTTTTTCTTTGTTTTCTGAAATGAAGGGATCTCAAAGTTAATTTAAATTGATTTAAAAAAATCCTTTGACTTCTATCAGGCTAATTCGTGTAATAGAATCAACGCTACAGCTCACAAAAAAATGTAAGCAAAGTAATTTTGCAGAACACAAAATAATTTTCCACACTGTCTACTATCTCTCCCCTTCCCCTTCTCCATCTAAAAAAAATTCTTTTTGTGTTCAAGACTCTTTTTCTATTATTGTAAATTAAAATAATATTTAATTTTTGTGTACTTATACTCAATTGCTCAACATGATATTTGACTATTTCAATTCTGATAACTTTCTATATTACGAGTTCCAGCTTAAAAATTCAACAGAAAAAATATCCTACAAATAAAGTGCAGGTTTGATTAGCCACATTTTGTGGTTTTTAAAAACTATTTAAAGCTGATCTGAAATCGTAACTTGTATCTTTTTTTACACTTTCGTGAAGAAATTTTCATTTTTAAATGCACGAAATTTGCAGATATTCTTTCTTATTCGTAAACGAATAGCGTATCTCTTTTTTCCTATAAAGGTAACTGGTCTTTCAGAAAATGGTGCCAATGTTGACGTTTGGAACAGATTTTTTTAAAACATGACAATAGGCAAAAGATCATTATGAAATAGCGATTGATTATAACTTAATATGTAATACATTTATTAGAAAATTTAAAAGTGCTATTTGATTTCAAAGCACTTCATACCTCATGCGGTCATGCCTGCTGATTACATACTTCTGGATAAAAAAAAATGTCTACTTAAATGTGTCAGAAAATTTAACATTCTTGAGAGAAGTAAAACTATTTTTTAAGAACAAGTGTTTTTTTTTTTTTTTTCATAAACGTGGCTTTTAATACGAAGTTAGAAAACTGTTTAGTTATTTCAAATCTGAATCCGTGTATGGTGTGTATTTGATAATTTTGATCATATGTGAAAGAAAAATGCACAATATAAGAATAGGAGGGTTTGAATTTTTTTTCTTTTATTTCTTTCTCTTTTTTCTATAAATCCAAGTAAAAACGTTCTGTAAAAAAGTTCCAAGTAAAAAAATTCTTCTGTCCGGTTTTATGCAACATTGTCTACTAAATGTTTCCGTCGTTCTCTGTAGTTTGTTTTGGTCCTTTGATCTGCTTTGGGGGGCAGACAGTTGAAATTTTCTCATTGAAGTAATCTGCAACAATTATCCTTATTCTAATTACCAGAGAAAATAAAAACTACTAATCAACCAATTCTCTCATATATTTTTATTTAATTTTTATTAATTTTCTTATTTTATCTTACGTTTTTACTTGGATAAATATTTATGGAAAAAGAGAAATAAAAAAAAAGAAAAGAAAAAATAAAATCCAAAAATCCTCCTATTCTTATATTGTGCATTTTTCTGTCACATATCATCAAAATTATCAAATATACCATACACGGATTAAAATTTGAAATAACTAAATAATTTTCTAACTTCGAATTAAATGCCATGTTTATGAAAAAAAAAAAAAAATACTTGTTCTTAAAAAATATTTTTACTCCTCTTACGAATGGTAAATTTTCTGACACATTTAAGTAGACATTTTTTTAATCCAGAAGCATGAAATCAGCAGGCATAAGGCATGAAGTGCTTTGAAATCCAATAGACTTTTTTAATTTTCTGATAAATGTATCACATATAAAATTATAATCAATTGCTACCTCATAATGATCTTTTGCCACGTTTTAAAAAAATCTGTTACAAACGTCAGCTTTGGCAAAACATAAATAACGCCTGACTAGGCCTAATTAATGTTTTCTGTACAGAGCCGGGACTGGTTTCATTCTTCCAAGTCTTCATGGGCCAAAATTTTCCGTTCCGGTTTTCACCCAACCCGTATGAAAATCATTGTCTGAGCGTGGCCTGGTAGCAAAATAAAGCTAAATTAAAATATAGCAACGCGTGTGAAAAAGAACCTGCCTATGCGTAATCCTATTTTAAACTGAAAAAGGTGTTGATCCATGCAAAATTAATATAATAATATGTGGGAAAAGGATATATAATACATTTACACCTATTAAGAAGGGAACTTGTCTGTAATGCATTTTTTTACTTTACATTGCGATTCCGTCTTAGAAGATTTCACTGTATAGCATTTTCTAGATTTTTAAGTCTCCAATATGGATTAACAAAAATAATGATAGTCGAAGCATTTGCATATAACAAATAGAGATTTATTTAAAAAAAAAAAAAAATATCGCAACCTACGGCATTTCTATTAAAAAAAAAAAAAAAAAAAAAAAGCTAAGATTAAGTATTTTTGATCCAGATTCCTCGTACAGACAAATTTTTAACCAAATCGACGTAAAAATCAATGTTTTGTAAAAATTCACCGTGCCAGGCTCGGGTCGAGATTTTCATTTTTTTTTTCGGGCCAGAATGGTCTCAGGCTGAACTTTTAGCTGCTATAACGCCGGGCCAGGCCAATAATTTTTTTGACAGGTCTGGCCGAGTTCAGGCCTATCTTTTATAATGGGCCGGGTTGACTTTTTTTCTATGGGTCGGCCTGGCCCGGTCCTGAAAATTTCTACCCGTACAGACTTCTAACTTAAAATTTAAAAAGTATTGCAAATTTCAAACTTTGAGTTATAAATAAAAGAAAAAAATAATTATTTTTAAAATATTTTCTGTTAAACTTATTTTTATTGTAATAATAAATAATCAATCTAAATCTGTCTTTTTACACCTCACCCCAAATTACTCCTTTTACCTTTGCCCCCTCCCCCCTCACTGAAGTATCGAGCACGAAAAGCTTAAACCTTAAGTGATGAGGTGATTTATATATATATATATATATAACGTGGTGAGGTGGTGTGTATACAACCCCAAAATTTGATTTCTTGTCTTGTGCACTCAACAAAATTTACGAATTAAAGTAAGAAAATCTCATGTGAATTTTGCATTATTTACTTGAATAAAAACAACTGAAAAAGTACTGTAAGTGTACATACATATACATATAAATACACGTATCTAAATACCACAAAAAAATTTCTTCATAAATGAAATTTCTCTGGGGTGGAAAACACCTTACCTGATCAGTTAAGGGTTAAAGTCTTTAAAATTACTTTTTTCATCTGCTTTATTTGTAATTGTGCAATACGATAAATAAATCAGCAGTTATCTATTTCACTCCCTCCATTCATAATTTCTACTACCCTCGCTCCTCCAGTTTGTAAAATTTTAAATGGTTGAAATTATTTAGTTTTTTGTTAAAATTTTTTGGTCTGCTTATTTATATATTACTGAAATAATAAATAAATGTCTAATCCCCCCCCCCCCTCGCCCAAAAGAAAACAATGTGAAAAAATACAAAATACAAATAAATACAAATACAGTATAGGACCCATTATCCGGAATTCCAAAATCCGGAAAGACCCGAAATCCGAAAAAAATAATTATCTGAAAATTTTCTAAATTTGTAAATTTGTACAAAAATTTTGAAATTTTTTGAAAATTTTACCGATTCCTAATTTTTTTTCAATTCATTGTGTTACGACGTGTAAACACTAAAATATGTTATTTCAGCCGCCAGATAACACGAAGCCGTCCTCCCCTCCCCCCGACATTAGGAAAAAATCATTTTTTCTCTCCAATTTTAGTATAAAATTAATTTATATTAAGATTCGTTAAAAAAAGAAAATCGTCAGATATTTCACCGGGGGTGATTGATTCTGTTCTGAATTTTCCGAAAATTAAAAAAAAATTGGTCTTCAGTCCGAAAATTCGGACATAAAAAAAAAAATCGCGATTTTCGACAAATGGGCGCCGAAAAAAATCAATTACGTCAATCGTTCGCAGAAGAAATCGCCAATTTCTCCAAAGAATTGCAGAAAAAACGCTAATTTTGTCAAGGAATCGCGAAAAAAAAAAACACAAATTCCGTCAAATAATCGCAAAAAAAACCGCAAATTTCATCACAGGATTCTGAAAAAAATGCAAATTTCGTCAAAGAGTCGCGAAAAAAATGCGAATTTTGACAAAGGATCGCGAAAAAAAACGATAATTTCATCAAAGGATCGTTAAAAAATGCTAATTTCGTCAAAAAATTGCAGAGAAACGTGAATTTCGTCAAAGAATCACAGAAAAAACGCGAATTTCGTAAAAGAATGCGAACGTCTTTCAAAGAATCGCGAATATCGTCAAAGGATCGCGATAAAACACAAACTTTGTCAAAGAATCGCGAAAAAAACAAGAATTTCGTCAAATGATCGCGAAAAAACGCTAACTTCGTCAAATGATCGTAGAAAAAATACGCAAATTTTGTCAAAGAATCGCGGAAAGAACGCGAATTTTGTCAAAGGATCCTGAAATAAAACGCAAATTTTGTCAAAGAATCGCGGAAAAATCGCTAATTTTGTCAAAGGATCGCGAAAAAACGCTAATTTCGTCAAATGATCATAGAAAAAGTATGCAAATTTTGTCAAAGAATCGCGGAGAAAACGCTAATTTCGTCAAATGATCGTGAAAAAACGGTAAATTCGTCAAATCATCGTAGAAAAAATATGCTAATTTTGTCAAAGAATTGCGGAAAAAACGCTAATTTCGTCAAATGATCATATAAAATATGCAAATTTTGTCAAGGAATCGCGGAAAAAACGCGAATTTTGTCAAAGGTTCCCGAAAAAACGCAAATTTTGTCAAAGAATCGCGGAAAAAACGCAAATTTCGTCACATGATCGCGAAAAAACGCTAATTTTGTCAAATGATCGTAAAAAAATCTGAAAGTTTGTCAAAGAATCGGGGGAAAAAAACGCTAATTTCGTCAAATGATCGCGAAAAAACGCTAATTTCGTCAAAGGATCGTAGAAAAAATACGCAAATGTTGTCAAAGAATCGCGGAAAAAACGCTAATTTCGTCACATGATCGCGAAAAAACGCTAATTTTGTCAAATGATCGTAAAAAAATCTGAAAGTTTGTCAAAGAATCGCGGGAAAAAAACGCTAATTTCGTCAAATGATCGCGAAAAAACGCTAATTTCGTCAAAGGATCGTAGAAAAAATACGCAAATGTTGTCAAAGAATCGCGAAACAACTCAAATTTTGTCAAATGATCGCAAAAAAAACCCCACAAATTTCGTCAAAGGATCGTGAAAAAAAAAAACGCAAATTTCGTCAAAGGATCGCGAAAAAAACGTGAAATTTGAGAGGACCCGAAATCTGGAAAATTCCAAAATCCAGAAAGCCTTCGGTTCCGAGGATTCTGGGTAATAGGTCCTGTACTGTAAATACAAAAAAAAAAAAAATAAAATAAAAAAAAAATTACTATGAACATTCGGTAAATTCGATCTTCACACCCCCCCAAACGAAATGCTCTAGCTACGCCACTGATTGAAGATATTTGCTAATTAAATGACAGTATTCCATGTTCAATTATTTAAAATGTAAATATCTTGAGACATAAGATGTTGTAATTTAACCAAAAAAATTATTTATATTATAGTTATGAATATAATTTAATATCGACATTAATTTATTTAAATATTCTGGCTCGCAGTATATAGATATATATATATATATATTAAATATTTCATGATGATATGATTATAAAAAAATCCTGTTTAATGCAATGAATGTGAATTGAATTTGATTTCATAAACAACTTTTCAGTTGGATTCATTCAAACTGTATTTAGTAATCTCGTCAACAGTAGAAAAACTACATTAGAGTGTCTTCATCAAGTAAAATAATTAGAGGATATCAAAAAATTACCTTTACGCTTGGATAATTTAAAATTAAATGATTTCTATAAGGATTTCAAATGCAATGTGTGCTAGAATGTTATAAAATTATTCTGGAAATACATTAATATGAGGAAGAATTGGTACACAAAGAAGCAAAATATTTACAATTTTTAACGATGCGCGCATAAAGAAATAGTAGTATTATTTACAGTTAGAAACCTATATGTTGATATCTTGATTTGTTTGAATCAACGAAATTAATGTTATAAACAGTAAATATTAATTAAAGCATACTTTGTATATACCGATAACCTAATATAAAATTATATAAGAATGGATATTTATTTTCTTAAAACATTAAACGACCATTCTACAGTCGTGGGAAAAAAAGTAAACACTCCCAACTATCTCTGCAACAAATTATTGTAGAAGAAAGTTACTGGTATACGGATTTATTAATGTATTATTTCATTCTAATAAGACACTTTTCTGCACATAATAGGTCACCCCTTAACACGTTCACGCCATCGCGGTGTGTCACACTCGACAGTCTCAGAGCTGACAAGTCTCCGGCTTTTTAGATACCAAAATTTTAATACAGAAAATGTTGTTTTATTTAATTAGAACAATTGGGCGGTTTTAAGGGACAACACTTTCTCTAAAATAATAGTGGTGTGCAAAAAGCGGGAGACTTGACAATTCTGAGACAGTCGAGTGTGACCCACCGCGCCGGCGTGAACGTGTTAAACCATCATTTTGATGTTTTTAATCATAATTCAAAAACCACTTTAAAAAAAATGGCGAAATTGAGAATTCTCATTACGCAGGACATAATAAATATAAATCTATCAAAAAATTGTAAGTTGTAATTCATATTTTTTTCGAATATTAATTTCATAATTCACATTGTAAAATTTGTAAAATTACAAATTCTATGTATTTATGTTTTTTTTTTTTATATTATAACCACACAAAAAGTTAACACATTAGGATTATAATTGCAGGAGATATTAAGAAAAATATGAAAATGTAATTTAACATTAGAAGCTCTAAATTTTCATTTTTTATAATTCAAAATCTTATCATACAAATAATTTGAAATTTCGTTTCTAGGCATAGTTTGAACTGAAGATTTGAAATATATTGCCAAAATTGGGTGTTACCTTTGAAAAAAAGTTTGTTTTGGTTTTGACTTGTAGGTGACCGCTAAACAAATTTTATATACATAATTTAAAAGTAGACTTTATTTCCAATCTTTTGTTACCAGTATCTTTCTTGTATTATATTAATTTGCAGAGTTAGTAAGAGTGTTTATTTTTTTTTCCTCGACTGCACCTCCAGATAATAACGTTTCCACTTTCGTCACGATAATATCAATTGAGATCATTGAGGAAGTTTTAGAGAAATATAAACTAAACCAGAATTTACCAAACTATGGTATACGAATACTCCCATCCTTATACACGAAAACTATTCTGAGTTGAATGGAGTGCAGAAAAAGGTTTTAAAGTTTTTACACACTTTTCTTAACACACGAGTAAACGAATTTTTTCGAAAAAGAAAAATCAGTACTTTTTCGATGGCTAGACGATCAACTTTGCACGAAAGCGACAAACGTAATAAACTGCATATTTTTTGCGAACAAGTTTAGTAAACCGATCATTAATATTATTCCTTGCAAATTTTCTTTGCTCCTGGTGATTTTTTGAAAATATTTTAATAGAGCTTGCACAATTTGGAAATTGCCACATTATACGCATTGTGCGCAGAAATTCTTCCAAGGAAAAGTATGAATAAATTTTGTTGTTAAATTTATTCATAAAAATAGATGATAAAATTCGTTATTCCTGATTTCGAAATTCTGACGAAAGTTAAAGAACAAAAATTCAGCTATGCACCAAAACTTTATTTCAAGACTCCTCCATTATATGTATTTAGGGTAACATCTCCAGTGATTGGCAGGTCACCAGTGATTGGCATATCCTTCAAAAATGTCCTAAAATAAGATTTACATCCAGTCTTTTAAAACTGCAAGACCATATTCCAGCTATATGTACATTTACTTTAAAGATTATAACTTTGATTTATGCTACTAGATGACAATAGTGCATAAAAAAGAGAAACAATTATGGCTTGTGTCAAATTAGCCATTTTCGTTGCAAATGCTTCTTCTCTGGCTTAAGGTAGCATGCATATCAATTCATTATTATCTGATTTATAATGTGTTATAAATTTTGACTGACAAAAGTTTTGTTTAGTTGAAAGAGCTTACTTTAATTGTGTAAAAGTATTTTTGACATAAATGTTTTGATTTTTGAATTAATGATAGGTGCCATTTAATGGTGCTTCAGTTTTGCTAGTTCCAAGTAATTGGCACATGTGCCAATTACTGGGGAATCATGAAATTTGGCATTAAACCACTTATTTTGGCAGTTCTTTTAAAGTTATAAACTAATTTTCTTTAGCAATTGTTTTTATTTGAAAATATGAAATATTACCAGTAATTGGCATGCATTAAAGCTTCATATGACAATTACTGGGGATGGCACGACAATTATTGGGTATTAATATAAATATATTGTATTCTTTTAAAGTATTCACATTTCGAACGAATTATGCTGCTTTATTTCTCTCAAAAACCTGAAATATGGCATCTTTATCTACAGTAAATTCATTGAAAGGGATTAAACCCAAATTCTTGTATTCTGAAGAAGCAGTGATGAATGAAATGCATGCTACACATACTCAAAACATGAGCTTTCATAAAGCCAATGTTACATTTGGTGTGCCTCATAATACTTTAGAAGACTAAGTTAATGGGAAAACTCCAAGAGAAAGAAGAATGAGAGCATCATCAGTTCTTACAGCAGCAGCAGAAGTTAACATAGTAAAACGGATTTTGAGCATTACCAAAGATCTTTCCCTTGATAAAAGAGGATTTATTGTGTACAGTTCAAAAAATTATTGAACTGTTAAACAGAAAAACTCCATTCACAAATAATAAACCTAGTAAAAAATGGTTTAAATAATTTTTAGCTTGTCATCCTGAAATTATTGTGAACGTTCCAGAAATAGAAACTCTTACTCATTCAATAGCCAAACTAACTGAGTTAGATTTGCGAATTATGTTTAAAGAAATGGTAGATTATTTTTGCAAAGAAAATCTCAAAGAGCCTTTCAAAAATCCCCTGAGAATATACAATAATTGTGATGAGGCTGCATTTTTGCTTTGTCCCAAAACTGGAAAAGAGGATGCAAAGATGTTTATGAAATTTTGCAAGGCTCAGACAAAGAATCTCTTACTGTACTGATGCCAGTTCGAGCTGAGGGAGTTGTTTGTCCACCATTTATAATTTATCCTTATCTGAGATTGCCATCAGATCTCGTCAATAATGGTCCTAAAAGTTGGGGTTCAGGGAAAGGTAAAAGTGGCTAGATGAATTGTGAAACATTTTATAAATACGTAGCTAATATATTTTTTTCCATGGCTGCAGCAAAATCAGATTGATTTACCAATAATAATTTTTATGGATTTTCATCAGAGTCATCTTATATTGCATTTAAGTAATTATTGTGCTGAAAAAGTTATAGTAATGATTTCTCTCCCCCAAATGTAACACATACAATGCAATCATGTGATGGCAGCTTGTTCAAAGTGATGAAATTGAAGTGAAGCAGGTAGCTCATGAACGGAGAGTAACTTTCACGGAGTTATTATAAAAATTACGTTTGCAAAAACGTTTGAAGTGTTGTTGTTAGAAGCATTAGTTCTGAATGTATTTCACATGGCTTTAGACATTGTGGCCTATATCCCTTTAATCGAGATGGAGTTGATTACAGTTAACGGATTCTACTGCTCTTAATAATAATAATGTATTTTATGATGTTTTTTATGATGAACAATATTATATGAGTCTTATAATTGATTTGATCCTGCAGAACCTACTGTTAATTTTTTTTACGAGAAACAATGGAAAACAAATATATTTGGTGACCAAAGTCAGATATTAGTGACTGTAGATAATCGTTTTTTTTTTATTGTTCCTTGGAATTATCAGGAAATTTTCTTTTTTCTCTGGAGTCATTCATTATTCGAAAAATCAAAACTCTATACTGACAGATAAAACAGCATTAATTTCCATATTACTATTTTTCCATGTAACATTTCAAATTATGTTTTTATTTTATAACTATTTTAGACAAGTCTAAAACAGTTACAATATATTTCCAACATCAACATGTGTGAATTAGCATTAATTTACTTATGCGATGATTAATATTTTCAGCATAAAGTTATTAAAATTAATATTATCAAGCTATATTATCTTATAACCAAGATTTTCTAATTATATTGTGTTATAATTAATCTTTTCTATCATATGTTTCTCATAGCCATATTTTTCATATAATCTAAAAGTAAAAAATAGTGTGTTTTTATTACTTATATACACATGTGCCAATCACTGGATCACAAGGTGTCATACATTGGTGTACTTGGTGCCAATTACTGGTGATTGTAGTAGCTTTTTATTAATATTTTTTTTATAAAAATACCTATTCAAATATTTTTGATTTTAGTTGCCAAAATAGATGCACAGATATGCTCTCTTTGATTTAAAAATATTTGCAAGTAAATATTTTTTCTCTAAGTAATGAAAACAGGGGTAAGTTTGAGGACAAATTCTTAAGGTGCCAATTACTGGGGAAGTTACCCTATTTGGTAACTGAAAATACAATTGGCTAATAAGGCGATCTTTTACTATTAACAATAAAAGTTTAATGTATTCCAGAGGGTATGCATAAATCAGCAAACAGTATAGTCTCCCCCACGACGAAGAAAAAAAGATAAAATAAAAATCATTCGTCACGCAGTTTATGAAACATTTTCCAACTTATTCAGAATATAATGATCAGTAAAAAATGTAGTAAATTGCACAAAATATTTGAAAACTTTATTTTAGAAATTATCATCTATAGTCGTAAAATTATGAAGTTCTTTCGTGGAGCATGTATATAATCTTTAAATCTTTATGTAATCAATAGAATATGCTAAACAAATTTTCAATGAAGAAATAATAATACAGTTGAAAATTCCCCTTTAGCAATTTTTGTCAACAAGAGAAAATGATGTTACTTTTGTTCAATCCTGAATAGGATCTACAGATTTTATACACAATAAGTAATATGCAAAAAAAAAAAAAATAGTTACATTTTTAACCCTTTAAACGTCCTAACAGTGTATTTCCGTCAAGTATTTTTTGGTATCAAAAGCTGATTTAACACAAAATCGATATTAATTATTAAAGACGCGAATTATTACATTGCTAACTAAGTGTAAACCAACCGAGTGAAAAATCTCCAAGCCGGGAATCGAACCTGCCCATCGAGAGATGCCAAGCTGGGCATCGTCCTCGTGGCTTAATGGTAGAGCAGTGGAGCGCTATTTCAGGGGTCCGGGTTCGATTCCAGGCTTGGACATTTTTCACTCGGTTGGTTTATGCTCAGTTAGCAATGTGATAATTCACGTCTTTAATATTCAATAATTTCAAGCGTAATTTCACTGCTGAAAAGTAGTTGAAAAATTAATTAAAATTGTATGTTCACCAATGCTGGGTTCATTTGCGTCTCATGTTACACCTCAAGATTGTGTGCTCATGAAGACTTCTCCATCTTGTAGCTGCGGTAGCAGTATTGTCAACTTATGTGAATGAGAGATGCTAAGTTGGGCATCGTCCTTGTGCCTTAATGGTAGAGCATTGGAGCGCTATTCCAGGGGTCGGGGTTCGATTCCCGGATTGGACATTTTTCACTCGGTTGGTTTACGCTTAGTTAGCAATCTGATAATTGACGTCTTTAATATTCAATAATTTCAAGCGTAATTTCACTGCTGAAAAGTAGCTGAAAATTTAATTAAAGTGAATACGATAACTAGATATGTAAGGCTATTAGATAAAAATTCTCATACAAAAACTTTCCATAGCTACCATTTTATGAATCATTAGACATGGATGGAAAATTCTGCATGACGCTTAAATGGGCGCACGCCTGAGCTGAAAATGAATTTGTCGCAATCATCGCTCATAGAAGTACTGTAATCGATTTCTTTTGTGTCTCCCTGTAAATGAATGATAAATGATATCTACATCATAATTTACAGTAAGTGACTTGTACTGCATCTATATTAATTGAAGTATGTTTGTTATAGTCTACTTTATTAAAAGGCACTGCAAATGATATTCCGCCGTAGCCCATAATGTAGCAGAATTCTTTTGAGAGTCACTATAAATGAACTATAAATGCTCCCCAGTTTATTTTTCCTATCAAAAATGCCATTGAAATCCATAATATCACACACAAATTGCAAGGCAATCTGTAGATAATTACGCGAGTTAGAAACAGACAGACTCAAAGACAAATCGAATTCATAAACATTTTTGAACTACGTTGGAAAGTGTTAAAAAGCAAGAGATTGAGAGTAAACACACAGTGCATTTTAATATTCAAATTATAGCAAATAAAAACGAAAACAGCTAATCAATTGGGAATAAGATCTTCTTTCAATTTATGTTAATGAAATTACCTTGGGGAACCAGGTTCACATTGAAAGTTAAACAAGATTTGAAAATTTCAATACGAACGCTAAATTTTGACATCAAACGAGTCAAAATTAAGCTAATACATGCTAAAAGTCATAAAAATACATTTAAAAATCCATATAAGTACATAAATACCTGTATTCTGAACCTTTGGGTGAATTTTGCAATTTAATAGAGCAAGAATTGCTATTCGGAAATAACTCTCGATAGTATAATCTATACACCATTGGATGTTACAAATTTAAATATGCATATTATGAGTGCGCATTGTTCCAAATAGTGTCACATATGACTATAGAAAGAAAGTATAATAATATTGCATCCTTATATTTATTAATTATTGTCGCACCTTTATTAAGATTCTGCCTCCATGGAGTTACCTAAAATTTAAAAACAGATGTGCAGAACCAGAAAAAATAACATAAAATAATTGACTTTTTAAAATGTCCATTTTTTTTTGCTCTTGATTTCATTATACATGCCATCTCGTGTTTTTTGTTCTCCAGTTTCATTTACATTTGTTTGAGGAAATATTTTTATCATTATACATCTTGAGGATGTCACCAATAGAGCGATGGAACGTGTAGATCAAACTAAAGATATTTATATGCCTTTTTAGCTCACAGGCTATCAAAGCCTGAGAGCTAATGTGCCCGCCCGTTCTGTATGTATGTACTTATGTATGTATGTATGTACGTAACGCGATAACTCTTGATAGAAACATCCGATTTGCTTCAAAATTTTTTTCTAAGTTCATTGTGATAAGACGCTTCCCTGATTAGTTTTGGGAGTTCATTGGTTAAGGATAAAGGGGGAAAAACGGGGTTAGTCCAACCCCTTAATTCAGATAAAAGGGTTTTTCATGAAAAATCATTCGATTTGTCCGAATTTGGTATACCAGTTTATTATGTTAAGGAATTTCCCTGATTAGTTTTGGGGGTTCATTGATTAAGGATAAAGGGGGAAAAGAGGGTTTAGTCCACCCCTTAATTCAGATAAATGGGTTTTTCATGAAAAATCATTCGATTTGCTCCGAATTTGGTATACCGGTTTATTATGTTAAGGAACTTCCCTGATTAGTTTTGGGGGGTTCATTGGTTAAGGATAAAGGGGGAAAAGGATGGTTAGTCCACCCCTTTTAATTCAGATAAATGGGTTTTTCATGCAGAATGATTCGATTTGCTCCGAATTCGGTATACCGGTTTATTATGTTAAGGAACTTCCCTGATTAGTTTTGGGGGTCCATTGGTTAAGGATAAAGGGGGAAGGGGGGCTAGTCCACCCCCTTAATTTATATAAACGTGTTTTTCATGCAGAATTATTCGATTTGCTCCAAATTTGGTATACCGGTTTATTATGTTAAGGAGCTTCCCTGATTCGTTTTGGGGATTCATTGGTTAAGGATAAAGGGGGGCTAGTCCACCCCCTTAATTTAGATAAATGGGTTTTTTTGCAGGATTATTCGATTTGCTCTAAATTTGGTATACCGGTTTATTATGATAAGGAGCTTCCCTGATTAGATTTGGAGGTCCACTGTTTAAGTACAAAGGGGGAAACGGTGGCTAATTCCCCTTCACTTATTTTTTTGAGGGGCATTATTCTTTAAAATAAGAGTATAATATACAATTAGTGTGAATAGCCTGTGAGCTGAGTGCCATCAGTTTAGCTGGGCACTTTTTTTTTATTAAATGTATTTTTATCACTTTTAACATATAGTAGCTTAGTTTTGATGATTTAAAGTGGTATTCATATTTAATTTTAAATCACATACATCGATTAATTTTAACTTTACATACAAAACGAAAAGTTATTTGGCGTATTAGTTAAGGATTTACGTAGTTGAAAGTTTGGAACTTCCATTAATATATTAAATCAGTGATTTCACAAAATACAAAAGTCCGAGATTTAAGATTTTCCAGGAATCAATATAAACTGTGCTGCACAAAAATTCTATGTATTTTAATACTTTTTTCTGCACATACTATGTTTCTCAGGTCTTTAAATATGATCAGTTATTTCTTTTATGAGAATAAAAATTAAACACACTTTGATGAACATTTGGCTATGCATTGACAACAAATATATTATAAACAATTATACTGACAAAGTTTTAAAATAATACGAATAATTTTAGACACATATTGTGAATTGTTTAGCAGCCATTTAAATCCTTTAATCAAATGAGCCATTTTTTTTCAACCGATAGAATTTTTAAAGTCGTGTGAATGGTCATAGAAAAGCATTATGTTGCAAAAGAAAATGTTCTATATTTTTCGAACGAATGAATCAAATATAACCAAAAGCATTCGGGTACCTCACCAACATGCCTGCTTAATTACAAGCTAATCGGACGCTTATTTGCAGCAGCTCTCGCGGAACAGCAGACACACAGACAAGCAGTCCGAAACTGAAAACTTTTCGTGACTCCACGGTGAGTCTTCACTCATGTTTCAGGAATGATATTGAGGTTATATATTGAATGGTTACTATGGCTATTGAAAACAAAATAACATAGTTCGTTTACAGTGACACACAAAAGAAATCCGTTACAATAAGGTCTATGCGGAAAAATCGTTTGCGGTTTATTTTAACCGTGTTACACTATTTGAAACGTAATAAAATTGATGCGCCTTTCTTAGATGCAGTAAAACATGCTTCCTGTAATATATATATAATGTGGAGCATTTTTCATTCATTTATAGAGACCAGACAAAAGAATTCGGTGATAAGTGCTTCTAGCGTATTTTAACTAGGTTAGAATGATTGAAATATAATCCAATTTATACCTATACATTTCTGAAATGCCCTAGAAGATACTTACTTTAGAATATGACGTGCATAACAGTTAGTTCATTTACCGGACACACAGAAGATTTTGGTTATAGTACCGTCAAGGACCAATAAATGTAGAAGTGTGTTTTCAATTCTGCATTTTTTTATTAGATTTTAACTAAATTTTTCTACATTACTTTATGTGTAGATACTGTATAGATGATACTACATTAAATAATTTGTAAGCTTAACTGTGTTTGAGCGTGAATTGCTTAAAGATTTTTTTTTTAAATTGAGTTATCATTTTCCAGCGAAAAATATTTAGTATAATAAATGTTAGTACAATAAAAATGTTTGTAAAATATAAATGGAATCATATACAGGGCTACGCAAAAAAACTGTATACCTTACGGTCTATGTATGGTAAATTCTGAAAGAATGTTTTCAGTTGTGTTATGCATTTTTTTCTTCTGAAATAAATTTTTAAATAATATGAGCAGATTAAAATCTGTAGATAATATACAGGGCTGTACAAGACTATTTGAGTGCACTCTCGTCTTCAGACGGAAATGTGACTTTTCGATTGTGCAAAGCGTCTTGTAGTTAAGCTAAACTTTACCTCGCTATTACATGCTTATACAGTAGGGTGGGTCGAAAAAAAGATATTTTTGATTTTCGTGACGCTTTAGTTCGGAAAAGTTGCCTATTGTAATAAGAAGAAAAACGGCATAAAAATTTTTAGAATTGGTTAACATCTTCCATTCGCGCATTGTACTTAAAGTTGATGAAAAATTGCAAAAATGGCGACTTTTTTCTAATTTTTTTAAGTTAATTAAAACTTTAAAAATAAATACGCTTTAGCTTTTAATGCTTGTTTCGTGGTTCACATAACCTAAATAAATTAAATTCCGACCAATAATCCAATTTTTTTTTGTTCGCGAAAGCCCTTAGAAAAAACATAAATTTACCAATTTTTCGCAATTTTCACCGTGCAATCTTTAGTTCGTTTTGCTAAAACAAAACTACACAGAAATCACCACGTGGTGGTGGTTGCACATTGAGTTCTAAACACATCCTACCCAATCAACCGTACAATTCTTGGGTGTGGTATTTATATTATTTTTAAAAGACCACATGCATGAGTTGAGGTTCATGATTCTTCAAAGCAATTACAATTTGGAAGAAAATCGGATATATTTACAAAATAGTTACAAAAAAGTTAAATGTGAAGACCAAGGGGAAAGCTCGTGATCTTCAGCAAGCACTGAGTAGTTCCTCAAATAATTTTAAAGTTCCTAAAGTGGCAGTGTACTATGAAATTGATGAACTCAAACACACTTCTTTTGAAGACTAGGAGTATGAGGAAGATAAATACAAACCGAATACATTGACTAAAAGCCCAAATGGCAGATGAGAATTAAAATTAACACAACAGCGCTAAACACCGATCATTTCGGAGTTTCTGATTGGCCAAAAGTTATCATGGCGTCAAGTTCACAGTTATCCGGCACAGTTATTATGTGGTTGATAAGTGTAAAATAAAAAGAGACAAGAGTCGTTTAAGGACGGATTTGAAAAGCCGATTCACACCCCTGATGACAGTTCGGGTCTTTTTTGTCGGTCAAAAATGAGATATTTTCTTCGGCGAAAAATTTAATGCCAAGCAATTTCACTGGAATGTGAAATAAGAACACTATTCTGTTATCCAGGAATCTGGATCAACTTATATTGGACATGTATCTCTTGCCTCGAGTTCATCAAATGATATAAGTCAAAGATTTGTTTCTTGTTTGTCTGAACTATCAATATCACTAGAAAAACTAGAAGTAGTTGGGTGTGATGGTACTGTAACAAACACTACATGGAATAATGGTGCTTTCCACCGACTAGAAAATAATAAAATGTGGAGCAAAAGCATCCGGCATTTTAACGAGCTTTCTTATTATCACATTTTCCAACATATTCACGGTCCTGAAGGGCCTAGATTTTTTAGTACGTCAATTGGGTAGAAGCTCACTTGCTGTGAAAAAGCACCTGTGGTCTATGTGAACACGCAGATTGTTCGAATCCTGATATAGGCAGGACATTTTTGAGCGAATAACAACAGTATTTTTGGGACATTTTGAATGCAATCACCTTGGACATTGTCCAGAAGACTTGATTCCAGATGACAAACTGCGGCCAACCGAGTCCTTAGATTGTATCAGATTCATGCTTAAACTCATAAAAAATAGTTGGCTTCATCATAAAATCATACATGCCTGTATAATTTGGAATACAATAAGCAAATATTTTACTGACGGACCAAAACATGTATTTCAAGCAATCCAAACATCACGCTATTTATCTGACGAATTACTACAAGTTGTCGATCTAGTAATAGAGCGAAATACGTTTTTCGTGCACCCAGAGAATGTTCTGTTGGCAATGATTGTCGATTAAAGAAAACGTATTCGGGATATTCGTTACAGAAGGATTGTAATAGAAAGACAAACCTCCCCAAAGAAGAAGACTGTTAGAAATGTAATGCCACCGAATGGAAACTTTCAAGCTTCCGATTAAATAGAAATTATTAATTCAAATTCTTGTAATTCTAGAAATTATTAATTTGTATCCTTCCCCAATGATGCGGGACCTGAGTGAAGATGATGTTAAATAGTTCATCACTTCTGACACTACTCTCAACAGGGAGATACAAATGTTTCCCTGTCACACCGAGACTATAAGATGTGTGTCAAACTTTTAACAGAGACCTCGAATAAATTATATTGACATGAAGATAGAGATGGCTATATCCGAACAACATCGAAGTCTAAATCGGTTATGCCTCACTTCTTCAAAAAATCAGACTTTAAATGTGTAGTAGATATAAAAGTAAACGTAATAAACACAGTAAGCCAAAGAATGCTACTCTATAGAAAATTTTTGTAAATAATTGCAAATATAGTGTAAATTCCACACCCAACAATTGGATGGTTCATTGGGTAGGCGGACGTGGAACTCTACGTGCAACCACCTCCACCTGGTGAGTTTTGGGTTGTTTTGTTCTAGCAAAACGAGCGAAGAGTTGCACGGTGAAAATTGCGAAAAATTGCTAAATTTATGTTTTTTTCTAAGATGTTGCGCGAACTGAAAAATTAGAATATTTATTAGAATTTAATTTATTTAGATTATGTAAACTATGAAACAAGCATAAAAAGCTAAAGAGTGTTTATTTTTAAAGTTTTAATTAACTTAAAAAATTAGAGAAAAGGCGCGATTTTTGAAATTTTTCATCAATTTTAAGTACGATGCGCGAATGGAAGATTTTAACCGATTTTAAAAGAATTTATGCCGTTTTTCTTCTTATTACAATAGGCAACTTTTCAGCCCTAAAGCGTCACGAAAATCAAAAATTTCTTTTTTTCTACCCATCCTATTATACAGGTCTATAGATCATGTATAGTGATGCATAAAATATTTTGAGTACCTATCCGGCTACGGACAGCAACTGCGGAAAGCTCTTTTTTTAAATATGTTTGCAGTTTTCTAAGTTGCTTATTATCCCCCGCTATGCTATTTCTTTCAGGCAACAATTAAAATATAACATAAAAAATAACGTTACTTTACATAAAAAATAACGTTACTTTACATAAGCCTGCCATAAAACGAAGCAAATGTATCATTGTAAGGTTAAATACTGATAATCTCTACCGCAATTTTTTTAACTTCTAATCATCGAACATTTTGAATTTTTACACCGTCGTACAGGAAAAAAAGGAACTTTTAAATGCGATTTGCTTGAAAACTGCATCTGAATTTATTTTTGAAATATTAATATTTTGTGTTCTTTAAAGCACTTTCTGTAATGGTGGCAACTGAAGCACTCCATTTCTGTAGAAAGTAAAAGGAAAATAGTTGGAAACTAGTATATTACTGCATCTTTTTACTGCCATTTTTTCATAACAACTGAAAAAATTTGTAATTAAAATACCTGCTATTTTTAAAAAAAATTAAATGAAAATCTTTAAATGAAAAAATTTCTGATAAAACATGGAGCTATAATATAAACCATATTTAATATTAAGTACCCATATTAATATTAGAAACAAATGACGGCATAGAAATCATAAGACAGTCGATTTTTTTTGTCGAGATTATATGACATCGCTTATTACTGGGTTTGTATATTATTCCGCAACAGTGACGTCATATGCATAATTTTCTATAGATGTTGTTTAAGACTGCATCGTAAATGTGATATTTTTCAGCGGATGCATATGTCGTCATTTTAAGTACAATAAAAGAGTATCTTAAAACTGAAATACGTTTTGTAGAAGTGCATCCTTTTCATTACAGAGACATTGAAATTCTTCACATGAGGAAATGCTTCACTTTTGAAAATAACGCAATCGAAATCACACACTGATAAAACGCAGAGTTTTACAAAAATTTAGAGTGCCTTTATAGAAGAGCAGTTGTATGTAATATTTGCTTGAGTCTTAGACTAACCAATATAGGATGCATTTTTTCTTGTAACTAATTTTGTAAATTTATTATAAATTAACGAAACAGTCTTTTCTGAAACATTTTCTTTCGCCCAAATTCGACGGTTTCTACCTTGTATTATTAATAATAATAACAATTTATTCTTCATCAGGGGCGACACTAAATTCTGAAAAAGCCGAATCCCTGCTTCCTGCTTTTATATATAGATTCAATTTAGTTGCTTAATCTTTCGCCAAATCGGAAGATTCTGATAAAGAAATCATGAACTCTTTCTGATCAAGGCAGCACATGATATATTTTTTGTTGTTATGTATTTCATCTTTCTTGAAAAACAGCATAACTCCCTTAAGCATTTATGCTTCTTGTTTATGCATCTTCTTTCGCATTTTTAAATGGTAAGTTTCGTGAAAGTATTCTGGAAATATTGGAAAGGTTTTCTCTTGCTTAAACGATATCTGTGATTGACGCATTGATTTTCTTACTTGATTATCTCGTTCACGAAACTGATGGTGAAATCCTCACAGTTTTTTTACTGTTACTTAAAAAAGTATATTTCATGGATAACACTTACAACGTATTACTGCGTATAAAAGAATTACAATCTCTTATTTCAAACTTAACATTTTTTAGGCCATCTGATGAGCTATTTAAAAGCTGTTAAATTTAAATGCTGCCTCGACACGACTCAATCTCTTGTAACTGTAGATATTTATCAAATAAAATGATCAATAAACAGAATAAAACTTTGAATTTAAATCTGAGACACATTTTACAAATTGCTGAATTAAAAATTATTAATGTATTACGAAAAAAAAATTAAACATTTTTACAGACAGATCCAATAAGTGGTACAAACAAGGGACGTGACTGGCCATGGATATGATTCGTTAGTATCTACCGGGTGTTGTAAAAAGGACTGACTGATTATAAAATTCAATAACTTTCAAACGGTGACAAATATTTAAAAAGCTCTTGCAGGAGGGTTATGCATGAGGCCAAAAGATTTTTTACAATGATTTTCGATTTTAGTTCGAATTACAAACAATAAATGGCGTTGTAAGCAATAAGCGCTAAATACAGGCTCGATTTTTTTGCCTTTCTCTTCTTCCATGCAGAAAAAGGAGATTAAAATGTATTGAGTGGGTCACGAAATACCGATAATCCAGCCTGAATTTAACGTCTATTGATCGCAGCGCCTTCTATTGTTTGTAATACGAACTAAAATCGAAAATCACTGTAAAAAAACTTTTAACCTCATGCATAACCCTCCTGCAAGAATTTTTTAAATATCTGTCACCGTTTGCAAATTATTGAATTTTGAAATCAGTCAGTCCTTTTTAGGACATCCGGTATGTGTATTAACGAAAATGTATATATTTGAACGATGGCATGAAAATCATATTTAATAATAAGCCATATAAAACTTTAAAATAATATTTTATGTTATTTAATAGTTTAAATGTACTGTTCGCTTATACAATACCCCATGTTCATTATAACATATTTTCAACTGATATTACTTTTTTTTAACATATATTTTGTGACATAGTTTTATAATTTTGTGTTTTCTGATCCCATTATTATATTTAGTAACTATATAAAATATCCCCGAAACTAAAACAATTTTTTTTTAAATCTCAAATGAGAGAACATAATTGTCAAATAGTCATTTATATTTTTTAATTCTCATCTACTAAGTAATTTTAAGAGGAACTTTTATCATGGGATAAATCCTACTTTGAAATTAATGATTGTCATAAATGGTTAACAAAAATTCATATTACTATTTAACTATACTGACAGCTGAAAACAAATTCAAAACATGTTACATACAAAATAAGCATAACTCATTAGGTACATATTTGCTTACAATTAATTGATGCGACTAAATGTTTTGAATGCTGTAGGAAATTATAAAGGGACAGCATATTGCATATTTGACTTAATTGTCATTTTTGTGATTCGATAGAAGCTTTTACAATACATGAAGAAGTATCACTTTTGAGTTCCTGAAAATATTAGTTGTGACATAAAATTGAAATTTCCCGTAAATCATAACAATAGAGACATTCACGTTATGCTTAAATCGTGTTCCGAAATTGTGTTAATAAAGACGTTTCTTACTTTTGAAGGTAACGAGATACCGATGTAATAAAAAAAAATATATATATTGCAAAAAGAAAAAAAAATATGTGAAATTTACAAAATGCCGGATGTTTTCATCAGGAAAATTTCAAACCTGTAAAAATTCTTATAAAGCCAAATGTATACAAGGGCTTTAACTTTCATATAGCTTTGGAAAACGTCGGTTTTCCAAAAACAGGAAGAAATAAAAAAAAGTATAATTATATGTTATCCAACTAAAGTATATCATACAATCAACAATTACATGCTATACAGTCAACAATAATATGTTTTAGAACTAAAGAGAGAACTAAATAATATGTTTAGAACGTTGTTAAGAGAAATGTTGAAAATGTCCTCCGTGCGTGAAACACTCTGTAATTCAAGTGAAACATCCTCTATATATACAAAATATATATAATAGAATTTAAAATCACAAATATAATACACTTTGCGCACAAAAGCACAATGACAGCCTGAACTGACATGCATAATTCAAATTGAAAATGGATACGAAGATACGAATTGGGAAAGACAAGAACGATATGTTTGTAAAGCAGTCGAATCTATAAACTCAAAATAGATATCTCAAATAGAACATTTCTGTTTAACTAACTTCAATTAAAGGAGATAAATTCGTAATGAAATAAATATATCATTACAAAGAAACAACAGTTTCTTTGCAAGCAGAATTTCCCTTATCAATTTCATAAATTTTGTTGAAAAATTAAGACGCATGGAGCATTTTTAAAATCAAAAATGCTGAAAAATCAGCTTTGAGAAAAATGGATTTAAAGTAATATTAAAGGGCCGAAAATATGTTTGTGTACAAAATTCAAACGCTTGTAATTTTTCAAAAAAAAAATCGGATCTGCATGCGGTTTTTCGCAAATGGCTCAGAACAAACTGGAGAAAGATGCGCACAAAAATAATTTTCGATTTTTGCTTAAATAAAAGTCTACGGTTCCCTTAATGAAAAAGTAAAAAAAAAAGAAAAGAAAAGAAATTAATAATAATAATTAGAAGAAGAAGAAGAGGAGGGAACATCCCCCACCCAGAAAAAATGCGCACACAAATAATTTTCGATTTTTGCTCAAATAAAAGTCCACGGTTCCCTTAATGACAAGGTAAAAAAAAAAAGAAAAGAAAAGAAATTAATAACAATAATAATAATGAGAAGAAGAAACATCCCCCCACCCCCCCGAAAAAAATCTAGCGTCTGAAACCCTCCCCCACCCCCCAATTTAAATACTTAAATTCAAAGAAACCACTATCTGCAAGCCAACGCCGCCCAAAGAATCGAAATAAAAAAAAAACTCCCTTACACTTCACAACCATCCTCTGCCCATATCCCTTATCAGAGAATGTCTTTTAAAATATGACTTTTTTTAAGTATATTTTTAAGTGCCTTTTTTTTAATATAGAAAACAAATTTCGGAAATTTTGCTTTTAATATTTTAACGTGTACTTCTAAAAAAGTATTGTTTCAACTTTTTACAGGGTTTCGTTCATCTGACGAAACCCTATTCGTCTCAATCCTCTGTCTGTCTGTCCGTCACAGAGCCCGTTCTCAGAAACTATATATGTTGGAGACTTGAAATTTTCGATTCTTATACTGAACACCTCACATCAAACGACAAATTATAAAATTTTGATAAAGTCTTATATTTACCCTTCTGGGCTCTTTTTTTCTTTCAAACTGAGCCCCTAATTAAGTTGAAGAGTCCAAATTTTGGATTCTTATAGCTGAACACCTCACATCAAACGACAAATCATAAAATTTTGAAAAAGGCCTTATATATAACCCCTCTGGGCTCTAACTTGTCTATTTTAAGCTTTTATTTCTAACTTAGCCCCTATTTAAGTTGAAGACTTGAAATTTTGTATTCTTATAGCTGAAAACCTCACATCAAACGACAGTTGATAAAATTTTTAAAAAGTCTTTTTACCCATCTGGGCTCTAACTTGTGTATTTTAAGATTTTTTTTTTTTTTAACTGAGCCTCTAATTAAGTTGAAGAGTTGAAATTTTGGATACTTATAGCTGAACGCCTCACTTCAAACGACAAATCATAAAATTTTGAAAAAGTCTTATATTTACCACGCTGGGCTCAAACTTGTGTATTTTAAACAATTTTTCTAACTCACCCCCTAATTAAGTTGTATATGTGAAATTTGCATACTTATAGCAGAACACTTTCGATCACACAAAAAATCATAAAATTTTCAAGTCATATTATTTACCCCTCCGGGCTCTAACTTCTGTATTTTTAGCAATTTTTCTAGCCTCCACCCTTTTCATTTGGGGTGCACTTTTCTAGCTTTTGCCAACACTCCTTTGACCACTCTGTCATATTATGAACCATAGCCGTACATATTTTAGTTTCAATTTTACTGCCAGGGGCGCCTATCTATTTCGGGTGATATAGGCCCGATCCCCTCGATTAATATGTCTACGGATAGTTTGCAAAACGGAGTTTCGTTCCGATAGAGGTTTGTTTAGAATAAAGTGCGCCCTCTGTTTGCGAAACGTGGAACTATTAGATTTTGAAAAAGGATAAAGTGTTTTGAAAGGAAAATTAAACAAAACCCTCTGTGCGATCTGTGATATTACTTATCCACTTGTTTTAATATTTTGCTAGTATTGTGTTCCAAATTTAACAGCACTTTTCATTAATCTGTTACGAAATAATGAGCCATAAATCAATTACCTTGATATTTTCCCTAATACATTAAATAATATCCAATATCCATCTCTATATTGCAGTCTGTTTTACTTGGTGACAAAAGAAAATTGCAAGAGTATTTTCTAAAATAGTAAACGTTAAAACATAAACAGATTATATATTTTGTGCATTAGAGTTTTATGGACAAAATAACGAAATTAGCGTTATGATAAACGCTTTCCTTATGCGAATAATTTTTCAAAAAATAAATCCGCGCTGTGTCTGCGTATTTATTATTTTTTATAAATTTATTACATTCAAAATGGTAACATTTTGTCAAATATTTGTAAAATTATTTGAAATGTTTTTTGAGCGAATATTTTATGCTACGTAAAATAATTGACTAAAGAAATTGAATTAATTATAAATTTTGCCTTTTTAAAATTTGTAAATAGCAATAATAATAATAATAATAATAATAATAATAATAATAATAATAATAATAATAATAATAATAATAATAGTAATAATGTTTTTGTTTTTGAAAATGTTCTTACTTTTTGTTTGTGAATATTATTGTTTTTAAAAATGATCTGATAACATAGCTACCAAACCTGCTATTTTTTTTAATTTTTTCCATTTTTTCCGAATAACAATTTTTTTCTTATGTAATCGCAGTTTTCTCTCACAATTTAAATAAAACTTTTTCTTTTAATTACACAAAATACTTTAAAAAGAACGAAACATTTTAAGAACAATTTCGAATAGCTTTGCATCTTTAATATATTTCTGTAAAAATTATGTTTATAAGTGATTTGAACAAATTTATAAAATTGAAAAATCTGTAAATGTACTATTTTTATCACAACAACTTGGATATTGCACGTGAAACGTGGCAAATATGATGAGTTCGTACTATAACTAGTTTTATAAATATTTTTTGCACCGCATATTGTACAGAATGTAAATTTTAGTGCACTTCATATGTGCATATGAATTTCATTCAAAAGGCTGTAACATCATTAAAGTACACTTGAAATAATTTTTTCCCATTGGCTGTAATGTGACGGAAAACTTTTGAATGTCCCTGTAATTAAACTATACATCCGATATTCATAAAATTTGAAATAGCTCGACAAAATATTACAATATTTATATATTTAAAATTTTAGACCATTCGGTTATGTAGTTTTTGCTCTATTATATGCGGACGGACGAACAGACTGACAGACGGACCGAACGACCACTATAGGTGCTACGTATTTATATAATTACGAACGTACCTAAAAATTGTATGAATTCTTACTGCACGGTTTTACGAAAGGCTATTCATTTATTACACTTTAATACTTGTATGTAACCTGCATGCATTTTGCATCGATTACAGAAAGAAACATTTTCGGAGTATAAATAAATATAAGAAAGAAATGAGCATGACAAGAGAGGTGTAGAATAAGGTGAGTTTTCTTACTCATATGCAATGACACTATTAAATGATAATGCATAAAAATTATTTTCGTCTTTATATTTACACTATTTTGAGTCTTATGTAATATTTAAAGAAACTTTACAAGTAAGTTTGAATACCTTGCATATTTTTCTTTCCTCTATAGAAATAAGTGTAAACATTATTTCTGTAACTCTAAATGATGTGCATAAGAGAGACTATGGGATAAAATTAGAACTGGGAATTATTTAAATTTTCAGGATTTTGTCAATAGACATTAGTACCAGCATTACACAAGCATCTGTATCGTGCAATTTTGTTTTTCCATTACTTTATTGTAAAGTAAAAACAAAACGTTCTTAAGCCTAATTATGAGACATATTTTATGTTTAATAAATACTTGTTTTGATAAAATATTAACCTTGTTTTTATCATAGGATTATGATGCTTTTAATGAACGATTTCATTTGGAACATTTATTTTTAGTTAGTGATAAATAATTAATATTCAATAAGCCTATATGCAGTTCAAATGGTACGGGGACAAATGAAACTTGCACCCAAAGTGCTTATATATAAAAGTTACCCTGTTATTGCATTTAAAACTTGTGTTAAATGACTCATTTTGCGTACAAAAAAATTAACATTCCTTATCCTTTTATAGTTGTTAAAATTAATATATGCCATATTACTTGCAATAAAAGCATGATAAGGCAATAAAGACGTCAATAAATTTTTGTTTAGTATGGTTTATATAATTAAAACGAATATTTAATCCATAGAGTTAGATTTTTCTCCTTTCAGTTTGTACTACTGATGATATTATAACTCTTGAATTCGCCTATTTAGAAAACATTTATGTTTTATAAATGTGTCCCTTTAGACCCATGGTAAATCAGATTAGTCTCCGAAATTATTGCGTACAGGAGAAAATTTTTATTTCAAAAATTACAGATCTATTAATATAAACCTGTTAAAAGTAAATGCGTGTATAAAATAAATCTGGGAAATACATAAATAGTATTTTCTGCAGTATGAAGTTTAAAACATCAGCCACCCCAGACCCCACTGTGCTTGTATAGTTGTAAACTCTACAATGATATTAATGTCTTATAAAACAGGATTTATTCCAACTGCATGGATTTCAATAAAATTAAGCCATATGTTGTACTTTAATACTTATTTATATGCAACTCATTTATATTTTACTGTAATTATTAAATATGAAACTTTTTCGTAATGAAATAAATATAAAAAAAATGGAAAATTCTTTCTCGTGTGAAACATTTCCTGTGACTTAAAATAGTGTTTTATTGGTCATGTGAAATCGTGAATGTTATGTATGACATTGAATTTAGAGTGTCATTTTTTGCAAAAAATTTATTTCCGGGAACTCTTCCGTGAAGGATTTAAAATAAATGTTTCGCCTTTCAAGTTTTAAATTTCCATTAAAGTAATTTATTGAAGCGGAATATGATCCATAGATTTTAACACTATCTTCATTTTTGAAAATAAAATGCTAATTAAAGTTCACTAATATTTCATTGTGATTTTTTTTATACGAGGGGGGGGGGGGGTTATATATATATATATGTGTGTGTGTGTGTGTGTTGGTGTGTGTTGGTGTGTGTAGGTGTGCGTGTGTGTGTGTGTGTGTGTATATGCCTTCAAAATGAGTTTTTCTAATCATTTTACATGTATTAGTATTTTGCATCACGACAGCTGCTCATTAATTTATTTGTGTACTCTAGTTGCAAAAGGTTTCTTCTATATTTATAACTTGTTAATAATTTCATTTAAACATTTTCATAACAGCATATATGGATGCAAAAAAAGTAATTATATACAGTGGAAACACCGTTTTATAAAGCTGAAATGAGCATAAAAATTATTCGTTACGTGCGAATATCGTTATAATCGATTTCCTTACACAGTTTATGATATTTTCAAGAATCTTAAAATGTTCAAATTATTCAATATTAGATTTATATGGGCTCACCATGCCAGATTCTACTGTATTTTAGAAAGGTAAAACTTTTATAGAAAGTTACAATAATCAGTTATTTAGAATCACTTTGAATGAACGATTTACTAAATCAATTTACGATTGCATGAAAATAAGGTCTCCATTATCTCATAGACTACCTTCCATAAAAAAAACTATCACCAAACCATACGATTTAACGTCAAAAATGCATGATTGTAGTGTTATATTCACTTGACATCAGATGCGTTACAAGTATTTGTTATGTTATCAAATGTTTTTTAATTTAATGTTTAACTGAATATTTAATTATATTTTACTGATTTATTAGATTTTTCGTTAATTAAAATAACAATTATGTTCTTAAACATCGACGCCATGATATTAAAAAAGAAAAATCACTGAAAAAATGTTGCGATTCATAGTTACGCACAACAGATTAGTTGCAATTGACGTCACAAAGATTAATAGCCGACAGGCATGGTTAAAAAATAGTGTATATAAATAAATATCCAAGATTATCCTTTTCTCTTGTCATTAATATATTGTTAAATTTATTGTTGAAACTTACAGATAGTTGACACTTGATTGATTGGGTGTCAGTGATTGGGGCATTTCCGAATTTTTCGTATTATTATTATTATTATTATTATTATTATTATTATTATTATTATTTTGAGATGCCAATGGCACCATTCTTCAATTTGTTTATTGGGTGTTACAGTTTGGCGAATGACTTAGCATAAGATTATATTTTAATGGAAAGTGGTCGAGGGGATAATGGAGGAGTACTGAAAATAATAGCATAAAGATGAGCAAATATGCATGTAACGCACATCACACACGTTCATAGGTTAAAATTTCTGAAAAGGGATTAATCAAATTGTTTTCCATTATCACTATCAAGTCATATAAGAAGGTCATATTTATACTTAAACTATTAGTTTAAATTCTTAACAAAACAACAACTTACAGAAAACACATGACAAAAATACACGTTTCATCATACTTAAAATATTTTATTGTTGTTTCCATAAATTAAAAAAAATATATTTCCTACTCTGTACGCTGTTAAACTTACTTAGTTTCCGTGCAAGTTACATCAAGTCATTAATAAACATCCATTTTAATAGAATGTGACTTGAAAATAAATGTATTTAACTTTTTATTTAAAAATAATTATTCGCTTAGTTTCTAAAATAAAGTTTTCCAAATTTTTATTAGGGTGTTTATTTCGGTCAAAAATCAAAATAATTCTTATAATCTGTATTAGAAGAATTATTTCACATTATTAAAAATGTTGTTCCTGTTAAGTTCGCGACTATTAATTATCGTTTAAACATATATATTTCAAAGTTATTAAAATTTATCTGTAAAATATATTTTTTAATGGTATGGTTTAAATTATTAGCACATGACTTCAATTAATTTAATGTTACACAGATTAATGTTACACATTTAAGTCGGTGATTGGATATCAAAAAGCTTCCATTGTTGGTTTTCTAACAAAATTATTTTTACATGAAATACATTATTTCATACTAAATACAGGGATCTGAATGCTTTTGTAATTGACTTTGTTTGGTATCCCTGATAGTTTTTAATATAGAATCGATGGCTTTCAAATATTGACACTAAGTCACCATGGTTGCTCTCATATGATAGCGCATGTTATTTTTAATAGAAAGTAGAAATTTTGTTCAACAATTATAGCTTTATACGTTCAAACTATTTTATTTTCTATGTGACAGTACTTTACTTCATATATCCTGTATAATATTAAATGTAAAAATTTTCATTAAATAAATTATAAAAATTGAAAATTATTTAAAAATTATCATACACTCTTGTTCGCTTATCTTAGAACAATTTGTAAAAGTAAGCCCATTATCCGGCAACTGAAAAGCAATGCAACACATTTCAGATAAAACTTTTATGTAGCAAATTTTATAATGTTATTGAATTGTGTTATTTATTTATTTAATGCATTACTGTTGCTTTTAATGATACATTATTTGTTACCATTGAATACTTATAAAAAAAAATGTAAAAAATCAGTGATCTACTCAGGAGAATTATTTTACTAAAATTATCACAATTCCTCATTCAAATACATCTTGAGCAATTAAATGTTGCATTAAGATTGGAAACATCGCGGATATTTCCATAAATAGGTCGACCTGAAACTTCAAACGAATCATGATTTCGCAATTCATAGAAGGAGTGTTGGCGAAATTTTCGTAAGTTAATGAGGAAGACAGTTTCCAATCTTAAACTTAGTGCGAAATGAAGCTGTGCGACATAACTAAAACTATATGATAACTTAATTTTATAAATTTCACAAAGACCCACCATATGCCAAAATACAAAAATCCAAGCTTCAAAGAAGTCGTAATTTGTTTCCTAGTGTCGCCCCGAATAATTCCAATGTTGTCAGAAGAGTACTTTTAAAATCGTTAAAATTTACATGGAATAAAATTCATAGAGTTTTTATCTGCCATGGAATAAGGGAATTTCCTAAAATGTTAAACGCGTTTATCAAGACCAAAGATTATTTATTATTTTTATAATTACAACGTAATAAAAATATAATTATGCATTTACTCTTACATGTATTTCTAGATAATCTAGGATCTTATGTGCAGAACTTTTCACTCACCTTGTAGCAACAAAAAATAATTTATTAGCAAAACTCGCAGCTTTGTACGCATAGTTATTGAAATATACCAAGTGGTCTTTGTGTGCCTATTGCATTAGAGTTAATTACATTGGTACGGATAATTTAAAAATTAATTATAAGGCCATATTTTAAGTAAATGTCATTCGAATACTGCATTAAATGAACATGAGAAAATATAAAATGAATTCCAAATAAATCGTAATTTAAAATCTTTTTTGAATGTTTCTGTTCATTCCGTTTTTCTTGGAAACTTCAGATTATTAAGAAACCGTCATTAGCGAACATTTACATCTGAAAAAGAACCACTCTTTCAACTTCCAAGCTTCTATATCAACTGTATCAGAAAGACCGCAATTTTAGAAGCTTTTATTTATTTATTTATTTATTTATTTTTGCTCCTGCACCCTTTTAAATTTTCTTGTTCTATTCGAGCATTTACGGTTTTAAAGTTACCGCCATGTCAAATTTCAAGTTTCTAGACTTAACAAGTAAAAATTAATTGTAATTTAGAGCGTTTTTAGAACGTTTTGTGCTCATTTGACTTTTTTAAACTTCGATTTTTTTTAAACAGCCCTTATAAAACTTCTATATCATACTCCATATCAAAATTCAAGTTTGTGGCCTCAGCTGTAAAACAAAATCGGTTCGGTTTTCCATAGATTAACCCCTACGCACAAAAGTTTCTACTTTATAATATTAGTGCACATTTTTATTCACATAGTGGAAAACCCATTATTATCTAGCGTTTTTTTAGAAAGTAACAGAAATTCATCTCACTATATCGCGGATATATTTCTGAATTTTCACGATATTTGACTTGCTTTTTCAATTCCTACTATTAGCTCACACTCTCCCTATATTTATTTATTTATATATTTATATATTTATATATTTATCTTGTTCAAATTTTCAATCGTTAATAAAATACTCATTATTCATCCTATCAAGTTGAAATAATTTTTTTTTAAACTTGTACTGGATGACAATTGATGTTAATACAGTTTTTTCAAATATTAATTAATTAATTAAATTTTAATTAATTAATTTTGGTTTTGCATGGGAAACAAAATGGCGGCCATTGGTTATTGAAGGTCAATGTAAGTATTTTCAATAAGGGGTTACCATAGGGGGGATCCCGTTCTGTCGCCAAATACCGCCAAGTTTGTCGCCAACTTGGAGGATATATCGCCAAATTTGGAGGCCAAAATAAGTCGCCAAAAGTGACGCCAACTTGGCGATATTTCTAATATTTCGCCAAATTCCCATAGAGTTCCATTGTAAACCTACTTGCTTATAGACAATCAACAACAAATTGAGATATTTTAATGCAACAAAAACTAATATTAGCTTAAGGGGATTATATAAATTTTTTCTTTGATGACCTAAGTAGGAATTGACTTTAAAAACAAAATTTTTATATTACTTGTTTTATATGAGTTGTCCAATATAGTTACCTTATTTATTAAATTACTAAAAACAAATTTTGTTATCGTTTACGGGTAGTAAAAAAATATTTCATACAAATCACCCATTTCATCAGATAATATTTATAATATAACTGTAGCACTGCGAATTCACCAACTCAACTATGATCAAGGTTGTAATTTATTAGTTATTTATGCTTTGGGACTGCTCGACCTAACGGTGACATCACAGTGATTCATTTACCAAGTCACCTGACGACAGTGGGTAGTGGGAGTTGCATTTAAGTCACCATGTTTTCACAATTTGCTCAATTTCTTGTCACGCTGCTGTTGGGGTAAGCCTCATCGTTTGAGAATTAATTTAGTGAATGTTTTGACCCACTGCATGACAAGCATTCCTAAAGATCCAACGCGACGCTAGTTACAAGACACCACAAAGCTAATTTAACCCGCAAGCAGCTTTCATTAAAATGTTTTGTTTGAATACCGATTGTTTAAAAGATTTTTTTCTTTTTGTATAGGTTGATTTAAGTCAATGTCTAACTAGATATCAGCATACTTTTTCGATTTCGGTTGCAGTTTTGTTTCTGAAGAAATTTTCAGTGAGGAATTCTTATTACGGAAATAGAAAAAAAAAGATAACAGTTGTAAATTTCTAATTGGGTGAAAAATGTCTGGGTGGCCAGGATTCGAACTATGTATGTCTTGGCTGAAGCCGCCATGGCTTTACTACCAATTGAGCTACACGGATAAATGTGGAGGATGAATCTGAAATCCTCCAGATTCGTCCGCGATGGCTCAATTGGTAGAACATTGGCGGCTTCAGCCAAGACATCCCTGGTTCGAATACTCGCCCGACTTTTTTCACCCAATTGGAAATTTACAACTGTTATGGTTTATTTACCAATTGAATAATTGTGTTAAAAATTAATCTAATAGAAAAAAAAACTTTGTGTTAATTATAATAAGAGATTTCAGCTAATAAGTACCTGATGAAAACATTAATTGTTTTCAAAATTATAGTTGTGCATGTTTATCGTCAGCAGGAGTAAAAAAATGCATTTGTACACAGTTAATTTAAGTCTGAAAGATTACACTAAAATTATATATTTTTTTATCTTTGTATTTTTTCTAATAAGTTCCTTTTTTAATGGAAAATATAAATTTAACTTATGATAAACGATATAATCACCCCCTCCCCTCTCTGTCCTGTATTGGATTTAGAGAAGAAGGAGTTGGAGTTAATTTGTAAGTTTCCCAATTGACATTATAAAAGTAGTAGGTGTTAGATTAAGTAAAATATAAAAATGGTAACTTTTTACCAAAAATAACTTAAGAGCTATTTTTGGAAAGTAAAATGTTCAATGTAGAATAATTTATTTTGAATTTCTGATTTCCATTTTTTGTAATTGAGTCGTC
The DNA here is from genome assembly GCA_963932465.1 of Maratus speciosus. Taxonomy (NCBI): domain Eukaryota; kingdom Metazoa; phylum Arthropoda; class Arachnida; order Araneae; family Salticidae; genus Maratus; species Maratus speciosus. Next base: position 128,149,539 of record OZ010792.1, on the reverse strand, counting down.
TAGTTGCAAACCCGGCCAACTCCTCAAAAATTGAAAATGTGTTTTTTCAGTTTTTTAGTTCTAAGTAGAGGTTTCTATCATCTGGAAATGATAAACCATGCAAAAACCTGCCAATCCCCTGTGTTATATGCATTTGAAAATCACGATGTGCTGCAAAAGCGGCCAAATCTTTCAGAGCTTCGTGTTTTCTCCGATTATGGAAGTGTTTCTGGAAGAAGTGCCTACTAATCAACCAAGGAAACGGCAAAGTGGATCTACGCCGTAGTAAAAGAGAAAACCCAAAATTCAAAGGTAATATACACCTTTTGATAGCCAGGGGTGATTTATCATTTTTTGATGCCCTAGGCCAAAATACTTTTTCCCCCCCTCCCCCGCCCCCATTCATGAAACTGTAAGTGAATTTTCTTTCACAAATTTAAGAATTTTTTACATTTAATTAATTAATAATACATTTAAATTTTGCTTTATAAATTTTAGTATTTTGAGGATTGTAGATTGGAAATGAATGGGCATTTGTTACACTTAAAATCTGAGAGAATTTTGTGTTGATGTATCGAGAAGTAGAAAAGTTGTTTTAAATGTAATTATTACAAATTCATTTGTTATTTAACACTTTTCGTTAAAATTTTAAATTGTTCTTTTTTCATTAAATTTAAAAACTTTAAATTTCTTAATTTTGCGAACCCTACCTAACGTACGGCCCTTGGCCATAGCCTAAGTTACCTTATGGGTAAACCACCCTAGGGATAATATAATACATAATTAATTGTTAACATAATAACATCATAGTTAGCATATTTTGATTAATTAATTCTCATGATGCCATAATAATTTATTAATCTAATTTCTTGCCTACGTTGATTCAGTATTCTTTTATCCCTCCAGGCCGTGTTTCAGCTTAAATTGAAAGGAGATTGAAGAAAATCGAGTCCCGCAAAGTATGAAGGAATTTTATCTGAATATGGAACAGTTTTCAAGTCGGGAAGAGACCGACCATGATTGGAAGAAGACCAGCAATTTCTTCCCCAAACCGCCTGCACTGTGGCATTTCAAATTTGATCGTACGAAAAAAAAAATTCATAACAGAATATAAAAATAAGCTGTTGGTGCAAGGGGAGGTCTTCTACAAATATGAAGTAGAAGTCATAAAGTCTGTTGTCAAGAGTAAGAGAAGTATTATGAACAGCAAGCTCGAGGACGTGGCTCCGGATACCGTGGTGAAGCCTCTAAAACTTCAGGATGCCCAAAACTTACTAACGAAACATTTCGGACCAAATTGGGATGCTGGCAAGCGGTTATTTCTTTTACAAAAATATATTGGCATCAGCTGCTTAGAAAGCAGAAAGCAAAGATGATGAAGAAAAAGACGCATAGATGGACCATCAGGACGAAATTGGTGAGACTATCGAAAACGGTGAGACCATTAAAGTTTGAAATTGTATGCACATAGTATGACTTTTGTTTAAGTTTTTAAAATTTAATAATTTTATTTAAAATAATATCATGTCATTTAAATCACTTGTTTAGTGACATTTAAATCAGTTTTAACAGCTAGACAGTTAGTTTTAACTGTTAGTCAGTTTTAACAATCAGTAACTGTGTAAAAGTCGTTTTACGTTAATAACTTTCCTAAAGTTCTTTTTGTTAAATAACATTAAGTTGAACAAAACATTTTTGTGTATTTGCAACATTTAAAAACCCAATGTCAGATTAAATTTAGCAAAAATTAATTTCTGGTTCGTTGCAAAACCGGCCAACTCCAAAGTAAGTTGCAAAGTCGGCCAAATCCAAAACAAAGACCTAAATAACCCCTTCCCTTCATGTGCCCCTGCCACCTTATTTCGTGTTTTCAAATATACTGCCCTAATGGCTATAAAACTGAAGAATTTTGGTTCCAAACTTTATTTGGCTAAGTGTGGTAAAAAATCAGCTTTTTCTTAAAATTTTATCTTTTGGAGATGGCCGGTTTTGCAACTAGACGACACAATTAATAGTTGAAATGCATTGTCTTAAAAAATCGTAATTGATTTTAAATTATATTGAAGCCTCTATTCCTGATAAAATTATAAAATGATACGTAATCATTTAATAAGCAAGCGGAAAAAAGTTTTGCTTTTCTCATTTAAATTCTTCTTAACGTCATGATGGAATCGAATTTTCTCTATTATTAATGCCATCTTCTTTACCTCTTTTCTTCGGCGATATTTACAAATATTATTTGTTTTTATTTCTTATTTTTATGAACACAAAAATCGTTGTAAGTAGTAGATTCATCTATAAGGTTTTACAGCGTATAAAATTATTATTTTTTATTTCCTCCGGTGAGATCCGCTGAGAAATCCGACAGCTCTTGCTAACAATTCACTATATATATCCACAACACAACCACAGTCCCCTGATAAAAATACCGTTGGAAACCCCAGGACGAACAAATTCTGATAGGGGCTGTTCAAATATTACGTAAGCATGTTTTTGACAATTTTTGACGCCCCCTCCCCCCTTGTCAGCAAAAATAAGCAAATCGCGAACCCCCCCTTAATAATTACGTAAGCAAATTGCAACCCCCCACCCCCCACACTTAAAAAAAATTAGGACACAATACAAATTAAAAAACTCTACTCGACTTAAAAAAATAATAATAAACGCTTGTTTTATTTCCTTACAACTCTATTTAAGAAAATTTCTTAGGTCACAATTTTAGAAGAACTTAGCCATTTGAAAAAGTTAAATTTGAACATGCCAATATCTATTCCGATGCTGACCACGACTGCTCAAGCCATTTTTCAATATCTGTTATGATATTGGTTTCCTGTTTTACTTGATTATCTTCATCGCTTACTTTTCGGATGCAATCTTTATCAACTTCATCTTCATTGATCCACTCAATGTCTTCCATATCTTCCACTAATTTTACGAAGCACATAAGTTCATTTGCTCGATGAGCAGCAATTCTCAATGGTCGTATAAGGCAAGCCTTCTCGCTTTTTTCACTCTGTTTTTTTTGTGTCTGTTTGCTGACTTCTAAGATGCATGATAATGGCCACAACTTCCACAAGTTCTTGCGGATAATTGCAACTTTATGGAAGGGCAAAAATAATCAAACAGCATCTTTAAAAATCCCTTTTCTGTAATATTCAGATTTAAGGCCAGACGGAGACTTAAATCTATAAATCCCCCCCTCCTCACTTGTAATGATGTCATTTGACGATTGTATGATTTTAATTGGAGGAGGAATGAATCGTCCTTTTAATATACGAAATAATCCACTACGTGCAGGAGAGCAACAATTCTTTTCTTCGCATTTTACAGTTTGCAGCAAGTATTGACATTCTTGTACGAGCTTCGAATACCAATCCAAGTCATAACCAAGAGACTCTGGTTCGCCTGAATCAACATATGTGGCAGTAACAGAATATTTGTCAATGTTTAATGAGTTCCAGATATCTGCGAAAGTTTTACCAGCAAATGCTAAGTTATTTTTAATGCTAAGTTTATAGCTCCATTTCTTCATCAGTAGTGCGACCGTTCTCATCGAGATGGAAACCATAATGGTCATGAGAGTGTATAAGACAAGACGTCGCCTTTCTACTCAATTATATGCACTTCTTCCAGGAGCATTGCACGCTATGAAAATTCCATACAAATCATACTTTTTGAAATGGTTAATGGCAAACGATATAACTTTCTGGTAGCGGTATTTTCGTCTGGACCTCCATCAACCGTAACTATGATTACAGGTTTGATGAAACCTTCTTCTGTTTTCACTAATTTTTCAAAGTCTTTGAGTATTAATAGAGTTTTAAAATCCTGAGCATGAGTATTTTCTGTGGAAGAACTGTGTTTCCCACTTATTATAGCTATAAACGTTGGACCAGAATAACCTATGGCTTTACTTTGACCTGCCATGCCAGGAGCAATCACAATACCAGCGTAAACACATGGGATAAGTTTGTGGCGTTCAGCGATGACCCAGTCGTGGTCACCTAAGTATACACGATACTCCATATGCATCAGTATCGGAGTCTGTTTACTGGTTGCTGTAATTCCCAAAGGTACACGCGCTTTGTCATCCTATGAAAGAAGAAACACTTGCATGGGTCCAAGAATTGAAGCTAAAGTTTCTAAATAGTGGATGGATGTTACTACAAATTGGGTATCAATGTGAGATCGGTGATAATCAGCCAGAATCCAAGAAAGTTTTATCGGCACTGTGGTGACATGTCTTCGACCCTCGATGGTTGAGGAATTTTTTGGAAGCAAATGAAGATATGTTCTACCCCTGCTTATTGCAAAACCAACCTTTTTCAGTTCTGCAGTCAAGTCATCGAGAAATTTGACACTTCGGACTCGCTTCTTCTTTTTGCAACTGCAGCGCTTCCAGTAATAGCTATGCCTTAAACAATAATGGCTGTTTAAACTTGGTCTTCCTACTGATTCCCTCAAAGCTATTTTTATTTTAATGTCTGGATTATTATGGCAGATTTCTCCAAGCTTTGTTCGTTTGGTAGTTCGATGTTTTATTTGGTATTCAGCATTTTCTCGTTTCCTTTTTAAGGATTGTTTTTCTTTTTTTAGATCATTGGAAACCTTATTTATCTGTTTTTGAATTTGAGATACATTGGTTTCAATTCAATTGGATTACATTTCATTTTTAGTAAGGTTCAAAATTTGAAAACAGTTAGAAGATTATCTGCTACGAAACTAACATATTTTTTAATTTTTTCCCCCCATGGATACCCCCCATAATTCCCCCATAATTTTTTAGTTATTTGAAAAGAAAAAATAAGGTTTAGCTTGGCTACGCCATATTTAAAAAGTAACAAGTCGTTTTTTGACGTTTCTTTGGTGTTTATTTATTCCCATACTGACCATGTTTCGCCAAGGCTACACGGTCATTTTATGTTATCTATATTTTTCCAATTTTTACAAGTAATTATGTAAACTTAAAGTTGTGATAAAATATATTTAAAATTTTAAGAATAAATTGATTATAATTACCTTTATAAAATAATCAAGAAAGACTGATTTCTTTTTGGTTGCCTTACGCAGTTCGTCCTCAATTCTTTTTAGCACCAATACCTCTAACTCTTTGTCAGTTTTAGAAGACTTTTTGTACTGCCGCCACACATCATTAGTTTTACATTGGATATCCTTCAAAGGTTTATCTGATGCAGACTTTTTGAAGCTTTCAAAAAGTTTTTTATACAAGATTTCTCGAAATAAAGACATATTTCTGATTTCATTTAATTTAAACATCACTATACCACAGTACTGAGAGGTGGAGGTCTGCGCGGGCCGACATTTCCAGGCCCGGTCCCGGCCCGACTTATAGAGAAAAAAAATCGGCGCCCGGCCCGTACAAAAAAATTATTGGCCCGATAAAAAAGTTAAAAGTTCGACCCGCGATGGAAAAAAAGTTAAAATCCCGGACCGGCCCGATTGAATTTCTACAAAACATTGATTTTTATGTCGATTTGGTTAAAGATTTGTCTCGTACGAGGAGTTCTGACCAAAAATATGTCTTAACTATTTTTTTTATGTTTATAATCTGCATTTTTATAGAAGTGGCGCAGGCTGCGACATTTATCTTTTTAATCAATCTCTATTTCTTGTATGTATATGAATCCGTTACCATTAATATCGTTAATCCATATTCCACGTATTGAAGTGCTAAAAATCTGAAAAATGCTATACAGTCTTCTAAAGCGGAATTGCATAAAAAAGAAACAAAATTCGTTATAGACAAGTGCCCTTCTTAACAAGTTCTAAATGTATTATGTATCCTATTCTTACGTATTAGTATATTAATTTTGTATGGATCAATACGTTTTTCAGTTTATAGCAGGATTTCGTCATAGGCAGGTTCTTTCTCACATGTTTTATTATATTTTCATTTAGCTATATTTTAATAAGCGTAGAAAGCTACTATTCTTTAAAAAGAATAAATTTGAATGTTTAATTGTAGAATAATAGCGATTTAAAAATGTGTACATTTTATTCAAAAATTTTTGGGCCTGGCCTAATTTTACTGACCTTTGAACGTATCAGGCCACGCCAAGACAATGATTTTCATATGGGCCGCATCAAAACTAGGACTGAAAATTTTGGGCCTCGAAGACTTGGAATGAAACCAGTCCCGGCTCTGTACAGAAAAAAATGGGCCCGGCCCGTAAAGAGTAGTAACTAAGCCCGGCCCAAGCCTTCAGAAAAATGTATGTCCCGGGCCCGCCCCGAGTGCCGTGAATGAAAATAGGCCCGAGCCCGGCTCGAGGGCTGGGCTCGGGCTTCGGGCCACGGGCCGGTCCGTGCAGATCTCTACTGAGAGGCTTTCAAATCTTACGAGACACCAGACAGTAGAGCAGTCGGTCACTATGGTTATGGGGTTCAACCACTTGACAGAGGAGGGTTGGAAACAAAAAAGATGGGATTTTACTTACGTTTTGGAAGCTTTCCCGGAAAACTCATATTGTCACAATGCAAGATATCGCATCGGTCCATTCAATTCTATTCTATTCTATTCTCACAATTGGAAATAGTAGTTAGTTCTCAGAGATAATAAGCCCTCATGCATGAAACATGAACAGTTACCTCTAGATAAAAGAGATCGTTTATGTTTTCTTGTGCGGTCAAAATAGCTGACATCAGAAGTTCAAGTTTAATATTCTTTTGCTATTTCTTTCTTTCAATTTGAAATTTTATATATATATATATATATATATATATATATATATATATATTTTTACAAGTTAGAGATTCTGAAAATGTCTTACGTAAGCATCATTCAAACCCTCCCTCCCCCCTTGTCAGCAAAAATAAGCAAATCGCTAACCCCGTCACTCCCCTTAGGTGCTTACGTAATATTTGAACGGCCCCATATCCACACAAACTTTGTCAAATACAAGAGAAGTCTCTCAAGAAGAGAAGACTTTGAGATGTCTCATTCATGCACAAATGGTAACGATCCAGTATAACACGACATTACTCAAAATCACAAGAGGTCACTCGTTCAACTACAGTACATTTATGAACGAGTAGCTAGGCATACTACTACAGTCCCTATAACATTTTGAACAATAAGTAGAATTAAATAAATTGCTTCTGCAAATTAAATCTAATTAGTTTAAAAAATATAAAATACAATGCATATTAATAAATGATCGATTAAAAATTTAAATTTTTATTGCGTTAAATTAATTTTGTTTGTAGCTGCACGAGAGGAAATTGTTGGGATTTTCTTCAGGAGACACTCAACTTTGCGAACGGTATTTGGTGAAGATTACGATTGTGTACGACCTTTAGGTTTTTTGTATTCTGCTGTTTTCTTTATATATATATATATTTTAGTAATTCGTTAAGTAGTTCCTTCATTTTGAAAGTATTTAACGTTCTTTATTGTTCGTTTGCAGTAACTGTTAGCAGCATCGCACAACGCTTTTTAGAAAACAACAGACTACATTTTCTTTTTGTCTCTTATTTTAAAACAAAAACAAACACAAGAACAACGTTTTATTACGAATCAATAAACCTGCCATAAAAGTGGAATGTCAGGGATGGAAAGACAAGCTACCATCGCACATACTTAAGTATAAAAAAAAATACCGAAAATATCTATAATACTGACCCAGGCAGAAATATCAGAGTCTGAAAAATGCGAAGGAAACTAATTTAAATGTGATATAATGTAATTCTATATAAGTAATTTTATAATTGCATTTGTTAGATAAAACTAAAATTATAATTATTTTCAATTATAATCTGATAATTTTTTTAATAATAAGTCTCTATTTTACTACAAAGTATAAAAAAATAATAATAATAAAAAGCAATTTATCAAATTACAACGACCATTTGGAAAATGATTTTTTCGAAGACTAAAATTTAAGACATAAAAAATCGCACGGAGTTGATCATACATTATGTACGCCATAAATTAAACATTAATAGTGTTATTACACGCAAAAATTCCAAGCGACAAAAATCGCCTGCGACTCGTACGTATTATCCACCTGAAACTTATGCATTATCCAAGCATTTCATTGGCTGTTCGGGAAAAGGATTTTCCATCGTCAGATTTCTTCGAAATCTGACGACTCATTTTAAAGGAAATTACATTCTTAAACTTCTAAACATCGCACAATATTACTTTTTATACCGTCATATTGAGAAAAAAATTTACTTTTAAATGGAATTTGTTTGAAAGCTGTATCTCAATTTGTTTCTGAGTTATTAATTTTTTTTGTAGTTTTTATTACTTTTTGTCATAGTGGCAACAGAAGGTATCCATCTTTGTTGAAAGTAAAGGGAAATACAGATTACGGTATAGACCAATCAGAAAACGAATAAAATACGCATTAAATTAATAAAAACCTTCAGATATACTTTTGATTTCCCATCCTGACGAGAAAATAACCATTTTTCCAAATGGTTAAAAAAACAAAAAAAAAAAAAACGCGTCATTTTTAAAGAAGAATGATGGTAGGAATGTCTCTCTACTAGATTTAGCAAAGTAGCACGTGAATTTAATTAGATAATAACTGATATATATTATAAAAGCAGTTGAGATTTTATCGAATAAAATATCAAAATTATCGCTTTATTATCAAAACTGTAAAATGTTATATATTTCGAAAATTAAAAACTGATTTTGAAAAATAATTTTTCAGAATATATAGATTATTTTGAAATTTTTAATTACATTATTTGTTATTAACATTTGAAATAAACACTTAAAACGAATTTTAACTAAGATATCCATAATTAATTTTTATTCAATGAATTTAAAATTTTTAGATGTGGTAAAAAACTTTTTTTAGAAAAATATTATTTTTCAAATGTAGACTGTAATTGATTTTTTCTAAAGGTATGTATTTTTAGTTATTTAGCGTATCGCCAATATCAGTATTAGTAAAATGTATTATTAAAATTGATAGACATAATTTTAGCAAATCTATTGCTTAATTTTTAAAAATATCTCACTCTCTCTATGTAACAAAATTCACTAAATTTTAATTTTCTTTCTGTAAGCTACTTATTTATAATGCAAGCAAAAAGTTTGATTTCTGAAGTTTTTGAAATACAGAAATATCAATGTTTTTAAGTTAATATTTCGAAAAAAAGTCTTTTTTTTTTTTACATACGAAATTATACACTGTTTTGCAAGCTCTTCCTAATAGAGAAACTAATTCGCAATAGGAAAGGTTTACATAATCTTCATAACATCTGCATAGTGTGATGAACATTAAAAAAAAACAGGCAGGATACTATTTTATTTTAAAACTTTCATGAAATTTATTTTCCAGTATTGGCATATTTTAACCATTATTTATTTGACATAGTGCTATTAATTGGAAATACTAATATTTGCATTGTCTCTCACGAAAAAATAGCGCGAATGTAACAAGCATTTAAAAGAAAAGTTCTATTATTATTCTCCTTATAAAGCATGTAATGCTGCAGATAGATACATATTGCAAGTACAATTTTTGTTATTAATGCATAGTGATAGAAGTGGTTAAACAATCTGTCTGTGATACTTTATTTTTTTTTAATAGTTTTCTTCGTTTATTTTCACTTTTAATTCTATTCGTTTATATTCGTAAATACATTGTGTGAGTATATTATTCGTTCAACGATACTTTAACTGAAAAACATCATTTTAATTTCAAGGAGGAACAAATGTCATAAATATACACAGGGTTACTCATATAGGACTTTATAAATTTAAAATTCATCAGTTATAATAAACAGAAAGGTGAAATTAGGGACATGTTTATCAGCTAGCTCAAAAATTTTGAGTATTATTCAAATATTTGTCAATGCTTATAACATGCAGGGTTTCCAACCAAATTTAACGCCGGTTTCAGAAAAATTAACAAAATGTAGTAGATACAATATAGGGCAACTGGAATACAAATGTATTAAATATTTTAGGAAATAGGAGCAGTTTTACGAACTAATTTTATCTGCGCATGCGTGAACGAACGATAACAAGGATCTTTTTACATAATTTAACAGTAAACTCTATGGAGCAACTTATTAAAAAAATCCAGTCAACTATCGTAAAAATTCAGAAAGATGTCGGCGTTAAAGTGACCTAATTTTTAGCTGCTCCCTAAAACTAGCTGAATGATAAGGGATTGTCCACAAGTTGTCAATTTTAATTAAATTTTTTTTTTATTTTCATTTTTTATTGATGTTTTAGTTCTTCTTGGTTAACCACCAGAACGAGCCTATACCATACTTTTTACGCAAATATCGCTGTACTGTGTTACACTTTTAAAATTCTTAAACTAACGTGTAAAACTGAATTTATGATGTCAAAGTTTACCCTTTTTACCCTGTTTGGCTACTTCTGTTTATCCATTTTTATAGTTTGAGATAGCACACTGCCATATTTAAAGAAAAAAATTGAGCTAATGTTTAAGTAATTATATGCAAAATGTATGAGACATCTGATAAACATCACTTCTTTCATATGTATATATATATACAGGGTGTATGTGTACATTCAGGGTAGATATATTCTCAACGGTGTCCAATGTCTAAATCCTAAACCGCTAGTTCCAGTTACAAAAATGTTTTAAATGAGATAAAGAAGTATCTTAAAAATGATTTGGCTCAATAAAAACATTTCTTAAAAATTACGAAATTTAAAATTTTTTTACGATCCCCCGGTCCTATAAGCTGTATTTAGTAAAATTTTTCCGTTACACTGACAAGTAAGGCAAAAAAAAAAGTCTCGTTATTCTACGATTTAAATTGACCGAATAATAGCTGTTTAAAGTTGGAGCACATTTTTTGCTGCAAATTAGGGGGTCATTCACAAATTTAGTAGATATAATAAAAAAAAAGGTTGAGAGTAAACTTAATATCGCAATATAAATTTGAAATCTTTAATCATTCTGACATAATAATGCAAAATATATAATTTGTAATAAACTATAAAAAAACCAGTATTTTTGTAAAATAATATGAGGAAAATTAACAGCCTCAATTCTTAACAAAACGATACATATTTTAAAATGTTATTAGGTTACATTACCTTGCAAAAGTAGGGTTATGTCAGATTTTTTAGATTTTGATAATTTATTATTATGTGTTCTGCTGAATCCGAAATTGAGTTTCATTTTTTTACCATCAAGTAAAGATCTTTTCGGAAATCGTAAATTTTAAAGTTAAACAAGTAATATAAAAATTTTGTTTTTAAAAGTCAATTCCTACTTAAGTCATCAAAGAAAAATTTAATATAATCCCTTAAGCTAATATTAGTTTCTGTTGTATTAAAATATCTCAATTTGTTGATTTTCTATAAGCAAGTAGGTTTACAATGGAAGTCTATGGGAATTTGGCGAAATATTAGAGATATCGCTAAGTTGGCGTCACATTTGGCGACTCATTTGGTGGCCAAAAATGGCGGTATATCGCCAAATTGGCGACAAACTTGGAGGTATTTGGCGACATAACAGGGTCCTCCCTATGGTACCCCCCCCCCCCCTTATAGATATGAAGATGCATTAAATGTTTCAATAACCAATGGCCGCCATTTTGTCTCCCATGTCAAACTAAAATTAACTAATTAAAATTTAATTAATGAATTAATATATGAAAAACCTATATGAACATCACTTGTCATCCAGCACAAGTTTTACAAAAATTATTTCAACTTGATAGGATGAATAATAAGTATTTTATTAACGATTGAAAATTTGAACAAGATATATAAATAAATAAATAAATAAATAAATAAATATAGGGAAAGTGTTAACTAATAGTAGGAATTGAAAAAAGAAAAAAATAGCGAAAATTTGATACTATGAAATAGCATATTGTTGTGTTTTTAACTTTTGATAATTTATTTTTATGTATTTTTTGCGGTTGAATCGAAAAATGACCTTCAATTTTAACCATCACGTCACAATTTTCAGCAAATTGTAAATTTCAAAGTACAAAAGATCAAAGTTAAAATTGAACCTCCTCCCCCTCCTCATCGAATCCCTTAGCTGTTTACCTGTAAGAATCCCTGTATGAGCCAAAAAATTGAATAAAGTATTGAATTAAACAAAATTAAAATAAATAAAAAAGTTTTACATTTGTTTTATAGTATCAGATTTCCGCTATATTTTAACTTTGACATTTACGATTTGCAAAAAAAAACTCTAATGTGATGGTCGAAAATGAAGATCATTTTCAGATTTGGTGCTAAAACGTACATAAAAAGTCAATTATCAAAGGTTAAAAAACATAGCCATCTTCTTTATTTTATAGTATCCGATTTCTGTTATTTTTTAACTTTGACTATTTATGATTTGCGAAAAATCCTGACATGATGGTTAAAAAAAAAATCGCAGTCGTGCGTTATCTAATCTAAAACATTTCTTAAACTTCTACACAGTTATTTATCCGTATTTTTTTGTGTTATCCTGTAAAATAAATATAAATGGGGACCACCGAAATTCATAATAATATTAGATTGTCCTCGGATTTACGTCAGTATGTATAATTTAATCTCGATCGGATATTTGAAAGTGAGTTAAAGTTGAAGTTCAGATTTTGAACTAGAAAAACATACATACGATTGTTGAAATAAAGAAAAAAAAAACTTATAAAAATAACGTAATATTTGTAAAAGAAGTACGAAAAGAAACAGTCTCAAATCGTTACAAAATAAAGAATATATGCTAAAATGCAATTATTTTAGTCAATATGAAACTCAATAAAAGTTAACTCAATCGTAATACTAGTACGATTTTTTTCAAAGCGCAGATACACATGAAATAAGCTCTTCGAATACATTAAGCACTTGGTATATGACCCTTCAAAGCATGGCCGAACTCATTTGTGTTCAGGTGTAGAAAAGTGGTATAAGTCATGCATTTTTAATGTTTCATAACTCGGTTAATTTTAGTGTTACATGGACGGGACTTTTTTGTCTTAATTGTCAGTGCAGTAGGAAAATTTTACTAAATATAATTTATAGGAAAGGGGAACTATATAAAAATTTTAATTTCCTATTTTTTTTTTAAGAAATGCTTTTACTGTCCCAAATCACGTTTAAAATATTTATTTACCTCATTTAAAACATTTTTGTAATTGGAACTTTATGTCTATGCCTAATGGTTCAGGAATTAGGCATTGGACACCGTTGAGAGTGGACACCCTGTATATTATAGGTAGTGATTAATTTAACTTTAATGTTCCGCGAATCAGACGATCTCCCATTCTAGCTTGAATCATGTACTACAGAATCTTTTTGTGATACAATGTGCGCTATAAACATAAATGTAAACATAGCCGTAATAAATAAATATATAAATATTATCTTATATAGATAAATATAATCTTATATAGTAAATTAGACTTTGTTTATTCTTTCAGGGAGGAAAGAAAATCTTTAAATAAACAGATATACGTGATTAAATTTTAATTTTTAAAAATGTAAATTTTAAACATTTATAAAAATTTTATGAAAAGAAATTTAATTTTATTAAGAAATATTTCTTTTTAAAAAATATTTAGAAACATTTTCTTTTGTGATTAACAACACTTAAAATGTATTTGCACAAAAATGAAAACACTTGAATAACGTATTCTCTTTAAAAAGACTAATTTAATGTTATTATGAATAAAAATAAATTACATTCTCAAACGTTTTTAATAATAAGTACTTTTTACTCATTACACTTACAGTATTAAAATACATAAAATAATTCGAAATTAAGCAAAACATACGTGACAAAGTGCAAATTTTTTGATTTATATAAATTTGTTTTAAATTTTTTTGTCTATGACCGGTAATGTTTATAGATATTCTTGTCATAGCTTAAGATGTAATTTAAAATATTGTTTTTGGAATGTATTTTAAAGTTCTACCACTCTGAGAGATAAATAAAATAATAATAACTATTCATTTCACGTAAAAATAAATAAATTATTAAACATTTTAAATTTAAAACTCTATAATTAAGTCTGTTATTTCATTATCCATTTTATTATAATTTTTAACATTTATTTATAATATTTATATTTATAATTTACATGTAATATTAGAAAAAAAATTGGTGTGTTTGCGTATACTAAAAATATACCTTTGAGTAATATCGGTGGGTATATGCTACGTGCCGAAATCTTGACATTAGAAGTATTACGGAAATATTTGCTAATGTATCTATAAACTGGTTATATTTATCAGAAATGCATGAAACTGTAGAAAATTAAACAAAAAATATTAAAACCTCTATTCATAGTTAAAATAATCAAAGGAAAACGATATTAAGCATTTATAATTCATTTATTCATTAAAGCGAGTTTATCAATTGAGAGATTTTCATCTTTTTATTAATTTAAAATGTTCCATGTGCATTTCATCCAACTTTATAGACATTTCTTGCAGATGCTCTCTATATATGTACTAAGCTAAGTTACTAAAAATGTAACATTTAAAGATAATTAAAACGATTAAAGAAATAAAAAATTCGTTATATATAACTTTTTTAAATAGGAATTTATTCAAATTACATTTGTTATACTTTAAAAGACTAATTTTTGAAATAAACAAATCATTTTTAGTAACTTATATTTTTATGTATTAAATAATTATTGTGGAAAAATGTTGAAACTGTATGTAAAAATGGAATGCGCATGGAGCATTTTAAAGAATGCTAGTTATCCGGATTTTAAAATTTAATTTTGATTAACTCAAGAACCATTAAAAATATTTTCACTAAAATTTACATGCTGAAATCTTATTGCAGAAAATATATATATGGCTTGTTCTGAAATTATGTGGTACTTTCAGTTTGGTAATTGAAAAAAACAGTAAATTGTTGTGTTTAAGATTCCAAGATAAAAAAAAATCCTGATTCGAGGTCATGGTGTATTTTCTTTAATTTAAAATAGCGTTTTGTTTTTCATATAAACGTGTAGGTGACACATTATACCGTATATAATTAATAATATAAAATTACCCTAAAATAGAAGTAAAGCTTCTATAATTCAGAAAATAACTTAAGCACCTTTAACATATTGCTTACATAAATAAGTAACACATCCATTGATCAATGACAACCTCCATGGTACAACAATTGCATGGAGCATATAATCTATAGAACGTACACACTCAACATAAAAAACTAAAATTCAGTTTGGCTTAAAAACACCAAATACGATCAAAAGCGCAAATTCAGCTGTTTTCGCTGTTAGAGGATAATGATTGCGAATACTTTTTGTAACCCGTAGATTATTATGAAATGGAACTCTATTGTGTAAACGAATAATAATTACTATGTAGCCCATATTATACAAAACACATGTTTTAGTGCACTTCATAAATGTATATAACTTTCCTTATATATTTATGTTTGAAATGGTCTAACATCATTAAAATGAACTTGAAAGGACTTTTCTCCATTCACCGCGTAATGTAACGGAATACTTTGACCGTCCTTGTAGCTGAACAATAAATGCTACACACTTCATTCTTAATAGCAATCATGCTATAATAAACGCAAAAAAATACAAAAGTCTCAAAGCAATCCGAGTACATTTACGAAAGTTAAGGCTTCAAAAACCGGACAGACAAACAGAAGTCATAAGAACTTTTCAATATTCTTTTTTATTTTGTAAAGTGTTAAAGCAGTCTTTGTTTTTTTGGTTGTTGTTTAACTTATAAAGTAAGTTTAAAAGTAGATCATTCAGCTATTTTGATAACTTCAATTTATCACCAAAACCATACTACTGGCAGCCAATGAACCCGTTTCATCTTTCCTTTTACAATTCCATTTATAATAACTTTTAATTTACTTCAATTTTTAATCAAACAACGTGTTTAAATGAAATGTCAGTGTACTATGTTAAAGACCTGTTTAAAAACTTTTCATCTGATACCTCATCCTCATTCTGCGTTTTGTACGAGGGTAACTTTGAAATTTTTGAGACTGAGGCAGACGATATGCGCCAAAAAAATTAGTGGTCGAATATGTAAATGTGAACTCTTTTATGTCCATATGCGATAATTTGTGGTAACAACTGCAACTGAGCTATCGTATAATAAATTTTGAAAGAAAAGAAAATTTAGTTTACGCGAGAGCATTATTGAACTATGATTTCCAATGAAATTTAAAGTGGGCTAAATCAAGAAGAAGGTTTTCAACATCTACAATTAGCAATTGGAAATGAAGCTCCCTCTCGTGCTACTGGTTTCAGAAGGTTTACAGAAGTTAGAAGAGGTCTAAATTCTCTTTTGGGTGAAGAACACACAGGAAGACCATTGTCAGCTGTAGTCTCAGAAAATGTATCGGCCGTACGAAAAATGTTAATCGATGGCAATCGCTATGCCTACCAAATAATACAGAAGGAACGTAACATTGGATAGGTAGCTTTACATAGAATTTTTCATTAAGAACTGCATATGAAAAAAGTAGTATGTTATTGGGTCATCCATAATTTAAGAGAACAACAAAAACCGGATCGTGTCAGAATCAGTAAAGAAACTCTAAAATTACTTAATAATGGTGGCCACCAGATTATTTCTAAAGTCATAACTAGTGATGAGACGTGCTTTTTTTTATGTTCCAACTCATCAAGAAAGTAAAGTATGGGTCTTTGAAGATGATCTCAAACCACCAATGGTGGAAAGACAACCAGCAATGAAAAAAGTAATGTATGCCGTGTTCGTCAGAAGTGCAGTTCTAGTCCGAGCCGTTAAGCTAGAGAGACAGAAGTCAGTTACAACTAACTGGTACACCATTAAGAGTGTCTTCCAGAAATTCTCCAAGAAGTGAATGTAAGGGGGCTCATCCTTCAAACCATGATAATGCATCTTCTCGTTCAGGAAGGATTACAGTCAAATATTTTGAACAAAAAAAAAATCAAATTGATAGAATATCCATCCTATTCTCCTGATCTTGCTATGTGTGATTTTTGGCTACTTTTTAATCTAAAAAAAAATACGTGGGAGTCGTTTTTATTCCGAAAATGAAATTGATGAGGATATAAAAGAATATTTTCCATGTATTCCAAGAAATGGATGGCTTGCGGCATTTATCGTTTGGAAAATTCGTCTACAGAAGTTCATTGATCTTGAATGAAACAACTTTGAACATTCCTAAGAGTTGGAAGTTTAACTTGTACAATTTAGCCGTATCTCAAAAATTCAGAGTGACCGTCATATGCGCATTGAAAAAGCGACGTTGATAACAGAAATAACACATTTGATGTTAAAATACCTCTAATACAATTATTGCCTATTGACAGCAAAATAACCAAATTATTTTGTACTAGCAAACCCCGTGGCTTTGCTCGCGTAATATTTGAAAAATATTATTATATAATATTTGCCAAGTGTTATTTATATGTCTAATTTTTATTAAAAGAAATTATACTTTTAGAAATAATTTAAAAATTACTATTTAAAACATAGTTTGAATAAACTTCTTTATTACACTGCATTAGGCAGAAATTAGATTTAAATTAATAAAAAGAAATAAAATTAAATAAATGATAATTTAGAAAATATTTTGAAATTTTTATGCTCAATTAATATGCGTATTTTTAATTCATTTGAAGTTTTTAATTTTTTAGAAACCATCTTCTTACGTCTTAAAATTAACCATCATGTCAAATTCAAAGCCCTACCAACTCTCTCACTACAAAGGGCTATGTTGAAATAGGAACTATCACCATTAATTTGCCAACATTAATTTAGAAATCGGTTTGTTATTTCCTAATATTCCACAGAAACGTAATTTAGAAAGCTTTTAAAGGCCTTTTTTTAGAACGTTTGTTGTTCCTGTGAACCCCAGGTGGTAGAATCATACGCATAAAATACAGCCTGTGTAGGATCAGAGACTGTTACCACTGATTCGCAATTATTACTTTTATAATCGGTTGATATTCCCTGAAATTGCATAGAAATCGCAATTTATACCATGTTCACACTGGATACCTTAAGATATCTCAAGCCGCCGAACTCTCTGAGAGAGTTCCAGAAACTATCTCAGTGAGTTCGACTGACTTCAGCTAGATAGAGTAATGACCACTCACTCTCGTTAGCTATGAAGCTTCGCTTTTACTGATTGGCTGTTGCGGCCGTTGTTATTTTAAGCGCATGCGTATATTTTACTTTTGTTCAGATCACAGATCCAGTGACGCTACTGAGATATCTTAAGGTGAGTTTTTCGATGTGAACAGGCATCATATTCCGGGAGGGTACCATTTCAAAACTAGCGGTCTAAGATATCTTAAGTTTCTAGTGTGAATTAGGAATTTTTAGAACGCTTTTTGAACATACCCTTCGCCTCAACCCTTTTTAATTCGAATTTATTTTCGAAAGTTCTTCGAAGGCATTTATATTTTATAAGTAACTACCATGCCATATTTAAAGTTTATAGTCTCTTCAGTATCACATAAATCGCAATTTAGAATTTTTTTGCTCCTGCAACCCTCTTGTGGTAGCGGCACAGATATAAAATATAGCTTATGTTTGAGCAGGTTCTATCACCAACAATTTGACACCATTATTTTTTAAATCGGTTTGGTATTTGATAAGATTGCATAAAAATTGTAATTTAAAACGTTTTTAGAACGCTTTTCGCTCTCTTCATCCTTTTAAATTTGGAATTTTCTTTCGACTGTTCGTAGAAAGCAGTTGCATCTTGTACGCAAATACCACGCAATATTTCAAAATGGTAGAATCCCTCAGTTGTGCAAAAAACGAAAATTAGAACATGTTTTGCTCTTGCACTGCCAGATGGTAGTGACAGCAACATAAAATATAGCCCATGTTGGAGCAGGGACTGTCACCGTCAATTTGAAACCATCACTTTTGAAATAGGTTTTGTATTTCCTGAGATTGAGTAGAAATCGATATTTAGAACGTTTTTACAACGTTTTTAGAATGCTTTTCGCGCACTTTCACCCATTTTAAATTTCGAATATTTTCGAAATTGTTCTTAAAGATCATTTATATCTAATAAATATGTTCCTTGCCTAATTTCAAGTTGCTAGCCCTTACTGATCGCAAAAATCGAAATTTAGAACTTTTTTGCTCCTGCAACCCCCAGGTGATAGTGACACCGGCATGGAATAGCGTCTATGTTAGAGCAGGGGTTGTCAGCATCAATTTGCCTACCATTACTTTTGAAATCAGTTTGATTCTTCCTGAGATTGCTCACAAATCGGCATTTAGAACGTTTTTAGAACGCTTTTCGCGCATTTTCACCCCTTTTTAAATTTCCAATTTTTAAATAAATGTTCTTAGAGATCATTTCTATCTAATAAATATATACCATGCAAAATTTCATGAACATAGGTCCTTCCATAATTCAAAAATTGCATTTTTAGAAAGTTTTTTGCTCCTGCATCCCCTTTGGGGTAGTAGCACCGACATAAAATATAGCCTATCTTGGAGCAAGGGTTATCACCATCATTTTGACACCATTGTTTTTTTAAATCGGTTTGGTATTTCCCGAGATTGTGTAGAAACCCCCATTTAGAACGTTTTTAGAACGCTTTTCGCGCATTTTCACCCCTTTTAAATTTCTAATTTTTTAAGAACTGTTCTTAGAACTCCTTTATATCTAATAAGTAACTAATATTTCAAATTTCATATTTATATGCCCTTCAATAACGCAAAAACCGTAATTTAGAACGTTTTTTTGCTCCTGCACCCCCTTTGGGGTAATGGTACCGACATAAAACATAGCCTATGTTAGAGCAAGGGTTGTCACCATCATTTTGACACCATTTTTTAAAAAATTGTTTTGGTATTACTTGTGATTGTGTAGAAACCCCCATTTAGAACGATTTTAGAACACTTTTCGCGCATTTTCACCCCTTTTAAATTTCGAATTTTGTAAGAACTGTTCTTACAAATACTTTATATCTAATAAGTAGCTAATATTTCAAATTTCTTATTTCTAGGCCCTTCAGTAACGCAAAAACCGTAATTTAGAACTTTTTTTGCTCCTGCACCCCCTTTGGTGTAGTAGCACCGACATAAAATACAGCCTATCTTGGAGCAAGGGTTGTCACCATCATTTTGTCACCATTATTTTTTAAATCGGTCTGGTTGTTCCTGAGATTGTGTAGAAACCACCATTTCGAACCCTTTTTTAGAACCCTTTTTGTGCATTTTCACCCCTTTAAAATTTCGAATTGTTTAGAAAATGTTCTTAGACATCCTTTATATCTAAATAAGCAACTAATATTCACAATTTCATATTTCTAGGCCCTTCAGTAATACAAAAATCGCATTTTTAGAACGTTTTTTGCTCCTGCACCCCCTTTGGGGTAGTGGCACCGACATAAAATATAGCCTATGTTCTAAGTTGGACTAACACCATTATTTTGATACCATTACTTTTGAAATCGGTTCGGTAACTCCAAAGATTACCTCTGACAAACAAACAAACTTTACTTCTTTATAATATTTGTATAGATATATTCTTAAATGAGTTATAAATGCTGTTCAGACAATTTTCTACACAAAATGTATTGCAATGTTTGTGATAAAGCTTATCAATTTCTTGTTGTTGGAAGAAGTATAGCATTAATAAAATGTACCTCTAGGAATTATCCCCGATAGACTATAATGTATACAAACTCTTTCTTGTGCCCATCTAAATTATCTGTAAATGTATCTATGCATGTGTATATCTATCATTCTATTTTGAATGGGGAAAATGTCATTGTGATCATCTACAAAAATATATCAATTTGAATTCGATCCAAGCATATTTACGAGCATTATAGAACGGGCAGTCTCGCGGATGAACCGGAATCAACGCTTTCAACTATATTTGACAGTACACAAAAAAATAAAAAAAAAAATGTTTGTGGCAGAATAATTTAAAAGACTTTTTGTACAGTGCTTGCAATGTTCCGGGTTTTATACAATAGTCATGTCTGGAAATAACTATATTTAGTAGGGAGCAATAAAGTTAGCAAAGATATAAATATACATAACTGTGTTAGGAAAATATTTTATTATAACATATATTACATTACTATGGTGAATAAACTCAAAATTACGAAATACAGAATCATTTATTATTTAATCTTTTTACCATTTATGGAAATACACTCTTGTAATTTTCATTTCACATAAAAAAAAGACCCCAAGGGGGATAAATATATATTACCGCATAAAACTACAACAATGACTACTCTCTTCTATAATACTGGTTGAATTCTCTTTAAGAAAGTGTTGCATATAGTTATAACTCACTAAACTACAATATGATTGAAGTTTAGGAGCATTAATTTTTTGAATTTCATAAATATCAACAAATTTTATTCTTTGGACTTTTAGAAAAAACTATATCAAAATAATCAGCATTTTTCAAAATTCTACTAATTGTCCATCGAAGGACTGGGAAAGTATGTTCACATTTTTCACGCCTGGTAATAATTTTCAGCTTGTATTTTGTATTACAATTTGCAAGTTGCACCCGACGACAACGTTCATTAGTGTATAAAGCGTTTTTCGCTCGTCATATACCCTTTAAATAAATGACTTTATCCTATTCAAAACTTTTCAGCATTCTATTACACGCTCACTTGTTCTTAAACTAGCTTAATTTATTCTGATATCTGGCAATCCTAATACCGGGATTGCTTAGAAATACGAGTTTGTTTTGATATTTATATATCATTTTAAATGTATTTATGTCTCTAAACCATAAATGGTATCATTCAGAATATGAAATTACTGCACTCTCCAGATAAGTTTGCTTATGTGGTGTGCTTGAATATTAAAAGCAAAGTAGTAACTGCAATATTTATTTAAAGTTTTGAATTTGTGAATGAAAAGATTATTTTATTCCTTTAGTAAACAACGAAAGTCTCAGTAATTTACTTAGAACTGGTATGTCGCTTCTATCATTTGGTTCTTCACTCATTTGTAAATTCCATTAAATTCGTGTCATTCAAGAGCGCATAACAAAGTTTTAAAACTTCTCAGAAACTACATTGTTTTTCTTTACATTCTCCCCGTCTATGTTTCTTGAAACTTTTCTAAAACAATACTGTTCTAAAATACTTTTATCTGAATAAAAAGCTTTGCAAAGAATGTTTTACGTTTGTTTTCTTTTTTGCTGCCGTTTCATTTCTTTTACAATTTATTTTTATTATTTTTTGAAGCCTCTACCATTTGCCAGAAAATTGAAAACAAGATTTATAATCGTTTCCCTAAATCAGCAGACCATAAAATTGAAATATCCTATTGTATTGCGAAAATATGTAGAAAATTAAATGTTTTATTCGACCGCTTTTGCATCTTCATGTCAAATGATATGTTTCTCTCCCTTTTATTTCTACTAAAACACCGGACCTTGCGATTGCTTTTGAAATTTTATATAAATAATTACAGGGTATTTTAAGAAAGAAATTCACAACGGCACTCATCATTCCAGATCATCTTCATTGAGGATGTGAACAAATCTTAGAATGTATTTTTTTTCAATGTATGCTCTTTAAAGTGCAAATTAAAAATGCTTCTTTTAATGTTTCCTTAGAGATACATGGCCAAGAATGCCATTAAACCGAAGTCACCTAAAAAACTTTAAACTGCCATACTTGCTTGATTTTGAAAGTCTTCTTTGCAAGCCGATTACCGAATAGAATAGATTCGATTTTAGCCATTTGTTTTGTCTAGGGTATCTATCAAGGATTGTGTTGTGTTTAATAAAAACTGCGTTCTTCTCGAATATTGCCTGTGACTATTTTGAACAGTTCCATTTGCCACTATCTTTCCGCCAATTCTAACAATTGCAAGCCGCGAAGAGGGATTGCGTTGATACTCCGTCTAAACTGTTTCATCACTTGTTCTCGATTTTCAAAACTCCAGTAACAGTTTGCGGTAATTTTTTTTCGCCTAAATCTTAGAGTGGTTTGAGTCATTATTTTAAGTTAGTTAAACCTGAAAGGAAAGGAAGAACATGACAGTTATTGGTGAATAAATTGTGTTTAATTTTTTTAATACACCCTGTATAAATATACCGCTAGTACATCATTTTTTCGAAAGGACAATCAAGAAAATTTCATGTATGCTCTGTATTGTTTCTTCTCATTCCACCATAATTAAGAACTGTTTTTATAAAAAAAAAAACATTAATTTCTCTACGAGTATACATGCTATCCTCATAAAAATGAACACAGTATATTACAATAAGTCACTTTTAATAATCTCGAGTTTGAACGCTTTTGCTACATTAATTTTTTAGAGGGTTATCCAAAAGATATTCGCTCTTTTCCGACGGTCCCCTATGGTGTTTCGGGAAAAATCTACGCGGAAATATATGACCTATGCTATACTGTTTACACAACTGCAGTTTCAGATAAATTTCTCATGTATTTTTCAAGTAGATATAAGTATAGCCATATAGTATGTATATATATATATATATATATTTGTGTATATATATGTCATAATTTTGTTCTGTTGAATGTTTAAAATGCTTCATAATATATAAACAGGGTGCAACTATTTCAAAGCTGTTTAAATGCACAATGTGGACACTTTCAACAAATCCCTTGAATTTTTTTAATTTTACGCAAAGCGTTAAAAGTTATCTAAAAATTCCGTTAAAAAATCTTTTTTTTTATGTGCAAAAATAAGACATTCTATTGGAGTGAGACCTTCTGTTTTTTTACCTAATAAATATATTGCGACCATAATATGCAATTCAAAAATTATTTCTTTGTAGTTTTGATTATCTAAGATCGAAGTTTATTTACGAAACAGTATATATGTTCCCTTTCCTTATTTATATAAGGAATAAATTCTAAAAATGTAAAAAATAAATATTTACCGAAATAATTTTTTAAGAAATCTATTTTTTTTTCTCTGAAAAAACCTGTTTCCATTTCCATTCGATAAACTCTGCATTTAAGAGTGTTAAAAGAACTCCATAATTATCTTATCTCTAAATAATATTGAGAATGTAAATGTTGTCAAAAATCAATTTTAGAACTTCAGAAAAATTTTCTAAAAACTTTTCGCAACATATATCTTTGAAGATAAAGTTGCTAATGCTTTTAAACAAGTTTTTGAAGCTATATGTATGATTAGAGTGGGGAAATATACAAGACTATCGATCGTTTGTACGAGACAAAATTTGCAAGTTATACTTTATCTATTGGAGTTTTCTGAAATTTCAGACGTATCCTATTTTTATCATATACCAAAACATACAATAAAACATTTTTCGGCAGCTTATAAAAACTGAAACATCATCTTTTTAAAATAATCTTAGATTTTTAATTTCTTCTTTCTGAAAAAAAATTATTGCAATCGGATTTTTTTAACTTCCAGTTTTCGACGGATTTACAAGTTTTAGGGTTCAAAGATCCTGAAAAACATGTTTATACAAAACGTTTGTCTGTCCATCCGCATGACCGTGTGTTTTCTTTTGTATCATCGAAAAATGGATAAAGTTATGCATAAAATAAAACGAAATATTTAGAGTATATTTTTGGCTATGGTCAGTAAGTTCTCATTGAATTTTGGAAATATACTCCGAAGGAAGGGGGCTCTGTTGTCTTATAAAGGACTGTAAACATTTAATTTATTTTTTAATTAATTTATTGATACGTAAACACTGCACAACACACTTACACAAACATAAAACTTGATTAATTTAAATTGATTGTAAAGTATAATTAATATCCATCGCGTAATTTGGATGGAAGGTTTTGATACGTGTTGAGGCTTTGTCGATCAAAAGCTTAATAACAACCTTTTTTACAGACTGCTCGCTAGGGGGAGCTGGTAATACTTCTGGAACGGAACAGCAATTTTTGTGCCCTTTTTATTATTGGACCACCTAAAAGAGTATGAAGTTATGCACAGAACTGAACAAAACTTTTTGTGTATATTTTTGGCAATGGCCAACTTGTCCTCATAAATTTG
Organism: Maratus speciosus; assembly: GCA_963932465.1. Taxonomy (NCBI): domain Eukaryota; kingdom Metazoa; phylum Arthropoda; class Arachnida; order Araneae; family Salticidae; genus Maratus; species Maratus speciosus. The sequence goes on along the minus strand of OZ010792.1, from coordinate 128,124,632 downwards.
GAAATATCTCCGGAAGGGGCATTTGTAATAGCGGTGTTTGTGGCATTTTCATTATTATACATTCAAAAATTTCCAAATTTAAACATAGAATTGAACCAAATTTTATGTGTATGTTTTTGTCTATAGTCAACAGGTCCCACGTGAATTTCGTAACAATCCGCCAGAAGGGGTTGCTGTAATAGCGATTTTTCTGTATTTTTCATAGTTCTATTGTACATTTGCTAATCATGTAGCGACGGTCAATTCGCATCCAGGTAACTAGTCGATTCTTCAGCAGCTGATGTACAACATCATAACGAAAAATATTCATTTTATAAAATATTATGATTCAGAGTAACTCGTTTTTACTCCGATTAGTAAAATAAATCAGAATCTTAAGATGAAAATCAAAGTTAATGTTATATTGAAGTAATAACACTGAAGTATTAACATGTGTAATAACTTTTTGAAATATTAACATGTGCGAGAAGAAGAAAGTTTTTGGATTGGCCCATTCGACCAGTTAATCATATTTTAGTTTTCATATTATTAAGGAGTCTCAGGACTTTCTAACTTACACATAACTTCTGCAGCTCTATTCAACGCTACTATTGACTCAACTCTATGCGGTTTTTTTACAGGCTTTGATAGGGGATCGTTTAATAATTAAGGAATCTCAGGACTCTTAAATTAATATATATATATATATATATTTAAAAAAAAAAAAAAAAAAAAAAAAGACCATTTTCAACATTTAATATCTTAAGATGTATAAGATTTCAAAACACAAAATTTTATTGGGATGAAAGATATAACAATGTTCTTTCGTTTCATGCATTAATAAAATTCGAAGATGCAGAATTAGTATTTACAGAATGGCTCCAAACTGTGAGACGTTTGTCGAGCAGAGACAGAGCAGCGCGTTTGTAACAGATTACGCGCAGGATTCCAAAATAAATTTTGCAACTAGAATAGAATTTTTTGTGCCAAATTAAACTTTAGATTATAATAATTTCCCGAAACCTAAATAAATTTGTATTTAAAGCACTTTTTACATTTTTAATGCAAACTTGTATTTAGCTAATACAAAATTTTGAAAATTTCAAAAGTAGAATCACCTAAAAAGTATATATTTTTTAATAATAAAAAGGAAATTTTAGTTTCAGGTTTATACTTATACAGACTAAAATAAAACATATGTTTAGAAAATTTCATGAAAAAATATTCAGAACTTTTTGAGATATCCTGCGCGTTATGCCCAAAAACGTCATTTGGAGAAAAATGACTCCAAATTTTCGGAAACGCCGTTTCAGCTATTAGGCGTGTTTCATTCTAAAAGCCATAATTTCTGGTCTAACCGGAATTTCAAGCAAACAATTATATCATATGTTCATAAGAAATAGAAGTGAAACATCTAAATAAAATTAAAATCTAAATAAAATCTTTGAATCTTTAAGAGTCCTGCGACCCGTTAAGGTAATCTATCATTTAAAAATTACATTGTTCAACAATAAGCATATCTATTATACAGTTAGTGGTAATCTTTACTTTTTAGGAGATGATGGAAAGTATAAAGTTTCCATTATTACTATTTTTTTTTTAAATGAAATACAATGCTAATTATATTACATTTTTATATTGGTCAATAGCATAGCAATTTGGTCATTTGAAATGGTAACTAAATAACTGATTAAATGAACACTTATACATACTTGGGAAGTAACCTTACATTATTGAAATATGACGGTCTTAATTATTACTTTCTTCTATCTTTCCAAGAAGAAAGTATTGAATTCGTAAAAATTTTAATAATATCCGTTTTTGACGGATTTACGCGTTTCAGGGATCAAAGATCACGAAAAACATGTTTTTACAAAATGTCTGTCTGTGAGTATGTCTATGAGTCTGTCTGACTGTGTGTGACACACATTTTGTGGCACTCTATCTCAAGATCTAATGAGCGGAATTTAATGAAACTTTGGATTAATTTAGTCCCTCATATAAATTGGTGTTGATTAGTTTTTGGTGTAAATCGCTGCGTGGCGCTGCTATACTGCATAATTCATGATTTCCACAATAGCTATATTTCTAGAACTAAAGCACGAAATTTCAGAAAACTTCAGATTCAGTTAGTCCTTGATATAATTTGGTGCTGATAACATTTTAGTGTAAATCGCACAATAGGTGGCGCTGCTATGCTACATTATTCATGATTTCCACAATAGCTATATTTCTAGAACTAAAGCATGAAATTTCAGAAAACTTCAGATTCAGTTAGTCCTTGATATAATTTGGCGCTGATAACATTTTGGTGTAAATCGCCCAATAGGTGGCGCTGCTATGCTACATTATTCCTGGTTATCGCAATAGCTCTATCATAAGAACTAATGCACAAATTTACATCAAACTTCAGATTCACTTATTCCCTGATATAAATCAGTGTTGTTTAGTTTTTGGTGTAAATCGCTCTATTTGGCGGTACTATGCTGCATTTTTCAAATTTTCGCAATAGCACTATCTTAAAAATTAATGCACGGATTTTCATCAAACTTCAAATAGAAGTTGACGTAAGTTGTTGCTGATTATGTTTTGCTGTAAATCACTTAACCGGTGGTGCTGCTATGCTGTATTTTTCAGGAAGTATGAACATGTATGAGATAGAAGAAAGTTTTGGGATTGCCTCATCCGCGACTAGTTTTTTAGAACAATTAAAGAGAAATAATATAAACATAAATGAAATTTAGTACTAAAATCCATGACAGGTCTTATAAATAAAATTACCAAAGTAAATTTTTTTTCAGTGCCGTTGTTGCATATTCTATTCATGTAACAAGTTAAAATATGTTTATAGATAAAACGCAATTAAAATGATAATTACAATTATCATAATTGCCATATAAATGGCCATATAGTCCTAAAAAGGAAAGTACAATTTCTAAAATTACGAGAGGGATAGAAATTTATTCAATATTTTCTTCAAAAAATTTAATTGCTTTCTCTTTTATGCCCAAAAATCTATAATATGCACGCAATGTAGCATAATTACACTGAATGTACTTAATTAGTTCTGTAGCCGGATCTAATTGCGAGAATGGAGCAAAATTTTAAAAGAGAAAAAGTTTTTTTGAAAATAAGAGCTCCACATATCCCACAGCGGCGAATTTTGGATTTTTTTTTTATTCGCGGAATACTATGTCTCCCGTTTTATTTAATCATCCTAGGAAATTTTGATGTATTCTTGCAGTTGGATCACGCTACGAAACAAGCTGAGTATTGTCAGTTTGAATATCGCCAATTTGTACATTGAAAACAGAAAGTTCGTCAAAATATTTTGACCAGCAGAGTAACTATTAAGTTAAAAATGATACTACATATCAATTTCTTGAAATCCTTAAATTCACCTACATAATTTACAAGTCTAAAATTTGTAAACAGAAACAATATTCAAATTACTTAAAGGTGTTTTTTAATTACAATATGGCACATTTAAAAACAATATGACACATTTAAAAACCTATCACTTTCGAGCATATCATGCTCTTCATCAGGGTTAAAAACACAAGTCATAAGTCAGAGGCTGAGTCCTTTATGCAGTTAGGCTGATCCATTCATTCCTTTTCATTTTGAAGTTTTGGATCAGCCCAACTGCATAAAGGACTCAGCGTATGATTTATGACTTTTGTTTTAACCCTGATGAAGAGCATGATATGCTCGAAAGTATAGGTTTTTAATTATGTCATATTATTTTTAAATGTGTCATATTTTAATTAAAGAACACCTTTAAGTAATTTGAATAGAGTAACTATTATTTTCATTTCTCGAAAGACCGTTTTTGTGTAAATTTATACGTTACTCTGAAAATAGAAAAATTTTTCAATTTAACTCTATATTTTTGAAATAATTTTTGAAAAATGATTATGGACGATATCATTGACATTTGCTGATCGAGAGTTCTTGCTTCTTTAACGAACATGATGTATGTACTGTCAGTTGTATGTAAATATAAATAGTGTAAGATGTTATAATGCATATGGAGTTTAAATTATATAAAATTTATATTAGAATTAATAGGAGGTAATTTTACAGTGTTAATCTCAGCCAACCTGGTATGTAAATAAAGCCTGCTAATAACGCTTTATTTAAAATATTTTTAGACACATGAAGATGTTTCTAAAAAAAAAATAAAACATTTCATATTATAGAAGAAAAATAACTGTACACGTTTTCTAGTTTTAATATTATTTTCATAATATGAATGTTATTCTACTTTTAAATATCTTGTTCTGTGTAAAGAGATGTAAGAATAGTGACACTTTATGCATTTTATGGAAGAAGAAGAGTCCGATGCATTTTTCAGTTTAAATAATTATTTCACAATATCAACTAAACTTTTTCTTTATAACATCTTGTTCAGTATAGAGATATATAAATTAAGTAAAAGTACAGAAAAGAAGGAAATTTGTGCATTTTACAGAAAAAGGAATACTCCGGTGCATTTTCCAAACTTAATATTAATTTCACAACAAGAACTAAAGTTTTTTGTATATTATCGATGTAAACGGGGACACATTTTTAAAAATATCGACAAAAGACAAATTCAGTGACTTCGTTTTGTATCGTAATAATCACTTGTTTATGTAATTTTACCAATGTACGGTAATTTTAACTTTAGAAAAATGAAACGTTTTTAATTATGCAAAAATGATAATTAATAATATCAGCAATGTCTCATACATAAGAAAATTAATAGAAAAAGTATTTTGCTTTCAAATGATCATAATACTAAAATATTCATTGATATTGCATTAATTTAACAATATTATTTCAAAGCAAATTGACTGTTTTCTTTCTCAAATGATTAATTTTAATTCATAGTTTCTTTTATAGTAGCAATTTCAATTACTTCTAGAAATATATTCTTGAACATTTTGCATTGCCATGGCACTTGAGTTAAAATATATGTTTTAATGTGCGAAATTACTAGTTATAATGTTCTTAAATTGTTTAATATAATGCATGTAATTGATTCAACTAGTAGTGTTAATTAACACTTTGTGCATTCCAAACAATATTTTAAATTTCTATTCGAAATATTAGGGTAAATCAAAATTATGTTAAAAATTAAACAGGAAAATATTTTGACAAACTTATGTTAAGGTTTAAAAGGATAACAAATATTTTGTTTCATATATACGTAATAGATGACTGGTAGAAACACTATATTAAATATCATATATTCAAATGCTATTTAAATGGCGGCATAATTTTAACTAAAATTTGCCCTTTAAGCTTCAACATATGTTTGACTAACTGTGTAGATTAAATAAAATATTAATTTTTTTTCCATATTCTGCTACATGACATGCTACAATAAATGGAATAATAAAAATTATATTTTATTTCAATATGAAAATCATAATATTTTTTAAAAACATTTTTAAATACTTGTTGGTCATTTCGTGCAAACTATAAAGTTTTCATATTTTAAGGAGAAATGCTTTCTTTGAAAACTTAATACCTTGGTTTTTTAAGAAAAGACAATCTTTGATGGTTTAGAATTATTAATAAAACTTATATTGGCCCCTTTTTCATGTCATTTTATTATATCATTATTGATTTCATAATGTTTCTTTCTTGTTATATGATATCAGGCAACATGCAGTATAATTTTATGATCTAACAGAATATTACTTCTTTCATTTTCGATAAAGAAATAGGACTAAAAAGCGTTTTTATTAGACTTGTTTAGTTACATTATAAAGATACTTTACGAATCACTTCTTTGTTCAGCAACTTTCTGTTGCTTAGATAAAGCTTTAATTCAGCTGTACAAATATACACAAAGGTAATAATATTTTTATTACAAAAATAAGAGAACTCTACCCAGTAACTTGATCTTTCTATTAAACTTAATTCCCTGCAGCCGCTCTAAACTTTCTCTCAAAACGATAAAGTTTCTTCAAGTTTCAGATATATTGCTTAATTATTTTTAGAGACTCAACTGGAATTTAGTAATATCATAATGTTTGAAAAGGTTAGAGGAATACATGGCTGTTCGTTATTTTATCTCGCATATTATTGGCAGTTTGAAGCATGAGTCCAGATTTAAAGACATGATCTTATTAAATTATCAGAAAAAGAAGTAAAATTTTTATTTTGAAAATGTAAGTTTAAAATAAAGATATACTAACATTTTATATTTTTTTGTTTAATTGTTTGAAAGATTAATGTTATAGAAAGCTTCTTTAAGGGGGGCCGGGACAGATTTTAAAATAAATTTTATTTATTGATTTTTTGTGATGGTTAACCATATCATTTATAAACAAAATTAAATGATAAAACCGCATTTTTTTTTAATTATTTAAAAAAAGGGGCAATTTAAAATCGTTATAACAGAAAATATTATTTGCAGGATTTCATTTTTTTTCGCTTAAATAAACAGTAATATATTAGTTTTAATTCTGATTCAGAACTTTAAAAAATATTAATTAAATACTTAAAAATATTTAAAATAAATATAAAAAAAGATGTAATATAAAAAAATAATATTTTCAAAAATAAATATTTTATTTCAAATTTGCTGAATCCAAATTAAAGTAAAACAATTGAAAAAGACATATCCCAAGTTTCAAAGATTTATCTTTAATAGTTCTTGATTTATAACAGCTTAAAGATGAGAAATAGCGAAAAAAAAAAAAAAGTCATGAGAAAAAAGCATTTTAAGTTTAAAACAAGTGTTGAATGCAAATAAATTTTTTAATGCCTTTTAAAAGGTTCCAGGTGAGTAGGTAACGTCTTCCGGTTGCTTACACTTCTTATTCAGTTTAAATTTTGCCATTTCCACATTCTTTATGTAATGTTTATATGTCTCAGTTGATTTAAATAACGTCTTTATAACATGACTTTCTAACGATTTGACTGTATCCACCGAGTTTTTTTTTTCATACTTTCAGCCCTCACAATTTCAGATTTTCTTTTCCTAGGTCTTTCTAAAGATTTCTTTTAGAAAATCTATAAAAATTTCATAAAAAATCTCAAAAATACTCAGATATATCTGGACAATTACTCGAAAGTTAATACAAACATAAATAATCTATCACTTCATTTCACTTCAATGTAGAAGAAGTATTTAATACAATAAACTTTTTTTACAAAATTTCAAGACATTTGTTTTTCGGACCTCACTTAACAGATTTTTTGAAAAAAAAAAATATCTATGATTCTATTAATAATTGTTTCGATAAGTCTATTAATAATTATTAATGCTAATGGGGATTTCAATGGAAATTAATTTAAAAGTACAGAAAATGAAAACGTTTCTTTATATTTATGCAAAGCCGCCTCTAAATTGTTTGTGTCAAAATAATGCTTCATAAATATTTTTTAAAACTATGCGCTTTTGTGAATTTTAAAATAAAAATATAGGGAAATCTATAGGAACTTGGGTATCTCTCTTTGATAATTCAGATAAATTCGAGATTAAAATTTCTTGTTACTACATAAAGAGTGTTTTAAAGTACACATGAACGAAAGTAACTTAAATGTTAGCAGAGAAACTGGGTTTTCTCATCCTTATCCAAGTGTGACCCTTAGTCTGTGAGATCTGTAAATAATTAAAATTAAATCTTAGAAAGTAAAAGTAAAGAGTAAACTAGGACTAGGATCACCCAACCGGGGCGCCCACCAAATTTGGCATAGGCTGAATGCCCCGGAGGAAAAGTCCCCTCTACCATCCACGAAGGCCCAGTCAAGGCAAAAGGCCCAGAACACAGACGGCAATTATATTATATTAAGAACAATAAACTAAGACGCCACTGCGCCTGAAAATGAAAAATATATATAAACAAGTACAATATCATGTAAAATAAAACAAATGAAAAAAAAAAAAAAAAAAAAAAAAACGATATTACAGACGAGCCTACAGTCAAGGCTGCACCACTGGAAATAACAGTGCAAAAGCCAGTCAAGGTGACTGATGCCAAATTAATACACAAATTGCAGCACAAATATTAACTGAACTGTTCTACATTTATTAACGAAAAGTCCACAAAAGAATATCAGAAGTCCCAATAATACTAGTTATGTTATAACATATAATTCAAAGTGAAAACCAATCACTTCAACTGAAAAAACATTCCAAATATTGATGTTTTAATGACTGAGCATAAGTTCAAACTGCAATAAATATCAATCACTTTTAAAGAAGAAACTAAGAGGTCTTATAATGTCCTGTATTTCAAATCACTGCTTAGATGGCAAAAATAAAACAGTCAAATGAAAATGTCTTTAAAAATGTCATTAAAATAGTTTATCAATAGTCATTAAAATAATTAATCAATAGTCTATAAAATCACAACACAATTTGGATGTCTGATCCAAAATGTCCCAAAATGTTGCTCTTAAGTAGTAAATAGACACTCACATAGTTACAATAACAAAGTTATAGAAACTCAGAAGACGTACCGAATAAATGAATAGTGCTTATTCAAAATATTGTAAATTGCACGTAACTTTACTTGATTAGAGCTGGATAACAAAACAGTTCGGATATTCCACTCCAAAGTGCGATTTCTTATAAAGTCAAACCTTCCAGGTACTAAGTCACAACTATCAAATAAGTAGTGTTTAACATCACCTTGTCTACCACAGGTACACCTATCATTGTCTCTTTTTCCAATCTTGTAAAGGAAAACGGGAAAGGACCCATGTACGGTCAAGAAGTAAAGACTTACCTGAGAAATACACAAAAAATCCTGATCTACTTTTCTAATTATCCTATAAGTGTCTCTGCCTTTGGTGCTTTGATCCCAATAGGTCTGCCAATCCTGATTTAATTTATCTTTCAAGAACTTCTTAACAAGGCTTAAAGGAACAGGTAGGTCTATTTCTTTGTCATATTTATTTTCCACAATCACCGATTTAGCCAGTTCATCAGCTCTCTCATTACCACCTATACCGACATGAGCCCTCACCCAGCCTACATGAATAATTTTATTCTGGAGCAACCGAAGATTAGTGAAAATATTATGCAAAATATCATCTGTGGGGAAAAGACGTTGTAGTGAACTGTAAGAAGACAGACTGTCCGTATATAAATGAAAACTATTGTAAGGTGCCGAGCGACACCAGTCAACTGCCTCTTGAATTGCGACCAGTTCTGCCTGATAGATTGTATTGAAATTATTAAGCTTAATTCTTTGTTCAAAGATTGTGTTGTTCTTCAGAGAAACAGTAAAAGCAGCCGAAACACCCGTTGTCATCCTCGATCCATCAGTATAAATGATAGGGTGATTCATCAATGGAGCTTCCTTTACCAATGGGTTTACAAAATTAATTCTATGATTTAAATAATATTGTGGATATGTATAACTAGAGAGCTTTTTCATAATGTTGCCAGAATCTATCCGTAAACCTTCTATCTCTATACTAGAATTACCATGTATAATTTGATAATATAACGCAGAGCTTGCCAGCTCCAAGTGGATTGGAGGTATACCTGCCAGCACACAGAGAGCATCAGTTGAAACGGACCTGTATGACCTGACAATTGAAAGCAAGCAAACCCTTTGACACGAAGACAGTCTCTGTAACCCGTGTGTTTTTAAATCACCGAACCAGATTTCATGGCCATATGAGATTTGTTTTTTAAGGACTGTAAGGTACCAAATTTTAAGAAAACTTAACGGAACACCTTGATCTCTAATTCTAGTTCTTCTTGCATTACAAGTAAAAAAGGTAACTTTTGCTCTTACCATTTGCAAGTGCTCCAGCCAATTAAAGGTACTATCAAGTTGAAAACCAAGATATAAAATACTGTCTTTCACAGGTATGCTTCTACTATTTAATTTGAAGACAGGTCTTCTTTTCTTCATCGTTTTTGTACCAAACAGAATAGCCACGGTCTTGCCCACATTAATGGTCAAATCCAAAGAATTACAAATTGCAACAAAATTTGCCACATGATCATTAATTTTATATTCTAGGGCGGATCTTGTATTAGCCCCTTCTAACACAATAGAATCATCAGCATAGGAAATTGTATCTATTGACAAAGCCTTACTTCTCTTCAGAATTACATCCGCCACTAATAACCAGACCAATGGACCCAGACATGAGCCCTGGGGACAACCAAAATAAACTCTAAACCATCTAACACCACGCAGAAATTTGAAGCCAATTTGTCTGTGAGATATAAAATTCCTTAAAATATAGATAAGATAATTATATAATGGTAGATCCTTCATTATCTCTGAGGCTATCATCCAATTTAGAACGTCGAACGCTCCTGAAATGTCAAAAGATATAGCTGCACAGTATTTAAAAATGCTTAACTTTTCTTTGACAATCATCTTCAATGTGTGTAATGCGGTTTTTGTACTTTTTCCTTCTCTAAATCCATGTTGATTATCGTCAAAAAAGGCGTTTGATTCCAGCATCGTCATTATCCTAATCTTCAAGAGCCGTTCGTAAACTTTCCCCATAATTGGCAATAGTGAAATGGGTCGATATGAGCGAGGACTGTTCAGCGGTCTATTACGCTTACGAAAGAAAATAATCACAGCCTTCTTCCAAACTCTAGGAAAGTGTGCCAAGCGCAAACAGGTATTAAACAATAAAAGCATCAGTGGAGTAAACGTCTTGCAAAGATTTTTAACAACTAGAGCATCTATATTATCATGGCCCGGAGCCTTATTATTATTCTGTTGCCCAAGAACTGCTTTCAATTCTCTTTTCGTGAATGGATGATAATCTTGTGAGTCCTTGAAATCACTATCGCTGACAAACTCATGTCGTACCTGAGGGACAGCATTTATCTTGAAATGCTCTTGCATCAGAGATTCCGCCACCTCGTCATAAGAATCAAATACCTCTGAACATTCTAAAGTAGAAAAAGCCATGTCGGAGTGACTAGTTTTCTTGCCTGATATAAATTTATATAAATTGCCATAAGCATCTTCTATCCTGGAACAAAATCTTATCCAACTGGCCCTTTTAGTTTTCCTAATATTTTGTTTATATGCTCGTCTTGCCGTAAATCTACGACGTAAATGTACGAATCTCTGTAATTCAAGTTTTGCAAATTCTTTCTATACCTCTTGTAATGGGCATTTACCTTGTTTCTCTCAACTCTTAGTTCATCTGTATACCATCTTGTACTTGGTTTATTTGTTAATTGACCAAATCTAAAGGATCGATTCATTGTATACTGAAGATAATCATAGAAATTTTCCATCCAATCCTCCAGGCCATCAGTATTCGTCACCCTTTCAAGAGAATTCATTATTTGATCATGACGTAACCCAAATATCCTATTAAATTTTTTCATCGTCTTGTTCTTTGTCTTGAATCTCATTAAACTTTTAAATATAATGTCCATGTCTAATTTATAAGTGATGTACCTGTGGTCGGAAAAGGAAAAAAAAGCTATCATCCACTGACCAGTTCTGTATATAGGGCAGTAAATTCTTTCCCACCAAAGTTAAATCTGGTCATCCAGTTCGATCGCCCTGAACATACGAATGTGGAGCTCCTGGATCGTTAATGAGCCGTAAGTCACTCAACATCAAGTACTCCAGAAATGTCTCAGTTCTATCATCCTCACGTGTGTAACCAAGAGACCGCAGAGGAACATCGAAGTCTCCTCCCACCAGAAGACTGGAGCAGTCGGTAAAATGGTGAATCCAACAAGCTAAATCAGAGTCCAGGTTACCTGACGGAGCTGCGTAAACGGAACCGATGACTATTGATCCATTAGCCAAGGTTAACGTCAAAAATATACTATTATCCGTCACTAGACTAATTACCGGTGTCATGGCATTGTTAGTACATATTATACAAGCAGTATTAAGAGAAGAGGAAAAGCAAAGCCAGTCCGGGTCCAAACCAACCACACTACCCCCGGAGGTGTAGGGATCTTGACATAAAAAAAACAAAACATCATGCCCCGACGCATAACGTACCAAAGCATCAGAGCAATGATGCAAGTTAATTTGAACAAAATTTAATCCAGCAATTGCCGGGAGAGCCGCAGAAACTACCGCTACAAACGTTTTGACAGCAATGACTCACGATATTTTTTATAGATGGGGCAATCAATGCTATCAGCACGATGATCTGAATCCAGTACTCCGTCGTCTTTCGAACAATTAACACAGACCTCCGATTCAGAAGTACAATCCTTTGTCTGATGATTTCCTGAGCATTTTGAACAAACTTGCTGATCATTAGTACATCTCATAGCTACATGACCGAAGGCCTGACATTTGAAACATCTTGTTATCTGTACATATTCAACCAACCTATATCTTTCAAAGTTTATACAAATTCGACGACGTTCAATTAAATAGTCAAAGCAATCATTATCCACATCTATAATCCAATTGATTTTCCCCGCTCTCGTATTAAATTTCCGTATTATCTCCACCTCAATGTCGCCCTCCATTCCTCCTTCCAGCAAAGCTCCTCTCATCGATTTCATTACATCTTCCTCCTCTACATCCGACTCCACACTCAACAATAATATCCTGTTTCTCCGTCTCTTCGAAGTGGTTACCTTCACCCTGCCTGCCCATGTCTCCATCGTAGTTCTCAATTTCTCAGAATCCTGTCTCGAAGTAACTCTAATCACCAACTGACCTGCTTTCGTCGAGACAACATCAGTTAATGTGGGAAAGTCAGTCGCGTCTTTTGCTACCTTTTTCAAATCTTCTTTTATTGTCTGTACATCTGTCATTGACTCCTTTGGCGTCACCACCAGCGAGTAACCTCCCTCCTTTTTCACTCCTTTCTTCTTCACAAAACGGTCCACAGGCCGATCCAACAAAATTTCCGAGGCTCCAGAACGTCGCTTTAACAGAGCATCATACGCCATGCTATCCGTAACCATTGTTTTTAATTTTGCATCGCTTGCAACACAGTCCTTATGGGCCTTCACCAGTCTCAGCGATATATAGTCCATACACTTCTTTATAGTCTGTAAAATCTCTCTTGTAACTTTACCGCCACCAGTCTTCGTTTGCTGAGCCTCCAACATATCGTACATATGCGTATTGACTCGCTGAACTGCAGCTGGAAACTCCTCGTCCCTTAATTCTTCAAAAAATTTTTCCAGTTTACTCATAATTACTAGAAAGAAAACTCCAAAAGGCCTACTTCCCCAAAACACCGTAAAAAACAAAACTACCGTCGAAGACTGAGCAAATGGTAACCAACAGAATAAACTTTAAGAGTAAACTACAGAAGAGAGAAGTAAAGAGTAAACTACATGGATTTCCAAAAAATCACTAGCAGGAAATTACATAGTATATTTGCTATTCAGACAAGCACATTATTAAAAATTTTAAAAACCGCTAGGTGCAACAAGAGGAACAGAGTGTTAAGGATTAACTGGGCGGCGGCGTGGCAAATGAAGTTCAGAATAATGCTGAGAAAAACGGACGCATATAGTACGTTAAGCTATTATTTTTCCTAGAGGACTTATTTTCACAATGTCAAAGCTTGTTTTTCCAAAAAGAAATTGTTCAAAACAGTAAGAATTCTTGTGAACAAAAAACTGAATAAAGCGGCGATTTCGTAATGATCCTTCAATAACTTCAGATGTTTCACCGAGTCTTTATTAGCATGATTAAGCAGGCAGACACATGCTTAAAAGTCGGATATGAGAAGTTTGAGAATCTACAGTAATGTTGAAAAAGATGCGGTTTTGGAAACTTATTTAAACATTTTCGAAATTTCACTAGCGTTTATTTTTCAGAACACCCTGTATATTATTAGATTGCATTGATCTCGGATCCTATTTCTAAAGATGATCTACCTGCTTATTGTATTAATAAGACAAAGTATACCGACTTCGTGCTATGCATAAGGGACACACTGCTAAATCTTGACTAAAACTAAACTACTGCTGCGCTACAATACCTAGGGTTCTTGACCTTGACCGTGGGCCATGAGGAGCTGTACAGCATATGGCCCGGTCAGGTGGTCAGCCTTATGCCGGACCCCCCAACGTTTAATTGCCAAGCAAGCTTAGTAATCATTTAATTGACAAAGAAAAAATACAAGATTGAGTGAAACTTACCCAGTCTGGAGTCAAACTCTGGTCCTGAAGCTTGGTAGCATGGCGCGCTGGCCACTAACGTACTGAACTGAAAACTTGACCAATTCCAGACTAATGTTGATAAGTCGAGATTGCGGACTAGTGGCTAAATTGGCTCAGAAAGTGAAGTTCAAAATGTGTCAACATAGTGCTTTTTCCGGAGAAGTGCTGTTACGTTATCAAGTTTATTTTTTCAACAAGAAATGGTTCAAAAAAGCTATGGTCATCAGTATTAGCCATATTTTTCAAGAAATATCCGAATAATGAGGCGACTTCGTAATGATCATGCAATTACCTTCGATGCTGAAACAAAGTCTTCGTGAGCACGGATATACAGCACATGTATGTTCACAGGTTTGATAAAGGTATTTGAAAATGTATTCTAGTTTCGAACAAATAAATACGTTTTTGGAATTTGTTTGTAACCTTTTCGAAATTTTGCTAGTAAGTTTTTTTTGTTGGGGGTGGGGGGAGAGTACCGTTTATTATTAAATTACATTATCTTTGATCCTGTTGATGCAGGTGTTAAAATTTTTACTGTACTAATTACTGTACTGTATTGCTAGTGTCGTCTATGCCCTCATCAATATCCCAAGATACAGACATCAAAAAGCCGGAAATTATCGCTTTTTATAATAATACCAAATCTGGTGTTGATACCTTAGATGAAAAATGCGTCATATATTGTACTGGTCTGAGAACCAGAAGGTGACCAATGGCTATATTTTTTCGCCTTATGGATATAAGTGCAGTTAATGTATTTATTATTTACCAGGCCACACGAGACTACAGAAAAGAGTCAAGGCTAGATTTTATAAAGAATCTCGCAAAGCAGCTCGCCAGTGAAGAGTTAGAAAGGAGGTTAACAAATACACGTCTTCGACAGGAAGTGAGATTTTCAATTGCGAATATACTTGGTAAATAAGAGGAAAAAGTAGAAGCAGATAAGCAGTGGAAAATTACCTACTAGAAAATATTGTACCATTTGCCTAAAAAAATGAAAAGGAAAACATCTACTCTATGCCTTTTTGTAAACACCCAGTATGTGAACAATGTTCCGTAGCCGTATGCCCCAGCTGCATTTGAATGATGTAAAAAGCAAAAAGAAGAAAGAAATATTCTTAAGGTAATATTTTAAAATACTGTATTCTTCATTTTTGTTTTTTTAATTCTAACAGTTATTAACATTAGTGTCATCTCATGATATCTAAACGAAGTAAGTATTCATTAAAAAGTGGTTTAGGTTTTTCTTATATTATCTTTCCAACAATTAATATTATAACATTTAACAGTTTTAATAATTTTTTTTTAATATTTTGATAAGTACATGATTTCCAGACTATATTGCGTTTCCAAAATAAATTCCAATGCTGTTTACAAAAGACAAAAACGAAAAATCACATTGGAGTCATTTTGACTGTATGTCTCTGATCACGTAAGGAAATTCATGTCTCCAGTTACGGGTTAAGTCCAATGTAGTTTAATTTCTCTCTGAATGTCGAAAGCTTAATAACTACATTTCTACAATGACCAGCACTATAAGAAACATGACTTTGATAAAAATGCATTTAAAAGTTTTGGAATAGGTATTTTTTTAAAAACTATAGCTCAGTTTTACTTAATTCAGTGTTCATAAAGACATACGTTGAAACGGAAAGAATCGTAACTTTTTTTAGGGGGAAAGAGTATTTTTGATTTTTTTTAAAGTTTCAAACAGCCCTCCCATCCTTAAACCACAGCGCATTTGGTTTTAGGATAAAAATATATTAGATATAAATAGATACAGATATAAATCTGGCTTCGACGCTTTTCATTTTGTTTGTTTTACGACTTGTTAGTAATGCAAAAACTCATGGAATTTAAAAAAGTTAAAATTACATTTTACGGTTTCGTTTTATCTTGTTACCATCTGAAAGTACGCTTAAAATTCCTTCATTATTTTTCATATAGCAATTAGAAAGATTAGGCGAAATAAGAACACAAACTATAAAGATTCAACTTTACACCTCGTCTTGTCTATGGATAGACATAATTATATTTCCAAATTATATACAGCAAGTGTAACTTTCGATAAAATTATTCTGCATGACTTCTTTTTTATCTAGTAAACTATTAAAATCCTATTCAAAGTTACTTAAATATGTTGCATGTAAAAATTCGACATTGTAGAAAAAATATAATTATAAAACTTTTTCCTAAATGCACACCTCGTTTTATCTCTGAATAATTGATTTTAATTAAATGTCTTTAAACAACAACAAATTTTCTTTTTTCAGGAAAAAATATTTGCACAAAGTCTTTTTATCTTATTATTATGTAATTTGAGAATTCGGGTCAAAATTATTTAATTATTTTTTCTCTGGATATAATAAACATATTAGAAGTAGGTTCAGAACTTGAAAATTTATTTATAAAACTATTTGACTTTTAACGCTCAAGACTTTTTTTTGTATCTAGAGACGCTAGTGAAAAATGACACCACTCTGAGGTTTTAGCTTTTGCCTTGACTCTTAAGAAATTTGTTTTCTCATATGTGTAGCATAAAATTGCCACGTAAAAAACTTTTACAATAACCATTAATTTAATTGCCGGGCACTTTTATAAGTAGTCTTTTTACTAACACTTAGAAATTTTCAGGTTTAGTTTGTAGTGTTAAAATCCTGCAAAATGAATTTAAAACATTTTATTTATAATGGTTTATGACAAAATTTGATTTATTTATTTGCATTGCTCTTTAGACTTTATTATTAAGTATGAGGTGCACACTTACTTTTGTGACTACGGTTATTAAACACGTTGAACGCCATGGCACACGAATACGTGTACTAGCATTATCTTCATTGAAGACAATTTATTGCTATAAAAGGAGACTATTGATAAATTTTACTATCTAATAGATAAGTTAGTAATGAAAAAAAATCATGCAATTTAAAACAATTAAAAAGATATTGTACAGATATTGTACGGAAACATATTGCTATATTGTTGCAAATAGCAATTAGATGTATTATAAGAAGTAAGAGCTAAATTTTAAAATTTCAACTTTGTTCCTCGTTTTATCTACAGATAGATAAAATTATTGTTTCTAATTATATTCGGCATGTGTATGTTTCGATAAAAATACTCTGCATGATTTCTTTTTTATCTGGTAAACCATTAAAATAATATTCAAAGTTATTTAAATATGTTGAATTTAACAATTCGATGTTGCAGGAAAAATATAATCAAGGTATAATCATACATTCCCCAAATGTACATCTCGTCTTTTCTCCGGATAATTGCTTTTAATTAAATGTCTTTAAACAACAACAAATTTCCTTTCCGGTAAAAATATTTGCACAAAATATGTTATCTTATTATTATGTAATTTCAGAATTCAGGTCAAAGTTATTTAATTATTTTTTTCTGCATATAATAAACACATTAGAAGCACTTTCATAACTTGAACATTTATTAATAAAGCTATTTGACTTTTAACGCTGAAGACTTTTGTCTGCTTCAAGTACATGCTAGTGAAACATGACACCAGTCTGAGATTGTAGTTTTTTCCCTTGACTTTTAAGCAATTTGTTATCTCATATGTGTATATTATGTAATTTCAGAATTCAGGTCAAAATTATTTAATTATTTTTTTCTGCATATAATAAACACATTAGAAGCACTTTCATAACTTGAACATTTATTAATAAAGCTGTTTGACTTTTAACGCTGAAGACTTTTGTCTGCTTCAAGTACATGCTAGTGAAACATGACACCACTCTGAGATTGTAGTTTTTTCCCTTGACTTTTAAGCAATTTGTTATCTCATATGTGTAGCATAAAATTACCACGTAAAAAACTTTCGCAATAGCCATTAATTTAATGCCAAACACTTTTATAAGTGGTCGCTTTGCTAACACTTAGAAATTTTAAGCTTTATTTATAGCATTAAAATTCTGCGAAATGGATTTATAACACTTTATTTATCCTCTTCGTTCCCGAAGCTAAAATAATACTACAAATATTCATTCGTTTAAAACAAACAAAATGACTTCATAGATGGCAGAAAAAAGAATTTTTCGGTAATTGATACTTTAGGAGAGTAGTAATTTAGGCTCACAAATAGGTATCTAACGTTACAAATCCCCTTAAAATGTCAATTTAATTATTGCTAATCTATTTTCACACAATCACAAATTTAAGTCTAATAAACAAGTGAATTATAAACAAATCCTCAAAACATTTTACTGTAAAGGATTTAAGTTAGATAATTTCTTGTAGATTCTATATTTAGTCAAAATGACTAATATATTTAAAATTCTAGTTAGTCTTATATTTGGAGGATTGACTCAGTCAATGTGAGGGAGGGTTAACCATATGCCCAAGGCTCCCTTAGTTGGTTTTGGAAATCTTTTTTTTTTTTTTTTTTTTTTTTTTTTTTTTTTTTTTGTACACTGTGAATAAGGAAAGGTTATATATAAAAAAAGAACGTACATTTATTCTGTAAAGCTACGGTAAAATGGGGTGATGGAAAAGAGAATGTTTAAAACTGTTTAAAGAAGATGTGAAAAAATTGCTATAGTATTCACTGCAAGAAAAAATTTAATGAAATATTAATGGGGAAGTTGATAGGAACTTTTTTCAATTTAAATATTACTTACAAAAGGTAAATAGAAACAGTGGAAAAGACTAGAAAGGACCAGAAAGTATGAAAGCAGCAATCTACTCTTAACCCTTTCAGAGGAAGCGGTATGTTTATGAAACCACTTAATTTTAATTCCCGAACTCCACAATGACAACATAATTTTGCTAAAACTTTTTCCATTTAATATGTATGTGAAATATAGCCTTTTTCTTATTTCAAAATAAATTTGTTTGTAAATTCCGGTGCCAGTCATTTATTTCAACATTTTAGTAGTGAAAGTACTTCGCACCTGAGAGGGTTAAAAGATGTTAGCG
Source organism: Maratus speciosus (assembly GCA_963932465.1). Lineage (NCBI taxonomy): Eukaryota > Metazoa > Arthropoda > Arachnida > Araneae > Salticidae > Maratus > Maratus speciosus. The sequence continues at coordinate 128,105,620 of OZ010792.1, read as the reverse complement.
ATAAGTTAATAATTAAAGGATGTAGCATAAAAATACTTTTTTTTTAACAGATTTTATTTTTCTTCACGGATATTTCAATATAAAACAAAGTGAGTCAAGCCTCCCATATAGTGGGTCAACCCTCCCATATGTGGGGAACCTTGACCCATTATTTTCTCATGATTAAAATCAATCATTTTTGAAATTTCTTATATATTACACTTATGTAACAATTTTATTTTGATAACTGATTGTATAACGAATAAAATGATATATAAAACTTTGTTCTGCCTTCAATATTTAAAAAATAAAAAATCATTTTGTAAAAAGTGGGTCAAACCTCCCTAGTCTCCCCTCTTCACATGAGTGTATGTTTCAGTTGAAAAAATCAGTAAGTATATAGCTTACAAGGAAGGTCTCCATACGGGCATACTCAGAAAAATCTGAAAAAAATACAGAATGTTCTTCTCCCATGGGTATATATGTTTATTGTTATGTAAAGCTTTTACATTTATAAAGAAGTTTTTAGTGGAACCTCGGTAGAACGTCCGTAAAAAAATAATGAAAATTTCGCTTATTTGGCGACTTATCACCGTTTGGCGAAGAAATTAAAATAAAAAAAAATACGTTTGTCGAATACTCGTTAATCAAAAAATTGTTATGTTGAATTTGTTTAACTATGTTTAATTTAAATACCTTTAGCTTTGTAATTTTAGTTTGTTTAAACTATAGTTTTGTCATATATATTTATATGTACTTATAAGGAATTTTAACTATCATATTTTACGATTTAAAACAAAATTTAAATTGATTAAAATTGTTCCAAACTCAAAAATATGCCCCATCGAGCACTGTCGTTTCAACTTTGTTGCTATGGAAACAACTTCTTCGGTATGGAAATGTATTATCTGTCGTTAAAAGTTATTTTTATAACCGATAAAGCCGTTTAAATTTTAAAAAAATTGTGAATTGGAGAATAAAACAATGGCAAAATTTCGTTCAAATCGGCAACAAGTATAATACAAAATGTAATAATAATAATAGTAATAATAATAATAAATTCTTTCATGGTTTACGTTTAAATTCATTAAATACCGAATATTCTCAAAATCAATTAACAAACAATTTTCAGATTCATTAAAATCGTTTGCTTTTGGCGAGGAAAAGTGCTGCTCGCCAAATTTCGTGCCGTTTTTGTCTTTTAACGCCAATTATTCGAAAGTATTTTATTTTTTTACAGATTTTCTACTGTAATTCCGCCGCTAATTTTAACTGATCCTTTATTACATACATGAGTACTTTCACTAGCATTTTTTTCAACATATTCTGAGTATGCCCAGTATGGAGACCTTCCTTATTAGATACTTTATTATTTTTATCTGAGTTTTACTGAGTGTTGAAGTTATGCCATTTTATTTTAATTTTTATACGGTCCCCCGGTCCTATAAGTTATATTTAGTAAAATTTTCCTTTTACATTGACAAGTAATACACAAAAAGTCCCGTTATTCTACGATTAAAATTGTAGAAAAATTATATAATGCGAGGAAAGAAAGAATTTATTAAGTTACGTTTTAACAGTAAAATTACAGTACTCACTCGTCTCGCCGGTAACTGCGAAAAGTAAACATTGTGAGAAAAATACATCGGCACAGCGCCGTCTATGGGAGATAAGGAAAAGTACAATTTTATTTTAACACTCTCCCTAAAATTGGACTATTCCTGAAATATGACAGTCTTAAACGAGTCCAATATTTGCACATAGTTCTTTTAAACGTAAATGTCCCATAGGTTTTGTCATCATATCTGCTACTTGATTTACAGTGTCCACATACTCTATCAAGATCTTTTTCTCTTCCACTAACTCTCTTATATGATGATATCTAATATCTATATGCTTTGTGCGTCTATGGTTAGTTGGATTACTAGCTAACCGAATTGCACTTTGGTTATCAACGAGTAGACGTCCTTGTATTCCAGGTTGAAATTCACTTATTAAATTGGTCAACCAGACCAACTCTTTGGATGCTGTTGATGCAGCCATATACTCAGATTCTGTCGTAGAAAGGGCCACACATCCTTGTCTTTGGCTACTCCAAGTAATTGCACCATCACCTAAGGTGGAAAGGTATCCTGTTGTGGATCTTCTTGTTTGCACATCCCCAGCATAGTCAGCATCAGAAAACACATTGATATAACCGTCTGTTGAGCCACTGTAGTGGATTCCCATGTTTATTGTACCTTTCAGATACCTCAAAATATGTTTAATGAATTTCCATGATCCAACAGTAGGTGTTGACATCCACTGTGCAGCTTTTCCAACTGCGTATGCCAAATCTGGTCTTGAAACAACAACTAAATACATTAATCTTCCAATAGCTGATGCAACTGGATGTTTAGAATCTAATTCATTTTCACGATACAGAATATCTAAAGAACTTTTATCTGCTGGCACTTTAGCAGGTTTACAGTCACCCATTTCAAACATTGACAGTGTTCTTTTAGCATAAGCTGCCTGATGAATTCTTATGTTGTCTTTCATTAATTCAATTTGAAAACCAAGAAATTGTCTGACATTTTCACAGATCGTGATTTCAAATTCAGTTTGTAACTGGCTAAGAAGTGTTTGAATATCTTCCTTATCAGTGGCAGCAATCAGTCCGTCGTCAACATATACAGCAATAATGACTAAAGTTTCACCAACATACCTCAGATATGCACAAGGGTCATAACTACTAGCTCTAAATCCAACGCTTGTTAAAAATTCAGTTAGTCTTTGATTCCAGCATCTAGGCGCCTGTTTTAGACCATATAGACTTCGAATCAATCTGCAAACACGTCCAGATCTATCATTATAACCTTCTGGTTGCTCCATGTATATCAGTTCATCAAGTGTTTCATTTAAAAATGCAGTCTTGCAATCAAATTGTGCTATTTCTAATTTCTTAAAATAAATAAACCAAAATAGAAAACGTACAGTATCATACCTTATAACCGGACTAAAAGTCTCTTCATAGTTTACTCCATATTGTTGCTCAAATCCTCTAATCACCAAACGTGCTTTAAAGCGTTCAATTTCATCATTTTCATTTGTTTTGACACGAAAAACCCATTTGGCAGTCAATGGTTGCATCGTGTTATCACGTTTCACAAGTTCCCAAGTGCCGTTCTTTTGATGGGAATGCATCTCATCTTCCATAGCTTCAATCCATTTTTGTTTCTCAGTACTTCCATAGCTTCCTGGTATGACTGAGGTTCAATTACCTTTTGACAAAGATGGGAATAGCGTATAGGTGGTTGTATCGTTGAACGATCTCTCAACTGGTATCTTACTGGTTCTTGTTCCAATTGGTTATCTTTGTCTTCCTTCTCTACCAATTCCACCTCTTGCTCTCCCTGACTCCAATCTATCAATGTATTTGGCACTGAAACTTCATGAAATTCTACATCTCTACTTATTTCTATTCGATTTTCACCTGTATACATTCTGTAATTTCCAGTGACTTCTTCATAGCCCACAAAAATTCCCCGTATACTTGTTTTACCAAACTTCTTGTCAACACGTCGTTGCTTCGGAATTTGGACAATACATTGACTTCCAAAAATTCTCAAGTGCTTTAATGAATATTCCCTTCCATACCATGCTTCATAAGGTGTTTTACTTTTATCACGACTCTTACCAGTACGATTTAAGATATATGCAGAACAGTTCACTGCTTCAGCCCAGAAGCGTTTTGACAATCCCTTTGTCAACAGCATTGTTCTCGCCATTTCTATTAATATTCTATTCTCACGTTCAGCACGTCCATTCTGTTGAGGTGTATACGCAGCTGATCTTCCAATTTCAATTCCATTTTTCACTAGGCAATCTATGAAATCTTGATCTGTATACTCTCCTCCATTATCTGACATAACTGTCTTGACTGTATTTCCAGTTGAGTTTTAACATATGCTAAGAACTGTTGCAATTTATCTTTCACTTCACTTTTATGTTGCATAAAATATACTTTACGGTACTGGGTGTAATCATCTTTGAATGTAATAAAATATTTAGAATCTTGAAAAGATGCTTCTTGCATTGGACCACAGACGTCACTGACAATTAGTTCACCAGCTTTACTGGCTTTTGGCATTTCTCTAAAATTTGTTCTCTGAAACTTTCCAATTGCACAACCATCACAATATTCATTCTCATCAGTTTGAGATATTTCAATTCCTTTTATTTTCAGCAATTCTTTTGTATGATTTTTACTCTGATGACCAAATCTTTCATGCCATACTTGAAGAGAATTTTCTTTGTGATTTCTTACCATAAGGCTACTTTCTTCATTTTCCAAAACATCTATATCTAGAAAGTACATATCTCCATATCGATATCCTTCAACAATAAGTTTATTATTTTTCGTAAATTTCCATTTATTTCCTTCAATGGTTTGTATGAAACCTTTCTCTGCTGCTGATTTTACAGAAAATAAATTTGCCTTCATTTCAGGAACATACATAACATCACAAAAATGATGTTCTTTTCCATCTAGATTTGAACGAATTTTGATATTACCAATACCTTTGGCTAAAATTTTTCTGCCATCATCAAGTTCAAACATAACCTTTTCTTCTAATTCTTTATATGTTTTAAAATATTCAGGTTTCCAACACACATGTTGAGTACATCCAGAATCAATTATCCACTTTGATCTTCCTGATTCATCTAACTGAAATGTATTTACAAAGGCAAAACCGTTACTATCTTCTTTTTTCTTATCAGAATATTTATTATTTTGTTGATTCTTTATACAATTACGCCTCAGATGTGGCCCTCCACAAGTCCAACATCGTAATTTTGGTTTCTTTTTGTGATACTTGCCTTTTTCATTATTGAAATGAACATTTTCTACACTTCTGGTTTTGGAAAAGTTCTTATTTGGCTGTCGTTTTTCCATTACCAATGCTGATTCACGATTTATATTCACATCAACAATACCTAATCTAGTTTCTTCAATCATCAGTCTAGATGTTAATTTCGACAATGTACGATCATCCAAAGGTGTTGAGTCCCAAGCACTATGAAAATGACGATACTGCGAAGGTAATGTATTCAAAATGGTTGTTATCACTAGTGAATCTGATAGTGGTTCTCCAAGTTCACGTAATCGTCGAGCAAAAGATTCGATTTTACTAATATGTGTAGCTATATCATCACCAGCAACATAGCGATACTCTCGGAATTTAGTTTGAAGTAAATAAACAGAGTCCGCTGATCTTTGCTCATACACATCTAATAATTTAACCCACATTTCTCTAGCATTTTCACAGTTCATAATTAAAGCTAAGGGCTTTTTATCCACCATTGTCGCAAAAATCTCTTTCGCCATTTTGTTTGCTTTCTTCCATTTCTTCATTTCAGCATCGTAATTATCGCTACCAACTGTCGGTTGTACAAGCGTTCCATCAAACAGTTCTAACGCATCCCGAGCATCTAAAATCGCCCGTACTTGGAATTTCCACTGTGTCCAATTATTTGAGTCCACAAGCTTTTCTATTTTCACTCTGTCACTTTCCATTTTTGTCAGGAAAATCGAAAACAAAGTCCAGAAAACAGTTCAAAGAAACGCTTACTTCGTTAGGCTTAGCAATCGCCGTAGAACTCAAAAAATCAAAACGCAAACACAAGTTAAATTAAAAACTATCAAATTCTTTCCAACAGAAAACCTCACACGCAGGCCGCAAACGTGACTGGGGCCGATAACCTGTAGAAAAATTATATAATGCGAGGAAAGAAAGAATTTATTAAGTTACGTTTTAACAGTAAAATTACAGTACGAACATCTACTCACTCGTCTCGCCGGTAACTGCGAAAAGTAAACATTGTGAGAAAAATACATCGGCACAGCGCCGTCTATGGGAGATAAGGAAAAGTACAATTTTATTTTAACAAAAATTGACCGAGTAATAGCTGTGTAAAGTTGGAGCATATATTTTGCTGCAAATTGGGGGTCATTCACAAATTTAGTCGAAATATAATTCTGTCATATATATTTAAAATGGTTGAGAGTAAAATTAACATTGCAATATAATTTTGAAATCTTTAATCATTCCGACATATTAATGCAAAATATACAATTTGTAATAAACATTTAAGAAGAAAGAAAAACAGAATTTTTGTTAAATAAAATGATGCTAAATTAACAGCCTCGATTCTTTACAAAATGGTACGTATTTAAAAATATTATTAGATTACACTAGTCTGCAAAAGTTGGGTTATGTTATGTTTTTTAGCTTTTGATAATTGATTCTTATGTATTCTGTACCGCTGAATCTGAAGCTGACCTTCATTTTTAACCATCACATCAGGATTTTTAGCAAATTTCAAAGTTAAAATTGAATCTCCTCTCTAATCTCATCGGACCACTCAGCTATTTGGCTGTAAGAATCCCAGGATAAGCAAACATATCGAATAAACTATTGAATAAAATAAAATAAAATAAAACAAAAAAGTTTTACATATGTTTTATAATATCAGATTTTTGCTATATTTACCCATTAACTTACACATTTACGATTTGTAAAATAATTCTAACGTGATGGTTAAAAATCAAGGTTATTTTCAGATTCAGTGCTAAAAAGTACATAAAAATCAATTATAAAAAGTTAAAAAACACAACCATCTCCTCTACTTTATAGTATCGGATTTTTGTTATTCTTTAAATTTGACAATTTATGATTTGCGAAATATCCTGCCATGGTAGTTAAAAATTAATGTAATTTTCGGATTCAGTTCTAAAAAATACATAAAAGTTAAAAAACCAACAATCGCAGTCTTGTATTATCTAATCTAAAACTTTTTCTTATACTTCTTGGCTGTAATCTATCCGAATTTTTTTGTGTGTTATCCTGTAAAATAAGTATAAATGGTAACCACCGAAAATCATACTAATATTAGATTGTTATTGGATTTGCGCTAGTATGTAAAATGTAATCTTGATCGGATATTTAAAAGTGAGTTTAAGTTCGAGTGCAAATTTTGCACTGAAAAAACATACATACGATCGCTGAAGTAACATAAAAACTACATAATAATAACATAATTTTTGTTAAAAGAAATCATAAAAGAAACAGTCTCAAATCCTGACAAAATAAATCATATGTTATTTCAGCCAATCTGAAACTTAATAAAGGTTAACTTAATCCTAATACTTGTACGATTTTTTCAAAGCGCAGATACACATGAAATAAGATCTTCGAATACTTTAAGCACTTCGTATGTGACCCCTTAAAGCCAAGCCGAACTCATTTGTTTTAAGAGCAGGAAAGTGGCATAAGTCATGCATTTTTAAAGTTTCATAACTCGCTCAATTTTAGTGTTATAAGAATGGAACTTTTTCTTGTCTTACCTGTCAGTGTAATAGGAAAATTTTACTAAATTTAACTTATAGAACCGGGGGACCGTATAAAAATTTGAATTTCATAATTTTTTAAGAAATGTTTTTATTGACCCAAATCGCTTTTAAAATATTTCTTTACCTGATTTAAAACATTTTTGTAATTGGAACTATATGTCTATGACTAACGGTTTAGGAATTAGCCATTGGACACCGTTGAGACCAGACGTGATATTTGTTAATAAGTATTACTTTCAAATTTTCAGGTGCATATAAATTCTGGTTATATTTATAAAGGTTATTGAAGATTTTATTTTTAGCAAAAATACATTTTAACGGAGCTGTTCCATTAAACCTCACTCGTCGTGCTCGACTCTTATTCATTGATTGTGAATGTTGATATTTGTCATATAGTTGTCATATGTTGATATTTGGCTATAGTTAAAACCACGAAGCTCTTACCAGAATATACACGACGTATTATCTCCGAAAGACATGGCGATTTCTCTTTATAAAATGCGTTTAGTCCAGAATAATACATAATGAATACTCCAGTGATGGATGTTTTGCATAACCTAATTTTATTTTGTTATACTTTGGACGCTCGGTTAAAGTTTTTTTAAGTGTTACTAAACGGTACACCTCGTCTTGCCTCGATAAAACATACATGCAGTCGAACTCGGTTAATACAAGAAGTAAGAGAATTATAAAAGTACTCGTGTTACTGTTACTATTATTACATAAAAAGATAAAGAAAAAAAATCACACACATAAAAACACACCCATAATTGAACTAATTACGACTATTAATTGCTCTCATTATCTAAAGGCTAAAAGCAACTTAATAAGCAAAATTTATCATAAAATATTATGTCATACTTTTTTGAGTTGCATTTTTTAGGCGTATCATTTTTTTATACAAAAACACAGCCCTGAATTCAAAGCATGTAAAGAACTAATCATTCCAAAGGACATGAACACCGTTCAGTGATAAAACTTATCACTTCTCTTTTCCCACGGAAAAAAAATTGACATTGCAATAGTCACTGTAAATTTCACACTCATGATTTCGCACATCCTTTTCATTTTTGCAATGCAATAAGAGACATGAAAAAGTTGGTAAATATGGTCCGAGTCCGTATTTAACCCATTACACGCCAAAACTATTATGTAGGGGTTTTCAACATTTTGGCTAAAAGTCGTTTGGGAACAAAGATTTATAAAGGTAATATGCGCTTTATTTATTAGTAAAGTTTCTGTCTTTAAACAAGACAATTTTTTTTAATTCAGAAATATTGGTAGTTTGATAGTTTATTGAAGCATTGCACATTTATTTTGATCGTTGCGCCAACGCACCACAAGCGGATAATGCGTTAAAGAATGAAATCAATAAAGGTTTTCTTCTATTCTGCTTTTCATAGCTCAGTTCTAAATATTACAAGGGAGAATAGGACATTTGGAAACGTCCTTATTTCTCATTACTTTCTTCCATTATTTCGAGACATCGAAACATTCCTTTGAATTTTCTTGGGTGGGAAGTTCCTTTGAAGGTTGGTATATTCTGTCTGCTAAAACTAATTAATTTTTGCATTTTCACTGGCAGTTGTAATGAAGAAATATAATCACGAAGAGAGAACAGTGTTTGATAACAAAGAAATTTCATTCATATGAGATCTAATTAACCCAGCTAACCTTATTGATTATGATATCTGAATCAGCTCAACTGAATAAATCACAGGTAATGGAACTCCAGAAGACGTTGGATTCCATTGTCTGCGATTTATTCTGTTGGGCTGATTCAAATATCAGACGAGGTGCTATAATCAATTAGGTTAGCTGGGTGAATTAGATCAATCGGATTCGCCCGTGATAGCTCAGATGGTAAAGCATTGGCGGCTCCAGCCAAGATAGCCCTAGTTCAAATCCTAGTCGGGACTTTTTTCTTCTCCCAGTTGGAAAATTACATCCCATATGATTTATTTATGAATTAGAATAATTGTGTTAAAATTAATCAAGAATTTCTACCTTAGTTTTAGACAAAAATCCCTTTGAAATGAACAAATTCTTTGCTTGTATTAGCCGTGATACAGATTTTGTAGCTCCTAAAAAACGTGAAAATGTTAATATAAGTTATTTGATAAACCATTCTTAAGGGGAAAATTCTTGTTTTAATCGTGACCTTATTTTATTTCGTACCAAATGAACTCGAATTAAACGGGAACGACTTTGAAAAAAAAATCCTTTATAACCCGACAACAAGTTTAGTATTTCGATAAGAATATTTTGCAGGACTTCATTTTATTTTGTTATCTTTAAAAAGCAGTGTCAATGTTGTTTAAATATCTTGCATATAACAACTACAATTCGATGTAGTTGGAGCGATAAACTTAAAGCTATAAAACTTTTATCAAAATGTATACACCTCAACCTAGCTTCGGAAAGATGCGATAATTGTTTTTAATTAAATGTATTTAAGCAACTACACGTTTCTTTTCCGATAAAAATAATTGCAGAAATTCACGTTATCTTATTATTTTTTTTTTCAAATGCTGTCAAAGTTACTAAATTTATTTTCTAATTAAGAAGCATATTAGATGCAGTTTCTAAACTTAAATAATTATTACAAAAGTCTTCAGTTTTTAATGTTTGAGACTTTGCTTGTATATTGTTAGTTGCTATCAAAAGTATTGTTGACAAGCTACAGTGTAAAATAAATAAATAAATAAATAAATAAATAAATAAATTTTTTAAACCTGTAAAAATATAATATAACAACAGGTTCGTACGCATTATGGTATTCATGGAATTTTAGGTGATTTAGTACTAGAAATTTTATAAAGTACTGGTCGCTATATCTGAAGATAGATTTATTTTTCATTAAATAAGGCAAATATTACTTCACGAAAATTCACGTATGAACGTACAAAGTTGAGCGTACGAACTCTGAACAACGAACAAAAATGTAAAATATCGTCTTCCGAATTACCCACTATTCCGAAAAACGTTGTTTATCATTAAAAATCTCAGAAATCAATATATTTTAGAGATTTAAAAAATGATTTATAAAAGAAAAAGAAAAAACTTTTTTCCCCCTCATCCACTAATTTTCAAAAACGTCTCTAAGTAATTTTTATGGTTTTTATCAGTTTTCTCAAACCGTAATATCGCACTGCAAATAGAAGCGTCTTAACTTTAGACACATATGTGACTGAAAAAGAATTTTAGACACTTAAGTGTCTTAATCTGAAAATTCAGACATTATAGATGTCTTAATTTAAGATACATAAGTGTCTTACTATGACCATGGTGTAAACGAACTGAGAATAATGTCTAAAATATCCGCAAACGTCTTATTTTAAGACACTTCATTGCTTTAAACGTGTCTTAATTTAAGACGTTTTGATTCTTCCGACGCAATAACCACCAGGGGGCACTAGCATATTTTTATAGAGAAGGGAAAATTATTTATTTTGTGTGCGCCCCCAGTGAATTTCACTTGTATTTAAAGTTTTTTTTTTTTTTTTTTTTTTTTTTTTTTTAGCAATAAACGTTCATGTTAATTTTGTGAAATCAATCAGTTGCTTAAATTCACACGTTCATTTGCAGATGTCTCAAAACACAACGCACAGAAGCGATGAATAATTAAAAAGGCTGCGACTACTGAAAGTTTGTAAAACGGCGCATCCATCCCACACACACACACAAAAAACACAAATCTTGCTTCGGCGGCGAGAGAAAAATATACTTTGAGTCATCGTGAATGATAATTTATTGCTTTCTCTTCTTGCTGGAAATAAAGAGGAGGTGTTTGGCGGACTTTGTGACGGAATCCCCCGGCAAGGGGATGCATGGATTTTCCGATGACCACCAGGAAATCTGCGGTACAGTGCTGTAGGAGTGCGTCTTTCATTTTCACCTTAATTCAGGATCACGGGAACCAGTTTTTTTTTCTTTTTTTTTTGTATAGCAGGCAACATTCACTGAACCTCTGTTCTGGAATAGCAGAAAATAGTTTCAGACACCTGTTTTGGATAGCACACTCAAAGATCAAACTGGCTAATCGGGTACTACAGGTGTCATAATTATTGCGTCTCAGTACCGGGGTAGTGGACATTTCAGGCTAGATAAGCGTGCAAAGTTATTTGTTGTTGCACAGGTGGTTCATTTTGCTAAGCTTCAATACAGACTCTAAGGCAAAAAAATCAATTGTTAATTATTTTAAGATCGAGGCAAGGAACTGCTGAGATAATAAAAGGTAGAAATTTTCTGAAGGTCTTTATTGTGCACCGGGATCGTTTCCACCACCGCCGAGAATTACACGGCCGATGTTGGAGAAGGGAGCGAAGAGTTATAGTTCTTTTTTATTCACATCATGCGAGTTCAGAAGCTAGTCTGTCTCAAAAAAGTACACTTTCTCCAAATCTGGAGTGTTGGCAAGCTTACATACACAATTTCGCCAAATATATACACTATGTGGCGAGATTAAAGAGAGGAAGACATGTGGTCAAAGTACAATAATTGAAATTGAATGGGGAATGTAAAAGAGTAATAAGAAATATTTAACGCCAATGGCTGTGTTGGAATTTTAGCTCATAAACCGCGAAAGGCATTCTATAGGGGTTGCTAAAGTTCTCATGGGATTGAAGCGGCCGAAAGAGCACGTTAAAAAACAAAAACAAAATAAAGACAGGGTTAATAACTGAAATGACACATCTATCTAACATCTGGACCAACGGCTAAAAATGTAGAAGTAACATGTCTGACTAATTTCTGCATATCATCAAACTAACAGAAGGATGAAAATTAGAATCCAGTTATTAGGCGAGAAAAGGAAATGATTTCTTTTCTTTTACTGCAGTGCGCTGCGGTTAAAATATTAAAGAGACTGAGAATTGAATGCTTAATTTATGAAGGGAAAAGAGCGCTAAAAACAGGTTGAATCCGAATGCAGACAGATAATTAAATTTAAGAATTTTAAAAAATGTAATTTTAAAGGGGGGAAAGAGGAAAAGTCTTAATATTAATATGTGAAGGTAGGCGCCTTCACATATATCTCCCCAACAGCCGAAAAAGAACGAAGTGAACCGCGAGAGAAAAAAAAAGTTACCCCATGTCTTCCCTCAAATACATTACACATAAAAAAATATGTAAAAATGTAATATTTTGTAGGGGGAACCCGGTGACCAACAGTTTATAAACATATACAGAAATACTAAATATGTAAGGAACAAATAAATCATGTCTCATATAAAAAGCATGCCTATAAGCATGACAATGCAAGTTGGTACCAAAGACTTGCCAAAAATAAAAATATCTAGAAATTATCTTTATGAACTGCAGTTTACTACTTCTGGACAGCTGTTTTCTTAATATTTTTTTTAACGTGTGCACACCATTATTTTTTTTATAAAGTTCCAGAAGATTTTAATATATAAATTGCTTGAACTTTCACTGCAAGCAAGAGCAATTTCCGCAATTGCTACAAATGTTGGTCATACTCCAACTTATAAAAATATTTTGAGACATGAACTGTATATAAATACAAAACATTACATAATATAGTAAATATAAAATTGTAACCTTTTCAGCACTAGTTGTGACATCTCTAGTTTTTAAAAGTAATGTAACTAGTAAAAGGAGAGGAAGATGGGGTTAAATTATTTGTTGTAAATTGAAAGTTGCCATAATGTTATCTAGTAAACAAGGACTGAATGTGTTTTACTGAGAACCTAATTTAAGTCAAGTGAATTTTAAAACATATTGCACTCCTATAAGGTATAAACAAGAGGTAGTAACAACTTTCCAGAGAAAGTACCCCTTGAAAAAAATGGTAAAAAGATTTACATTAAATTTAATGAAATTTAATAAGCATTATACAACAGGTGACACAAAAGTATGTGTGTGTGTGTGAATGTAGTCATAAATAACACCGTTAGGTGTTACGACTGGTATATACCAGTAATAAACCACATGTGTCAATGAGCATAACAAAAACCAAAAAAATAATGCACACCTGTGTACTGAGTGATTGGAAAATCGTGCATAAGAAAACTACCTTATCACGTGAAATACCTTGAATAGCCAAGAAAGGTACCGAATGAAAAAAATAAAAGTAAAGTGTAATCCTGTAAAGTTACCAAAAAAGAAACCCTTTTTTTAAATATCTAGCATTAAAAAATAACAAACGTGTGCTAGTATACAAATGAACACTAGAAGTGTATCACAGTGACCTCAAGTGAAAAAAAATATAACACTGAACCAAAGAAATGTATCAATGAAGTAAAATGCCTAAGTGTTTTGAAAATCAGTTGTAAAAACAGTGACAATTAGTCCCTGATGCACGCAAAGAATTGACAAAGCAATGAACTCGTGTAAGGGTTTTTTCTATGAACTAAGATAAACTATGAACTACTGTGTGTGTTAACTATGAACAAAAATTCTCTACATGCACCAAGCACCAAACAGCAAAATGTAACTGAAGAGAAAAAAAGTGTACCGTATTAAAAAAAAAATCGTTACCAAAGGGTTAGATTTAATTTTTTTTTTTTTTTACTGTAAATTTCATAAGATATTGCTGCATTCGTTGAAAATATATATATATATCTACTCAAAACGCATCAGTGTAAAATTGACAGGATCCATACCTTTACGTTAAATAAACAAAAAAAAAAAGAAAAAGGAGTGTTATCGCAAAAGATAAACTGTCTCTTGCAAAATATCGAAAAAGGAGTGTTGTTCACCAAAAAAAAAAACTTCCTTAGAATCATGACACATGCGTGTGAAAAAAAAATCTCACCCGACATCCACTGAGACTCAAATTCAGTAAATAAATTTACGAGGAGAAGAAAAATGAGAATAATGCGAAGGTTTTAGTTTGGCTGAATTTTCATGTATAGACCTTCTGTGTATTTATTAAAATTTAACACCTGGTAAAAATAATAAAAACATTTACTAAGAAATTGCATACGATTTAATATAGTGTAACCAGATACCTTACTCGATCTGCCACCTTCAAGTAAGAAGTATCTTACGAAAATGTTAAAAAAATGTTACATGTTAAAAGTAAATAGATTCGAAATCTGTGTGTAATTTAATATGTCATGTGAGACTATAACTCACTAATTAAAAAAAATAAAATGTGAGAAAATACCAAAGATTTAGTTTAATGACTATATGTGAATAGCTTTTAAAAAAAAAATAAGTAAAGTGTACATAACAGCACACATTATGCCTTTGAATAAATTTTATAAAAACAACATTTTCAACGATATCAAATATCATGTCAGTTATAATAAAATACCTTATGTTATAAATAAAATAGCAACGAGTCACCAGCCGCGCGTAAACAACAAAATTAACCAATGTGTAAAAAATACTAGCTAGAAATTAACTCATGCATGTAAATTTAAGATGCATGTGCAAATATTGTATTGAAGTACATTATGTAAAAAATCCGTAACCACCCGAAAATAAAAAAAATGTCAAGGCAACAAAAATACACAAACTTTAAAATAGTGTAAAACTATGTATTTGTAAAAATATCCACTAATGTTGAAAGAGTATGTGAAAAAAAGTACAAGCACACAGAATCATGACCATGTTTAACCAAGGTGAGTTTTATATAAATATTACCAAACAAGACCATATGAAGTGCAAATGTAAATATGTGTGTGTGTGTAGTACCAGGTTAAACTTGAAATCATAAAAATGTGTACATGAGATTTAAAAAAATGATGAAGGGAAACATCTAACTTCACTATCTGCCCATAGTAAGCTAGAGTGGGGGGGGGGGGAATCATGTACGGAGTATCAAATAGTATGAGAGATACGTCATTATGCATTTAAAAAAAATAAAAGAGAGCGCGAACGCCTTGTAAATTAATGTGAGGTATTGAACATTTGTATCATGTAAGTAATATATTCCACTTTTGAGAAAGTGGACGGCCGATCCACTTAGCCAAAACTGAAACATACACCTTTAATCATTGGGCTACTTCCGGATCATAGCGCAATGAAAAAAAAGCACTTACACAACACAGGAAACAATAATTAAAAATTTACCTCAAGTAATATAATCACATGTAAAATGTAGTGCGCGTGTAAATTGTGTGTGTATGTAGTAACAAGCATACTGATATCTAACATATGCATAAAATGTTTACGACTCATGTTATAAAAATTTTTATAAAGTAGAAATAGAAATCAAAAGGAAAAAGAGACTTTTTTTTTTTATGAAAAAAATTTAAGATATGATGACTCGCGCTATATTTTAAAACGAAGGAGCCTAACCTATGCTATAGAAATAAATTAATGAGATGTGAATAAAAATGTATAAAATCCGTGTAAATTGGAATATGAGAGATCTATCTAAACAGAAAAGTGTACTGTATAGATGCCAAATCTAATTTTCTTAAATTAGTAGCAACCAACTGGAAAGGATTGAAAATGAGCAAATTTAAACATCATTACTGGTTCCTTCCTCTCTCTTTTCTTTTATATGTCACTAGTGCTTATCCTTAAGTATACAAGTTGCAAGACGTATACTTATAGTAATCTAGAGTATTAAAAGTTTCATATCTTATTGATATGGATGACTGACAAAACGTATAATATACACATAAAAAAACATATAATATACACATAAAAAAAACATATAAAATATTATATAAAAAGAAATTACCTGTAGGAAGTGCTACAGCAAGAAACATATTAAGCACAACAAGTAAGAAAAAAAATCAATAATAATAATAATATCAGTCCAGTATCAGTTTAAGCCTTTTCATTTTTTTACCTCATTCTTTTGTATCAAAATTACATTAAGCTCTGTGAAAAAAAAATTACTTTAAGTTATTTTAATTATCTTTTTTTTATACACTATGCCCCCCTTTTTTTTATCTAACAAGGTTTTCACCATCATTGGGAAGACTGCCTGATTAAACAGGATTGCTGAGTTTTAAAAGTACGCGAACCAAAATAATAAAAACTTTGTCTGTGATCCTAATAGATAACATTTTTATATAAAATGCAATGTGGCACATATTTGTTGCAGACGCATAATGTCTAATAGGGAAAAATTGCGACCAGCGCCAAGATGTAAGAAATTAAGCGAGAGCAACCATGTTCAGCAATCCTAGGCCAATAGAGATAAGAAAAACAACATCTCATCTCAGAATTGCAACATTATGTCACACCGAAAAATATATATAATGAATTAAATAAGAATCGGAAATGTGAAAAGAAAGAAAAAAATATTTTGGACAATCTTTTATCTAAATTAAAAAACTTTGAAACTGAACTGGATATGAAGTGCATCCCTAGACATACAAAATCTTAGCATGTTACTAATAAAAATAAACGCTTGATTTTTAGTAAGAAGCCATCAAAACTTATATATATAGATATATATTAAAAGAGCAATATAATCCAGTCATGAGGATTATTTTTTTATCTCAATATATATATAGCAAAATCAATCCTCGTAACTAAAACATCATTATTTGAAATACTTTAATATTTTCAATATCCACTGTTAAAAGGTAGCAAAAAAAAATTAATCACACAGTATCTATACTGTATTACTTAGGAATCAACATAAAAGTATAATTCTGCCTTTAGCACTGGCACAAAACTGGTAAGGAGCAGGGGCGTAGCTACCGTGGAGCAGTTGGAGCAAACTGCTCCAGGCGCACGAATCCTAAGGGCGCAAAATTAGAAAGAGCGAAATATACATTTGCAAAAAATATTTTCACATTTTTTTCATTATTAATCAGAAATTATAGATGAATATTGTTACAGCCATCATATTTATATGACATTTTAGCTTG
This sequence comes from Maratus speciosus, assembly GCA_963932465.1. NCBI lineage: Eukaryota > Metazoa > Arthropoda > Arachnida > Araneae > Salticidae > Maratus > Maratus speciosus. The sequence goes on along the minus strand of OZ010792.1, from coordinate 128,088,439 downwards.
TGTTTAACCTCAATTATTTCGATTTAAAACATATTTTTATACACAGTTAACAGAAATTACTTCTATTTGCGAAGTTTTAATTTTAATTCATAACTTATTGCAGCCTCAAGTAACTTCTCCAACACCATTTCAGCATGCCGGATTTTTTCCCCTGTGACTTTTTCGTAGACGACAACTGAAGATTTTCACATCTTCAAGTAATCAAAACTTATTTACTGGGCTCTTATTGGTCACTTTATTGGCTACCACTATTTCCAAACAATAAACTTCCTGGTACATTTCTATTGAAAATGTTTTAGAAATTTATCATGATGATTACTGTACGGAAATAATGGTAGTCAAAGAAGTCACCACTGAGAAACCTATGTTTACGATGTAACAGCCTTAGCAATTTAGTTATTTTACGATTTGAAAAAAAAATAGTTTGAAAAGTAGAAGAAAATTATTGACTATATTACAAACGAAATAAAAAATGAAAATTTTAAAGGGTATTTTTGTGTGTCTTTGCAAACGAAACATTCATCAATGCAGATTACAAAACAATAAGAGCCAGATTTAGGCATATTCCACATCAGTCCAAGGCGACAAGCTTTAGATGGGGTATGAGGGAGAAACGGCAAATTAAATTTTGTGCATATTGTTTTTGAGATTTTGAAAATATGGTAAATCTGAAATGCAGAATTGATAAGCATTTCCTTCAAAAAGAGAGAAAAAATTAGGTATCGAATTTAGTGTTCCTTAGGATATGATTATCGCTGATGCAAATTTATATCATTTTTTTTTAAATATTTTTCCAGATTAAACCTTATTTAATCCCAGAATTTTATCATTAAATAAGGCAAAACATTTTTTGAAAATAGTAATGTGAGCTTGCTGAAGCCGTAATCAGACTCTGCCCACACACCACCACCATCCGATATCGCATAATTAGTAGTAGTCAATGAATTTTGGAATAATAAAATGTAAAGGAAAATCTGGAGTTACTCCAACTGCGTGTTCAAAACAGTATAACAATGAATAAAAACTTAGATCCTAATTTTATGTAAAGGTGAAATATTTGCACTACTGATAAAGATCTCGTGTTTTAAAGAAAATGTGCACTTTCATTCATAAGGCTTAAAAGTTTTTCAAATGGCCTAATTTTCAAAAAATTTTCATTCTGCACATGCTGAAACAAGGCCTATAAGTTTAAAAAATAAGAAAAAATACGATTGTACCAAATTAAGTCAAATTCTGGAACACTCAGGCTGGCCCGCTAGGCAACTGACCTGCAGGTTGGTGAGACCTAAACCATGTAATGCTGTGCTCCCCCTGAGTTGAAATAATAAATGTAACAAAATTTTCTATAAGCATTAGATTTGAACAGTTCTAAATTATTGAATAATTTAAAAAAAATCACCTTTTTAAAGCATTTTTTCTATTAATGATTTTTTTTTTTTTTTATCTTTGCAAAGCAGAATTGAATTTTTTTTTTTGGAAGTTTCTTCGTTTCAGAGGACCATGCGTCGTCTCTATTTCAAAATATATATACGAATTTTTTTTATTTAGTTTTTTGTTAAATCATTTATTAAGTATTTGATTGAAATGTGTAGGTGTCGTGTATTCGTACAATGCTGTTTTTGTAAATTAACCTATGTAAATGTTTATTATATTGATTTTTGCGCTTGATAAAAGAAAAATATATAAAGAATATTTTCGGCAAAAAAAAAAAAAAAAAAAAGATAAATCAAACATTCTTTTAGTCAAAAATTACATTTTAATACGAAAACGGGACTGTTTCAATATTGTCTATAAGTGTGATGATCAAAACGGTGGTCTGCTATTTTGTATATAAGTTACAGCAGGACTGTTCATGTTCAACCGTTTGAAGATTCTTTTTGCGCCCCTTCGATTATACCCTGTTGCTAGTTTTTTTTTTTTTTTTTTTTTTTTTTTTTTTTTTTTTTTTTTTTTTTAATACAGTATATTCTGCCTAAGGCGGATTCTGCGTAAAACGGAAATTTGTCTTACATAGAGCTTTAGACAGAGTTTACTCTATAAAAATCTCTATAAATTTTTAAAGATACTTTGATTTAAAATGAAATTAAATATTCGCACGTTTCTTTTTATTACTAGCAGCATTAAGATTTTTTATCCTTCCGCTGCAAAAAAAGTTTAAAATAGGTTTAGATAATCTTTCTTATTTAGTACTAAAATTCTTCTATACTTAGAATCCGACACTAGTTATTCGCAAGTTAATTTTAAACCAATGGGAACGTTCATTACAAAATTTTCATTTTTTGTATTTTTAAATGCTTTTTTCTTTGCATTGAATATATGAGGTCAATGTCTAAACGGTTATCTTTATGCAGTTTCGATTTTTTTTCTAAGAACACTATTCCCAGAAAAAAACTAGAATGGTAATGGATATTATTGGTTTCTAATAGCAAAGTGGTACAATAATGAATTTCTAAAACTTTGCGCCCTTCAAAAATCCAAGGTCTGCATATTTGACAGTGACCGAGTCCAACCCTGCATGCAGTAGCGACTCCGCAAGGGTTCACAATAACGTTTCTACTGGAATATAGGTATATAAAATTTGGTTTGTTTTAATCGTGAGATTTTCTACGATTAAACAAGGAGAAATTTGTTTGTGAAATTACTAATAGTAAAGTGATTGTAAACTCCTTGTTGAGCTGCTACTGTCTGTCTAGTGAAATGTTGTGGTATAAGATGAACGTGAGCAATAAAAATAATTTAATTGAGATATAAGAGAAAATATTGGTCAGTTATAGTCACAGAATGGTTGAAAAATAGTTTAGATACCAAATACGTCGGCCGATTTCTTCGAAAATTTATACAAATCTTGCGACAGATTTATAACATACCTGCCGACATCATCAAAAAATCACCAAATCGTGCTCTGGGAATCTGAAAACGTGGGGAAATTCTAAGATACACGCATACATACACACATACATATTGAACCATTGTAAAACTTGTGAGAATGGATTCAAGAGTATTTGAAAATGTAAAAATATACCATTATTTTCATTTTTTTTTTAGTGTGATTTCAATGCTTTCCTAATTCCTTCCTTACATAGAATATGTGTACGGAAAGTAAAAACTGTAATCTTGAGTTATATACACTGGTGAGCAAAAATTAAGGACGAAGCAGATAAATTAGCATAAAAGCCCAACATTGCAACAGAACGGACTGAAAGTCCAATTAGGAGATACACCTTGGACCGATGCTGTTGGGCATGCGCATATATGGCATATAACGCAAGAATATAAAGCACAGATGCGGAGGACACTCAGCAATTCGGTGAAATATATTGCACGGTGTACAGTGATTTCAACGACGGTTTGTTGCTACTACTGTGTGATATGGCCAACAGCCAATTCAAGAGATGTCATATGGATGACTTTACCACATGTCGCATCATTGTGAGGTTCGAAGAAGGTCAAAGTGTGACAGAAGAGTTTGGGATCGCTCACAGCGTCGTTTTACGAGCCTGTACAGCATTTGAAACGATAGAACAAGCTGTCCGAGTGTTCAGCAGAGGTCGTCCACATTCAACAACAGAAGAAGACCGCTGCGCTATATTGTCCTAAGGCGAAAAGAAACAGGAAACAGACAACTGGAGAAATCGCAAGGCCCATTAAATAGACTATTGGACGTCAGATATCACGTTTTAGTGTGGTCAAGAGGCTGCACAAATGTGTTCTATACGCACGTTGAACAGTGCGGTGTGTACCATTAACGACTGCTCATCGGAGACGGTGGTTTCTGCGGCGCCAGGAACACAAGAACTAGACATAACAGGGGTGGGGTCGAGTACTCTTTATGGATGAGAGCCGATTTAGTCTGAAGAGCAATTCTGGATATATACGCATCTGGAGAGAGCAGGGAATACGCAATCACCCATCCAACAGCATCGAAAGGGACCGTTTTGAAGTTACCGGAGTTAACGTTTGGGGTGGTATCACGCATGGAAGCCGTTGGAACCTCCACGTCTTCCAAGGAGATTCAATAACTGGTAGCCGCTATTGAACTGAGATTATCTTGCCAAACGTGTGTCTTTTTAGATGTGCTGTGGTTCCAGACTTCCTCTTCATGGACCACAATGCTACACCTCATCGTACAATGGCTGTCGCAGAGCTCCCAGACAGTGAAAATATACAACGCGTGGAGTGGTCTGCAAGGTTCCTGGACCTAAATCTCCCAGAACACGTGTGGGACCTTCTCGGGAGACGCTTGGCAGCGTGTGACCAGGCGCCAGCAACGATTCCGTAGCATCAATTGGGATTACAAGCGGAATGGGACTATGTCTCAACAGCTCCTTGACAATCAAGCCTTCAGCATGGACAGACGTTGTAAACCTTGCATCGTAGTCAGGGGTGACCATATCCACTATTAAAGACTAAATTGAAGAGCTGAGTGGATGAACATATTATGCTACATTTTCTAAAAAAAAATTTTATCTTTTGGATGAAAGCGTTATGAGGTATCCTATCACATGGTGAAGATAAAATACTAAGATTCTATTTAGTCTTGAAGATGTAAGACATTATTAATTAATATTTAATATTTAATAATGCCAATAATATTCATAATTTTTAATATTTGAGAATTAAATATGAATAAGTAATTCTGAGAGAGTTTAGTACCATACCTGTTAATATTTTAAACACATGGTATCAAACAGAAAATAAATCATTAAAATTTACAGCAAAATCTTTCACTTCAAATTTCTTCAAATGCAATTTTTGTTACTTTACATGTTCTTCCACTCAGCTCTTCAATTGTTCCTGCTAGGTGCCTGTCAGATAGACATTTCTGTCTTCTCTGCAGTTGTGGTCCAAGTTACCTTTTCAATAAAGTGTTTTTGTATCCTTTTGATTTCTTGTTTAGATGGTTTTGATCACTTGTACCATATTTTCACATCTTGGAGAATTTATGGTATGATATTTCGGTGGATGTGGAAAACTTCTGTATGATGTTTCATTCGGAAAACCATCTAGCCTTTAATTTTTGCACTCCAGTGTATAAGGGTGTCAATTATGGTTCTCGTTGCAGGGGGACCAAAATGTTTCATTTGGGGAGAAAACGGAAGACTGAAATAGCCAAATTGCAGGAGGTGTTTTTTTTCTTTCGGAGACACTCTCAGTCATGTTATTGTACGATTAAACTTTTACTGTGTAACTCATTATTCTTGTTTTTATATTCTTAGTGTTTCGTAGCGGCGAATCTCTTACTACCATTATCTGTATTTGTCTAGTTTTTCTTTAGTGATTAGCGAAATTACTCAAATTAGCAAAAGCAGTGAGAAACCCGCTGTCAACTTTTGTCGTTGTCCATTGGCTAATTTTCTAAACCATTAGCTGTGGAAATACAGTCTGTTACAAAATTATAACCCCACTTAGAATTTCACCTTTTTTCAACAAAGAAAATATTAGTTTGAGTTTAAAAGTAGTTGTATGAAAATAAATAACTCTCTAATGTTTATTTAGCTCAGGGAAAAAAAAAGTTTGAATAATTTTTTGTTTCATGCCAAACGATTTTACGCAAACCCGCTGTTTCATAAATATAAGACCACTCTTATATTACTAATAAAGCAGACGATTTTATTTTTAATTCAGAATTTAATTGTAAATTAAACAATCTGTAAAACTTAAAAAGAATAATAAAGTGAAGAAATTCTGAATAATATCCGATTCTTTGAATTTATTAGTAAAATGCCTCGTCGGAGTGAGCTGTCTGAAATAGAAGTGAGAAGAGTGTGGTTCTATAAAGGAAAAGTAAAGTCTGAACGTAAAATAAGTATGATTCTTAATAGTTCTAAAACTGCGATTCATACTGTTTTAAGTAAAAAATAATTGTATGGAACGCATAAACGATCTGGTCGTAAAAAGAAGTTATCAGATCGTGATAATAGGCGGATTGTCAAACTGGCAACGAAAAAATACCAGTCGACTCGTAAAATAGAACAACAGATGGTTAAAAAGGTGTCACATGCAACCGTGTGGCGAAGTTTGGAATCTAATGCTGGTGTTATTCGTCGCAAATTAAAATGTACACCACTACTACTGAAATGTCACAATGAAGCTCGTCTTAAGTGGGCAAAAAATGTCATGTTCTGGAAGTCTGCATGGAGAAATATATTGTTTTCAGACGAGAAAAAATTCAATCTAGATGGTCCATACGGCAATAATTACTACTGGCATGATTTAAGGCAATGATCCCGCGAGTTCTTCAGTAGGCAGATGGGAGCCAGTTCCGCTATGGTGTGGGGCGCATTTTCATATGCAGGAAAATGCAATCGCCAAAGAGTTGAAGGGAAAATGAACTCGGACAGTTACCAATGGATGCTATTTTGAAGTCTGATACCCTTCGGACCACTTTTAGGAGGTGCAAAATGGAAGTTTCAACAAGATAATGCTCCCAGTCACTCATTGAAATCAACAAAAGAGTGGCTTAAATGAGAAAAGATTGATGTTTTACCTTGGCTAAGTCGAAGCCCTGACCTAAACCACATTGAAAATTTGTGGGCTTATTTGTCTAGCCAAGTGTATGAAAATAACAAACAATATCATTCAACATATGAATTAGAAATGACCATTATGGAGAAATGGGGCAGTATTCCCGAATCTTTCCTTAAAAAATTAATAAACTCTATGCCACATCGTGTGTTTGAAGTTATTCAGAGAAATGGTGGAGCAACATCTTACTAAATTTGAGAAAACTGTTCTTTACCACAGGTGGTCCTATAATTTTGTAACAGTTCTTTTTGACACTTTTTTTTTGTTATATTGATGTTTTATTTTTACCGAATTAATCTCATTTCTCTATTTTGTTACATTTTACTAAAAACTTGATGTACTAACATAAAATATTCTTTATTTTGATTGAAATATTTCTTTAATTACCTAAACAGCAAAATATGTTGTGGTCTTATTACTTTTGTAACAGAGTGTATAGTTCTAATAGTAATAAAGTTTTAAAGTTGTTCTTCATCCTCTTAAAAGAAATTTATGTCAAAATAGTTATTTTTTAAAAGTTACGAGATTTACATTTTTATTCGGTCCCTGGGTTCTATAAGTTATATTTAGAAAAATCTTCTGCGTATACGGGTAAAATAATAAAAATTTCTTTTTTGTATGACCAAAACTTATCAAGTTATGATATTTTGAATTTTATGGAATTTTAGTATTTTCTGACACTAAAAACAATTTCATCCATATGCAAAAATTAAAAAAAAAATCTTGACAATAGTGATTTTTTTTATTATTTTCTACAATGCTGCGAAATCTTTGAAAAAAAACAAACAGATATTAAGGGCAGCAGATTGTACTGGCTAATTGGCCGATTTAAAACAAAAATCCCGCCCAATTCGCAGAAAATATTGGTAGGTACTCCATACTTATAGAATTATAATTCATTTCATTATTTATTTTTAATTATTCGTATTTAATACGTGTTTAAATATTCTAACTTTCAAATTAAAGTAAGGTTTTAAATCGAATTAAGATTGATATATAAATTTTAGAGTAAAAAAAAAGCCTCAGAACTTTTTCGGGTGACAAGAGGGCGCACCAACTTCACTTGTTCCAGGACGCTGAATATGTAGCTACGCCACTGGTAAGGAGAGAGCAAACATTACCTTTAAAAGTGCAAGAAAGAAAAAAAATACTTTACAATTTACACTGTAAATATATATAAAACTTGCCATCTAACTATCAAATTTTATACATTAAAGAAAATGCAGGTACAAGAACCAAAAATAATATTTCAAATTTCTTTTCATTGGCCCTTTTAAAAAAAAAATTATATGATGTATTTGTCCAGAGTTCATACCACTTTAAGTTACTTAAATTTAGCATGCCTCTATATCATAGGAGCCATAAAATGTAGTTATGGGAGTAACATGACTGGAATACTGTAAAAGGAAAAAAAGAATAGCTTACCTGTTATACTAAAGACAAGAAAAATGATTTTTTTTTTATGTAATTAATTTCTTGTGTTTTCACCTTATATTATATTTTTATAGAGAAGGGAAAATTATTTATTTTGTGTGCGCCCCCAGTGAATTTCACTTGTATTTAAAGTTTTTTTTTTTTTTTTTTTTTTTTTAGCAATAAACGTTCATGTTAATTTTGCACAACGCACAGAAGCGATGAATAATTAAAAAGGCTGCGACTACTGAAAGTTTGTAAAACGGCGCATCCATCCCACACACACAAAAAAAAAACACAAATCTTGCTTCGGCGGCGAGAGAAAAATATACTTTGAGTCATCGTGAATGATTATTCCTTTCTCTTCTTGCTGGAAATAAAGAGGAGGTGTTTGGCGGACTTTGTGACGGAATCCCCCGGCAAGGGGATGCATGGATTTTCCGATGACCACCAGGAAATCTGCGGTACAGTGCTGTAGGAGTGCGTCTTTCATTTTCACCTTAATTCAGGATCACGGGAACCAGTTTTTTTTTCTTTTTTTGTTGTATAGCAGGCAACATTCACTGAACCTCTGTTCTGGAATAGCAGAAAATAGTTTCAGACACCTGTTTTGGATAGCACACTCAAAGATCAAACTGGCTAATCGGGTACTACAGGTGTCATAATTATTGCGTCTCAGTACCGGGGTAGTGGACATTTCAGGCTAGATAAGCGTGCAAAGTTATTTGTTGTTGCACAGGTGGTTCATTTTGCTAAGCTTCAATACAGACTCTAAGGCAAAAAAATCAATTGTTAATTATTTTAAGATCGAGGCAAGGAACTGCTGAGATAATAAAAGGTAGAAATTTTCTGAAGGTCTTTATTGTGCACCGGGATCGTTTCCACCACCGCCGAGAATTACACGGCCGATGTTGGAGAAGGGAGCGAAGAGTTATAGTTCTTTTTTATTCACATCATGCGAGTTCAGAAGCTAGTCTGTCTCAAAAAAGTACACTTTCTCCAAATCTGGAGTGTTGGCAAGCTTACATACACAATTTCGCCAAATATATACACTATATGGCGAGATTAAAGAGAGGAAGACATGTGGTCAAAGTACAATAATTGAAATTGAATGGGGAATGTAAAAGAGTAATAAGAAATATTTAATGCCAATGGCTGTGTTGGAATTTTAGCTCATAAACCGCGAAAGGCATTCTATAGGGGTTGCTAAAGTTCTCATGGGATTGAAGCGGCCGAAAGAGCACGTTAAAAAACAAAAACAAAATAAAGACAGGGTTAATAACTGAAATGACACATCTATCTAACATCTGGACCAACGGCTAAAAATGTAGAAGTAATATGTCTGACTAATTTCTGCATATCATCAAACTAACAGAAGGATGAAAATTAGAATCCAGTTATTAGGCGAGAAAAGGAAATGATTTCTTTTCTTTTACTGCAGTGCGCTGCGGTTAAAATATTAAAGAGACTGAGAATTGAATGCTTAATTTATGAAGGGAAAAGAGCGCTAAAAACAGGTTGAATCCGAATGCAGACAGATAATTAAATTTAAGAATTTTAAAAAATGTAATTTTAAAGGGGGGAAAGAGGAAAAGTCTTAATATTAATATGTGAAGGTAGGCGCCTTCACAATAACATCACTAAAAAACAGACATATTTAAATGTTAAGTTCATTCTCTTGTTTTGTTTTGTTTTCAATATGGCAGTTCTTAGTTTCAATTTCAATGGCTAATGCTTATCTCATACTCGACCACAAGGAAATAGAAAAAAAAAACTTTGAAAGATCTCCTAAAGTTTTCTTACTTCCTAGCTAGGAATTACAATCCCGGATTGAGATCCCGGGATCCCGCTTTAATTTTAACCCCAAAAATTCCGGAATTTTTACTGGAAAGTTCCGGGATTTTCGGGATTGCCTTTTTTTTTTTTTCCATTGAACATTATTCAGCTGAAATTAAAAAATATATTTATAAACTTTCGCTTTTGGAAAAAAAAATCAATTGATTTTCATGAAATTTATATATAATTGAAAATGAATGTTTATCTCAAGTATTTCTTAGATATATTTCTAAAGCTATTAAATCTTTTAATGTGTGAAAACTTTTAATTTGGAAACATTGAAGTAAGCCAGTCAGGAAAAAGGAAATCATTTGTTTATTTAGATTTCGCTGCATGCGTGGATTCGAAGGTCATTTTCCAATTAGACTTTACTGATAAGCATCGGAAGTTTGTATCATAGTGATATCATGTGCTAACTTTTTTTTTTTTTTTTTTTGGCTTTATTTTGCTTTAAAGATGTCTTGTTTAGTACCTCATAGGAATGATAACAATAAGCCCATGTGGCAATATAAATTTTTAAAAAATCTAATTTTTAAATGATAAGGATTTTTATTTTTTTTTTCGGGGAGGGGGGGGGGGGGATTTTATATGAAATTTTCGTAAAGTTGATACCTTAAATCTTGCACTGATTATAATGAAAGTTTTGAACGTTTAGAGTAGGACAAGATTAAAAAACACAAAATATAAATAAACAAAATACCGAAGTAATTTTTTTCTCAATATTAACCCTTTGCACTCGAGGACTCCGGAGCGGAGCCATTTAAAATTTGTCTTCAAACTCGAGGTCTCCGCTACGGAGACAATGCAAATAATTTTGTGATACCATGTAATCTTGGCTTTTCTAGACAGGTATCACAAAATTATTTGCATTGTCTCCGTAGCGGAGCCCTCGAGTTTGAAGACAAATTTTAAATGGCTCCGCTCCGGAGCCCTCGAGTGCAAAGGGTAAAGTAGAATATTTATTTATTTATTCATAGTTAAATAGCTGTTGTGATTATCATCTGATATATATGTAAAATTGCCTATGTGGCAATATAAATTTTTAAAAAATCTATTTTTAAATTATATGAAGTAGAGTAGGACAAGATTATAAGAAATATATATATTTATCCATGTACTTTAAAAGCCCTCAATAGCCCTTTCCGCTGAATTTGTCCGATAATCGGAGATGTCTGCTTTTGTGAGGTAAAAATATACAAATATGTATGCCATGCGGATTAAAAAAGTATTGGCTAAATAGATGTTTCAGAATAGCTATTCGGGAATGTCCATTAACCTCCACAACGGATACTCCCGAATACCGGACATCTCAATTAAGATAACAATAATGCAGGGTTGCATTTTTTGCAAAAGAACTTCTTGATTAAAGAATGGGCATACTGGGCCGTGCCCCGCCCCCCTACGATTTTAGTGCCCACAAATTTGATGTGCAATATTTGTAAAGTTTATATTTTAAATCTGTTTCGAAATTCCACTGATTATAATCAATATTTTGAACTTTTAAAGTAAAATAAGATTAAAAATAAAACAAATTAAAAATATCTAATATTTAGATAAATATTTTTTGTTTTAATCTTGTTCTACTCCTGAAGTTCAAAATATTGATTATAATCAGTAAAATGTCGTAAAAGATTTAAATTATCAGCTTAACAAAAATTGCGTACCAAAATTGGGAGCACCAGAAAAATCAGGTTGTATGGGGGGGGGGGGGGCAGAACCCCAGCCAAATATTTTTCCAGGATTCAACGTGGTCAAACATGGCTACGTATGATTCTTACAAAAAAAAAAAATGGATGCTATTAAGACGTTTGAAGTGTCTGAAATTCAGACACGAAAAGTGTCTGAAAAAATTCAGACATTTTAAAATGTCTGAAAACTGAACACTCCGTTTCAGACACTTAAGTGTTTGAATTTCAGCCATTTTAATTTACAGTGCGGTTTTTCGAATGATATCGATTCTCTGTAAAACATTTTCAGCTTCGTAATTAAAATTATACGTGCAAAATCTACAAAATAATATTAAAGTTAATGTTAATGTTTTGAAATTTATCATGTTGGAGTGTAAAAAAAGGTTTGTTGAACATGAAAATGTTTACTTGAGAATGAATAGCATCCGAAGATTCACAATACTGGTTCAGAAAACTGATTAATACATTATAAAAACTACTCGGAGACGTGTCCTAAAATTAGTGGCAGCAAAAGAAATTTTGTTTTTATAAATGCTTTTTTAAATCTCAAAAATACAGTAATCCCTTAACATTCGCGAGGGTTAGGTTCAGAAAATACCACGAATGTCAAAATTGCGAATGTTGAGACTATCTTCCTGTGTATAAAAAAGGATTAGGTTTTGAGATTTTTTTTTAATGGAAAAAAGCAGATGAAATGTAAAAATATATTTATTAAACATTAAAAGTACATGCTGTAAATAAATTATAAACATATTTTACAAAGTTTTATTTCTAGTTGATGGCTTGAAAAAATTATTGATATACGATTGTTTGGAAGAAGAGATCTTTTGTTTATGAATTTCAGTAAAAGGAAACGATGTGGCCTCGATTTCTCTTTTAAATTTAAGGATCAGTAAAGGATCAGTTAAGGATGGCATTATATTGGTTTCTCAAAAAGTTGTTTCTCAAAAATTTGAATTTTTTAAATTTCACATATAATTTCTGCAGAAAAATTTTCACTTGGAATACAATTTTGAATTTTAGAAAATTTGGGAATGTTTTTTATTTTTTGCAACAAGTCATATTTCGGGTATCTCGTAATTATTTATCTATGTTTTACTTCAATATAAGGGTCGAAGTTTTCGGAACTTAGGTTATATAGTACAAAAAAGCTGTCCAGTGTCAAATAGCTTATGGAATTGGCAAAACAAAGAGTGTTTGTGAAAAATATTTTTTATAAAACAAAATTTGCGAATAACCAAGTTAAGCATTCGCGAATGTTGAAATGTTGTTCATTTTTTAGTTCTCGAATAATCAAAACTCGCGAATGTTAAATTCGCGAATATTAAGGGATTATTGTACATTAAATTCTGAAGTTTCTAAATATAAAGAACGATTTTCAGAATCATGAGTAATTCGGAAGAGGTTATTGTATATTTTTACTCAAAGTAATATTGCATTTTCCTAAGTTAGGAAATATGTGCCTTTTCCACAGTGTAGTGAAAAATGACTTCAGTTCAAGAATTTAAATTTTCCTCATGACTCTTAACAATTGCTTTTAAAGCTGTAGCAAAATTTACCAAGAATTTTTTTTTGTATTTAATGTTAGCAAAAAAATTATTTTCCGAACTTTCTGTGTAAGTATTCTTTTTGCTAACATTTGAATTTTTTAAGCTTCAACTTGTAGCTTTAAAATTTTGTTAAATGAATTTTAAATTCTTTATTAATGACGAAATTTGATTTGTATGTTTACATTGGTATTTATAAACCAATTATTTTTTTTTATAAACGAAATCCTTAATGTTTTAAATTTTCGAAGTAAGAGAATGCAATTGGATTTAGATGTTTGTACCAATGCGATTTAGAATTTTAGCATGTGACCGAACTTTCTGTGTAAGTATTCTTTTTGCTAACATTTGGATTTTTTAAGCTTCAACTTGTAGCTTTAAAATTTTGTTAAAAGGATTTTGAATTCTTTATTAATTACGAAATTTGATTTGTATGTTTACATTGGTATTTATAAACCAATTATTTTTTTATTAACGAAATCCTTAATGTTTTAAATTTTCGAAGTAAGAGAATGCAATTGGATTTAGATGTTCGTGCCAATGCGATTTAGATTTTTAGCATGTGACAGGAAATATTTCTATAGCAAAAAGAAGCTTTTAACTTAAAAAAAAAAAAAGAAAAAGAAAAAAAAAAAAGAGAAATAAAACTTTATTTCATAGCCAGATGAAATCCTCTTATTTTTAAGGATTGAAATTTTTTTTTAATAAAATTAAATAGAAATTGTCTCTGTAACGTACTTGCCGCAAAAAAACAATCGAAACTATAAAATATGTAAGAGGAAAATATTTCCAATACGCGTCAGTTTTACCTGGAATTCATGTACTACTGATAAACAAGGAGAGTATTATTTAGACAACGAAGCAACTTAACCCTTACCTGTTATGACAAAAATTTTGGTACACTGTAAAAAAAAATCTGTAGGTCTACAGATGTAAAGTTACCGGCTTACTAAACTTTCAACTGTAACTGTACGAAAAAAGCTGCAAATCTACAAAACTAGTTTTGTAAAGCTACAAAAATCTGTAACTTTACAAATGAATCTGCTAAAATTTCAGTAATCTTACTAAACTTTTATTTGTAACCCTGGCTGCAGTTACATGAAAAGTTCTCGGAATCCCAGTTTCCAAAAAAATTCTTAGTAACCTTACAGATTTTTTGATTTTCGGCGCAAAAGTGTGTCTGTTTCATGAAATTTTGTTGTTGCCGTTACATGAAAAGTTCTAGGAATCCCAGTTTCCTAGAAAAACTTTCGTAACTTCACAGATTTTTTTTTACAGTGTATAACTGCTGTGAATGGTCGCTGAATTCCCTTGATTAACCGATGAATAAAAGACTCGATTAATTGTTTCTGTAATACACTTTATGTAAAACACTATTATCATTAAAATTCACCTATTCAGATGTCTCTAGTGATAGTAATAGGTCTCGACGAAACAAACTAAACGAAAACAAACTTCACCGGTATCTATAATTAAACTGGAAATTATTATTTAACCTAAGACAATTTAAAAAAAAAAGGGGGGGGGGGTGGAGTGAGACCGCTGACAGAAGTTAAGTTTTAATGTCAGATGTGTATGTGTTTCTGAGCGGAACCGTATGAGAAAGTGGAATCTTGAAGCTAACAAAAATGTAACGAACCAATTTTTCGAATCTTCTAACATTTCTTCTAACATTTATTTACTGAAAAGCTATGTTATTCCATTGATGAAGAATATCTTAACAAACTATAATTGCAACTCATTTAGAAACTGATACTTGATTTCATTTGCTGAGGAATTTAGATTCATTTAAAGTACTCGATGATCGAATGATTAATAGCAATTGTATTTAAAATTGTAGCAATGGTATTATTGTCGAAGGCAGATAATGAATATCGAATTTATGGCGCACTTAAATAATACATGAGCGTAAAATAAATCGAGGACTAAAAATGGAAAACGCCGAAAGTCCAAAAGATGAAAATTTTCAAGAGAGCGAAAAAAAGAAAAAAACTCCTATTTCTGGTGCTCACACTCCACTCCTTTGGGGCTCTTAGTTCCACACTTTAAAATATAGGTACCTAGCTTCCTTTCGTTTAGTGTTTAAATACCAAATGTTATACCCAATATATACCATTTGTAAACATTTCAATTTATTTCTTTATTATTTTTCACCTTGCTTAAATATATTCCATTGATGTAAACAATAACAACCTGATCAGGTTGTGTATGGTCACCACACTGTAAAAAAACGGACTAAAATCGGAGATTCTACAGGAAATCTATACGCCAGCACCATTTCCGTATTTTTACGGAAATTTTTCCCCATAAATTACAGAAAATTTTCCTTTTTTCGGAAAGTTTTCTGTAATTTATGGGGGAAAATTTACGTAAATACTACTGGCGTCTCGATTGCCAGTAGAATCTCCGTTTTTTAGTCCTTTTTTTTTTTACAGTGCAGTTCCCGCAAATCTTATCACTGACACTTTCAGCGTGCTCCATTTCACTTTGTGTGGCACATTCGGCGATCTCCACTAAACTTTGTGTGGCACATTTAACCAGCGACATTTTTCGACATTTTTTAAAACTATTCCTACTAGAGTTGACACTTCAAGGGTTCTCCTGTTTGTTAAGCTTGGCATTTAAAACATTTTTTCGTAAAAGAAAAAAAATTTCGATTTTTGGTACTTTCAGCATTTTTCATTTTTAGTCCTCAATTACAGAGCGAAATCGACCTCCGAGTACTATCATTTAAATATATATATATATATATATATATATATATATGGAGAGAGAAAACTATTATAACATAATTAGAAGTAAAGCATGATACATTTTAAACGTAATCGCACCGTTTTATTAAAGTTTAAATCGTTACTTGTAGATTAGTATCTACAAGGTGCAGCCATTAATTTCCAAGACTTATTTAATAACTTCAGAAAATATTATATGAAAAATAGTTTATCCATTTAATATAATTTCGAAGTAACTCCCACCTGCCGTAATGCACTTCTCTGCTCGGCTGTATAAGTTTCTGAGAGAACGTTTAAAGTCCTCTTTCGGAATGGTCTTTACTATGAACGTCATAGTTCTCTTGATAGCTTCGACATCCTCAAAACTCGTTTCCTTATAGATCGGGAGCCGGCAGCACAGACATCCACCTCATCGAGTTGATGAAATTCCAGAATTAGCTAAAACTCGATTCCTATATTAAAGCGTAATCGGTCTGCCAAGTCATATCTTGGTGGAAAACGGATAGAAACCCGATTTTAGCGGCCGACTCATAGGTTTACCACTGCGTTTTCCTGCCCCCAAAGGTATGAAAACATGGCGAACTGGGAGCAGGAAAACATAATGTCTAAATGTACGAGTCAACCGGTAAAATCGGGTTTTTAGGTGTTTTCCACCAAGATATGACTGGCAGACCGATTACGTTTTAATATGGGAATCGAAATTTGGCTAATTCTGAAATTTCAGCCTCCAACACGATGAGGTGGTTGTCTCATGCTTCGTACGCCTCCTTGAATTTTGCCGATTAGAAAATTTTTCGGAACCAGTATTATCTTATAGAAAATCTATCCTTCAAAGAACTCGAAATTTTGCACATTTAACCTAGGTTTATTTTTCTTTAAAAAGATACTGGTAGTTTTCTGGAAAAATAACGGTATTCGTACGAACCATGTGTCTCTGCTGCCGACTCCCAGTCTATTAGGTCTTGTGTCAAAATCTGCCGAACCATCTTTTTGAAAATGTTTATTTCATTGCCTAATTCTCGAATATTCAATCGGTGATCCGAAGTCAGAGGCTCAGGAATTTAATTATTTACGGCATGCGGATAGAATGTGGCCGTCCATTGTGCCAGTGTGCTAGTCATCTTCAGCACTTTCGCGGCCGTTCCGAAAATGGCTAAACCATTCAAAAGTGTGTGAACGGTATAATTCTTCCTCTCCGTACACTTGTTTCAACATTTTATGGGTTTCTGTAGCAGTGTTTCCCAATCTGCAGCAGAATTTAATGTTTATTCTCTACCCCAAATCGATTTCGACAATAAAAATTTAACAGCTACGTTTTAATGCATGGTTCAAGGTCAAGTACTTGCTTCTGAAGGGCGCCATGCATGGGACATGCGCAGATAAACAACATTTTGAATTCAAGCATTACCGCATTCTGACGATTTCCGGATCTCGTACAGTTACGTCATTCCTGGAAATTAATGACCGCACCTTGTACAAAATAGTATTTTAAAAAATAATACGAAATAGTTTCTATGTTTTTTATAGCAATACTTTTAAACGAACGAATATAATAGATCCGTCTCTAAATATATGTGAATTCTTCGAAATAATTATGTTTTTAAATTTTATCCTAAATCTAAAAAGACTTATCTGAGTTATTGAAAACAACAGTGGATAAATATCATTAAACATTAAAAACGGCCTTAATAAATCAAATTTCAAAATTTTAACATTGGAAAGCTGTTATTCACAATATTTCTCTAACCGAAAATAAATCAAAATTGTAAAACGTAAAAAACGAAAAGCTTTACTAAAACACTGACTGAAAAATTAACCTTTTTCCTTGAATAAATCCATTTTAATCGACTCTAACAAAATCATACATTAAAAAAAAACTTTCCGGTGCCACTATTTTCTTTAAAGTTTTTCAGGTTCAGCACATCAAAAGGTGATTAAGGTGAGAGCATTTATCAACTGATCTCTTATTGAGGTAAACTGTTGCCAGACTCAAATCTCATTGACAAATGATCTTTCTCGCGGGCTTAAACTTCGATAGAGATTTTCCTAGAATAGATTTCTAAAGTATAAAAAAATGGGCTTCAATAATAGATTTATTGCTTTCATAATTTATCTCTTAAAAAGGGATCATTAAACTAGATAGGGGGTATTCTGATATGAGAATGAAATATACAAATCATATTTTGTATCTAAGATATATCTTTTCATTTCTTTCACATTAAAACCTACTAGGGTCTTTGATCTTCAGAAAGTTTTTTTATAAGATGTCTGCTTCTTTTCATTTTATTTTATTTTGTTGACTGTCTAACAACTGTTACAGACAGACAACACACATTTCTAACTTCCAGGAGTCTTTGAGGTCAATTGGGGAAGCGAAAACTTTGGGGTGCGCAACTTAGATTATTTTTTTTTTTTTTTTTTTTTTTTTTTTTTTTTTTTTGCAACAAAATAACAAATAATCTGAAAAAAAAATTAAAAAAAGTCGAGTGTTTTAAATGTTTCAATATTGGTGTATGTGTTTTCGGAATGAAACGAAAGGGGGGCAATCAGATAATCAAATATTTAATTACCTTCTTCCTAGTGTCGCCAGGTTCCCGCGTAAATCGGGTCTCCAAATGCTCTGGATATCAGTATTTTAAAGTAATTTTCTTTACCTTATCTAATGGCAGAATTATCTGCGATTAAAGATGGAAAAATGAACCTTAAGAAATTTGTGGGTTCCAAAAAATTTGGAGGCCTGATTTACGCTGGACAGTTGCCGACACTAGGAAGAAGGTAATATAAATGTTCGATTATTTATAAATGATCATTAGAACGAAAGAAAACGGATCGAAACAAATTTAAAAATGAAAGATATTCACAGAGTTTGAACTGTGTGCAGTGGGTAGTTTGTATGGGTTGTGGCAAATGGGAAGCGGGAATTTCGGAAAGTGGCAGGGGTTAGATGAAGAATTATTTGTTTTTGCAATAATTTAAAAAAAAATGAGAATATAAAGTTAAAGATGTTGAAAGTTTTGAAACTTTCTGTACAGGGTAAAAGAAAGACGATAATATGAAATTTTTTGGAGTGGGATGAGATTTTATTAAAATATTTAAAATAATAAAATTCGTAGAAACGTCGAATTTATCTCCACTTCCCTCACAAAGATTTTTATGTTTTTAAAGTATCTCTCGACTCTAAAAACAATTTACTAACGTTGCCGCTTCATTTAAAATGACACTCTCTAGCACAACAGTGCAAACGTATTTTTCGTAAAAGTGAAACATTTTATATTTTATTAGGACACTCGGATATACTCAGTAAGTAGTTACTGCTTTGCTGTATTTTCAAGGTACTGCAATATTTGATGAGGTTAATCTACTAGGTTTTCCCACTTCTGCGGCGTCTTTAAGTTGCTCTCTTTTCATTTGCAGCCATGTTTAGTCAGACAAGTTCTATGGGCCAAAATTGAATACCAGGAAATTCCAGTGTGACAGACCTCCCCTAACTCCTGAAACCATGCACTAGCATCATCCTTTCAATTCTCCCCAGTATATAACATTCCTCCAAAAGAAAAAAGAAAAACAGAAGAAGGAAATCAGCCGAAAGAGAGGTGCTACAGACATTTAACTGCATCTGTCTACAAATCCAAATAGCTTAATAAAATTACAGAGTCTACCAAAGAGAGAAAACCGCGTTAGAAGAAAGGATAACCTAAAGAAGAAAGAAAGTCAAGAGGAAATTCACAAGAGAAGAAAGGCAAGGAAAGGAAGGACATCTCATCTTGTGAGGAGGAGTATGAAGACTGGCTGCCTTCAACCGACAATGTTGGCGACGATAGTAATTCATGTGTGCATTGCAACTAACATGCGTACGATGCGCCAAGTAGAGATGGATAGATAATTTGCGCAATTTGAAAAGAGTTTGACAACGATGTCTGTAGTGGATTTAACCATCATGGTGAAGATGGTTTTGTTTGCTATTTCTGAAGGGATCTAACAGACAAAATCAAAACGAAATAACATGGTTTCAAAGTTTAACAATTTACTTAGATTAATGAAGTCTGAAAATTGGATGAATAATAAATAAAAAATGGTATTTCGGTATGCTTTATGGGTTTTTTCTAGGTACCCGGTTTTACCCATCCCTATCTCAAAAGTGAAACTTTTTTTTAAACATTTGCGTGAAGTTTGTAAACTGGGAACATTAAATTATGTATAACATATAAAATTTTTCAACAACCTTGATGATTAAGATTAGAGCCATGATTTTATTAACTGCATTTTGAGTGGTTAGGTAGAGTTATTCATCAACAAAGTTGTGGCACCCAGTTTTACCCTCTTTCCTCTATTTGCTTTCTTTGTTTTACATATAATGGGTTTTGTTGGCTAGGGCTTCATTTTGTTTATGCGCGGATAAAAGTGAACGTTTGGATTTTATTACGAGCCACTGCACGTTTTACGGGCCAACCGGGTCCAAGCATGAAAATTTCCTCCCGTGCTAGACGCTCCAATATTTAAAATATTAATATCTAATGTTAGGTTTACTCTCAAATGAAAAACTTTCAGAAAAATCGATCCTGGATATTCGTTCTGTTTCACAAAGATTTCCAATTTTTTATTCCGGTGAACCGATTTCTTTGTGTGTTGTGGGCGCGTTATCCTATCATTTATATCACGAGAATTGTTATGCAATGATTACATACCTTTATACGTTCTTCTTCATATCAGTTTCTAATTTTAGAGCGCTAATTCTCAAAGTACTTACGTTAATTCTCAAATCTGGGAATATCTTTCTTTTCTATAGTTTCTCGGAATTATACAACTTTATCTATAATTTTTTATAGTTACCCGATTCCTGTCTTGTTTTGAGTGCCTACAATATTTTGATGACTTTCTGTTTTGTAGCGAGAATTTTGAAGACATTCTACTGGTTTTGCCATTGAGTCTTGCTTTCCATAATGAGTTTAATTAATATATTCATTAAATTTTATGAGATTTTACATTACATTTTTTGTAATGCGGTGTATTTTAATTATGTTAAGCTATTTCACATATAACGACATTGCTATACGTTGCTGAGGATTACTACAAGTTACTTCCTGTATTATAGAAAGTGCATAGTATTTACAGGGACACACAACAGATTTCGGATACTATACTGCATCCGAAGTACAGTATATTAGCGATGATTGCTGAAAATACATTTTTAGTTGTGAGATGGGATTTTAAGTTTAATTAAATTTTTTCACATTACGTTCTGTGTATAAATCCTGTAGATCATAAACAGGGACAAAATAAATCACTAGGATTATTGAGTATGAACTAAAATAGCTTAAAGCTGATTTTTAAATGAGTTATGCCTTTTTATGCTGAGCTACATTTAGTATACTAAGATATGGTTGTAGAATATAGTTAAAATGATATGCAGGGCCACGCAAAGAATTGGATACATGACCCTCTATGGAAAGTAATCTCTGGAAGTGTGATTTCAGTAGTTTTAAGTGTGTTTTAATTTTAAATTAAATTTTAGCTCAATAGTGGCATGTAGGTTAAAATACAGGGATAGTAGGTTTAAAATACAGGGTTGTACAAAAGTATTCAAGTATGCTTCCGTATATTGGTATAAATTGCTGAAAGTGAAATTTTAATCTAATATGCGTTTTTAGCATCGAACAACGTAGTTTAAAAGTGTTTATAAATTCGGTTTGTCTGTCGTCTATCTGTCTTCCCGAACTTTAACTTGCGTTAATATAGTTGTATCTGTAATTGTTATTGAGATTTACTATGCTATGTTCGGTATTGAAAACAAATTATGTAGCGTTCATAGTTTATTTACAGAGAAACTCAAAAGTATTGCATTACATTATTGTCTACGGGGAGATATCATAATTATATAAATACCTAGCACCTATAACCGAGTCGTCGTCTGGTCCATTTGTCTGCCTGTCCGCATATAACAGCGCAAAAACTACCAAACCGAATGGTTTGAAATTTAACATGTATAATCGTTCCAAAATTTTGTCGAGTCATGTCAAATTTTATGAAATTCGAATCAAAACTCAAAAAAATGTTGATAAAAGTTTTCTTCATAATATTAAATCCTGTCATATATAATTAATTCAGTGACATCCCATGATAGGTAAGGATTCTAGGTTGCCCTGAGGATTAAGTTCTATTAAAAAGTTTCGGAAAAAATACGTCGAGTTACGTTTATTGAAACAATTTTATACAGACAGCTCCAAACTTAATAATCAGCATCAGAGGCACGGGACAGTAAGGAATTTGATGGTACATTTCGACCCAAACTTATTTATCTCCTTAATATTGTTATACAATCATGCAATGGGATATTTTCCAATATAAAAAATAAAAAAATCCAAGGATATGTACTAAAATAAAAAATATTATTCAGGGACTTAAAAGTTAAAATTATGTGAGAATTGCTCAGATACTGTAAGTGAATAGATGTATAGATATTGATGACATAGGAATATATATGTAGATATGTATTCGGAGATAAGAAATTGTAAAAGTAAGAGAAAATATGGACATCGATTCATTTCTCTTTAAGCCAACTGCTGAAATGTGCTTTTATATTGAAGTACAAAATTCTCAATTTACATAAGTCATGCATAGTCAAACTCTTTCGCAAACAAAACTTGCTAATAACGCTGTGTAATTCCATTTTTCTTTTATGTAGATCCTTTGCATGGTAATCTTTCCTATGAAAATATTGAAACTAAACGGAATTTTTTAATGCTGACGTAAAATTGAAAGTTTATTAGTAGTTGAAAAATAATGAATAACAAAGATGAGATTAAACTGCAGAACAATTGAAATAATTTATTTGATTAAATTTTTCTTCAAGTGAACAATGCAATGTAATAAATAAAACAACAATGGTCATATTTATTGTTAGAGAAAATTTTGATCTCCATTTTTTGTTGAATGGTGAATTACCTGACGTTAGCAGGAACAAACTCTCTAGAGAAAGAAAGTCGCTCTGTTATAACAATATAAATCAACACGATATTAAACTACACAACAATTGCAATCATTCATTTTGATAAGTATTTTTTTAATGTAACAATGAAATGTGAGAAATAAAATAACAATGGTCAATATTTAATGTGCAAAATTCAGTGTTAATTTTTATTTGAAGAGTGAATGGCATAAGAGTATTATATATAAAAATTCTGGGGAAGCTGGTGATAATATTTAGACAGTAATTCAATAACTCCGCATTTTATTTTTAAAAACACTTCTATTGCTAAGGAAGTTTACACTATTTTGAGGGTTAAAGTTATAGTTTTAAAGTTTTGGCTGATTTTGATCATAATGAAGGGAACGAATATTTTTTCCAACTGGATTATATCATATTCAAAGCTGGAGTAGCACAGTTGAAGTTTATTCCAACAGAGCGAAAAATGTCCAGACCAGGGATCGAACCTGGATACTTGGCGTGCCGTGCCAATGCCTTACCTGTTAGGCTATCCGGCCCGATACCTGGCTGACATAATTCATTCTTATTAGTTGGACTTGGCTGCGAACTGCAGCGCTATTTCATTCATCCGAACTATAACTATAGCATTAGCATGAAACTACTTTAACACGGAAACTCCTGTATACCATGTAATTAGGTCATAATGAAGGGAACGAATATTTTTCCCAACTGGATTATATCATATTCAAAGCTGGAGTAGCACAGTTGAAGTTTATTCCAACAGAGCGAAAAATGTCCAGACCAGCCAGGTATCGGTCCGGATAGCCTAACAGATAAGGCATTGGCACGGTACGCCAAGTATCCAGGTTCGATCCCTGGTCTGAACATTTTTCGCTCTGTTGGAATAAACTTCAACTGTGCTACCCCAGCTTTGAATATGATTTTGATCAGTTCCAAATAATTTTCAAATAAGGTTGTACGGTTTGTTTGTATATGTTTTTAATGTATATTTAAAAAAAAACTTTTTAATAGATTCTCTGATTTTCATAATATTTTTTTTTTGTCGAAAAGGATACGTGTTAGAGTTAGTTCCATATCAATTTCTATAGGATCCATAAATCGTGTACTTGGCTTTGCTGTATTCATAGAGTAAAACTAAACTGGAATGCATACAACGGTTGTCGTATAAATCGTCAAAATTACTTTTTTCTGGAAGACAACTCTTTTTTAATGTGTATTTATTAAGTTTATAGCTGCATGGGAATGGGAATCTATAGATGCAAAAACAAGTCTAGATGAATGTGTGAAGGTGATCGTGAAGATGTAGATGCAGATGCAGATACGTAGTTATGTATATGAAGATAGATATTCGGAGTTAAGTAATTATACAATTTAGTGCAAATGTTTAAGCGCAGTGTGTAGATTCGTTTATCTCATAACGTATAGCGTTATTATTATTTTTTTTTATTATCGTATATGAACATTTCCGATATGGCTTTCTTTTATAGTAAAAAATTTCTATTTCTCACACATTGCCAAACAGTTCCGCAAAAAAAGAAACTGGCCAGTGACCCAGTTTATATTAGTTTTTTGTTTTTGTTGTTCTTTGTCTGGCTATCTTTCTTGTGAAAATTTTTAACCTCACAGGAAATGTTTACTGCGGACGTAAATGTGTCTCTGTTATAACAATGTAAATTAATCATTATATTAAACTACACAACAATTAAAATCATTCATTTCGATAATTTTTTTATGTAACAATGCAATGTGAGAAATAAAATAGCAATCGTCAATCTTTAATGATGCACAAAATTCAGTATCAATTTTTAGTTGATCAGTGAATGGCATAAGGGTATTTTAAAGTAGAATTCTGAAGAAGTTCATGGTAAACTTGAGCAGTTAATAAATGACTCCGTATTTCATCCTTTATATACTTATATTGCTAGTAAGTAACTAAGGTTACGCAAACTAAGTTTAACCCTTAAATGCCTGGTGTTGCTTTTCGGCAACATACCCAATTTAGGCTTCTAAAATACTATTAGAATAATATTGAAGCTATGATGCCTATCGTTGCCAATAAAATACATTCTGAAAATATTATTAAATCGATTTTCAACATGTAGATGGCAACACTTGTGCTGTTTAAGAATAAAGATAGATTTATTTTTTCAATTGTTGCTACTTGTTCTTTTTTATTTGTTTGGAAGCTTGCGAAATACCCTATTTTGTTCTGCAGTGAGCACGTAAAATTTATTTGTTATTTTAGTTCCTAAAATTCTTATGTGTTTAATATTATAGAATTTTATCAAGGAAAATTATTTTTTCAATTAAAGACCAGTATTGCCGATTAGTAACAAACTGTTTTTAGTCGTAAACCATACTTAAAACAAAATATGATTTTTTAAATTATTTTTCCCATGATTCATTTAAAAAATGAAAGCCCAAAATCATTATTACAATGATTTTTCAAAAATCAGGCACTTAAGGGTTAAATGTTTCAGTGATAAAAGTTATGTTTTGTGTTTATTGCTTACTTTTGATAATGTTTAGACGATTTTCAAAAAAGGTTATACGATTCATTTGTGTATATTTTTTACTGTATGTTTAAACAATTTTTTTAACATAATGCTCCAATTTTCATGTTTCGTATTTTGTCGAATAGGACACGTTTTTGTTTTTTTTGTCAATTCCATACCCATGTTTTTAGGATCCACAAATCGCATATTTGGTTTTCCTAAATGTATAGAGAAAAACTAAAGTAGTACAGGGTGGTTATAATTAAACTTCCCCTATAAACAGCATCCAACAGCGCAAACGGTTGAACGCAATATAATGAAATTTGGTATATAGACTAAATACGAGATGCGCTCACGGAATTTCGAAAAAACAAATTTAGTTCCAAAATGTCCACCAGAGGGCGCTTTTTCCGGAAAAGCATTAAATTTAACACAATAAGCGACCAAAACGGAATACAGAAACAATATTAACAATCCAGAACAAGAATTATGAGTAATAAAATGTAAAACAGGGAAAAGCTGTCAGTTTTAGGAAAAAATGTCGAGATTTGCATGCTTGCGAAGAAGAGGAAGCTTTATGCAAAAGAGGTTAGGGTATAAAACGTTTGATAGATGAATAGATACTGATGAAGTAAATATGCATATGATGACGTGAGTTTTAAAACTCGCCTTATCGAAAAAATCAAGTTTTGGGAAATCGCAAAAAAATTGTAACAGCGTCTATTGGTTTCCAATGTTAACCAAGATATTACAATGGTAGAAATACAGAAAAAGACTAGTTTCTTTTCAGATTGTTGTGTTTTTTCGGTGAAGGTTTAACAACAGAATAGGTTGTTATAGAAAACAAGAATTTTTTTTTAAATTTGGAATAAGGCGAGTTTTGAAACTCATGTCCTCATATGTAGACAATATTCGTAGATTAGTAAATTCAAAATTAAGTATGAAAGTATAGACTTAATGTGTATATTATTTTCTATTTCACTAACACCATTTCAAAAGGTTTGCTAATGCTCTATTTATTTCAATCCAGACCGTGCAAAGAATTTTGATTGTAAACTGTGCCAATCTTTATGACACCTAATTTATTGAATGTGACTATTTTTTCATAATTATTACTATTTAATAACCACGCAAAATATGTTAATTTCATGTTTTTCAAATGAAGCATATTTTATTACCACCTTACAACTTAAATTTTTCGCTGACGTACAGATGGATTTTACAACTATCTAATGATGAGGAAACGGCAATACAATTGTTTCAGGGGCTATGGAATTAAACATAAAGAAATTTTTTCGAGAGATACCGGCTGTGATCACGTAAACATAAATCAGAAATATAATTTTGCGGAACTTAACACTAGCTAACAGCAGAAAAGTTACATGTTAGGATGAAGGAGAAAACCATGCAGCGGAAACTGTGAAGAATGTATAATATCGGAGGCATAGCTATTTTTTAAGACGGAATAAAGATATGCATTCCTCCGAATTTGAGAAGACAAATGATGAAGAAATCTGGCGGTTAAGAGAGGAAGCGTTTCAAGTTTTCGGTTGAAGAAGAAAACCATACAGCGGAAAAGTGGAGAATGTATGAATATTGGAGGAATAGATATTTTTAAAAGACGGAATAAAAATATGCATTCCTCCAAATTTAAGAAGGAAAATAATGAAGCAATCTGGTAGTTAACAGAAGAAAAGTTTCAAATGCTGGGTTGAAGAAGAAAACTATGCAGCGGAAATAGTGGAGAACGTATGAATGTCGGAAGTTTGTGATCATTTAAACATAAATCATAAATATAATTTTGTGGACCCTAACACACTAGTTAACTGAAGAAATGTTAAAAGTTAGGATGAAGGAAAAAACCATGCAGCGGAAAAAGTGGAGAATGTATGAAAATCGGAGGAATACATATTTTTAAAAGGCGGAATAAAAATATGTATCCCTCCGAACTTGGGATGAAAAATAAGGAACCAATCTGGCAGTTAACAGAAGAACAATTTCAAGTATTAGGATGAAGAAGAAAACCATGCAGCGTAAAAAAAGTGGAGAATGTATGAATATCGGAGGAATACATATTTTTAAAAGACGGAATAAAAATATGTGTTCCTCCGAATTTGAGAAGGAAAATAATGAAGCAATCTGGTAGTTAACAGAAGAAAAGTTTCAAGTGTTAGGTTGAAAGAGAAAACCATGCAACGGAAAACGTGGAGAATATATGAATATCGGAGGAATACATATTTTTAAAAGACGGAATAAAAATATGTGTTCCTCTGAATTTGAGAAGGAAAATAATGAAGCAATCTGGTAATTAACAGAAGAAATGTTTCAAGTGTTAGGTTGAAGGAGAAAACCATGCAACGGAAAACGTGGAGAATGCATGAATATCGGAGGTATAGATATTCTTAAAGACGGATTAAAAATATGTATCCCCCCGAATATGAGATGAAAAATAAGGAACAAATCTGGCAGCTAACGGAAGAACAGTTTCAAGCATTAGGATGAAGAAGATAACCATGCAGCGGAAAAAGTGGAGAACGTAAGAATGTGGGAGGTATAGATATTTATAAAAGACGGATTAAAAATATGAATCCCTCCGAATAAGTCAAATAATGAAGACAATTGGCAGTAAACAGAAGAAAAGTTTCAAGTTTTCAGATGAAGAAGAAAACCATGCAGCGTAAAAGTGGAGAATGTATGAATATCGGAGGTATAGATATTCTTAAAGACTGTTTAAAAATGTGTATCCATCCGAATTTGAAAAGAAAAATAAAGAACCAATCTGGCAGTTAACAGAAGAACAGTTTCAAGTATTAGGATGAAGAAGAAAACAATGCAGCGGAAAAAGTGGAAATTTATAAATATCGGAGGTATAGATATTCTTAAAGACGGATTAAAAATATGTATCCCTCCGAATTTGAGATGAAAAATAAGGAACCAATCTGGCAGCTAACAGAAGAACAGTTTCAAGTACTAGGATGAAGAAGAAAACCATGCAACGGAAAAAGTGGAGAATGTATGAATATCGGAAGTATAGATATTCTTAAAGTCTGTTTAAAAATCTGTCTGCCTCCGAATTTGAAAAGAAAAATATGGAACCAATCTGGCAGTTAAAGAAGAACAGTTTCAAGTAATAGGATGGAGTAGAAAACAATGCAGCGGAAAAAGTGGAGAATTTATAAATATCGGAGGTATAGATATTCTTAAAGACGGATTAAAAATATGTATCCCTCCGAATTTGAGATGAAAAATAAGGAACCAATCTGGCAGCTAACAGAAGAACAGTTTCAAGATTAGGATGAAGAAGAAAACCATGCAGCGGAAAAAGTCGAGAATGTATAAATGTGGGAGGAATAGATATTTATAACAGACGGATTAAATATATGAATCCCTCCGAATAAGTCAAATAATGAAGACAATTGGCAGTAAACAGAAGAAAAGTTTCAAGTATTCAGATGATGAAGAAAACCATGCAGCGGAAAAGTGGAGAATGTATGAATATCGGAGGTATAGCTATTTTAAAAGACGGATTAAAAATATGTATCTTTCCGAATTTTAGACGATAAATAATAACGAAATCTGGCAGTTAACAGAAGGAAAGTTTCAAGTGTTAGAATGAAGAAGAAAACCATGCAACGGAAAAAGTGGAGAATGTATGAAGATCGGAAGTTTAGATATTCTTAAAGATTCTTTAAAAATCTGTATCCCTCTGAATTTGAAAAGAAAAATGAGGAACCAATCTGGAAGTTAACAGAAGAAGAGTTTCAAGTGTTAGGATGAAGAAGAAAACCATGCAGCGGAGTAAGTGGAGAATGTATGAATATCGGAGGTATAGATATTTTAAAGGACCGATTAAATATATGTATCCCTCCGAATAAATCAAATAATGAAGAAATTGGACAGTTAACAGAAGAAAAGTATCAAGTGTGCGGATGATGAAGAAATCCATGCAGCGGAAAAATGGAGAATTTATGAATATCGGAGGAATAGATATCTTTAAAAGACGGAATAAAAATATGTATCCCTCCGAGTTTGAGCAGCAAAATAAAGGGGCAATCTGGTAGTTGGCAGAAGAAAAGTTTCAAGTGTTAGGATGAAGGAGAAAAACCATACAGCAGAAAAAAGTGGAGAACGTATGGTTATCGGGGTATAGATATTTTTAAAAGATGGATTAAAAATATGTATCCCTCCGAATTTGAGAAGACAAATGATTAAGAAATCTAGCGGTTAACAGAGAAAAAGTTTCAAGTGTTCGGATGAAGAAAAAAACCGTGCAGCGGAAAAAGCAGAGAATATATGAATATTGGAGGAGTAGATATTTTTAAAATACGGAATAAAAATATGTATTGCTCCGAATTTAAGAAGGAAAATAATGAAGCAATCTGGTAGTTAACAGAAGAAAAGTTTCAAGTGTTAGGTTAACGAAGAAAACCATGCAGCGGAAAAAGTGAAGAACGCATGAATATCGAAGGTTTGTGATCATTTAAACATAAATCAGAAATATAATTTTGTGGACCCTAACACACTAGTTAACTGAAGAAATGTTACAAGTTAGGATGAAGGAGAAAACCATGCAGCGCAAAAAGTGAAGAATGTATGAATATCGGAGGAATAGATATTTTAAAAGACGGAATAAAAATATGTATCCCTCCAAATTCGAGATGACAAATGATGAAGAAATCTGGCAGTTAACAGAAGAAAAGTTTCAAGTGTTCGGGTGAAGAAGAAAACCATGCAGCGAAAAAAGTGAAGAATGTATGAATATCGGAGGAATAGATATTTTTATAAGACGGAATAAAAATAGGTTTTATTTCGAATTTGAGATGAAAAATAAAGAACCAATCTGGCAGTTAACAGAAGACGAGTTTCAAGTGTTAGGATGAAGAAGAAAACCATGCAGCGGAAAAAATGAAGGATGTATAAATATGGGAGGTATATCCCCGTAAGGCATGGTGACGTCACGGCGACGTCGTTGTGAAGTCACACTGTGACTTTGTGACCGTCGATGTGACGTCACGTGACGTCGATGTGACGTCATAGTGACTAGAATGCGAGGTCGTTATGGCCGTTTTAGAGGTCGTTTGTGACGTCACATTGTGACCACTCTGTGAAGTCACGGTGTGACAAATTTGTGAAAAGTGTGTCATTTGTGACTATTTTGGCATTAACTTTGTGACGAACCTGTGACGAAAGCGACAATGCTTTGAAGTCACACTGTGACCAATTTGTGAAATATGTGTCATTTGTGACGAACTTGTCATAAACACTGTGATTTCAAATGAAAATCAAATTTCAAATTAATTGCTTAAAAGACGCAAATAGTGAAAATGATTCCATGCTGGGACTCGAACCCGGGCCATCAGTACAGTGCACTGACATTCTACCGACTAAATCACATGGAACGATACCCAGGCTGAAAAATTTCTCACTATTACATGTTGGCAAGGCTACAAACCCAGCACAAGATGGAATATTTAGCGTGAGCCACCAACATGATGCAAACACGAAACTTAATTAAATCCAGCATCGATTGAAATTATATTAATACTTGGAAATTTTTCCAGCGAGAACCATTCGCTTTGCATACAATATTTCAAATGAAAATCAAATTTCAAATTAATTGCTTAAAAGTCAATTTTAATTTGAAATGTTGTATGCAAGGCGAATGTTTCTCCCTGGAAAAATTTCCAATTATTAATATAGTTTCAATCGATGCTGGATTTAATTAAGTTTCGTGTTTACCCCATGTCGGTGGCTCACGATAAATATTCCATCTTGTGCTGCGTTTGTAGCCTTGCCAACATGTAATAGTGAGAAATTTTACAGGCTGGGCGTCGTTCCATGTGGTTTAGTCGGTAGAATGTCAGTGTGCTATACTGATGGCCCGGGTTCGAGTCCCGGCATGGAATCTTTTTCACTCCTTTGCGCCTTTTAAGCAATTAATTTGATATTTGATTTTCATTTGAAATATTGTATATAAGGCGAATGATTCTCTCTGGAAAAATTTCTAAGTATTAATACAGCGATGAATTTTAAAATAAACTTTTGCTGTAAATATAAAATTTTATCTTTTTACCGTACTTTTTAGCAAAATATCGCTATTTTGGAGTCCTATTCTTCTAAAACATTTTAAATTTTTCCACTTAAAAAACAATGCTTATCAACTGCCATATTTTTTTATTAAGTTCTATGCTTGATATTGAGTTCAAGCTTGATATTTAGAATGTGCAAGTTTTTTTAATTTGTTGTTATTTGTCATTGCTTTATTAAATATGAACATGGAGACTAACGGATATTAATACAACTATTATTTATAGAGCGGCATGATAAACGATATTTATTTAAATTTTTTATTCCCGTGTATATTGTATTTTGTGAATATGAGCTAAATAGATTTGGTATGTTTTATAGGAAAAGACTGATCTAGGAAATAGAAAAAAAATAACGATTAAGAAAAATCATGCGTTAAGCATAGATTATAAAATACTTTCCAACACTTTCTGAATGCTTTAACAAGACATCGTAATTTAGGGAAATGACGTAAATAAGATAACTAAGTAAACATTTCAGAAAACGCATAAAACATTTGAAAAACTGATTTCAACAGTTACCGTCCATAGCCAAATATGTTTTCCAATTCTTTTGAACAGCCCTGTATTTGATCTGTAGGTTGATACACTGAAAAAAAAAATGAAGTACTCAAAAATGAGTAATCCGACGTACTCATATCGAATTGAATATTTTTGGATCAAAAATGAACCTATGCTTTCTCAATTTTGAAACATCACATGTTATAAAACCCAAACAAACGAATAGTTTTGTACCCTGTAATGGTTCATTTCATTTATAGCGGCATAGCGGCATAAATGATGTTTATTAATGTAAATATTAAATTATGCACAGCATTTTAAAAATAATTTAAAAGTACTTGGCAATAATGCTCTTGTCATAAAAATATTCGATTTGAGTATCTTGCTAAGAATTTTGCTATTTTTCTTAATAAATAATCAATTAAACATTTCTTGTTAAGAACTTTGAACGGGAAATAAATGTCAGTACATTTTTACTTTAAATTTTAGGTTTTTTTTTTTTTTTTTTTTTGGGGGGGGGGGAGTGCATAACGATTCATATTTCATCACAACCATGGAATAAAAAATGAATACATGTGTTTCTCAACTTTGAGTACATTTGGATCGGAGCTATTTTGAGTATGCGACGCATTTAAAATTGGGTACTTCTTACTCAATTTTGAGTACCCATTTTTTAAGTGTATATATACTATATAATGGGAAAATTTAGTTTAGCAAGAAAACGCCTAACAGGTTGAAATTCTTTTTCAGCAATTTATACTAATGTAAGGAAAGATACTTGAATACTTTTGTACAACCCTGTAGTTTACCTAGAATCTTTATTACACGCTACTATTTAGTTAAAATTTAATTCAAACCAAGACACTCTTAAAACTGCTGAAATCACATTTCCAGAAATTATCATTTATAGACGGCCTTGTATCCATTTCCTTGCGTGACCCTGTGTATCATTTTATCCATATTCTACAAACATTTATTGGTAAATTAAATGCAGTTCAGCGAAAAAAAAACATAACTCATTTAAAAACCACCTTTAAGCAATTTGCGCCCATACCCAGTAATCCTTACGAATACTTTTGTGTAGCCTTGTATAGGAATTATAGCATTTATATACACGATACTATGCATAAATATAGCGAATCATAAAAGCGCATATCATAATTAAAAATACATTTCCAGCAAACATCGCTAATGAACAGTACTTCGGATACAATATAGTATCTGAAATATTTTGGGTGTCCCTGTAAATGCTATATACGTATTATTCGTATTATAAATGAAATAATTTATAGTATGTAAACCTAAGCGACATACATCAATTTCATTATATATGAAATAGATTAACATAATTAAAGTATGCTGCAAACAATTCCCTCCACCCCTATATCATTATGTATTTGAATTCCTTTTTTAGCCCTGTAAATGAACAATAGCTATTCTGTGCATCGCATAGTCAACAGAATGCATATTTTAGTGCCCTTCATAAATGCATATAAATTTTATTATGTTTGAAAGCGTGCGTAAAATCATTAAAAATCATTTGAAACGATTTTTTTCCATAGGCCGTAATGTAACGGAAAACTTTTGGCTGGCTTTGTAAATGAACAAAGCATGCTACAAACTTCATTACAAATAGGTACCGTGCTATAGTAAACGTCAATAACATCCAAAAATTTCAGGGCAATCCGAGTATATTTTCGGGAGTTAGAGTGCGGACAGACTGCTAGACGCAGAGACAAACCTAAGTCATAAGCACTTTTCAACTTATGTCCTTATGTATCCTGTATTATATGAACTTTTAAAAAATTTATACTAAAGCAGTTTAATCTATAACTTCCTATCAGGCATGAAAAACACTTTATTTCAATGCTTAAATATCATATTTTACTTTTTAGTGCCAATAATTACGTGTATCATAAACGTAGAAAATGAATTTACAATAGAAGAAAATTTAATAACCGATTCAGAATGTCTATAATTAAATGTTTGATTAAAATCACAAGCACAAAAATTCTTACATACAATTTAAAAAAATAAATATACCAATTTGAAAAACACTAAAAATAATAATTAGTATTTATAATTGTACTATTAAACAACAGCAAAATACAATAAATAAATTAAATGCACTATTAGATTTAACAATATCTCAAAAATATTTCCGTATGGTATAAGAAATTACTATTATTTCATAATTTTGGCAAATGTTAAATCTGAAAACATTGGTTTGAAGATTTAGGATTTAAAAAGATAATTTAAAATATTATTAGCACTAAAAGAAAATTCTTTCAAATGTTTCACTACTGTAATATGTAAAAATATATTTTCCCAGTATAATGTTAATTTCTAATCTGAAACAGTTTCGTAATCTCATGATAATCGAACATCATATTTAACCCCAAAATAATAATAACTATAAGTGTTAGTAATCAAAAAATAGTAAGAAGCCGATAAAATAATTCCAAATCATTGTCGTTCCATACATTTTCAATCTCAAGTAAGAGTAAATTAATGTTTATATTAATTCCAGTATGAACTTAAGCCTGAATCAGTCTCTGCGCAGATTTTTTTTTTTTTTTCAAGCGATGGCAGATTAAGATATTTTTCTTTACAGTTATCGAATTGAAAAATATCGCTTCTGACATAAAGATCAGTCTCTTACAAATATAACATAAAACTATTTAACTCATAATATACAAATCAGGAACAAAATATTTAAATTAAATAACACTTACATATACGTTCCATTAATATCCGTGTATCCTAAAATGGTCATTTCCTTATCTTAAAGTGTTGTAGACTTGGTGATGTTCTAAAAACAGTGAACAATTTCCCGCGTCTTCTCATATTTATTTTTCTGTGGGCAGACGATTTTCAAGCAGGTGTTCTGTTACAGATTATTTGTTTTTGTATACAAGAAATATTGAACTTGAATGCGCAGTAATT
Source organism: Maratus speciosus (assembly GCA_963932465.1). NCBI lineage: Eukaryota > Metazoa > Arthropoda > Arachnida > Araneae > Salticidae > Maratus > Maratus speciosus. The sequence continues at coordinate 128,053,724 of OZ010792.1, read as the reverse complement.
TTCTGAAAGTATCGTTAATTAAAATTTTGTATTTGAAGACATGTCCTATATATTTAACCTTTTCTTTTTATCCGTACCAAATAATTCAAGTTAAATGTATTGTAAAGTTCCTTTTTTCTAAATAATCATAATAATAATATTCTTAATTAGAGTTTATTAGATAAAACATTGTTTAAATTTTTAAAAGGTGTAAAAATAAATTTAATGGTATTAACGACACCCCCCCCCCCTTTTTCTTCTTCTTTTTTTTAAAGTAAAGTTTGTTTTGCACAAATTTTGTATATTTCTTTTATTTTCGGAAAATGCTAATTTTATTTAAAAAGTCTGAAAGAAGTAGAATTTATGACTTGAATACAAATTATAAAAATATTCTAAAGCAAGAAATGCATAGATGACTAAACTCTGAAGACTCTTTCTACGTGCTCATTAAAAGGTGCAGATTTAACTGTAATAGAAAATTTTTAGTTTGAAACCACAGAAGTGTTTCGAATAATGCTGGTCGGTAAAAAAAGAAAGAAAGAAAGAAATTTCCTCCCAGCAAACTAAATATGTAAAGTGTATAAATTTAATAATCCTAATTCTAAATATATTATCCAAATGCTAGATAAAATTGAAATCATGAAAAAGTATACATTCACTGTCTTAGATATCAAATGGATAAAATATAGCCTGAAAATTTAGTTTATTAATGCTTGTATCGTGCACTTTATTTATTATGCCCCCCCCCCCTCTCCCCTTTAGTGACAGAATTTACCATTTGCTATCCACTAATATATTTTCATTCCTTATGCCGCTATAACTCGTGACTGCTCAAAATATTTCTCTTCATTTTCAAAGATTTTTGAAGTTCATATTTTTGTCACACTGTGACTTACAATATAGTGGTTTTTTTTGTCACATATGTGACGTGACGTACGTTACATAGCAGTGACATAACAGTGACGTCACATTTTTTCTTAATTGCCAGAAAAATATAATTTTACAGTAAATAACATGTTTTAAAGAATTTTCGTAATTTTTTAAAGTTTTCTAAGAAGTTCACATCTCAGTCACAACGTGACATCACTGAGTGGTGGCATTTTGGTCACAGATGTGACGTGACCACAGTGACTTACAGTGACGTCACAATGACGTCACTGTGACCATGCATGCTATGAGGGTCTATTTATAAAAAACGGATTAAAAATATGAATCTCTCCGAATAAATCAAATAATGAAGAACATTGGCAGTTAACAGAAGAAGAGTATCAAGCGCTAAAATGAAGAAGAAAACCATGCAACGGAAAAAGTGGAGAATGTATGAATATCGGAAGTACAGATATTCTTAGCGACTGATTAAAAATCTGTATCCCTCCGAATTAGAGAAGAAAAATAAGGAACCAAACTGCCAGTTAACAGAAGAAGAGTTTCAAGTGTCAGTAGGAAGAAGAAAACCATGCAGCGGAAGAAGTGGAGAATGTATGAACATCGGAGGTATAGATATTTTAAAGGACGGATAAAAAATGTGTATCCCTCCGAATAAGTAAAATAATGAAGACAATTGGCAGTAAACACTAGAGAAGTTTCAAGTGTTCAAATGAAGAAGAATACAATGCAACGGAAAAAGTGGAGAATGTATGAATATGGGAGGTATGGATATTATAAAAGACGAATTAAAAATATGTATCCCTCCTAGTTTAAGAAGCAAAATAATGGAGCAATCTGGTAGTTAACAGAAGAAAAGTGTCAAGTGCTAGGATGAAGGATAAAACCATGCTGCGGAAAAGGGGGAGAACTGATGGTTATCGGAGGTATAGATATTTTTAAAAGACTGAATAAAAATATGTTCCCTACGAATTTGTGATGAAAAATAAGGAACCAATCTGGCAGTTAACAGAAGAACAATTTCAAGTGTTAGTATGAAGATGAAAACCATGTAGCGGAAAAAGTGGAGAATGTATGAATATCGGAGGTATAGATATTTTAAAAGACGATTTAAAAATATGTATCCCTCCGAATTTTAGAAGACAAATAATGACGAAATGTGGCAATTAACAGAAGAAAAGTTTCAAGTTTTAGAATGAAGAAGAAAACCATGCAACGGAAAAAGCGGAGAATGTATGAATGTGGGGGTATAGATATTTATAAAAGACGGATTAAAATTATGTATTCCTCCGAATTTGAGAAATCAAATAATGAAGAAATCTGGCAGTTAACAGAAGAAAAGTTTCAAACGTTAGGGTGAAGGAGAAACCCATACAGCGGAAACAGTGGAGAACGTATGAATATCGGAGGTATGGTTATATTTACAAGATGGATTAAAAATATGTATCCTTCCGAAAATGAGAAGAAAAATAAGGAACCAATCTAGCTGTTAATAGAAGAATATTTTCAAGTGTTAGGATGAAGAAGAAAACCATGCAGCGCAAAAAGTGGAGAATGTATGAATATCGGAAGTATAGGTATTCTTAAAGACGGATTTAAAATATGTATCCCTCCAAATTTTAGAAGATAAATAATGAAGAAATCTGGCTGTTAACAGAAGAAAAGTTGCAAGTGTTAGGAGATGAAGAAGAAAACCATGCAGCGGAAAAAGTGGAGAATGTATGAATATCGGAGGTATAGATATTTTTATAGACGGATTAAAAATATGTATCTCTCCAAATTTGAGGGGACAAATAATATAGCAATTTGGTAGTTAACTGAAGAAAAGCTTCAAGGCAGGATGAAGGAAAAAAGATATGCAGCAGAGGAAGTGGAGAATGTATAAATATCAGAGGTATAGGTATTTATATAAGACGGAATAAAAATATGTATCCTTCCGAATTTGAGAAGAAAATAAATGAACCAATCTGGCAGTTAACAGAAGAAAGGTTTGAAGCGTTAGGATGAAAAATATAACTATGCAGCAGAAGAAGTGAAGAATGTAAGAATATCGGAGGTACAGATATTTTTAAATGACGGATTAAAATGATGTATCCCTTCGAATTTTAGAAGACAAATAATGAAGAAACCTGGCTGTTAACAGAAGAAAAGTTTCAAATGTTAGGATGAAGGAGAAAACCATGCATCGGGAAAAGTGGAGAACGTATGAATATCGGAGTTATAGATATTTTGAAAAGACGGATTAAAAATATGTATTCCTCCGAATTTAAGAAGACAAATAATAAAGCAATCTGGTAGTTAACAGAATAAAATTTTCACGTTAGGATGACGGAAGAAAACATGCAGCGGAAGAAGTGGTGAATGTATGAATATCGGAGGTATGGATATTTTTTAAAGACGGATTAAAAATATATATTCTTCCTAATTTGAGAAGAAAAATAATAAACCAATCTGGCAATTTACATAAGAAAAGTTCCAAGTGTTAGGATGAAAGAGAAATCCATGTAGCGGAAAAAGTGGAGAATGTATGAATATAGGAGGTATCGATATTTTTAAATGACGGATCAAAAACGTGTATCCCTCCAAATTAGAGAAGAAAAATAATGAATTAATCTAGCAGTTAGCAGAAGAAAGGTTTCAAATGTTAGGATGAAGGGAAAACCATCAAGAGTAAAAAAGTGTAGACTGAATGAATGTCGGTGTTATATATATGGATTAAAAATACGTATCCCTCCGAATCTTAGAAGAAAAATAATGAAGCAATCTGGTAGTTCATAGATGAATTATTTCAAGTTAGGATGAAGGAGAAACAGCAAAGAGAAAAAATAAGTTACCGCATTATCATCGAATAGATTTTTTAATAAAATGCTATAAAAATATATATCCATCCGAAATTGAGAAGAAAAATAATGAAGCAATCTAGCCCTAAACAGATAGAAACGTTACAGTTAGGACGAATGGGTAAACAACCTGGTGGAAAAAAAAGGAAACTGTATGATTATCGGTAGTATATAAATATTATAAATATGGAATAAAAACATGTATCCCTATGATATTGCGAAGGAAAATAATGAAACAATCTGGCAGTTATTAGATGAAAAGATTCGTTTCAGGATAAAGGAGATAACTAGCGAGCCGCAAAATTAGAGAATGTATGAATATCGGAGGTATGTTATATGTAAAAGACGGATTAAAAATATGTATCCCTTCGAATTTGAGAAGACAACAATGAAGCAGTCTGGCAGTTAACAGAAGAAAGTTTTCAAGTTAGGATGAAGAGAATACCATCAAGCAGCGGAAAAAGGGGAGAAAGCATGAATATCGGAGGTATAGATATTTTTAAACGAGGGATTAAAAATATATATCCCCCGAATTTTAGACGAAAAATAATAAACCAATCTAGCAGTTAACTCGAGAATAGTCGCGTCTTTTTTCAGAACGTTATTACTCGCGCTCGGTCTTTTTGCAACCGTCTACCCGCATAAAGAAAATGTGAAATTAGAAACATTTTTCACTTAATATTGGGATATTACTTTTCAATGATGTTATAAATTTAAAGTTTACTTAATTTATACATTTTATTCATGAGATGTGAAATAATAAAAAAAAAAACAAAAAATGAACTGACATTAGTGATCGTTGCGCAAACTTTTCGACCAATTTCAACTTCGCTTGTAAAAATGTACCAGAAGGAAAGACAGAGATATTTCGTTACTTCACTATGGTGGTGGAGTAATATTTAAAGTCGGCTACATGATAGTTCTTCATTCTATTTTTAAGGGGATATGAGTTAGGAGAACATAATTTATATGGGCAACAAAAAGACTTACACGCGACTTCTGCCGGGTTCAGAACAAAAGTTTCAAACGTTAGGATGAAAGAGAAAATCATGCAGCAGAAAATGTGGAGCATGTATAAATATGGGCGGCAAAAAGACCGGCAAGCGACTACTGCCGGGTTAACAGAAGAAAAGTTTCAAATGTTAGGATGAAAGAGAAAACCATGCAGCAGAAAATATGGAGAATGTATGAATATCGGAGGCATAGACATTTTTAAATGACGGATAAAAAAATATGCATCCCTCCGAATTTGAGAAAACAAATAATGAAGAAATCTGGCAGTTAACTGAAGAAAAGTTTCAAGTTTTAGAATGAAGGAGAAAACCATGCAGCGGAAAAAGTGGAGAATGTATGAATAGCGGAAGTATACGTAATTTTAAAAGACTCATTAAAAACATGTATCCCTCTGAATTTCAGAACGCAAATAAGGAAGAAATCTGACAGTTAACAGAAGAAAAGTTTGAAGTATTAGGATTAACAAGTAAGACATGCAGCGGAAAAAGTAGAGAATGGATGAATATAGGAGATATATATATTTTTTAAAATCGGTTTAAAAATGTGTATCGCTTCGAAATTGAGAAGTAGTCCAGGTAAATTAAAATAAATACACTTTTAACACGGGCAAAATTTTAATACAAACTATGTTAACTGATTTTTAAGCATTAACCATTACTGAAAAATATAACCAAAATTAGACAAAATCCGATTACGAAAACATCCTTAAAATCGGATTTAAATTTGGCGGACTATGTCATATGTCGTTTTACGCAGTGTTGTTATTAATTTCTGATTATTATTTGGATTTACGGTATTGCAACAATTAATTCCAGTTTTATATTGTTTGAGACTGAATTTCCTGTAAAAATGGACAGTATTGAATTATGTGTTGTCTGTAAAAAAGAAATAGATAATAGGCAAGACGTAGTTAAAATTTCGCAAAAGGGAGCAAACGGTATAAATGAAACGAGCCGAAGCCGTAAAAGTCATTTAGTTGCAACATCTGGAATAAGTGTCCATGTTTTCTGTCGGAAGTGAATTTTCCCGTCAAATCTCGTCAATGCCACCAACAAATTTCCAAATGTCTCCAAATTTGACAAAATTTTGCCAACTTTGTCACTTTGTTTACTGCTAACAATTAAACAACCGCATAGCTGTTTCAAACTTCTTTCCCATTGACATGCATTGTCCCGTAGTGACCAAAAATGACCCACTAAACGATTTTTCTCGAACATGTGGTCTAATCCATTGGCTTCTCTTGTCCCAAAACGGTAGGATACAAAATTTGTCAAAATCGCTTAGTAAAATGGATTCTTATTAATTGAATCATGTATTTCGTCTCCTATTGGGAATTTCTAGAAAATTCCTTTCGATTCTGAAAATAAATATTTTCCGCCAAATGTCGCCAAAATGCCGCCGAATATAACCAAATTTGGCTACATCCTTTCATTTGGCGCTTAATGCTTTTGGCATCGGTAATCATGAAAGCTGATTTCCCCCGCACAAATTTCGCCAATGTTGCCAGTATGTTGTCAAATTCGGCAAAATGTTAACGAAATGTTGATTTCGTTTGTTACCAACTATTTAACAACTTAATATATATTTCAAGCTTCATTCCCATTGAGTTGCATTGGTCCATAGTGACCCGAAAATAACCCATTGATTGAATTTTCCCGAACATGTGACTTAGCCCAGTGTTCTTCTCGTATCACAAAACGGTAGGATACAAAATTTAGTCGAAATCATTTGAGCCTTTTTTTAGGTAATAGTTACATACTAAACACACACATAGACACATACAAGATTATCTCGTATTATAATATAGGATTGTATAGCAATATTTTTATTTAACCGTCGCAGTCTCACATCTCAGTTTATTATTATAATTATTATTACGATTAAACCTTTTGTACGTGTATGTATGTTTGAAAGATTCACGGCTGATTTCTAATTGCGAAGTTTAAGAGATTTTTACTTTCACAACACTTTTTTTCAAAATACAATTTAACGTATATTTCTATTTCAGATTCCGTCTAAGTGTATGTAAAAGATGTTTGTTGTGAAAAAGTGTTGGGTGTAGAATTAAGAATGGTCGCCAGTGGTAGTCCTCTTAGTGTTATCTTTAAGGGGACTCTTCACTCAGTTTAAAACATCCGTTCGCTAATGTTAAACTTATGGCAGGTTGTTTTCGAATTTCTCATTTAATTTTTTTTTTTTTTTTTTTTTTTGCATAAGATAGCTGAGCTCAATCTCTAATAGGGCCGTTTGTGCTGTTTCGATTTTGATTGCAATTTTTTTAAATAAGTGTACTTTTACTTTCGAAACCGATTCCGAAAGGGAAGTTACTTAATTATAAAAGTTAAAAGTAGATTAGTAGTAAATAGTAAATAATAGTAAAAATTAGAGATCGAGCTCAGCTATCCTATTTAAAAAGTCGTTTAAAATATTCAAATTTAAACGAGAAATTCGAAAACAGTCTACCCATATGTTTAACCATTGCGAACGGGTGTTCTCAAGTGAGTGAAGAGTCCCCTAAGAGCTTGATGGTAGTTGAAAAGTAAAGTTAATTCTATTTAATAAGTCTAATCTTATAGAGTAATTTAGTACACTAGGGGACTCTTCCTCTACGAGCTACGCTCGCCAACCTCCGTTCAGATTCTAAAAATCCGTTAATTTGATTTGCTTTAAAAAGATTACGGAAGATTGAATTATAATTTAAAAAACAGTGGGTATTTCCCTGCAAACGGGTTTGCATGCATTTCGCTTTTACTGGGGTATTTTAAAGCCGAACCAACTGTTGTTAATGTGTTTGATTAAATAAGATTAGTGAAACATCTGAAAATTAGCTCATATAAAAATAACTAAGTCAGCAAAATATTTGCTTCCCGATATTTTTTAACAACGCTTTAAAAAAATGATTTTAAATAAACTGATAATATTTTTACTCTTAGAAAAAACATATTATTATTTGCGCTGACTCAGAATTCGCAACAATAATTTAAAAGATCGTCTCGAAATGTGAAATAACTCTGTCATGTACGTGTAAATGCATTTTTTAATTTAAACTGTTTGGCAATGTTTTTATTTAGACATTTTCAATAGGACGTCATTTCCCCCATTTACTGCTTTTAACACATATTAAATAATTGATTATTTTATAGCTTTATTTATTTTTTAATATGCTTGTGGAGAAAAAAAAGACGTAATTTTTAACACGTAATCGTTTAATTCTAATTTGAAAGTTTTTTTTTTTGTTTTTTTGTTTATAATAGTCACGTGTGAATAAATTTTTAATTTAATAGAAATATTATTCTTTGAGCCTTTTAGATATGTAAAAAATATCTCTGAAGATGCTGAAAATCTGAATTTAAAATTGAAATGAACCCTCAAAAAAAGAGTCAAATTAAAAAACTAAATGCAGTCTGGCGCACCGAAAGTTTCGAATGAAACAAGTTCTTAAAAATAATTATTAAATTCCTCTGTATATTTTTTGCTTCCATAAAACTTTTTTAATGGAACGATTTTGGCCAACTTCAAATTTCGCTTAAAATAATTCTTCGATTTAAAAACTGTCAGCTTCAACGAATTTATCAAACATTTCTCAATAATATTACCAATTTACATACAGTAAATTCTGTCTAAGGCGGACTCTGTATAAGCCGGAAATCTGTCTACCGCAGAAATTTTTTCAAGTCCCGGCGAACCCATAGAAAATTACATTATTTCATGCTGCATAAGGCGGAATCTGTCTGACGCGGAAACGGAAAAGATTTTAAGGTCCCACCGAAACCAAAATTTTGCATAAGGCGGAAAAAGGATAATTTAAAAAAGAAAAGCGTTTTGTTTATTAAACTTTAAAACTGATAAGTCAAATAACTCAATGTCGAGCATGTTAGCTAAAATTCCGTAAGCTTTTAAAAAAGTTCACTCAAAAGAACAGAAACTTTAAATTTTAAGGAATTTATGCTTATGCCATTTTTTCATATGCAAAATTGCATCTAAAAGTTAATATTTCTAGTAAAATGAACATTTATGAAAATGATTACGTATTTTCGAAAGTACAATATATTATACTTTAAGATTGTACTCAAATTCAAAATTATAGCGTTCTTTCTCATTCTCGAAGTTTTTTTTTTTTTTTTGGTGTGTATAAACTTCCAGTATGAATGTATTACAACAGTACTAAGAAATTGAATAAAGTTTCTCATTTATCTTTAAAAAGACAAAGGATCTTTCAGAATTTCAGTTTTCAACCGATTTTCTAGTCAGGAGAATCAATAAATGATCGTCATCTTCCAGGGATTTTTTTTTTTTTTTTTTTTGGGTGGGGGAGGGGGGGAGCTTTTTTGCATAAGCCGGAATATTGTCTACCACGGAAATTTTTCTCAGTCCCGACCGATTCCGCCTTAGACAGAGTTTACTGTATTTTTACATGCAGTAGTTTTCTTAATATTAGCGAAGAAAGACCTCCGGTCACAAAAAATTCATTTACAGCAGCGGCGGTGACAGCGTTAGTTATTTTTTTTAGAATAGAGAGATACATTACATTTATTATATTGTTTATATAAATAATGAAAAACATTATCTCAATGATAAATTGATTCATTAATAACGGGAATTTAATAATCAGAATCAGATTGCAACAGGTGGAAACTTCCACCATTAATTTTGAATAGTAATGTCGATCTCATTTATTACAAAATTCTGTGTTTAAATAAGGCAAAAAATTACAGTCAAAAATGGTAATTTAAGTTTTCCCTGCAGTAATCGGGCTCTGTAAAAAGATGGAATATAAAAATAACAAGGAACGAACTAAAAAGGGAGCGAGGAGATAATGTACAAATTATTTTTATTTACAAGGCGCACACATTTTTTAAAATTTTCAAGGAGGTTGGTACCACTATTTCAGAATAGAAAATTCCTAATTAATATTTCAATCGCAGAATTTGTAGTTACCTTGTTAAATCGTAGAATTTGTGAAGTTTCCTGTTATAAAATAAAGCGAAAAGTCCTATTACTAAATTGTGGTTGAAATGTAATCTCCCTGATTTAGTCATAATATATATATAATATACATATTTAAATAATATTATATCTATATATTAATAGGATAATATTATCATTGCTAGTGTTTTGTTTCCAAACGTATCGATTTTTGATTTATTGTTCCTTTATTACTCATATTTGGAAGTAAAATTTTTCTGACATACTTAAAAGTCATGTATGTATCGCAGCGTATGTACAATATTATTGAAGCATATCACATTATTATTCATTATTTTCTCTATAACATGCTCGTGAAAATCACGACTTTAAATTATATAAATACAGATAAATGAATTTTCATAGTTAAGTGAGATGAAACAAGACAACAGGAATGAAAAAAAAAAAAAAAACACTTAAACTTTAATTAAAATACAGACACAGACTATCCGTAAAAGAAAACAAGTTTTGGAAGAACGAATTGCAGGAAATTGTAATTCATAAAATCCGGGTAGATATATGTTTATTCGACGTTCCTTTCAATAGCAAAACTTTCGGCGGTAAGACCGTCAATGCTGACCACAAAGAAACCTAAACAAATAAATTAAATTATCACACCAAAAATAATATAAAGAAAACTTTTTATTATAAGACACAGTCATTTCGTAAAGTAGCGAGTTTTAACTAATTCATATATACTCTGAGGAGATATGCCGATGCTAGCAATTAAAATAAAAAAAAGTTTAAGGTTTATAACAGACAATAAAATTGATATCTGCGCATGCATACAAAAACAGATGTGAGAAATATATGAATCTTTGAAACACGCGAAATAAGACAAGTACTAACAAATGAAATGATTGCAAAAATGAATTCTAACATATTTGCTTACATTTTATTTAATGCATAGTTGCCAACTTCCCGATTTTTTTTTGAATAACTATAAATTCTTACAAAAATGTTCGCTTTATTTAATTACAAAAATTGTGCGATCGTATAAAACAAGTATCTCTGAATAGAAATATTGGTGTTAAAAAAATCGGGGAATTTGCAAATATGATAATGTGTTTTCGCTGCTTGATCTAAATGCAGAGCTGCCAATGGCGATTATTTATTTTTCTACCTAACACCACTTTCTCAAAACATAAAATATTTTAAATAGTGGTGCGAATAGAGCAGAAAAATAGTCGCCTATAGAAGCCCTGCAAATCGAAAATCAGGTAAAATCGACATGTAAGGAGAGCGGAATATATTATAAAAGCTGAAAACTTGTAGTTTTATCAAGCAGTTTAAAGTTGTTTAATGTAAATCTACTCTTACATGCATTACAAATATCGATTTTGCCGTTATCTATAAACCTTGGAATTCAAGATTTTTATTCTTCGTTTTCAATGCTTGTGCATAGCACTTAGTTTTACTAGAACTGATGTCTTTGTAAGACACTAAGACTGAATATTCTGTTCGGTTTTAGGACCAAAATTTTAGATCCAGTGAACAATCGTTTTCGACGAAAACACTCCCTAATATTAGAATTAGACCGAAACTATCTGCATTGGCTCAAATGAACCTCTATTTTTTCTTATAAATGTCACTGTGGATAATTATTAGTTATCATTGACTCAAAACGTGAATATAAATTTTAAGGAATGCGTGCATGACTAAACTTTGAAACTGTTTTACAGGGTAAAAACAGGTTTACAGGGTGTTTAACAGGTAATCATTGAAATCCGCAGACATAATTGTGTCAGAAAATTTTTCGTTTGAATACCGAAGAATCGTTTCGACTGAAAAGTAAAGAACTAGGAAACAGGAATTCTGCGTTTTCTAAATTTAGTATGGCCATCGATGAAAAAAAACATATATATGCATATAAATATAGATAGCACAAAACAAATTTAATTTTAAGACTTAAAACACACGCTTTTATTATATATAAAAAGACGTCCTCCGCACCCGCCGAAGAATTCGTCATTTATGATCTGGTCTTAAACAACATCGACAGTAACGTACGCGAGGCTAACAAGAAAGACAGGCTACCGCGGTGTATTCCGCGTATCAATTTTTACAGACCGCTGGAGTTACGTGATGCTCGTATGTACCAATGAAGGTGTGCGAAAAGAGCATCATGTCACTCTAGCGGTCTGTAAAACAAGACAGGTGGGATGCACCGCGGTAGCTAAAGTACGCATATGACGTCACTATCTCTAAATAATAAAACCAAAAAAAAAAAAAAAAAGAGATGCCGTCATTCAACAAACTCGAAAAAACGGCTATCTAATGATTCATATGCCTTCATTTGTTTGTAACATTAGAATACATACTTAAAATTAAATTTGGTTTATAATAGCTCCATGTTTTATCAGAAATCATTCATTTATATTTTATCAAAATAGCACGTATTTTAATTAAATTTTTTAAAGTTGTTATGGGAAAATGGCAACAAAAAGATATCTTAATATGTAAAAGCCGTTCTCTGAGTGTATGTCATTTATACAAATCTTCAGTTTTTGACCAATTTGCCCAAAACTTGATGTACATACGTTTTAGAACGTGGAAAAGATCGCTGTCTACTTTAAAAAATCATCAAATCACTATTTATTCCTTTTTCCTACCACCTTCCATAATTTAACATTATAGAAATATCTCTTTTTAAATTTTCTAATTCAATCGTTTCTTTCCTGTTGCCACGCCTTAAAAAACGACACAGTAATTTAAAGAAAATGATAACGCGTGTGTTGTTATTTGCCAATAAAAATTCAGATTTGCTCGCTATATTTTCGCATTTTTGAAATCGGCGTCAGTCTAATCAGAAAATGAAAAAATTCCCTATATATATGTAAAAATTTTAACTAAACGTGTGTTAAAATGACTTAGTATCTTCATTTGAATGTTTTTAAAGTTAAAAAATCTATTTTAATACAGGCGTTTGAATTTCAAGAAAACAATTTAGGAAAAGATAATAAAAAAATCGTTTGCTAGATGTGACGTCGATTTCTGTTTAACTGACTTAACTTTGTAATGATGTTTTTTTCTGAAGAGAGACTCCTGATCTTCTGAAATTAATTCTTATTATTATCATGCATAAAGTGAAAGATTTATTTTTAAGACACGCGAATTTAAAATTTCAGTCAATACTTGAAATGTATCCTTATGTAAAATGTCAATATTTTAAATGTTTATAGTCCTTTAAATATATTTATTGCTTTGTTGGAAAAATCGTATACTTCAGTCACACAAGCATTCTGGTTTTAATAGCTGAAACACTTTACTATAATTACGTCAAAATAACGTGTTTTTTCTGAAATTCAATTTCGTGAGTTTTAAAATTAAGTTGAAAAAATTGAGGCTTTTCATAAGCGTCAGGTTAAGCATTGTTGCATGTTAATATCCTGTAATCGAGTTAGAAGTCAAGAATTCGCTAAAAACACGAATGATGTTATACTTTTGTAAGCAATAGGTTCCATAAAAAGTATAAGTCACATTTGTAAGTACGCCAAATAGCGTACAGCCTGATTATAGAAGAATAACTCATTTGCACTTACAATAATAAAAATAGTTCAGTATTTTTTTGTTGTTTATTACTCAATAGCGAAATTAGAAGTTCGCCAAAAAAAAAAAGAAAAACCTCATGATTAATAGGTATGTAATTGAACTACTGAATTTTTCATATTTAAAATAAAATTATAACGATAAGAGCTTTGAGTAACTTAAAAACTTAATTTAAATATATTTTGAAGTTAAAACGTTTACTGTAACATGGGCATTTCTATTTGAAGGAAAAATATCAGGAAACAATTCGCTAAATATGGTGTCAATTTCTATAAATATATTGTCACTTTCAATAAATATAATGTCAAACTGATTTTAAGAAACGGTTGCTACGTTTCCATTCCTATTTTGTTGGCATGCTATATCTTTAATTATACCATTTAGCTTAAGTGTTTTAGTCCCTTAAATGCAATGATAACATTCTACGATTTATATTAAATACAATTACATAAAATATATTTTTTCTACGATTTATATGGAATAGAAAATGAAATATAGCAAATGTTCCCTAAGAATTTTTTTTTTTTTTTCAGAAAGCTTCAAGAATGGCATCAGGACTGAAAGCTTCTGGAATTTGATGTCATTATCAGGTTATTCGCTGTAGATTTTGTTTTTATGAATGAATGTTTCATTTAAAAATAATCACGTAATCCACCCTGGGATATCCGTGGTTAAGGAGGATCCATATACCGGCCGTTCACAGAATAGAAAAAAAAATGTCGTTTTCAATTTAAAACACTAAACGATTTTTTTACATTTACTATATTTTATAGAATCCCCAATAGCTACATCAAAAAGCATTTTTGGTATTTTCGTATTAACAAGCGGTGAATTGTGATTTTTTAAAAACTATTTATAGCAACCTTCATTAATGTGATGATTTTGAATAGTTCGATTTGAATTCTGTTAAATTCGTATTTTTTTAAAGGAGTTTTCATTTCGTTTGCCGATTTAGTTATAAAATATTGCGAGGAAAACTCCCAAATGGTGAATTATTTACATTGTTTTAAGAGCAATTGGGTTCATCTTTTGTAATTGTGCTTCACGAATATTTAAAAAATATTCTTGCTTAAATATTACAATAAAATACAGAAAAAATTGGTAAATAGGGAATCAATTTTCAAACAAATAACATTGAATGTACTTTTTGTTTTCCATTAGGCGTTCAAAAAAATCGAATGTGTGATGCTTAGAAGTTAAACAACATGTAGTAAAAGCAAAACTTACAGGTTAGGTCATTGCCACCAAAAATGTGATGCCAGCGTTACTCATGGATATGTTTTTTCCTTATAATATTGCGTTCAGAGCAAATGGGTTCATCTTTCGTAATTTTGAGTTGCAAATTTTAAAAAACCAATTTTGAAAATTAATTTTAAATCCATTAAATTCAGAAAACTATATCTCAGTTTTGTGATTTTTAATGATTCAGTATTAAAATCAGAACCAATTGAAATCTGAAAATTTAGATTAATTTTCAAATAAATTTCATTTGGATGTAATTTTTTCTATTCAATGTAAAAAATGATATTGTGCATGTTTGGAAGTTTAGAAAAATCACAGTAAAGGCACAATTTATGGGTTAGGTCGTTGATACCATCGGTATGATGCCAGCGTTACTCACTAACATATTTTTACTGTATAATGTATATATATGCTATACAATCGAGAATTTTACTAAATACTACGCCAATGTTTTGATTTTTTTTTCTTTTTATTACAAGGAAAATCATATATTTTACTGTTACACTAGCCAAGAAAATGAGCATTCTGATATTTAAAGCTGAGGGATTTCACTATGGCTGCGATACAATAACGTCATGTTTTCTGACAGTTTTTATAATAATTTGTAGACGGGAGTGCACAAATATGAGTTATTATTGCCGTATTATTTCATTTTAATTTATTATACCCATCATAATTGACACGGGCGACGCCGGGTAGTTCTGCTAGTAATTACTATTTTTCAACTATTTTCCTTTTACTTTCTACAGAAATGGAGTATTTGAGTTGCCAAAATTAAACAAATGGCGCTAGAAACTACAAAAAAATTAATATTTTAAAAATAAATTGAGATGCAGTTTTCCAACAAATTGCGTTTAAAAGTACTTTTTTTTCCAATACGACGGTTTAAAAATTGAAAATGTTCGATGCTTAGAAGTTTAAACCTTTTCAGTAGAGTATTTAACAGTACAATGATACATCTGCTTTGTTTTACGGTAGGCATATACAACAAAACCTTACTACTTTTTGGAGACGGCATTTTAATAGCTGTGAGAAAGAAATATCATACCGGGGGCTAATAAAACAGCAGATGATGATTTACAAAAGTCATTATAAAAAGTAAAACGATATATGTATACATAAAACATTTCGTGATTCTATTAAATTTATATAATAAGGAAATCATTCTGCGTTGAATTACTTAATTTCATATGAAAAGTAGCAATTTTTGTCACAGGCACAGATAGCCAACTTTGGGATAAAATTTCTAAAAAGTGTCTCCATTTCAATCTTCTTTAGGGAAGAGAGGGGCAAAGTGTTTCTTTTGATGAGAGCGAATAATTATTTTGATCGTGTTGTGAATATTTGAGAATAAATTGATACAAATTTCATTTTTTATGTGCATTTAAAAATACTTAAAATTCTCAATGAAGTTAAGTATGTCTCACTATGACAATTTTGAAATGGCAAATAAGATTCATAATTATTAATATACGGGCTTAAAGTGTTGTTTTAACCCTATAAGCGTGGGCCCGATAAGTGAAGACTACTTTTTTTAAATTCAGATTGTTTGATTCCTACCACTTTTTTGAAGTAGAAATATTCACCTTCTTTATAAGCTTAACCAAATTTTTGCATATTACTTTGTGTGTATAAAGGCTGTAGATCGTATACAGGGTTACACAGACGAATTCGCAAGGGTTACTGGGTATGAACGAAAACAGCTTAAAGGTGGTTTTTAAATGCGTTATCGATTTTTACGCTGAACTACATTTAGTATACTAAGATATGTTTCTAGAATATAGATAAAATGATATACAGGGCTACGCAAAGAATTAGATACATGGTCGTCTATGAATGATAATTTCTGGAAGTATGATTTCACTAGTTTTAAGCATGTTTTAGTCTTAATTAAATTTCTTTTAAATAGTGGCATGTATATAAGGGTAGTAGATAAAATACAGGGATCTACAAAAGTATTCAAGTATGATTTCATATATTGGTAAACATTTCTGTGAAAGTCAAATTTCAACCTATTATGCACTTTTAACACTTTCCAACATAGATGAAAGTGTTTGTGAATTTGGTTTGAATGTCCGTCTGTCTATCGGAACTTTAAATTGTGTTAATATAGTTGGATTGCTCTGTAATTGATATATGTTATTGTGATTTAATATGTCATGCTCGGTATTGAAAATAAAGTATGTAGCGTTCCTTGTTTATTTACAGAGACACTCAAAAGCATTTCATAACATTATGGTTTATGGCAAAATGTCGTAATTATGTAAATACGTAGTACCTATAGTCGTCATCTGATCCGGCCGTCTGTCAGTCTGTCTGTCCGCATGTAGCAGAGCAAAAATTAACCAACAGAATGGTTTGAAATGTATTATATATAATCATTTTTCAGTCATTTGAAATTTTTAAAAAATAGAATCAGAACTTAAAAAGATGTTACTAAAAGTTTTCTTCATTCTGTTAAATTCTATCATACGTAATTAATTCAATGATATCCCATAATATCCATAGATAGTGATGATTCTAGGTTGCCGTGGGGATTATTTCCTATTTAACATGGAGTCTTTTTTATTTCTGTATTACTGAATTTAATATATATATATATGGGATTGCATATTGTGCAAGCTGCGTGCTTAAAGCGCCTAGCAGGAGCGATTGGTGATCGTAACTCTCATCATCCACGCTCTCTAGAAATCGGCTGAATAGAGAAGGCGTGGCTTGGAGCCAGCCGCAGAAGAGAAGACGCCAATTTTTTGAAGCGTGAAATAGATTTTTTGGGGTATAGAATCATAAATGGTAAATTGTGTCCCTTCCCACTGAAAACAAAAGCAGTAATAAATTTTCCCGAACCAAAGTGTACCAAATATATTCAAAGTTATTTAGGATTGACAGGATACTTTCGGAAGTTTATAAGGAATTATTCGGTTATAGCTAAACCGTTGAGTAACCTGCTTAGAAAAGATTCTAAATTTAAGTTTGATGTAGAAGAACAGAAAGCTTTTAATGAACTCAAACGCATTTTGTCGTCAGAACCAGTACTTTCAATTTACAATCCCAAAAGCGCGATCGAAATCCATTGTGATGCCAGTATTGATGGCTATGGAGCTGTATTAATGCAACAATCTCCAGTAGATAATCAATTTTATCCAGTTTATTTCACGAGTAAAAAAACAACCGAAGCTGAACGAAAGTATACTAGCTATGAATTTGAAGTCTTAGCTGTAATCGAAGACTTGAAAAATTTTAGAGTGTATGTGCTAGGTATTCCATTTAAAATTGTAACCGACTGTAATGCATTTAAAATGACTATGGATAAGAAAGAAATGACTATAAAAATAGCTAGATGGGCAATAATGTTATCTGATTTCGATTATACTATTTAGCATAGACGCGGTTCTAGTATGAGGCATGTTGATGCATTAAGCCGATATCCTATTTGTATGGTAATCCAAGATAGCTTAACTTTAAAAATTATCCAAACTCAAGAAACTGACGAGCATATTAAAATCATAAAAGAAATTCTAAAAGTAAAATCTTATGATGATTATTTAGTTAAAAATGATGTTCTTTATAAATGTGTTAATGGTAATGGTTTATTAGTTGTACCAGATGAAATGCAAATGAATATAATTAAGGCCGCTCACGAAAAAGGTCATTACGCAGTCGCACGAACGGAAAAAAAATTAGAGAATGATTTTTACATCTCCAAAGTTAAACAAAAAATCGATACATGTATATCAAATTGTGTTCCTTGTATTTTAATTAATCGAAAATCTGTTAAA
The DNA here is from genome assembly GCA_963932465.1 of Maratus speciosus. Classification (NCBI taxonomy): domain Eukaryota; kingdom Metazoa; phylum Arthropoda; class Arachnida; order Araneae; family Salticidae; genus Maratus; species Maratus speciosus. The sequence continues at coordinate 128,035,471 of OZ010792.1, read as the reverse complement.
CAAGAAGGTTTGCTACACCCGATAGAAAAAGAAGAAACTTTACATACGTACCATGTTGATCACTTAGCTCCATTAGAGAGCACGAATAAAAATTACAAACATATTTTTTCGGTCATTGACGCATTCACAAAATTTGTTTGGTTGTATCCCACAAAATCTACCGATACTGCAGAAGTAATTTCTAAATTAGAAATCCAAAAAACTGTCTTTGGAATTCCATTTCGCATAATTTCAGATAAAGGTCCTGCCTTTACCTCTAAAGCTTTTGAAGATTATTGCGTCAGAGAAAATATTAAACATATCCCGATTACCACAGGGTTACCAAGAGCTAACCGCCAAGTCGAGCGTTTAAATTCAGTCATAATATCTGTTCTGTCTAAATTATCTGTAGGTAATCCAACGAAGTGGTATACACATGTAAGCGATGTCCAACAAGTGATAAATTCAACCTTTAAAAGAAGTATTAACACAACCACTTTCGAGCTGATGTTTGGTACTAAAATGAAGCTAAAAAATAACATTGAGATTACTAATCTTTTGAACGCTGAAATACAATCCGATTTTATTAATAATCGTGAAGAATTGAGAAAAGGCGCTAAAAGGCAAATTTTAAAAGTCCAAGAAGAGAACCACAAAACTTATAATCTCAGACGAAAAAAGCCTAACAAATTTAACCCTAGATCTACCGGGAATTTTATTCAAGTTTTAATAAAACGTTCTACACCAGAATTTTTATTTAAAACTATTTAACTTATTTATTTACCTTATTTTTGTCTGGTTTATATACTTAGTTTATTTTAAAGAAATTTCTGGTTTGAATGAATATTTTGTATGTACCTGTCGGGTCCAATGGACCCGTCTGGTAGACGGAGGGTTAAGTATATGATATGGTTGCTATAAAACGCACACAACAAGGTCCAGGTTTGAAGTTAAAATCAAAATATTTATGTCAGTACAAAGTCATAAATGTAAAAAATAATGACACCTTCGATGTAAAGAAAGTTGGATTTAATGAAGGTCCAATGGTTACCAGTACTTGCGCCGAGTACATGACGCCGTGGACGGATGAAGCATGACATCGAAAAAAAAGAATTTCACCTATTATGACACTATCCCGACTACGACACACCACCGGACTGACTTGAAAACGATTTTGATAAAAATAATCCCGAAGGAATAATAATAAAAAAAATTGAGACGGAAAGACGTAAGAAAAAAGAAGACGAAAAGACGTAAGAAAAAGGGAAGACGAATCAGACGAAAAGACGTAAGAAGATAAAACGACGAAAAGATGTAAAAGAAGAAAAAAAGAAGAATGAGAAGAATTTTTTCAAAAAATAATAAGAGATTTTACTAATGATGTTTTTTTTTTTTTTTTTTTCAAAATAGAACTTTGGATGCTGCTGTTCTTTTTTTTTTTTTTAATCTTTCCAGCTGATCCAGCTGCTGCTTCCAGCAGACATGGATGCATTCCAGGACGAATACCTAGTCAGCACGGCCGAGCTGTGGGATTGCATATTGTACAAGCTGCGTGCTTACAGCGCCTAGTAGGAGCTATTGGTGATCGTAACTCTCATCATTCAGGCTCTCTAGAAATCGGTTGAATAGAGACCTTTACCTCTAAAGCTTTTGAAGATTATTGCGTCAGAGAAAATATTAAACATATCCCGATTACCACAGGGTTACCAAGAGCTAACCGTCAAGAGAAGGCGTGGCTTGGAGCCAGCCGCAGAAGAGAAGCGAAGCGAGCTGTTTTTGGAACAGAAAAAAAGAACGTTCGATTGTGTTTGCTCGCACGAAAATAAGAAGGGTAGACGCTAAGTAACGATGGTGTTGTATGTTTGTTTAAGACGGCCACATATATAAAGATTGATATAATGTTATCCGTGTATATAGCTTGTACATAGTTTAATTTGTAAATATAATTTACTTTAAATGTTACCGGTGTCAGGATCAAGTTTATAAAATGGTGTTATTCTCATTCAGTGTGATATTTCAAGCCCTGATCTTCTACATATATAATCGTAATGAATTTTGTATTCTTTCATAAGAGTACAACAGCTATTGCACCAAGATATGAATATTTATAAAAATATTTATACTATGAACACAACTCATTTTCTACGTTTGACGTATAACGTTTCCACTTTGTTTTACAAGCTAACATAATAAGCATCACTTCGAACCTGGATTCTCTAACATCGCATTATATCCACATGCCGCAGAAGAATAGGAATGCCGAACTTCGGGATAATCCATATTTTGTAATAAAGTGATTTTACAATTACTTAATAGTTTTAATAATACCTTTGTATTTTTATAAAAATCGATAATAGACTAAGAAAAAAGTTTATAGACTATTTTAATGTAAAAAAAAAAAAAAAAAAAAAAAAAAAAAAGTTAGCAAAAAATTAAAATTTTGGTTGGTTCAAAAATTATAACGATATCAAAAGACAAAACCCCTTCCCCCTAGAGATATCTCACAATATGAAGTGTCATAACCTCCCCCCTTACCCTAAAGTGGTAACGTTATATATGTACAGTCCCCCAAGGCCAACGCTCCAGAATCAGATAAAATTTTTCTTCTTATATCCCATGAATAACAATTTAATTCTCTTTCGAATGGATTTTTAAAGGATTGTAAAGCAATTAAAAAAAAAAATTAGACTGCGCTCTTGTTTCTCAAATAGCAATTTTTTATTCTTTTTACTTACCCATAATACGTATTATAGGGTAATTCTTGTAATCGTTTTAAAAATTGAAAAAAAATGACGGATTTATACGTTTCAGACTCCGGAGATTCCGAAAAACATATAAAAAAATGCGTTTGTCTGTCTGTGTGTGTGTCTATAAATGTTATATCTCCCGAACATATTGAGATAGGGACTTGGAAATTGGTGTGTATTCAGTATGTAATAATGGAAAGAAGCCTATTGAATCTCAGTAACTTCGATAATGTGGACTACTGTTTTCGGACTCTTGAAATATTCGTTCTGATAAAAGGTACATAAAAATTTCCGAAATTGTATATTTTAAAGAGTGAATGTAAAAGACAATTAAAAAAAAAACATAAATTTTGCATAAAGAATGAAGTTGATCGGATAATTGGTTTTCGAGATATTTCTAATCATATTTTTCACACTCTTCGATTTTTCATGACACTGTATTTCATTCAAATTTCAATTCAAAGATATATTTTAATTGGAAACGAAACGCTTAATATGGAGCAGTAATCTGTTAGTTAATATGATTATCACTTTTGGAGTTATAAGGATGTTTCTTTTACGCATTTCAGTAATAGGGCATTTAAAGTTTATGACTTCATCAAGCTGCTATTTTAAACACTCTATCTACCGAACAAATTTGATAACAAATACGTTTAAATTTTATTTTGGAATTCCAATGCATTTTATAAATAGTTTACCCATGTTTCATTTTTATATTTTATATTATGCATGTCCATGATGGGTAAGTATCACTGTGGCCCCCAACGACTAGATTCAATTTGTGAGCAACTAAAAATTTCACTTTGAGCGCGATCCCGAAGACTAGCATTAAAATCGATCTGGAACTCGTTTTGGGGCTAAATCTGGTGATCACGGGTTCAGGCTAACCCACCTCATCTCTAATTAACATTCTTTTTGCTAACGCTTGGAATTTTTAAAGCTTTCGCTTATAGTGTACGATCTTGTTAAATGGATTGTTTTCTGTCGAAATTTGATTTACCTCTTTACAGTCGCACTTATAAACCAATTATTTTTCGTAAGCGATTTCTATAATTTTTTAAAATTATTTAATGTTATTTAGGTTTTTAGTGTGTCACAAGAAGCGTTAATGAAGCATATATAAGTATTTGGCTTTAAAAAAGGGAAGGTATTATATTTTAATTTCATATCTAAATGAAGCCTGATGAATATAATGAAGTAAAAAATATAAACAATAACGTTTTCTGCTACATACTTGTTCAAGATATAGGTATCTATACTAATAAAAGAAAGTTTAGCTCTGTCTGTATGCGATGGCTAGCAAAATCTACGGGACGTACGAGGCTTAAAATTTTTGTAATGCTAGCCCAAAATGTCGCCTGGTGTATCTGAAACTCATAATTTGAAATTTCTAATAAATAGTTGAGTTATTAATTAAACATCGTAACTTACTCTCATCAAAAATTCATCTATTTGATCTGTGGTCAAGGAAAGCCCTTGGGCATGTGCACAATCCCATTTTCGCATCGGGAGCTAGCGAAGAAACGTTTTTCGACTTTACTTCTGTTTTTTTTTTTTTTATTGTTTTGTTTTAAACCAAATCGTCTAAACCGCTCGTACAGTTCAAATTGAAGAACAAATTCCAAAAGATCTTACTGTTACGTTTCAAATGCCGCAATCAGTTCGAAAAAATTTCGTTTGAAAATAAAATTTCAAAAAGAATTGTTTTCCCAAAATGTCCCCCCTCTTATTGCAACGCCCATCTAGGACTCAATGGTAGAGTTACCGGGAAACCAAAAATATGCTCTTAACCTCTTCAGTTCCGAAGCTAAAATAACAATACAAATGATTATTCATTGTTTTTTTCAAACAAAATGACATCGTAAATGACAGAAAAAATATATTTTCTCTAATTGGTCATTTAGGAACTTAGTTATTTAGTTTTAAAAATATGGATCTAAAGCTACAACACCCCCCCCCCTTAAAAACACCAATTTAATAACCATTAACCTAAATTATTGCAATCACAAATTTAAGAGCTTTAAACAAGTAAATAATCTACAAATCCTCAAAATTATTTATTGAAAAAGATTTAAGTTAAGTATGAAAAATTTCTCACTTTCTTGGTCATACTGTCTTTCGGGCATTTTTAGGCATTTTTCATACCCAGATCAAAATAACATTTATTTTATGTAGAAATAAGCTTAGATGCTGACATTTTTTTCGTTTACTTTGAAAACAAAAAACATTCAGCTATTAAGAAGTGTTGTGAAAATGTAAAAATATCGGACATTTTAGTTTTTATAAAGAAAAGAACAGAGGTCCCCGTATGGGGACCCAGGGACCGAAGAAGCTGAAACCATCTTCTAATCGATGGTACAATTGGTTTTTTAAATTATGAACTTTAATCTTTTCAAATGCACACCGACGAACGCAGGTCACTTCCGCGCCTTAGAGATACGATATTTTTTTTTACGCTAAAAGTAACTAAATTTCCGCATTTAGAACAATCTTTTTTACAGTATCTCAATAGATGATATTTACATCACCTATAAAAATTTAGAACCGTTCGGACGTATAGAAATATATTTTACAAAATAAAACTTGCGAAAATTTCGACTAAATCAGTAAAAACCTGAGTGTTTCGTCGCGGTTTCGACCCTCCAGGGAGCAATTTTAGATGTACCGACAAACCAAGAATATGTTCTTAGAGCTAAAACCTTCTTCTAATACATGGTGTAATCGGTTTTAAAAAATGGAAAATTTAACGTTTTCAAATACACCGGCAAACGCAGGTCACTTCGCGCTTCACGGAGACGATATTTTTTCTACGCTAAATATAACTAAATGTCCTTATTTTAACACATTCTTTTTACAGCATCTAAATACACCAGATTTACATCACCTACAGAAATGTTGAAACGTTCGGATGGGTTGAAATATTTTTCACAAAATAAAATGTTTGAAAATATCGGCGAAATCAGTACAAACCTAAGTGTTTCGTCGCGCTTTCGTTCGCTTTCGGTACGCATAGACTCCAAAAATCAAATTACGCAAAATAGCATAAACTTTCAATTCAATATTTTTTCTGAAATTCACAATGTTTGATTCTGACATTAATTGACACGTGTGTGAAACACATGAGACACGTTTTTTAAAATATGAACTTTAATCCTTTCAAATACACCGACGAACGCAGGTCACTTCGCGCCTTAGAGATACTATAATTTTTTTTACGCTAAAAGTAGCTAAATTTCCGCATTTTAGCACAATCTTTTTACAGTATCTCAATAGATGAGATTTACATCACCTACAAAAATTTAGAAATGTTCGGAGGGATAGAAATATATTTTAGAAAATAAAACGTGCTAAAATTTCGACTAAATCAGTAAAAACCGGAGTGTTTCGTCGCGGTTTCGCCCCTCCACGGAGCAATTTTAGATATACCGACAAACCAAGAATATGCTCCTACAGCTAATACCTTCTTCTAATAGATGGTGCAATCGGTTTTAAAAAATGGGTTCAAATTTATAAATTTATGTGAAACTGTAATAATATAGTCTATTATTATTTTGATGTGGAAGCAGAAATTGTGATACATTGTAAATTTTGGCTTATTTGAGTGTAAAAAATTCCTTTTAAACCTATTTTATTTTTTTAAACAGAATAACAATAACAATAAGCGCTTTGCAACAAAGGAAAAAAAGCATAATTTAATGTATGAATATATTGCACTTTTAAAAGTTACTATAAGTTAATGTATGGTAGATATTAAAAATGAAATAACATTTTTGAATATAAAATTCGCAGTAGAATGAAGTAGTAAAACTAGAAAAGAGGAATTCTACTTTTTCAGAATTTAGTATCGCCCCGATGAAAAAAAAATATATACATATAAATATAGATAATATAAAACATATTTCAGTTTTTATACTTAAAACAAACGTTTTTATTTTATATAAAATGACGTCATTCGCATCCTCTGAAGAATTCCTCATTTACGATCCAGTCTTAAACAACATCTACAGTAAAGTATTCATATAACGACACTATTGCTGAATAATACACACATTAAAAAAAAAATACAACAAAAAAAAACAGATGTCACTCCAGAAACTCTACAAAAAAAAAAAAAAAAAAAAAAAAAAAAAAAAAAAAAAAAACCAGCTATCTAATGATTCACATGGCTTCATTTGTTTGTAATATAAATAATTAAATTAAATTTTGTTTATAATAGCTCCATTTTTTATTAGAAATCATATATTTATATTTTTTCAAAATAGCATATATTTTAATTACGCTTTTTTTTTCAGTAGTTATGGGAAAATGACAACAAAAAGATATAATTACCATTTTCCAACTATTTTTTCTTTACCTTCTATAGAAATTGAGTGCTTGAGTTGCCAAAATTAAATAAATGTCGCTAAAAACTATAAAAAAATTAATATCTCAAAAATAAATTGAGATGCAGTTTTTAAACAAATTGCATTTAAAAGTACTTTTTTCCCCAATACGACAGTATAAAAATTTTAAATGTGCATAGATTAGAAGTTTTAAAATTTGCAGTAGTGTATTTAACAGTACAATGATACATCTACTTTGCTTCACGGATGGCTTATACAACGCAACGTTATTTTTAGGAGACGACACTTTAATATTAAAATAGCAATTATAGCCTTTGTGCAGGAATATTAAAAAGCAGTAAACCAACGTTTAAAATGCACAAATAATGGATGAAAAGCAGCAAACAGCTGTTTCGAATCTACAGCGAGATTCTTCTTCAGTGCAAGATAGGGAAAAAAGAACAGCGTGCTAGAAAAAGCAAGGCTGAGAGATACACTTTAATAGCTGGGAGAAAGAAATAGCATACCGGGGGCTTGACTGTGCCCGACAGAATTCAAAAACGTCAAATTAAAATGTTTACGAATAATAATAAGAAGGAGAAAAAGAAAGATCTCGTTGTAAAAATTAATTTTTAATTGGAAATATTTACTATTCGAAAAATCAGTTTGTCAAATGAGATACCAAACTCTTTACTAGTTTTACCGCATTCTGATCAAATATGTAAGGACGCCAAATTCAAGTATCAATATATTACATAAAAATTTAGAAACCATGTACTGCCATTTCTTAGAAATTTTTGATCGGTTGAAAAATAATTTGTACATGCTTATTTAAGTAAGTAAAACTTTTTTATTCACCTAACAAAATACATTTCACTGCATTTAGTTTCATTAGCATTTTAGGTACGGGTCATGTCTTACCTGTTTGGCTACAGTTCACGTTGCAAGATTGATTAAAATGTGGATGCTGTCTGTAGCATAGGAAGCGAACATTCTAATATTCCATTCGCATCTCTCTAACCATCTGCTATTCAGCGACAGTTATATGATCTTTACAACGAACTTTCGAATTTACTGTTAAATTTCTTATAAACCTCAATTACCATTATTTCATTTTCATATTATTTTCGGTAACAAATATCATTAAAATTTTTCGCATATAAAAAGTCAGATAATTAAATCCTGTTTACTATCTCTTATTATGTTCCTTTGCGTAATTTATTACACTTATTATTACCGTAATACTATCATATTTAAATGACTGTGTTAAAAAGCATATGCAAAGTAAAATTTTGTGTCAATCAAACTGATTTAGTTTTTTTTTTTTTTTTTTGTAAATTTTGTATGGCTATATCACTATACTTCATACCATGTTAAAATTTTGAATGTCATGTAACATAATTCTATTCTAAAGTTAGATAATTGCATATACTCATTTTAAATGTTCATCTGCTTTGAAGGACTATCAGTTATGATGAATTTTGATTTTCAAATTAACATATGTGAAATTATAAGATAAGGAAAATGCTGGAACGCTTCATACACATTGATTAAATTATAATAAAAAGTATTAATTGCGAAAAATGTTAATTCCAGCATACGGAGATAATTAAGAAATTGGGAATTTATTAGGCATATATACCGTGAGTGTTCGTATAGTAAAAAGCACAATGATTCTGGATTCTTGTAGTGCAATTTAAAATTAAGTTATTATTGAATTAATCAAAATAGCTTAAGTTAAATTTAAGCGCGTTGTGTGATTTCGAAGTACAAGAATCTTATAAATCACACGGGGATCATAGGTGACCTGGAATTGTCTATGGCTGTGGATTTTCTATTATAATAAAAAAGAGCATGTAGATGATATTAAATATAATAGAACAAACACAGACCTGAAAGATTATAACAAGAAGAAACCATCCAAATACATTTCAATGAAAGTAAAATATTTTTTCCCTCCAGTCTATACTATCCCTCCATTATAAGAGAAACCATGGAAATTTTAACATGCAGGAATTCAATATGTAATGATACAGCGTCATTTAACTTACCAAAATTATGACTCGAGTTACTCAATGGTTACGAAAATAAGACAAGCATCCAAGTAAAATAAAAAATAACGTGCATAATATGAAACAATACATGGCAAATTGAATAATGGTGTTTCATAGACAGTGCAATTTTAGAATATTTTTATTTATATGTTTTGAAGATGACTCGGATAGATTCGAAGCATGTAAACAGTCGAAAAATAACTATTTTTACTGTGTTTGAATTTTTAATTTATAACTTTTAGCAATTAAAATTAGTACAATTTTGTGATGTAATTTTTTTCTGCTGAATAAGAAAATGCACTTGGAAATTCGAACACATTTACATTAATGTTTCGTCCTTTCTTCAAACCATCAAAATAATTATTATAACTATTTTCTTTTTTCAATTATAATAGTTTATAATAATTATTTTGATGGTTTGAAGAAAGGACGAAACATTAATGTAAATGTGTTCGAATCTCCAATTATTTTATTTACCATTATGATTAATTTATTTTTAAACTTTTATACTTACAAATGTTGTAAAAGTTTATTTTCTTTTTTATGAAACGAAATACATAGTGATAATACACGCAGCCATAAACCTCATAGGTTGCTGTTATATACTTAGCCTTTGAGAGTGGATGTTTGGTATCCGTCTCATAAGAGGAGTTGCTAAACTAGTAAAATTTTACTAAACTTTAAACCGCATTTTATCCCTGAAACAAATATGGTTATTGCTCTGTAATGCGCTAAACATTTTGTTTTCCGACAATAATGTTTTATATAACTTTTTTTCGTTTTAGTCTCTTTAAAGCACATTTACATTTTTTTTCTTTATTCGCATATAATAAGAATAAATAGAATAAGTAGGATCTATAACAGATTAAATTATAGAATATTAATTAACATTCACACCTCGTTTTACCTCCGGAAACTTATACATTTATTTTTCTAAAACGCCTTTAACCCACAACAAGTTAGTTTTTCAGATAAATTTATGTTTTACAACTTCTTTTAATTCTGTTTATCACTTGAAAGAAGAGTTAAAGTTATTTAAACATTTTGCTTGTAACAAGAAAAAATCGATTACCGAAACTATCATACAATTTTATTTTCGGAGAGATGTGCGAAATGCTTAATTTTATTCTTTTAAACCACAATTTTCTTTTTTCTATAAAAATATTTGTATAGCTTCATTTTACGTTATTATTTTTTGATAAAATACAGTCAAAGTTATTTAATTAATTTTGTATAAAACAAACACATTAGACGCAATTTCAAAACATAAATATTTATTAATACGTGTAACTGAATTTTAACGCTTTCCGAACTTTACTTGTATTTAAATATGCTCGTTAAAAATGACCTGACTTCGAGTTTTCAATTTTCCCCTGACTCTAGGGATTTTGTTTCGTGCCTCTGTTACATAGATTAAGAAAGATTTTTGAAAAAAAAAAAGTAAGTTATTAATTTAATTGACGAACTTTTTTGATAGGTTTTACACTTTTTGGTAAAACATGGATTTTTTAAGCAATAGCGCAGAGTTAAGATTTTGTTAAATGCTTTTAAAACGCTTTATTAATGACGAAATTAGTTTTAGCTGTTTACATCGGCATTTTAAAACCAATTATCTTTCAAAAGCGAGTTCTTTAATGTTTTCAAATTTTGATGGAAAAAGTGTAATTAGGTATGGAAAGCGATATTGATATTTAATATATCGCACGAACTTTTGTTAAATCACAAATAAGCTTTTAACTTTAAATAAAAAAAGAGAAGTGTCCGGTTAAACTGATGGCATTGAGTTCACAGACTATTCAAAGTAATTGTATATTATACTCTTATTTCAAAGAATAATGCACCTCGAAAAATAAAAAAGTCGACATAAAAACCATTTAGCTTAATTAAGGAGGGGAAATTAGCTCTCTTTTTTTCTCCTTTATATTTAACCAATGAACCTCCAAATCTAATCAGGGAAGCACCTTATCAGAATAAACCGGTATACCAGATTTGAAACAAATCGGATATTTCTGCATGAAAAACCCACTCATCTAAATTAAGGGGCTTAGCCCCCTCCTCCCCTTTATACTTAACCAGTGACCCTCCAAATCTAATCCGGAAAGGGCCTTATCAGAATAAACAGGTATACCAAATTTGAAAGTAATTGGATAATTCAGCAGGAAATAAAACCCATTTATCTAAGTTAAGGGGGATTAGCTCCCGTCCACGCCTTTATACTTAACCAATGAACCCAGCAAAACTAATAAGGAAAGCGCCTTATCAGGATGAATCTTTATACAAAATTTGAAGCAAATCGGATATTTCTATCAAAAGTTCTCGCGTTACGTACATACATACGAACATACAGAACCTGCGGCACATTAGCTCTTAGGCTTGTGAGCTAAAAAGAGAAGAAATTCAGATTTACTTTTATAAAGAGATGACTGGTCGTTTAGTATAACCAATAATAATACTTTAAAGAATGTATACTTAAGAATACATTCTGAAAAGTTCATTTTGAAGAAATAGGTACATAAAGTATAAAACAAGTATAACAAAAATATTGCAAATAAAAACACTTTCACGTATATACTATTTTTCACAAATACATGAAGCAGTTTGCTTTTCAATGTAGGTTGGTTCCAAAAAATCGAAATACAGTCGAACCTCGTTACACGAACACGCTTAATGCGAATTACTTATAACGCGAACTTTTCCCAGTTGTCCAGTCAAGTTGAATAGCCATTTACTCTGATTTTAACCCTTTTAACACGAACACGCTTAGCACGAAATACATTTATCACGAATTGAAAAAAATCGGCCGTTGAAATATTTCCTACTCATAGCGCGAATGAAGCAAATTTTATTGTAAGAATTCCATTGAGAAGTGAAAAAGAAAGTACGTAACATTAATTAAAATTACACAAAGCTGTTTACGTACGCTAATAAACCGAGATCACTGTGACGATGATGACTTAGATTCTAATCTGCTAAAATAAGTCGAGTTAGCTATCCGGAGCTTTAGTGGTTTTCTTCGGATGTAAGGTAAATACCGCCCAGTTCTCTTTGAAAAGACTTCCGCCGAGAGATATCTTACATGGCAGTGTTCTCGCTATGTTTTGACAAATATTCGCGATTTGGCGAATAAGAAAAAAAAACAGTAGCCAAATGAAAAAAAAAAAAAATGTTAGCAAAAAAAGATTCAGCGTGAAACACTGAAAAATCTATGTTTAACCCCTTATTGTATCTCTTTTTTTTCCATATGTTCTAAAACAGGCATGGTGAACCTACGGCACGCGTGCCCGATTTGGCACGCAAGAAAGTTTCTTTGGCACGTAAACTGATTAATAGATATTAACCAGTTAATAAAAAAAATGATTTTTAATTTCCCATTTTATAAACTAAAAGGTTGCTTAAGATACGTGCACAAACAAATAGGAATTAACTTTTTTTTGAACGAATTAATGCATTATAAATTTCATTTTAGGCATTCTAAACAGTCACTTTCTTAAAACCTTTCGACCCATATGCTAGTAAAGTCATTTTGCTTATTTATAAAATTTTAAGGGTTTCAGTTTTTAATTTAATTTTCCATAACAGTTCAAATAATAAAATGTCCAATGGATTCACTTCTAAAGTCTAGAAACTAAAAATGGCATAATGAGAATCAAATTCGGCTCAAACGTACAAAAAAGGGAAAAAGAATCTTTTTTGTAAAGTATAATTACGGATTTCAATGTGACTGTCTATATTGATTTCGAATGCCATACTAAATAACTTAGGAGTTAAATTTAGGGCAAATAAGAAACATTTTAATAAAAGTTCTGTAACATTTAATTCCTTATTAAATTATATTTTTAGTTCGAATGTTCTTGGCACGTTTGAATGTAGTAAAGAATTTATTTTTAGATATTTGGCACGCGCATGTAAAAAGGTTCGCCGACCCTGTTCTAAAACAACCTAATTTTTTGTAATTGCTTTTAAAATAGAAAAGCTACTATGCGCTACAGAAACTATTAAAAATAAGTACATTCTGAATGCCTCCTATTTGTGTAAATGTTTCAGACATTCTTTTGGCGATCTAAACAGCGACGATCTCTGATTTATCATTATGAAAATATACACTAAAAATTGCTATGAGATTTCTACTCTAACAGAGAGAAAAGATTAACCCGTCACCGATACTTTGCACACACCTAATAAATAGTACGATAAAAGGCTAATTTTAAAGCCGCATTCCAGCAAAACGTTTCTCTATTTGGCGTTTAATGCAAGTAATGTTGTTTGTGTTTTTACCGGCGCGATGCCGGTTCTGATAGTGATCAACTGACAATAGGGAAATACTTATCCCATAATACTTTCTGTATTTTTGGCTTTTGCTAGACTGAATTAGTGTTGACTCAGCATCTATATAAATAGAGGAATGTAAATGGCACGGTGCGAATGAACATGAAAAGAGACATCAATCTTTCAGCAACGCGGATAAGAATCTGGATTCTACTGGCACACGCTTAAAAAGAGCAGAAATTGAGCACTCGCAATTTGGCGAATCTGTTTGTTCATTTACTCGCCAAATGAAGCATTTTGTTGCAATTTGGCACAATGGCGAGCGGCAGCGAGAACCCTGCGCGCAGGTCTATATTCTTGACGGACCGATCTTAGGGAACAAAATCAACACCAGCAACACAGCAGATTTTGAAGAGAGCATACATATTTATTCTTGTTACATAGAATATATATTATTTTAAAAGTGTGAATAAAGCGAACTACTTTTAATACGGACAAAAAAAAAAAAAAAAAAAAAAAAAAAAAAAAAAAAATTCCGCGAGTGTTCGTGTTAACGAGGTTCGAGTGCAATTCTTACTTTTAGTGAGAAATAAAACGAACCTTGTTGTTAAATCTACAGTAAAATGCAAAAAAAAAAGTATAACAATAGATTACAAAAAAGGAAGAGGTAGAAATATTTAAATGCAGTTCTATAGTGCATCCATTTTTTGTAATTGTGTGATAATTATTTATTTTCAATTTTTTTCTCCTGATTTTTTAACATCAAACGTAGAACAATGAATCTTCATAAAATAGCAATATATTTCATATAACAGTTTGTAACTGTCAAGTTCCATTTAAACTCTGGGCTAATTAGGGAAATTATTGCTTCTGATTGGTTAAATGAAACGCGCGTTTCACTAATATCCCCATTAAAAATAATCTAAAGATCATCTGAAGAAATCTCCACTTTCTCCAGAAATTCTCCAGAAATCTGTAGAAATTTTGAAGATTCAAATTTACCTTAAAAATATCTGCAGAATTTTTAAAGATATTCTTAAAAATATCTGCAGAAATGGGCCAATTACCTACAGATTTTTGGGGTAATTGCCTGCAGATTTTGTACAGATTTTTTTTAGTGGGAGCGACTCTGTTTTTTTTTGTATAATATATTCTCTTTTATAAAATATTAGTTAGATAAAAATAAGTTAATATTTTTTTTTCTAAAAGGTATTTTGCCCAGAATGGTGTGAGAATAATATAGGCAAATGAGGCAAATTTTGAAAGTTTTCAATTAACAATCCCATCTATTTTTTTTTCATCATCTTTTCTACGATTAGCGTACCTCCTTCTTTCGCATGCAACAAAATAAATCTTTTAAGTTTAATAAGTAAAGAAAATCGTTTCTATATAATTACAAGAGAATATTGATGCATCTGAAATTAAATCGCAATAAATATTAAAAACTTGAATTCATGATCATGGATTTGTTTGAATTAAAAAATGAGAACTTGACCGAACATTAACATTTTTATAAGCAGTTTAATTGACAAAAATCTTGACACACATTTCGTTCTTTCGTTATCGTGAACTGCTATACTTTTGATGTCTATACTTTTAAACGAACGAACATAATAATCTATCTGTCGTTAAATAAACCGTATTCCTTTTAATGTTTGAATTACTTTTATTTTTATTCTAATGCCATGTTTCTGGTGAAAGAACACAACTTCTCATCGACTAAAAATCGATACGAAGGTCCTTATAAAATCCAGTTGCAAATTTTAACACAGAAAAACTTACAGTAATTCACACGATTATATAACAAATTTGTTATAACAAATTTGAAACCTTAAAACGCGAATTAAAAAAAAAATTGCAAACCATATGCAAATAATCAACCCTTTTCATTGAATAAATCCACTTTAATGAACACTAACCAGATGACAAAAAAAAAGTTCATCTGAAGTCAATATGCGATTTTAAGATCTCCGGGTTTAGCACATCAAAAAGAGATTAAGGTTAAAACATTTATCAACCGATCTCGCGTTGAGGTAGACTGTTGCCAAACTTAAAACGCATTGAGAAATGGTCTTTCTTGTGAGATTAAACTTCGAAGAAGATTTTCCAAGAATAGATTTCTAAAATTTAAAAAAAGACTTAAATAATAGATTTACTGCTTCTATAATTTATCTGTTGGAAAGAGCTTATTAAGATAGTCAGAAAATATTAAAATGATATAGACCCTTCAAATTTTGTCCTCCAATCAGATACCAAAATCTACTGATTCCTGTATTCTTTAGAAAGATTTTTGTGCATACATGAGAGTATGTTTTAGATTATGTTTATTTTGGTCACCATAATATTTAACTTTCGTTACACACAAACAGAATACATGACATATACGCATTTTTAATATATATTATAAAAAAAATTATTAAACAAAAAATAAATAATACTAATGGATTGCGGCGTGTTAAACAAGTGCTATCCTTCACTTTACCGTTTTTCGCATTTTTAATCCAAATTAAATTTCCTTTAACGCATTTTTTTTTTATAAATTCAATAACTATCTCTCCATTTCTTTCATTTTTCATCGCAGTGAATCTGAAAGGGAAAGATCTATTGGTATCGACCAATCAAATTTCCCCTGCATTTTTCTGTTTTACTTAGCTTCTCTTACGCAGACAATTTTCTGCAGATTGACTATTTCTCTTCCTGCGACTCATACGTGGATGGGTAAAACACTCTATCCTTCGACTGTGAAATAAGATTGCTGCATCTAGGAATCCCATCAAGCTGTTTATCACTGTTTAGACATTCAACCTAATGCCAGCTGCTTCGAGTTGTAGAGTTCCTAATTTAAAAGCTCCACATAAATATACTAGCTGCTACCATACATTTAGAAGTTCCAAAGGCATTCGACAGAGTGTGGCATGAAGGCATTAACTACGAATTAATTAAGCTTGGATTCCCTGCCAAATTTATTTATTTAATTTAGACATATCTCTGCGACCGCTTTTTTCGCGTCCGCATAAACAATATTATCTCTGCTATATTCTAAATCATCAGATGCATATTTGAGGGCTGGGTCCTCGCTTCTCTCCTTTTCAACCTGCTTATTAACGACTTTAAACATTAATTACATACTTATCTTGTTTCTCTGCGGACATTACATCTATTTACGCACCCGTGCACCACCACGCGTTACAGGTTCCTCCACACTCACTTAGATTCCTTCATAAACTGGTGTAACCTGGGGTGCGTTAGAATAAATAAAGCAAAACCTTTGCAGTCTACTTTTCTAGAAAGATTTTCTAACTTAATAGACTCACTGTTAATAAAATTACCATCCCTTATTCTAACTTTTTTAAGTGCTTGGAGTTTATCCAAGATCAAAGATTAACATAAAAGAAACATATTCGTTTTTTCAGGGAAATAATTGCCGCAGCCTCCCTTGCATATGAACCTCTTCTCGATAGCCAAATTCTTGCAATCTTTAATGAATTACTCTTTTATAACTCTTGCATTCTTCCTATTATGGTATATGCCTGTCGGATACGGGTTTACACTTTTAATTCATCTATGGATAACTTAACCCTCCGTCTACCAGACGGGTCCATTGGACCCGACAGGTACATACAAAATATTCATTCAAACCAGAAATTTCTTTAAAATAAACTAAGTATATAAACCAGACAAAAATAAGGTAAATAAATAAGTTAAATAGTTTTAAATAAAAATTCTGGTGTAGAACGTTTTATTAAAACTTGAATAAAATTCCCGGTAGATCTAGGGTTAAGCAGACTGTATAAGAAAACACCTCCGCATTGTTCGCAGTTCCTCTCGCTATCTTCGTAATATCACGATACGTAGAGATCTTAAGGCTCACCTTTAGCAAGAGAGTTTCTGACCTATATAATAAATTCTATAAAAATGTATCAACCCTTTAGTGAGCATCTTTGCATATATGCAAAGAAATGCAAAAATGTATCAACCCTTTAGTGAGCATCTTTGCATATATGCAAAGAAATGCAAAAATGTATCAACCCTTTAGTGAGCATCTTTGCATATATGCAAAGAACAGGTGTGGAGTTCACACACAGAATATCAAATATAGATTTGTTTCAATTAAGTGCATATAATTTAACGTATAAGAAACTGCATAGGAAATTAAAATACAAATCGAAATACAAACGTGTCATATACAGGGTGTCCAGCGAATAAGACCCTGATTTCAAAATTAAATATCTCAAAAACAAAGATCAATAGAATTATGCGGTAAACGGTTTGTTTATTAGCTAAGCTGTAAAAATGCTATACAGAAGTTTTAAAATTAGTTGCAAAAACCGCTAACAGATGGCGCTGTAATCACAATGCCTATAAATTGAGTTTTGAAGTCCAGAGCACTAGCGTTTCATTCCTAGATGGCATCCTATGGAAGAACAAAAATAGGGAAAGACTACTTCTTCGTTTGGGTGAAGTTAAGAAGTGGAGACATCTGGTCACAGAATTATTGCATCAGCTTCAATTGTAGAGAATTTCAATTAATAGAATTTTCAATAAAAACTTTAGCAATCATTATATAAGAACTTATTAAAATATTTTATTTGGGTAATGTGCAGAAGCGGAGCCATGTGTTGACAGAATTGAGATTTGTTTCAAATTTTGTTATGAGCTACTTCGGTCCGGATACCACTATCTCTATGGTATGTCTTTTCTCTCCTAATTGGTAGATCGTGAAATCGAATCCAAGTAGAGGAAGATTTGAAAAAAATGGAAATCTTTACTTTTTAATATTTATTTAAACTGTGAAAAAAGATTGAATAAAAAAATCCAAAGTTTCTGGTTTTAAAATTTAATTAAGCTAAAAGAAACCTTTTTTTTAAAAATCATTGAGCATTTATAATAATGATTCATAAAGCATTTTTGTTAATTGTACAGAATAGTTTGAATGAAAAAATACAAATTTTCTATTTTTAAAATCTTAATTAAGTTAAAAAAATAATTTTAATTTTAAAAACTCGTTTTCATTTTTTTTTTATCACTGAGCACAGAAATATGGTGATCTTCTAGCGACAAGATCCAAAGAGTTGGAAAGGAATGCAGCATTCAAAATACTTTTGCTTTGGCGTTGATAATATGACTCATCATCAATTCCTTTTAAAAAAGAAATAATTTCTTCCTCTA